>OY978506.1:110570-1310570 GCA_963854855.1 Nasturtium officinale
TATTTCTTGGTTTTCTTGGTCATCTATCAATTCTAATGTTTTCCCTTAGAGTAGCCTAAAGAAAAATTATAAAAATGTTTATTTCCCAAAAAGGTTTGACTTGTAATGTATTTGTTCCTTAAAGTCTTTAACTTTCTTAAGTAAAAACCAAAAAGATAATACAATGTGACAAATTAGGTAAAGAGTAAATATACGAATGGGTCATCATCACGTCCAAAAACGAGTTCACGCCTGACTCACCACCTTTATTATGAACTCATTTCTTGTGTTCTTTTCTTAGTGCTTCACAGTTTTTTCACTGATTTATTCACAACATTTCGGCCCTATTGATTAGACCGTATGCAAAATTTGGGATGATAAGTTATGTAGCATAGTACAACATAAAAGTATCATGTGTTTTTTGTTTGTCAAACCCAAAACGTTTTATTAAAACTTAGGGATGATTCAAAGACGACATTAAAACAATACATATCATGGTCTAAATACCATAAGATCAGTGGCGTAGTTTAAGGTTTTTAAAATTGATAAAAGAAGACTAGGGAGGAATTGTTTTGGGCGTAACAAAGAGCAAAACAAACCTAACTACTAAAGTTGTTAAACCCTTTAACAAAAAAAAAAACTAAAGTTGTACATCTGCCCTAATTCAATATAAAATCTCTTTTATTGTTATAATTTAATTCAAACATCCACCACACCACATAAAGAATTTTCTCTATAGTTTGGATCGGACCAGAAACCGAGCTTGTGAGAGATCCCAACGGAAGTGGTTGGGTTTACTGTTTACTGTTTAGGCGTTTAGCTGTTTTAGGTGGTTACCTTCCAATTCTAAATTTGGGTTGCGACCAAAATCTGAACTGCTAATCACGTGACGTGGATGTCTAATAATGCCCTTCTCGGTCAACCCTCCAATTACACATGTCCCACTAGATTCTTAGGTGTTTGCTGAGCTTAATATGAATGAGATACTATTATATTGGCTTAGGTGTGTCAAAAAGAAGAAAAAGAGATATTTTATCTATAACATGAATAAATTTTTAAAAATGTCTCATAGGAGTTAATTGGTAATTTTGATTTGGGTAGAGTTTGTTGATTGTACAAATAGAGATATTAAATATATATATATAATATACATGATGAAAGTCCATGATATTTGGAAGATGTTAAATATCAATATTTGTGTAAGATTAGAGTCTAATATATAAATAAAATTTTGAATAACAAATTATTTGTTTTGTACTTTTCTTTGTGATTTCTTGACAAACCAAATGATCAAAAAGTAGTGCCTATGATAAAATAGGTAAATGGGTCCATTTAGGGTCCAAGATGTTTTTATTTACTCAGCCCATTATTACAAACCCGAACCGAAATGGAAAATTTCCGGTTTGTCTCTCTCTCTCTCTCTCTCTCTCTCTCTGCAAGAGTTACTCCGTATTTCCAGAAGAAGCGTTGAATCCCTTCGTTTTCCTGATTCCTTTTGTGGATCCTCTTTCGATCCATTTCTTCATTTACCCAATTTCGTTGCGTCAACTAGGTATTTCTGTTTTCCTCTTCAATTCTCTCATTTTCCTGAGAAAAATAAGCTTTTTCTCTGATTTTCACCTTATGATTATCTCTGTAAATGTGGGTTTTTGTTCTATTTTGTAAAATGGGTCTGCAAAAATTTCGAATTTGTGCTCATCAGCTTTTTTATATGTGTGTCTAGTCTTACATTTTACAGGAATGTAATTGTGATCTCTCCTGTAACTTATAGAATTCTGTCTCACTCAATTTATATTGCAACGCTCTGTTTTGTTTAATAGATATCTCAGAATCTTTCTTGACTCTTTCTTCTCTTATGACAAATGGGTTCTTGCTTGGGTTTTGTTTCATTTGTAAATTTTCGATTTTTGTTTATTAGTGTCTATAATTGTCTCTGTTACAACTGTCTCATCATCTTTTTGGGATAATGTGGCCTACCCTCATTATCTCAATCCTTTTCTGTAGATTTCTTTTGTACCTGCAACAATCAATTACTCAGTTCATCTTTAGTGTGAGCCCTAAGGACAAGATTAAGAATTTCTATCAGTGTTTAGTATGCACTTTGTGTGATCAAATGATAAGTATAGTTGGTTGCATTGGGCCCGCGCTTGTCTTTTCTGTATAAACTCTGTTTTTCTTTATGATAAAGAGAATATTTCTCTGCTTTCCTATTGGAGGCTTTCATGCTTTGCCAATAGTTTAGTATCTACCGACTTTAACTCAGATTCTCAGGTTGAGATCACAACTAAAGTTGGCTGTACTTGTTGCATATAGGAGTACATACCCTAGTGAGCTTGTGTGAAAAGTTTCTGCTGGAGTTGGTGAAAATCCAGATCCAGCTTTCAGAAGAGGTAACTTGTATTGGTGTCCTTAGTTTAGATCTAAAATGCGTTTATGTGCTGAATTCTTTGCTTGTTATAGATTCTCTTTGGGTGGTTGAGAGCTTATAAAGTTTGGAAATTTAGTCAACTTTGTTCCACAGAACCTTCTAGGAAGCTACCTCAAGTAGACATGTGATCTTAAAAGATTCTCTTGTTTCTTCTATTCTTAACTCTTAGATCTCAATTTACCGGTTTCTGAAGTTTCATTTGCTAATTATACTTATTCTTGTCTTCCTTCTTCCTCACTTGAGAAGATTATGTAAAGACTTAACTCGAAATCTCACTTGTTCTTAGCTTTTGTAGATGGGCTACTAGCTAGTGGTAAGGATATGGTTCTGTAGAACGGGTAATCTCGAGCATAAAAAAGGAGATGGCTTTCTATTCGGAGGATGAAAAGAGTGAAGACTACCTCTTTAAGATCGTTCTAATTGGCGATTCTGCAGTTGGGAAATCAAATTTGCTTGCAAGATTTGCTAGAGATGAGTTTTATCCCAATTCAAAGTCAACGATTGGAGTGGAGTTTCAGACACAGAAGATGGATATTAACGGAAAGGAGATCAAAGCACAGATATGGGATACAGCAGGTCAAGAACGTTTCAGAGCAGTCACTTCGGCGTATTACCGAGGTGCAGTTGGAGCTCTTTTGGTTTACGACATCAGCAGACGGCAAACTTTTCACAGCATTGGTAGATGGCTCAACGAGCTGCACAGTAAGAATCCATACAATAAATTCCAAATCTTTCTTATATATCTTCTCCATAACAATCTCCCAATACGAAACCGTTGCAGCACACTCTGATATGAACGTTGTTACCATCCTGGTGGGCAACAAGTCCGATCTGAAGGACTTGAGAGAAGTGTCAACAGCAGAAGGGAAAGCTTTGGCGGAAGCACAAGGTCTTTTCTTTATGGAAACATCGGCTCTGGACTCATCGAACGTGGCAGCAGCATTTGAGATGGTTGTTAAGGAGATATACAACATACTGAGCAGGAAAGTGATGAGCTCACAGGAACTAAACAAGCAAGATCCTGCTTCACTCAGCAATGGCAAGAAAGTTGTGATTCCATCAGAGGGGCAGGGCGATTCCAAGAAAGGTGGATGTTGTTCGTCTTGATGGAAATTGACTGCAATTGTAGAAAGCTTTAAAAAGGAAGATTATTTATAATTTGTTTGATTTTGTCCACGTTGCCATGAATGTTGAAATTTAAGATGTGATGAGTTGTGGTGTGGAAATGTTTAGGTGTAGTAATCTGTAAATTTTCCATTGCAGAAGCTTTATGAAACTCACTCTTCTTTATAAAGTTTGCAACTTTTAGTCTTGTTCAAATGAATGTCAATGCTGTTATTGTCACTTATTATACATCACTTTCAAATCTTGATCCTGTTGCTATCTATATGATCGTGTGTAACATAGGTCTTTTCACTAATATGGTTTGTGTAAATAAAATAAGTAAATATGAAATGAATATTGTTATTCCAATGAAGCATTTTGTCATCGGGAAGAGAATCAAATGGAGCTGTGGAACTAGAGTAATAAAAAAACAGAGAAATAAATGTGAGAGATGAAAGTTGAGGTGCAGAGATTACACGTGCAGTTGCATGTGAGACAGATTGGATTCACACATGATTGCATTTATCGCCGTAGTACGGATTCTACACATCATCATTACAACGCATTTCAGCTTATCAAACCGGACATTTTCTTAACTATTCTCTTACGCTCTAAGCCGGTTTTCATATGATTCTGTTTAATAGCCTCAATGATCTCCGCAAGTCCATTCAAGACCTAAAAATAGGAGAATAGGCTATTGACAAGTTAAAAACTGTAACTGAAACTCAATGCAGTGTAACCATTAGCTTCTCATGTCTCTCTTTACCTTTCTTGTTTCATGAAGTGAGATCTCCAGCATTTCAATTCTCTGCAAGGACCAACCACACAAATCAGACAAAAGATTATTTTTCTCAATGGGAGTCCAATGGTTCTGGCATAAAATTGTAGCTTTTCCTTGATGCCTGGATCATTCCAAGGTCCTTCATCGCTGAAGAGATACCCTCCTTGATCGGAAAAAGTGCAATTTCCTCCAAGAAATGTCGGTAAGTTGCTGTTTTAAGACATCAAACACAAACAATGGTGAGTCCAATGCAATTCCTCAGAACAGAAAAAGGTTTAGACCTTGGATCTATTGCTTCAACTAGCTCTCCAAGGTAATTGAGTCCTAGCACCTGAAACACATATTTCTGATAAAAGATTTCTTAGTGACTAAACCAAAAAAAACAAGCATTAAGTGTCATGTTCTTACGTGAACTTTGGCCAATGTACGAGCATCGAGAAAGGTCTTGAGTGCAAGCCACAACATCCGGAATCCAGAACTGGCGTTGATTAATGTTCATAAAGCCTGAAATGAATCTGAAAATTCATTTACCTCAGGGTAGTAGTTGCTGTGTATCTTCTGAATTTCCATGAAGAGAAATCTCGCAGTTTTTGTTGACGCTTCACTTACCACTCCAGAGACATCCAAAATCGTTGTGGTTGATGAAACATGTTTCTCATATTGTTCCCTAATGTGTCCGTAGTGTAATAATTGAGAAACGCGTCTTTTAATTTCTCCAGATCAAAATCCCTCATTTTTAGAAACTTGACATCAGATTGAAACAATTTGAGATGAAAACTCTAAACAAGAAAGAATGTTACGTGTATAGAGTAATTTTGACATTACCTGACAAGTGTATTATGATCTGCGAGCTTCTAAGGTTACGAAAAGCTTCAACCATTTGTTCATTATTTGAGCTGTGTTCTTCGTTAAAGTCATAGAATCTTCTTCAGTACAATCACACATCTCTGTAACTCACCTCTGTTTCAACTTGCATATTTTCCAACAATGATGAGTTCTGTTTTCAGAATTCGAAAAGGATATGAATTTATCAAATAGTTGCATTGACTTGCAGAGGAAGAAAAGAACAGTAGTAGTGAGAATCGAATACTCAAATTTTTTTGAAAGTTGGAATATTTGATCTTCTCTCAGCGCGGGAGAGAAAATATATATATATATATAACGGTCTTTACTGTTATCTTTCTGCCTTCTGATTGGTTACAATGCATACGGCGTCGTTTCCGATAAAAAGACGTTTGTAATTTGGAATTAGGAAGGCCCACTTATGATTAAATAAGATTAAATGGGCCTACTATTATTACGTTATGATGAGCTGAGCATCTGTGAATTAATTATACAGGTTATATATATATATATTCTCTTAGCAACTTTTTTCAATAAACAAGAAAATGAATGTCAAAGCAACTTGAAATATACATTTATACTGCTACAATAATGTCAAAATCATATTTATGTAAAGTAACGATAAAAGCATGGGTCCCACGAGCAGATTCCGGTCTATTCTTTTGGTGTTTTCTAAGAAAATAAAATGTTATCATTAATGTTTTTCGAAATATTTTAGATCTTTGTAATCTGATTTGTGTAATTGCATCGTATGGATTAGTAATTTTTTTTTATTCAATAAAAAAACCAATTGGATATTGGGTCATTTTTTGAATATATTACAGAATGTATATTAATATTTCACATTAAATAAATTTTATTTGACATCTATTCATATATATATATATATATAGGTACTTTTTTCCACTCACATACATATATAGGTTATTTTTGTAATTCAGTAGTTAGTGATTTGGTTTGTTCGAAATAAAGATTAAGCTAGTAAGTTACCGGATCGGATTTCAAAGAGTCTATATATATGGTCCCAAGTCTGGTTTACATTACACTACACAGAAGCTTTGGAACAATCTCCAACGTTCAGAAAATAGAATGATAATAATGATTCAAGAATGCGGGACCCAATTGGATTCACGTGTCGCTTATAAGCAGTGTGTCCGCATGATCATAAATTTTCACCTACTATTCATTTTCAATTTCACCCATTCTTTTTTTCATCCATTTCTCTTCCCTCTCTTATATTCCATTGTATGCTTTTTCGTCTCAATACGACCGTTTTATACTCCAGTCACCCATTTTGCATATGTAAATATTTTATAATATCCACAATAGAGAGAGAGAGAGAGAGAGTGTGGGTACCTCGTGCTACATTGTGGAAGACAATTAATGATAATTAAGCATGCTTCTAATAACATTATCATGAATATGGGCATTCCAATATACTATTTATAGTTACTATAATATATGGCAGCTATATATATATATATATTTATATTTATATGGAGGGTTAAATAAATAATGATGGGTGACGGGCCTATTTATAATTAACAATAAGGATGTTCTATTGGCCGAATCTGAAATAAAACCAAACCCTAAACTCAAAATCTGAAATAACTAGCCAAACACTTAGTTCCAAATAGAAAAAATAATAGGCAGGCTACTTAATATAATACATTAAAAAATATAATAAGGACTTTAAAAATAAATAAATAAATAAATATAAGGACTTCATTTCTTAAAATTTAGACAGTAATAAAAGAAAGTTACATACATATGAAGACAAACATATAGGCAAACTCTTGTTTCTTTGCCAATGTTGCTTCACTTAACCACAAAAATATGACCGTTGAGACTCAAACGACAAACATGCAAGGACCACCTTGTTTATAAGTACATATAGAGATCCTCCAATCTCCATTTACTTGCTCTCACAATCCAATCCAATCCAATCCAATCCAATCCAATGGCGCAATTTACTAATTCCCTTAATTATCTCTTTTCTGTTTCTCTTTTACTATTCTTATTATTCCACTCCTTATGTTTTCGTCTTTCATTGGTTGCAGCTTGTTCAAACTCAAACTCCACCGACGATCAACAACTTCAACACCATCATCACCGGAAATGGGTGGGTCCCTCAGGACACAAAGTCATCACCGTCTCACTTTACGGCCACGCTCAGTTTCGCTCCGTTCAAGACGCTGTGGATTCCATACCAAAGAACAATAACATGAGTATCGTAATCAAGATTGCTCCCGGATTTTACCGGTACATTATAAATCTCGATCTTCTTGATTAGTTTTCCTCCTTTTTTTTTTTTTTTGTCATGCACACATGCAATTTAATTAGCTAGGGCTAAAGTCTAACTGTGTATATATATATATATATACATTGTGACGATGTGTGCAGAGAAAAAGTGGTGGTTCCAGCTACAAAACCATACATAACGTTTAAAGGAGCCGGTCGAGACGTGACGGCTATAGAGTGGCATGACCGTGCATCCGACCGTGGGCCTGACGGTCAACAGTTACGCACGTATCAAACCGCTTCCGTCACCGTCTACGCTAATTATTTCTCCGCTAGAAACATTAGCTTTACGGTACTACTATACATATTTCTAACGCAATAAAAGGAAAACTTTAAATAAATATGATAGGCTTAAATTTGTTTTTTTTTTTTTTTTGCAATGTTAAGAATACTGCACCGGCTCCCATGCCCGGAATGCAAGGATGGCAAGCGGTGGCGTTCAGAATCTCCGGCGACAAAGCTTTCTTTTCGGGCTGTGGTTTTTACGGTGCACAAGACACTTTATGTGACGATGCTGGCCGTCATTACTTCAAGGAGTGTTACATTGAAGGCTCTATCGACTTTATTTTCGGTAACGGCCGCTCCATGTACAAAGTAAAGACTCCTAAATACTAGTTTATAGCATTAGTGAATTATGAATATGAAGTCAGATTTAAGTTTTGGGATTTGTGAAATAAATGCATCAATGAGTATGTTTTTTTTTTGTCGTCATGACTTATAGTACAAAAAAAGATTTTAACTAGTTGATAATATGTTGCTTGTGGGTGAAGGATTGTGAGTTACATTCGATAGCTTCCAGATTCGGGTCTATAGCGGCGCATGGGAGAACTTGTCCGGAGGAGAAAACGGGTTTCGCGTTCGTGGGTTGTCGGGTTACGGGTACGGGTCCGTTGTATGTGGGCCGGGCCATGGGCCAATATTCACGTATCGTCTATGCTTACACCTACTTCGATGCTCTCGTCGCTCACGGTGGCTGGGACGATTGGGACCATAAGTCCAATAAAAGCAAGTACGTAACTTAACTAGTTACACTCTTTCATACTGTATTTAAAATTCTATGATTTGACTGAAATTTTTCGAAAATATAGGACAGCGTTTTTTGGAGTGTACAATTGCTATGGGCCAGGAGCAGCAGCGACGAGAGGCGTGTCATGGGCTAGAGCATTGGACTATGACTCGGCCCATCCGTTTATAGCTAAGAGCTTCGTCAATGGGAGACATTGGATCGCTCCTCGAGATGCCTAACCAACTTCAAACTTCGTGTCGTTTTTGGTTTTCATTTATCTTACCAGCCACTACACTACACGTCGTTTTCCTATTTTCCATCATTCGTTTATTGTTTTATTTTTTTCCGATTTATTTATACTCTGTCACTGTGACATAAAGTATTGTATCTTATTTTATTTGTGTCCATTTCCGTTGACATTTTTGTGCTTTTTATATGCTTTCAATACACATGGGACGATTTGATACATGTCCGAGATTCTTGTATTAAAACATACATTTACAAAAAAATCATTTATTAATTTATGTGTATTGTTACAGTTCATCCTTGGCTCCCAAGCATTTTCATCTACAGATGTTATACACTTGGAAAACATTGAAACAGTGATTAGGAAAGGTGGACTTAGTTGACGTAAACAATGAAAATAGTAATAGTTACTCTACGTGCATACGTCTTAAGGGTTTGACATGACTAATAAATGCAGTAAATCTGAGTCTTTAAGCGTCAAATTAGATCTTGAAAACATTAATATGTGAGATTATCTGACACTTGCAATTTCTATGTGATTACAACAGCCATAACTCCTGAACCTTCATTCTCAAATCTCATCGTCTATTAAAAAAAGGTTGAAATTTAACTTAGAAAGAATTGGAATAATAAATATGTAAGAAATTTATAACTTTGTGGTAATAAGAAGGAATCAAAGAAAAAGAAGGACGCAGATTGTGTGTTTAAAAGCTTCACGCGCTGAAATTTTGGAAATTTGGCGAGTTATAAACACGCGCTATATCTGCGAATGGGGATATGGTTTCACGCCGTGCGTTTTCTAGTTCTGGTCCATTTGATTTCCGCTGACTTTTTGAAGTGTGCATGGGCCTTTGGTTTATTTCTTAAAAATTTGTAATAGCCCATATTATTTTTATTCACCAGCCCATTTATAATTTCAACCAGAATAAGATTAAAATTGCCCATGTAATCTCATTCGTTCACGCTTATAACTTTGAGCTTCTTCTGGTTTATTTGTAATAACCCATATTATTTTATTCACCGGCCCATTTATAATTTCATCCAGAATAAGATTAAAAATTTGTAATTGCCCATATTAATTTGTAACCTTATTCGTTAACGCTTATAAAGGTATATCGTATAGGTTAAATATTCAGAGTGCTCTGATAGAAGTCGTAAGATCCCTTGTGTTGTGGGCAATCGCAAAGGTACTAACTTTCATACAAAATCATTGAGCTTTAGTGCATTAAGAACTGATATCATGAATCAAGTTTAATTTAGCTAGATTAAGCTCAGTAGATGTTGAACTTGTTAGGATACAAGAAGATGGTTGTAAGATTCATCAGCAGAGAAGATTAAATGGATTAAGGCAAAAATCAAATTTTGTTATGGCCAGAATGAAAAGGAAAGGTTCAATAGAAATACTAACTTGTTATACATCAAATATATGTAACCAACATCGAATGTAAATCAGCAAATACCTAAACAAAAGAAAGACAATAACATGCAAATCCCAAAAACCAAAAAAGCTTGTATATATCAATGTTCAACTATAGTTTCATACTAAAAAAATGGCTAACAGAGACTAATACAAGATGTATAACATTGTGCAACTTCCAACTTCGGTTAACATAGAATAATTTATGAATAACAAAGAAAAAAAAATACATTGGTCAGATTTGACCTTATTATATAGCAGAAGGTACAGTTTTGCAACTCTCCTGAAGACAACTTTTGGTTCCATTCTCTAAACCCAAATGAAGCAAAGAATCATCTATACAAGCTGCAATTATATTGCCTGCCACTATCACTGAAGAAGAAGACAGAGGGAGGCGTAAACCTAAGCTCCATATTTAGCTCATGGATTGGTTTCTCTGTCGAGAACTTCTCAACCTGTGACACTGACCAAAACTTAAGTGAAATTCTGACTTACAGTTCCACTTCCTGAAGCTCCTCTCCTAAGCAGTTGACTAGGATTGGTTTAAAGGTCGATGGACTAGTTGGGGGTGTAAAGGAGGTGTTGAAGTTTCCGCTCCATGAAGCTGTTCTTCTGGAAGCAGGAGGAGGATGATGATCCCCGTTGAGGCTTATTCCCAATCCATTTTGGTTTATGTTATCCATACTTGGATATCTCTGCATCATTGGTGGTTGAGGACCTGAAAATGCTGCTACTTCATCTGCCGAATTTTCCTCCTGTCTGGTTTCAGCAGCAGCTGATTCCATTACCTGGTCATTTGAAAATGATGCAGGTACTGCTGGAACGAAGAATTTTGCTTTTGAGGGGATTGGAGGTTTAGCAGATTGTACGGAAGGTGACTGAAACATTTTCTGAGAGTTTCCATGGCCTTGATTAAAGGGGTCAACGTATCTGCCCAAAACAAAAAGGGGTAAAATGAACAACTCTAAGCATGCACATTATCTACATTAAAACATTAACAAGACTGCGAAGGATTACGCCAGACAAATTACAACTCATACAGAAACTATAATCAAGCAAATTATGCCTATTTCAAACCGATGCTTCATCTTTTATACCTTACCTAGTAGTAAACCAAAGGTGGATTATATTTCCTCCTTAATGCCACTATAATGTGACAGTACAATTGTGCTCATGATTTAGGATCCAGGATGGTCTCCACAGATTATAATTCTTAAGTGCCTCAAGCTATTTGTTTACCTTGCCCGCACACCCGTACGCCCACGGGCTGAGAATTGATTCAAACCCTGTGAAATTGGTGGGATTCCTGAAGAATTCTCTGATGGAGTTGGGCCGCCAGAACTCTGGCTCCCATTAGATGGATTCATGTCAGATTTGTTTTCATAACCCAATGCGTTGTTGTTTGGAAAACCGCCTAATGTTGGAGGAGGAGGCAGTGCAGCTTCCTCAGCTGGGGGTTCTACACCTCTCTCCACCCACCTCTTTAGTTTATCGTCATAGTAGAATTGATTTTCTGCACCTAATTTTGCCTTAACCCAAAGCATGAACCAAAACAATTAGAATAAGTTCAAGGAGGAATCATCAATACCAAAGCATCTAGCAATGTACCTCTTTGGAAGACCGAACTTGTAAGACCCGCCCTACTGTATCCTTCAGCATGCCAAAACCAAAGCGACTAAACCGCGACCCTGTCACAGTCCCAGATGATTTCAGCTTCACCTCGTCTACAGCCTTTTCTTTCAAGGAGTCAGCTACATCCTAAAAAACGGCAAACCTTTTAAAAATTCCATATTTCAAAATATCCTTAGCAGAGAGAATGGTTTCTGGTATATACCTGTATTGGCGTCCTACCAAAATTTGGCTCTGATGCACTTCTAGTATGTACTGCCATCCTCCTCCCATTCCCATTCGACTCATGTATGGGTTCCATTGAAGCGGGTGGCATCAGTGATGACATTGTATTAACCGATTGACTATATGGTAACTTAGTGGCTTCCTGCTGTTGATGTTGATATTCATTTGCTTGGATGCCACCTGTTGTTGAATGTGGTGCAGGTGGTGGTATGCCCCCAACAACACGATGTGCCGTACTATCAAAAAAGTTTAGAAGCTTCCCAACAAGCTTTGTTGGGGCCAAATTCACACTATACCCGCCCTGAAATAGGAATCTCCGGTTAAGTTGGAACATTAGAGAGAACATTCTCTCCGTTTAATGAATATCCAAAAGATTGAGGTTTTTTTTTGTCTTTTCTTCACATTTTCAATCAAAAGAAAGGAAAACTCACGGATGTAACTCTTATTTTACATTTCCATTTACAGGAATAGACAGCTAACAGATATTAACCTATCAGAAAAAATCAACAATTAAATGGAACCAGATTTGTATGAGCTTTACCTGTTGGTGGATACGGATTCTCTCTTCAAGAGATACAACTAACTGTTTCCACATTTCTACTTCAGGGGATCGGCCAGTCTTGAGGCATTTTAATACCGCTTGACAATACCTGATTCAGCCAGCACAACGACATCAAGAACCCATATACAGTCTAACCTAGGATAGATAATGGAAGGTGAATCTTCTTACTTCTGGGCAGCCGAAAGTTTACCAACTTCAGCCAGCATATGTGCATATATGACTTTATACGGTTGAAACGGTAACAGGATATACTGAGAGTTTCCCAGTGTCTTAGAGTATTCATATATCTCTGTTCTCTGGCAACGCAAAGATCAATCAGCAAATCAAGAATATATCAAACAAGTAACAAAAAGAATAGTGTCCTCCATGAGATTCGTTGGAGTATCTATGCAAAACATATCTATTCGTTGAAATGCTCAGAATAGAATCTTCCCACTAGTATGATGAAAACTAAAACCAGTGCTAAAGTAATTACAGTAGAACCTCAATAAATTAATACTCTATAAATTAATAAACACTATAAATAATAAAATTCTCTAGTCCCGATTCAGACCAATGTAAAAAATAGTTAAAGTCGATAAGATAATATGTTTTAGATACTCCTATATAAAATATAAAGTCCCGATAATATCATAAATTAATAATCATATTATATATATACTAATGTACTATTTAGTATTACTTTTAAAAATTGAATGTTCTTAAATCTCATTTTTTATTTGTTGTATCAAACAATTGTTGTGTTTTGTTTTTTTTAATAATTGTACTGTAGTATTGTTTATAAATTTACAACTTTATCATTTAAATATCTAATATAACTTAAACTTATGAATATGTATCATTTCTATTTCGATCGTTTTTATAAATTTTTAATTTTAATATATGAGATTAATAATACTTTACCTTATGAATATGCCTTATTTGTATTTTAATCATTTTAATAAATTTGAAAATTTAATATATAAGATTATATATCATTTGTATAAGTGAATTCATCTAGTGTTTGTTATTCATATTCAAAGTTGTTTCTCTTTGATGGTAAATATTATAACTTTTGAAATTAAACCAAATGATTTCAACTAATATTTTTTTTTATAATTTTGACGTAAATAAGGTCAAATTATCTAATTTTATTCTAAAATTTAAATGATAAAAATTACATTTTTTATTAATTTATAGATAAATTCATATTATTCTAAATTAATAAAATATCAAAGTCCGGACATTATTAATTTATATAGGTTTTACTGTACCTGTATAGCTTCTGGACTTGCGTATGTTCGAGGATATTTCCAATGGTCTGCTCCGGCAAGGCAGAGTCTGGCGCTATCTGAGTATGGATCAAAGTTCTTATCCGTGATTAAATAGCAAACATGCGCCGCAATGATCTGATTCATAACAGTAGTTCAAATGTCATGATGAAAGTCTTCAATGTAAAACAATACAATAAGAGAGAGAACCACCTCGCCTCTTTCTTTCCACATGCAATCTCCAAGATGAGTAATCACAAGTTCATCATCTGTGGTTCTGTTAGCAGTTATTATACCCAAATTCTCTTCCCAATTGTCAAGCATGCTACTACTTCCAAACTGAAATTCAAGCAAACAAAGAGACACTAAAAGAAAATTCCCTGTGGAAAAGCTACAGAAAGAAACTACGTCCTTTCAAATGGAAAAAAGTGAACTAGTTCCATGTGGTAGAGAAATTATCTCTTGTCTTGCAGTCCCTTTCCACCATCTATACAGTTCCCGACTTAATCATAGCGATAGCAAGGATTCATCTTTCCATCATTTCCATCATCTATACATCTTCGTATATTATGTTACTGTCTAACTACGAAGAAATAGATGGTTTATGCATTACCTGGGGTTGCTGTTCAGGCACATTTATGGAACCAGGAAAAGAGATATTGCTTGTACTTCCAGTGGAGAACACTTCAGCTGGTTGCCCTGCAACCAGCAGGCACAATGTTCGTAAAGGTGACCCGGGTACCAGCTGGCGAATGGCCATTTGTTTCACAGTCTCTACATAGAGCTGCATCAATTTAAGCATCGACCAAATAAGGCAACCAACCACAAGAATCGAATTATAGATCTATAGCAATCAAGGGAGAGAAACCTGTTGCCCAACTTGTGCCGCAATAACAAGTGCTGGTCCCCATAAATGACCTTCTTGTGCACATTGGAGAGCCTCCATTTTCCTACCAGAAGCAAGAAGATTCTGCACCTCTGAAGCAGTTACCTGGAAAATTCTTCCAAAAGAGTTAATAAGCAAAAACAGAAATTCCTAGAAAGAGATTATTTGGATACGATGTCTAATACTCACTTGCATTTGTGATTCCGGTGGTAAATGCTGTAAGCATTGGCTAAAAGGAGCATAACTACCATTTTGGCTACCATCTTTCTTGGCATATGCAAAAAGTTTAGCAACTGCCGCTTCTACAGTATCCGTTTCCTGTTTGGAATGTATTTACAAGTATGAGGAAAAATGCAACATATACAAATGTTTCCCTAAGAAAAAGAACTGAGAACCTCTCGTGATGGCTCACCTTTTGCGTTGCATCAGTGCCAAAAGGAGATCGGAGTTTTCCATAATACTGACAAGATATTCTGAGCAAAGAAAGAAGCATCTTTAAGAGTTTCCCTCTAGAAAATTCCATATTGGAAGATTCACAATTCAAAAGTCTCTCATCAATCCACTTATACAAGTCTTTACTTCCAATATTCCCTCCAACCAAGGGACCTGGAAGAGATTGTTCATGCAAACAACGAAAGTAGCTCAAAGAGTCTTCCCCGACACTTGAATACGAAGAGGCACTCCCAGAAATGACTTCTGCCAAGTTTAAGACAGAGATGGAGCTTCCCCTAGTTCCCTTTAATATAAGATAAAAGATCAGCAGTAAAATAATTAAAATTTCCACTTTTTGAGGTTACAATTGGAGAATATATTTCAGACATGTTCAATGATAAGCATAAAAAAATAGTGATAACTCTACAATACTTTGCATAAACTTCCCAGGGTGTAAAATAAACTAATGAAAATTTATGTTAAGGACAAACCTGACTGCCAAATGATGAATTCTTCAGAGAACTACTACAATCCTTCATAACAATGAGCTTTCCACCAAATCCGAAACTGAAAAGTGCATGTGGTGGACGACCATCAGGTGATCTTCCTGCAGTTGGGGAGAAAAGCTGATTGCTCTGAAATAACTGATCTACAGATTGCTTTCTATCATAGAAATCGTTTGAGATACTAAATTGTCCATTCTGCGTGACACTAGCCACATTTATATGCTGATTGACAAAGCTCTGAGCTCCAATTGCATTTGGCTTAACTTGTTCAACCACAGGTTCCGTACTGTACAAATGATTTACTTGCAGGTTTCTTCCTAAGCTTGATAATAAAGCAGAAGGTGCCGCCGCCTCAGAGTTAACAGCATTTTCTGATTGCCAGGTACTTGTAGTCGGTTGATTGTTGGCATAGTAAGATTGGTCCCAACTTCTATGTTGGCTCTGGATATCAACTTCTTGAGCTTCAAATGTCTGGTTATTATTGTTAACATCATACATGCTACTCTCGCTATTACTGGGATACATAGCTGTAACAATATGACCATTCTGAACTTGCTGATCATGAGCTTGACCAGTTCCATTTGTTTGAGAAGCTTGGTTGTAGCTGTCTAGAGAGCGCCATTCCTGAGAAATTGTGTCATAGTACCATCCCGGATATTGAGGATCAAAGACCATATGTTCTGGATATCCGTTGCCCACTTGCGAAACCTGGTTCCAAGTAAGCACACTCTCAGCAGCGGCAGCCAATGCAGATGTTGTGCTAGTTGAGTTTATATAGCTCTCCTGCGAATTCACACTTGCATCATGAGCATCAACTTGATACCATTGACCATCAACTTGATACCACTGACCATCATATTTCCATCCTGAATAGTCATTTTCCCATGATTGACTGTTATCCACGTACTGGCCACTTGCAGAATCATGATTCACTCGGGCCTGATGTTGCTCAACCCCTGCCGAATTATGTATACCAACACTTAAGTTTTTTGTATGATTGGATACTATGTTCCCTCCAGCTACCTCCGCCTGTAAATTTGCTGTAGTTCCACCCAACTGAGTGAAGAAATCAGAATCAGAACCAAATACAGCATTGTCACTTACAGATGAATCCGCATAAAACGAGCCCCAATCAACCTCCTTAACCCTAGGACTCCCAGATCCATCGATTACATTGTTTTTTTTAGCAGTTTCAGATAGTGGCATATCATCCACCTCCGATCTGACCACATCACCACCATCCCTTATCTTGTTAACAATAGATGAAGGTTCGTCTTTTCCCACCGAAGTACTAGTTGCACCATCGTTCTTCGTGGCTGCTTCATTCAATGCGCCACCATCTCCATCACCAACAAAATCGTCACCGACGGAGAGATTGGCAAAAGCTTTGGCGTCTTCGGAATCACTCCCGTCGTCGAATTTCAGGTGGTTAGAAGAGAATGAAGCGTTGAGAGAATAAGAATCATCAACAAGTTTATCGAAGAAATCTTCATCGGTTTGATCCTCCAAGAGAAGATCAGCAGTGGAAGCCATCAATCAACAAATCCAAATCGAAATTAAAACCATAACCCTAAACAAAATCACAATTCGACGGATCTGTGAGAGGATCAATTGAATTTTATAGAAGATCAAAGATTAATAAATGGAGCATAGTGACGACATATACAGATCCCAAAAAAAAACCACAAAGGATGAAATCGTCGGTGAATTTCTCCGATTTCAGATTCCGGTGAAATTTTCGAGATCGAAAGAGAAAGAGATCCAAAACCACTTCATTGAATTCTTTTTTTTTTTTTTTTTTTTTGCACTTCCGAATTTACCGTTATAGCGAACGATTATGAGCCCATACATTAATACTTCTTTTATTTTTCTAACGTAATTAATTACTATTGACTTCATTACTTTAACACTTTTTTTTTTTTTATAAATATAACGTTATTACAAAAGAAAAAAAAATCAACGTCAAGCATATAGGTTATAGGCTTATAGCCTAATGTATCATAGTTTTATTACCATACATATTCTAATCCGAAGCAATATATGTTGTTAACCAAAAAAAAAAAAAAAAAAAAAACTTAATAACACTAAAAAAACCAAACTAATTTCAAAATTTTAAATTATTTTATCACATACAATGACAACAATATGAGTCTCTCCAAGCAGACATGTAATTTAAATCAAATCTTGCAACCAATCAATAAGTTTATTTGTCATATCAGTCTCTCTTCGGCTCTTTTCCACATCATTTAATCTCTAATAAGCTATATTGTTGATGAAAGTTGTAGAGATCATGGTAGAAATAACATCGTATTTTGAGAAAGAACGAAACATCTTTGTGATGGGTGATTGAGAAGTCAACTATCGAGATACAAATGTGGACGTGGATTTAAGTCACCATTAAGAGTCGCCAAAGGAAACCATCAGCACTTATAAGAAATGGTTGGAGACATCGACGATTTACCTAGCTAGGTCTTATACTATTTATCTCTTTTCCGTTTATTTATATCTTTTTGTACCTAAAAAGGAAGTGATTTGTGTGTCCCTTTTGCTTTGTATCCATTTGGTTGTTGTCTTGTTCTTGTAATGACAGAGTTTTGTATTTAGAGTCTTTCATTAACTTTGGATAACAAGTCATTTTTTGGTTATGATTCTCAAATGAAGATCAAGACTATTGAGGATATTCTAAAGACATATTGAGCTGCTTATGAAAAGGTAGAAAATAGTTTTTAGGCGAAGAACAAAAAAATAGGTTTTACCAGTACTCTCCAAGAAATTCAATCGCTCGTGTAAAAGTAATGCCATGATTTGATTTCACTGCTTCCAACGCTAATGAATACAACTTCGCATGATCTAGATTTAACATACTAGCTATATGGTAAACTGTTAGTATTAGTATATGCGTTCTGCAAAAATAACTTGATGTAATAATTGATCTAAAGAATACAGCTTCGCATATTCTAGATTTGAAATACTAACATGATACACAATACCTAAGTTGTAATCTTTTGTGGACTTGTAACATGATGCTGATTATTAGTCTATCTAACTCATGTAAAAAGTATATTATGCAACAAAATTGTAATTGTTATTCGATATGATTTGTGAGTCTGTAACTTCATCCATCATCTTCTACTAATGCTCTGCGAAAAAATAAAATAAAAGGGAACACATATAGACATCCATTTTCTCCATTTAAAAATTTAACTATAAATTGAGACTAAAACTCAATTTTCAGTTTTTTTTGACATTTTTCCTCGTAAAGAATGATATAAAATGATGAACATATATATAAAAGATATCAAGACAAAAGAGGCTTCTTAGCGTCGAACTCACTGTCAAAAGCCTCAATTTGTGAGAATCCTTCTTTGCCTTTAGCCCATAATACAAGGTATAGTCCTATGAACATCAACACCATCCCTCCCACGCTGCAATTTTTTGTGAATCAGAAAATCAAATACAACCTTCGCAACGATAATCGCAGTAAATATATAATTCTGAAGGCCTTATCAGCCATCAAAATCTTGCCAAATGACAAGAATCACATTTATTTTGACATTGTAGTTTTTTTTTCTTTTTAAATCAAAAAGTAATTATTGACATTTCTCAAAGTTTCTGATAACTTTTTGATTACACAATTGATGATAGGACAAATGTAAACAATCTTTTTCCATATGTTTAGATGCTAATTTAACTTTGTGATTATTTCATACTAATTAGATGGTTTAATGGTTTACGTACCTTCCAAGGCTAACGGACTCTCCTAAAGTCAAAACGGAGAAAGCAACTGAGATAACGGTAGCGAAAGGACTAAACATTGAAACAAAAACGGGTCCACGTTTCTTCATGGCCCATCCGTTAAAGCTAACACATGCTCCACTCACGGTCCCTCCCTACCATTCAAAAAACTATATATTATAACAACCATACACCAAATCTAACTATGTTATGTATATACGAAAGAATTATTCGAACTTACCAGAACAGAATAACCAACGAGGTTACTGAAACTAATCAAAGAACTGGTAAGTACTTTTGGTTTATGGTCTTGTAATAATAGTACCACCGTTGTTATCAACACTCCTAATAATGCCGTTATTGCACTTAACGATATTGGTGCAGGAAACTCTGCTAACGTCGATGCCTGCAATAACCGAACTTAGACCATGCATAAGGGAATTGGTTTATAATGAACCGGGTATTATGTACCTGAAGAACGATGTTGGTGGATAAAACAAAGACAGCTCCAAGAAGATAGATACATCCAACGACTCTGTCTCGATCAAACACGAATACTGAAGCTTCATTTTCTTCGCTGTGTCTCATTGAATGCATTAGGCTCATAGTTAAAGCGCCGAAAACGCATAGCAATGTTCCTAAGATCTTCAGTTTGCTGTACATACATTTTAGATCTATTTTTTCTAATCTAACGACCCAAGCGATGAAGAAGATAAGACCAGGAGCAAGATTAGGCATTGCTGTTGCCATTGCTGGTGATGTCAATCTGATTCCTTCTAGAAACAGAGACTGGAACAGAGTAACTCTGTTTTTTTTTATTCAAATACAGAACAAAGAAGTTGTGTAAAATTTCTAAATTTTAACAAAGTTTTATAAAGAAATGGAGGATGGATGATACTTACCCTGCAAAGGAGATTAAAACTAGCTTACTAATAAGCCTCAAACTAAGCTCATTTGGCCATTGCTTCCTTAAGAACAACAAAACCAAATATGAGAAGAAGAAAAGATTGGTTTTTTTTTTAAGGTATGTGAATGAATTATGAGACAGACCTTTCGAAGAGAATGGCAAAAGGGGAGAGGATTAGGAAAGTAGCAAATGTAGAGAAGATAACAATGGTGAAAGGGCCTAAACCAAGTGACATCAAATAACTCATGAGCAAAGAATTGCCTGCGTATACAAATTGAACCATTACTAAACCTCCTACTATCACCATCTCTTCTATCGACTCTTTCTTCATCCTCTCCTCTTGGAGATTCAGCACCGTTCGATAGAAATTTACACAAAAAAACTGCATTGCAGGAAATCTCTTCATAAGCAATAAGGAGTCTGGATTACAACAAATGATTTAGAATTAGTCTCTCTTTACCTTCATCCAGATAACGTCTCTGGAGTCACCATTTTATTCTTTTCTTTCTCTTTCTCCTTTAGTCTCTTATTAGGTTCCTCAAGTTTTGTTTCTGTAAATAATAAAATACACCATCCATTGTTTTTCCACCTATATTTGCTATCTATTTTAAGCCATTTTTATCCCAACCTTCAATCTCACAAAACTGCTCTTCATTCTTACCCAAAAATAAAAATTCAAACTTTTGACGAAATATTTTAAATTTTGATTGTATATAATGATGCATCATAGACCCATCTGTTTAAAATAGTAAAATCAAATGCTAAGATTTGTGTCGAATAAATTTATAGCTTTTCATACAAGGAGCTATGTTACTTCGAACTCATGGACCATCATTATCCCTGCTCTGGCTCGGTTCGGTTCCATCGGCGTATTACGTTCTGCCGTTGAGCTGCTCAATCACGGCGAAAAGCCAGATGCTTCTCCACTTGTTCACTTGATCCGCATCTCTGGCAACTATGGCTACGTTTCTTTGTGTCAGCAGTTTCATGGTTACGTTATAAAACATGGGTTTGTCTCAGATACGCGTCTTTACAATTCCGTGATGAGGTTTTACAAGAGAAGTGACTCGCTGGAAGATGCTCACAAACTGTTTGATGAAATGCCTGAACCAGATGTCATCTCTTGGAACTCATTAGTTTCTGGTTACATTCAATCGGGAAGGTTCCATGAAGGACTCTGTTTGTTTATCGACCTCCACAGATCTGATGTCTTCCCTAATGAATTCTCTTTCACAGCCTCTTTAGCTGCTTGTGCACGATTAGATCTCTTACCACTCGGAGGCTGCATCCATTCCGAGATTGTGAAACTTGGCATAGAGAAAGACAATGTCGTTGTGGTAATTGTTTAATCGACATGTACGGGAAATGTGGTTCCATGGATGATGCAGTTTTGGTTTTCCAACTCATGGAAGAAAAGGACACAGTTTCTTGAAATGCCATTGTTGCTTCCTGTTCAAGGAACGATAACCTCGAGCTGGGACTTTGGTTTTTCCACCAAATGCCAAATCCAGACACTGTTACATACAATGAGCTCATCGATGCTTTTGTCAAGTCCGGGGATTTCAACAATGCATTTCAGATTCTATCAAGTATGCCAAATCCTAATTCATCTTCATGGAACACAATATTAACAGGCTATGTCAACATGGATCAATCAGGAGAAGCTACTGAGTTTTTCACCAAAATGCATTTTTCGGGAGTCAAATTGGATGAGTTACAGCTTATCAATAGTTCTAGCTGCCATCGCTGCTCTTGCTGTGGTTCCATGGGGGAGTCTCATCCATTCTTGTGCTCTCAAGCTAGGCCTAGACTCTCGGGTTGTTGTTGCGAGTGCTCTGATAGATGTGTATTCAAAATGCGGAATGCTGAAGCAAGCTGAGATGATGTTTTGGACAATGCCTAAAAAGAATCTGATTGCATGGAACGCAATGATCTCTGGATATGCTCGGCGATTCAACTGAGGCAATCAAGCTCTTTAACCAATTGAAACAAGAACGGTTCTTGAAACCTGATCGGTTTACATTCTTGAATCTCGTAGCTGTGTGTTCTCATTGTGAAGTTCCAATGGAGGTCACCCTTGGTTACTTTGAGACAATGATCAACGAATATGGGATCAAACCAAGTGTAGAGCATTCTTGTTCTCTTATCAGAGCTATGGGGCAAAGAGGAGAGGTTGGGCGGGCGAAAAAGGTTATTCAAGAATTCGGTTTTGGGTTTAACGGTGTGGCTTGGAGGGCATTACTTGGTGTTTGTAGTGCACGAAAGGATCTGAAAGCTTCGAAAACCGTTGCCCCAAAGATGGTTGAGTTAGGAGAAGCTGATAAAGATGAGTATGTATACATAGCGATGTCGAATCTCTATGCTTACCATGAGAGATGGAGAGAAATTAGTCAAATTAGGAAGATAATGAGAGACAAAGGGGTGAAGAAAGAAGTTGGGTCTGGCTGGATTCAAGAGCAAAATGTAGCAATACAGTGTTAGCATATTTAAGTTTTGGGCTTTTGGTTATGTAAACATAATGTCAAACTAGTCGTGGTTCTATCAAACATGAGACTAGAATCTAAGAGATGAATCGTGTAAATAGGAGAAAATAGTATTACAGTTCACTATTCATGAATCATAGAACATGAGTTTGGAGTCGCTAACAAAGAAAAAAAAACTTCTTGTCTCTAAGTTTGGAGAAGAAACTTGCCTCCCTCAATAGAATTACTCTTCATGAATGTCTCAAGTCACCTTGGGACTGAAAGGCCCAGCTCTGGAGTAGAAAAAGAGAGAAAATAATGATTAGGGCAGAAACACAAACTGATCTTTTATAAAGAAGACAGAAAGACAGATGCTTTAGGCATATTAATAATATGGTACGAATCTTAAGACAACGTTTTGTGAATCAGATGAACAACACGTAGTCAAGCAACCATATCTACAATAGCGTCCTAATATAAATCATCACTAAAGCATTGTTGACAGAGCCCACCTTTAAAAACAACTGCAAATACGTCTCACGTGCCATTGACTCCATCTGGGACAAAGAGCACTTTTACAAATTACTACAGTATTGTTGCCACTCTTATACACAGGTCATGAACTAATTTCCCTAATACTGGCTTTCATAGAAGGAAAACAAAAGCAAGAAACACAGACAATCTGAAGCAGCTTAACGTTTGGGTTTAATAAGTTTCCCCATCAAATTCCACGTTTCAAAGGTCTTTTTTTCCTAAAAACTGTTTGGAATATTTCATATGGATTACTAGAACTCAAAAAAGGTTCGTACTTGATAAAGATGCAAGGATCCCACAAGGTAACGGTGAAATTATGTGCCTGCATGAACCAAGTATTTATAATTAGACAGACACAACTCTAGAAACTGATTGACTCACTCAACCTATATAAGTTTCACTAGGGTCAATCCTCCTACTTTGATAGACGTCAAACATACCTCAATCTATCAATGATACATAATACACGGAAGAAGCATGCATAATGATAAATTACTCGTAGAGCTTGCAACACTTTCAAGTAAGCAGCCAAACAATTCATAAGAGCTTCTACAAGTATGAACATTCTTTCCTTTCAGAAATCTAAAATCCTCACATGTAAAGCACTTGACAAGGTTTCAGCTTTCTCAGTCAAACTCACAAAGCATAGCCATTGATAAAGTGCAATTCCATAAGAAGTATCAAACTTGTGCAACATAGAAGTGCAAAATTGTAAAGACTCAAAGAAAAAGTTTGTTAACCAAAAAAAAGGATAAAAATGTAGAGAAAAAAGCAAAAAAAAAAAGCAACTCACGAGCAAGAAAGCAGAAATTAGAATTAGAGGTCGGGAGAGGTGCAGCAGAGAGTACCCTGAGAGAGAGCTCGGCTGCTTCTGGAAGATGTGCTAAGGCACGACGTCAACCGAGCAGCCGCCACTGTGCTGTGAAGCGGCAAGAGTGATTGAACACAGCCAAGTTCAGATGGACACCTAAATGTAATGTAAACCTCAACACAAATTCATGAAATGAAAAACCCTAAAACGAAATCAAGAAATGGAAGCATAAGCAGACCTTGAGAAAGAGAATCTGGGATGGGGAGAAGCAGCTGGTTTAGAGGGAATACGAAATCCGGCGGATGAAGCACCCGGTGAAGATCCGGTGGAATTACGAAGTGAAGATCTTATGGCGGATCTGAGAGATGAGACGGAGGATCTATGCATGAATCTATTGCAAGAAGAAGCCATTGAAAGAAATAGAGAGATAGGAATGTGAGATGGATTTTTTTTTCCTCCTTCACAGGTTTTTCTTTTCATAGGGTTTTAGGACACTGGACGGAAAACAAATATCACTGTTTTGTCTTTATCACTGTTTTTTTTTGTCTTTATTGGTTTTGGGAGTATTATAAATAACTAATGGGCCTAATTGAACAAGTTATGTTGTGGGATTTAGAAATATTGGTCCAGGGTTTTTTCCGTACACAAAAAATAGTGTGTATTTATATAATTCTAACTCAATAGAATTATAATATTCTTTAAAGATAAAAATAAAAAAATTTAATGAAAATGAGAATAACTATATAATTTTTTATTTTTTAAACAATTTTATCCAACATTATAGTTATTTATTTTGTATAATTGTTTAAATCACATATAGTCTATGCAAATATGGGCGCAACTTTGATTATAATTGTTTAAATAACATATAAGCATTACAACCATATGTCACCATTATAGGTTTACAAAAAACTATTTTCTATCAGATTCTCATTAATTAATACATACATATTGGCCACAAAAAACTTTTTGGAACTGAAACATTTTTCAAATTTCACATGACATTGTTCTAACATAAACATATTAATCAAACCATTGAGAAGTTATCCAATTTATATAGCTCACAAAACATCAGTGGATATAAATATGATTTTCATTCTCATTGGGAAATTAGCTAATTCATGATGCTCACAACATTTTTTGCTTTATTTGAATTGATGATCACAAAAGAATGAATAATGAAACCTTATTTCACATTTTAAACATTATTTTTACAAATATTATGGACAATATAAGTTGTAACGGTTATGGTCAATATAAATTTTAATGTTTTTCAAATTTTTTTAGTCGTAAA
This sequence comes from Nasturtium officinale, assembly GCA_963854855.1. Taxonomy (NCBI): domain Eukaryota; kingdom Viridiplantae; phylum Streptophyta; class Magnoliopsida; order Brassicales; family Brassicaceae; genus Nasturtium; species Nasturtium officinale. The sequence goes on from OY978506.1 coordinate 135,909, forward strand.
TAAAATTTGGTACCTTAATACCCTGTTGGAAAATTCACAAAATGAATTCAAACTAATGTAAATTTACTAATATAAAATAAATTAGCACTGAAAATAAAATAGTTTATTAAAGTTTTTGTCGATACTAAAGCTATATTTTAAGTGCAAGAAAATAAAAGAAAGTATGAACACCAAATTTAATAAAATTTGGATCGATTTCATAAAATGGGAAATATAGAGAGTTGGTAATTTTATGTACATATACATAGGGTTAATGGATTTAGTTGGACGAGAAACGATAATAATTATGTAATACATGATCAAGTAAATCAAACTCATTTCAGTCATTTGATTATTTCTGTTTTTCTTATTAATTTAGTGATTTAAAAGTTTTAATATGAACTTAAACGTTGAAAAGTCATAATAACATTACATGAGTTCCAAATTTACCATTTAGTATTTGTTATAAAAATCTGATTTTGAGTGGGCGGGATTATTTTTTCTCCTAACTGAATCAGTATGTTAGTAAGTTTACATAAATACAAATAAAACCTGGAACAACCCAAAATTTATATTCGATCTAATATGTGTCTTGTGAATAAGTCATAATTGCACAAATAGTTAAAATTGACTTATGTTTCATTTTTCTTAATAGCAAATATATTAAATCCTCCAAATCCAAGAAAAGAAATAATAAAATAGACATAACTAATAATTTGTGTAAAGAGCAATGAGACTGTGGAATTGTAGAGAGCCGTAAAGCCATATAAGAGACAAACCATGAATAGGTTTTTTTGACAAACACCAGTGATGGCTACACTAACTCAATTTCATGATTCTCATTGGCTTTTTGACTCTTAAGAAGTATACAGAGATGGTGGACAATGATGTTTCTGTCATCAATAATGCTCATACATACATTTATATTATTTTTTGTACAATTATATTTCCATAATATATTAGATTTTGATTTAAAAAGTTATCTTATTTTAGTGTTATCAACATGTCTATAGTAAATTGTATATGTATACTTTCTCTGTCTCAAAATATTAATTTTTGAGTAATTCACACAGATTAAAAAATCATAAATAACTAATAATAAATATAATTTTTTTTGAATTTGTATATTTTTGAATATCTATAAACCAATGATAATTCAAAAATTAAAACACTTTCAATTAATATTTTTGTAGTTTAAAATTTATTAACATTAACTATTAAATTTTTATTTTAAATCATAGAAAATCAATTTTTTGAGAAAAATGTCTCTAGAAAAATAATATTTCTTAGCCGGAATGAGTATATATATATATATATTGTGGTATCATATCTAAAGACACAATAAATTATTCTATCCTATAATTTTATCAATTTATACTAATATTTAGCACCTTCCTATCCTACTTAACTCATCCAATACGAAATTAAAAATAACAAATACTACTCGAGTAAATATAATAAGACCATTATCATTATTGCTGTGACAACATTACTTTAAATGTGAAATACCAAACTGTCCAGAGAAGATTCTTATCCTCACAAGTTATTAAATCCCAATATAGTTTAATATTGCAAACCTTCGATTAATCAAATAAGAGGCGGTTTGGGCGGCATGCAATAATGGTCTGCCACGTATTGTGGGCCCAATGGTCGTCATTTGCTCAGCGCTATATAAACAAGAGCCCATATAAGCCCAATTAAGAGAGCTAACAAAACCAAAAGCAAAAATGGTGAAGATCGAAGTTGAATGTTTGAAAATTTGGGACACTAACCATAATATAAACAACTCATCTAATCTAACAAACGTGCTAAAATATAAAACATATTTTTAAATATAAAAAAAAATTAACAACAAAACATAAATTATCCAAAAACAATTCAAAATAAAAAATACTATAATATTTAAAAATTACAAATAAAACATATATATATATAAATAAACATAATTTGGAGTCCATAAAAACGAGACTTTAAACGAATATTTAGGCCGGCTCCTCTTAAGACCGACCCTGTCAGTGCAGCATCTCTAAAAGCTTACTTGTCTGAGTTTATCGCAACTCTCTCTTGCTTTTGACAAGCTAACATCTGATGGAGTCTTGGACCCAGCTGGTCTTGTAGCAATAGCGGTAGCTCATGCCTTTGCTCTGTTCGTCGGAGTTTCGATTGCGGCTAACATCTCTGGTGGTCACCTTAATCCAGCTGTGACTCTAGGTCTTGCCATCGGCGGTAACATCACACTGATCACAGGTTTCTTCTACTGGATTGCTCAGTGTCTTGGCTCTATCGTCGCTTGTCTTCTCCTCGTCTTCGTAACCAATGGAAAGGTACGTACTAGTGGCCTAGGAGTAGTTTCTTGTTATTCCGGTTAGCTTCGGTTTGGATGTTGAATATCAGTTATTTTTAGATTAGAGTATTTACGTTCTGTTATGGTTGGCAGGTTGTCTTAGCAGATTTTTTTACCGAAATAAATATATTTATTTTTAGGTTTGGTTTCACAACTTTTAAGTTCGGTTTTGTTATATAGAAAATAATTTTGTAACCTCTATAAATTAATAACTTTTTATAATTTTAAATTGATATTTTAACTCAAATATCATTTCTATAAATTAATAATCATGATAAATTAATAAATATTATAAAATTAAGTTATAATATTATTAATTTATAGAGGTTTAAACTTTTCCATTTACATCATACATATCGGTTTGATTTGGTCAGATAATTTAGAATATTTTTTCATCATTTATAAATTTATTTATATGATAAATCAAAATTGTGAATTTAGAAGTTTACTACCAAATCTGGTTGAATTTATACGGTGAAACGTATATGAGTAGTATTAAATATTAATATATGACAAAAAAAATATTACTATTACGTTGCTAAAAAAACGTGTAAGGGTAAAAAAAAAATGATTGATAAATGATTATCTCGTCGGTTTGCTGCAGAGCGTACCAACCCACGGAGTCGCAGCCGGTTTAGGAGCGGTGGAAGGTATCGTGATGGAGATCGTCGTGACTTTTGCTTTGGTCTACACCGTTTACGCCACGGCAGCTGATCCAAAGAAAGGATCGCTCGGAACCATCGCTCCTATAGCTATTGGTTTCATCGTTGGTGCCAACATCCTCGCTGCGGGTCCATTCAGTGGTGGCTCTATGAACCCAGCAAGGTCGCTCGGACCAGCTGTTGTCAGTGGTAACTTGTCACAGATCTGGATTTATTGGGTGGGTCCACTCGTCGGTGGTGCACTAGCCGGACTCATCTATGGCGACGTGTTCATTGGTTCTTATGGTTCGGTCGGGTCTAACTAAAAGGGTATTGTGATTGCTTGATGTTTGCTTGTTTGGTTGGTTTGTGTGTATATGTTTGGTGTACATTTTCTTCCAAGATTGTACAATGTGGAGCTAAACAAAAACCAATTGTCTTGTTTATAAGAAAATGTAATGTGTAAATGTACGTTTTACTTTCATAAAATTATCGAAACAGTTGCAAATGATCTAATGAGAAACTAATATAAACGGATTCGACGTTTCCTCACCATATATACTTGTTATATCACAGATACGAAAATTTGAAACAATGCCAAAAACCATTTTTCGAAAACGTAAAAATATATATATTTTAAATGAATATTGCGAACGATATAAAATAAGGAAAACAAAAGTCTTAAGTTGGTATCAGTTATCATTCATCTCCACTATTTCCGAAAGCCAAACTTTTAATTTGTTTTGTTGAACCATAGCTACGTGACGTAGTTATCCATAAATAGTGATGTAATATTAATGGTTCCGCAACAATCTATTTGAGTAATGAACTCGTGGGAGTATCTTTATAGAAAAACCAAAAGTGTTATGGTTTGTGTGATTGCAGTTATAACAGAAACTGGTCGATATAGTCACGAACTCTGTTAAAGTTGTCCAGTCAGATCTTCTCAAACTCAAAAAGACAAGACAAAAGAAAAGTTTATGGACTATGCTCAATCCACAATTGTATTGATTTGTGTTCCCTTTGTCTTTTTCTACTTTTCTCCTAACCTATATGGCTATATCAGAACACGGAGACTTCATTGAGATACTTAGTATTTTCTGATTGGTTAGAACATTGCCAAGTTATTAAAGAAGGGTTTATTGCTTATTGGCGATCAGTTATATTATCTTCTGCTTGTTCTTCTCTTTCACAAATTTTAGTCAACGTTAACCTTCTTCATCTCGAAAACTAGACTTCCTGCAAATCTGAGAAGAAAATGGAAGGTGGGTCTTATTCAGATTTGAATGATAGTTCGTCGTTGTTATTTGAATCAGAGAATCTGGAGGAAGAGTTGGATGAAGGAATTATGAGAAGTGAAGAGATTTTCTCACGAATTCCTCAGCCTCAGACACCAAGGGAGCCAATGAAGTTCCTGTCCAGATCATGGAGTCTATCTGCTTCTGAAATCTCCAAAGCTTTAGCGCAGAAACATACACAACAGCCAGATATGTTTTCTGTTAACCAGAACAGTCCTAGAGTCTTATTCCAAGATGTTGCTGCAGAATCACTCCTGGTATATGTATGATCCCTTTCCTGTTCCAGTGTTGAGTCAGAGGCTCATGAAGAAGACTTTCACTTTGGCGGGACATTTTCACCAGTTTTCTGAATTCTGATTTTTAATGGTTCCTTGGCATTGCATGCAGGTAAGATCATGGGTTCAGCTGGGACGTAGGTCAGGAAGATTATCAAATGGTTTCACCACAAAAATACAGCAACCCAAGTACCATGATGGCACCAAAGAAGAAAGATAAAGAGAGGGTAGAGAAAGCTCGTGTTCACTCAGCTATGTCCATTGCAGTTCCGGCCGCTGGGTTAGCTTCTGTGACCTCTGAGGAAAGCTGCATCAAAGGGTCAAACTCGATGATGGCACTGGCTCTAGCCGCTGCAACAGAGCTACTGACTTCGCATTGCATTGAGATAGCTTAGCAAGCAGGTGCTGACTACAATTTGTTGCTTCCACGGTTAGGTCTTCCATTGATATTAACAGCCCTGGAGATCTCATGACTCTCACATCCGCAGCTGCAACTGGTAAGGCTAACGTTCAAATTTTGGTGTTACGAGGCTTTAATTGGGTCAGTTAGATGGTTTTTAATCTGAATTTGTGGAAAAATGAACCAGCATTGAGAGGAGAAGAGGCTCTGAAGGTGAGGCAGCCAAATGAAGCAAGGAAAAAAGCAACTATTACACCTTGTGAGAGGAGTTTCTCAGTTTAGATTGGAGGAAACAAATCTTCCTATAGAGGGAGAACTGGTGCAATGTGTGCTAAATGGTAATCCTATTCTTCTCAAATTATTCCTGAGACAATACTGCTTCCACTAGTTAAGATGCTTATAGTACTCAACTTTATCAGCAGGCGGGCAGCGAAGTAGGCGAGTTTGTGTCTATATCAACAAGAAGTCTCAGGTGCTTGATCAGGCTGAATTTGTAAGAGACAGATTAATTTGCATCTCTATACTAGATGCCTAAGCTCTACGAATTTCTCAGGTCATTATCAAACTCAAAAGCAAACATATTGGAGGCGCATTCTCCAAGAAGATCAAACTTGAAACACAGAAGGTGTCGTTTATGGAGTCTGCGACGAGATATCTGCATGGCCTTACAGAAAAGAGAGGGAAAATTCCGAAGAAGTTTGTTTTGGTCTGAAAACAGGACAGGGTCTTTTGGAGTTTAATTGCGACAGTAAGATTCAGAAGCAGAGATGGGCTGCTGGGGTTCAGTCTAAGCTCAGCCAAGTAACTTGCCTCGAGGCTGCCAAATGCTCTCTAGAATCTCTGAGTCTAAGCGATCGCATGCGATAGAGACGCCTGTAAATACTTATTATTCAAAGTTTTTTTTTTTTTTTTTTGCTGCAAAGGAGTCATTAATCTTACAGAAGTGTTTTATCCTTTTCTTCAGTTATTCATACAAAAAATCAGAGGAGAACCATAGTCATTGCTTTCTCAACTAGAATACAACAGTCTTGTTTGTGCCATAAGGTAATACCCGTAATTCGCAGTATGACTTTATAGCTTTTGTGAGGCATTTTTTCTCGAGGTCTTCAGATTTCTGGACAAAGCTCCTCAGGTTGTCACGGTGGGAAACACTCTCAACCTGAAAAAAAAACCCAAATTCAGACAGATTAATTGAGAAATCTGCTAACTAACATTGACAAACTCAGAACGTACTACCAATCTTGGCAGATGAATTACCATTTGTTCAATGATAGGCCCTGAATCAAGTTCCTCAGTAACAAAGTGACTCGTTGCTCCAATTAGTTTCACACCTGCATCAAATGCCTGCAAGCACAATCTAGAACATTACAAGGCAAAATATAAAACCAACCAAGAACGGTAGAGCCACGACAAAACTGAGTAACCTGTTTCGCGGGATTTCCGCCCTTAAATGATGGCAAGAGACCATGGTGGATGTTGATTATATCCTTTCCATAACCTTTCAAAAAATTACCAGATAGAATCTGCAAAAAAAAAGGAAAGAGCAATGAATTAAACTTTGTTCATAAAGCAATTTTTGGAAGGAAATAGAAGATGACTGTTTAGGAACATGATTGCTAGTACTAAACAATTGATCACAGAAAGAAGAAAGAGATTTGGCAAGGGCTAAAAATCAGAATTACCTGCATGTATCTAGCGAGAACTAGGAAATCAGTGTCTTTAACCAATTCCAAAATCTCATCTTCTCTTTTATTCTCTTTTGTCGTCGAAACATAATGATACGGAATGCAATGCCTCTCAAGAAACCGCATAACGTGAGTGTTTGAAGCTCTTTCATGATTACTGTAAACACAAAAATATCACAGCAGCATAAGTATCCGAGTCACAAAACATATATGTTTATCTAATACACGGATTCAGTGCAATGAAAAAAAAAAAGAGAACAATTAGCTCACCTTATCACACAGCTTATATCCACGGGGAGTTTCCCGTCTTGCCACCTATGCAACATTTCGACAAGACAATGATCCTGTACATATAATCACATACTTAGCACGAAACACAAAGGGTATAAAACGTAAAAAAGGAGGTTCATAACATTAAAATACCTGTTTAGAAAGTAGAAGAGCTATCTTATACTTGGGATCTATAGAAGGCACACGCACAACAGAGTTCATAGCACCAAATGTTTGCGCAATAGTTTGAAAATCTTCATCAACTTGGTTTCTCGGCCATTTCACCGGATCAAATATAAACTCACTGTCAAAAGAAACAATCTTTGTTTTCATCACAACTCAAACACCAAAAAAGCATACTAGACTCATTATCAAAGCTTAGTAATTTAAGTCTATTTCTAAATAAAAGTTTCTAAAAAGGGAAGGTATTGAGTAAATGGAGCAAAGGGAGAATATAGATAGATACCTTCGCGAGTAGAAGACATTGTTGTTTTCAGGAACAAAAACATCGTAGCCAAGAATGTTTCCACCTTTTGCTGCAATACAATCTGATAGTTTTGCCACTATTCCAACCGCATCCTATAAAAATAGAAACAAAAGTATGAATCTTTTTATGTCCAATTCAATCAACAGAGCAAAATCACAAGATTTTGAAGGTTTGTAGTGTACCTGACAATGGAAGACATGGACGCCAGGAATGAGAACAGGTGAAATGGAGGAATCGGGAGACTCGCCGTGATATCGAGTCGATCTGAGAATTGAAGCGAACCCAGAAGCTCTCTCGGAGAGTCGTCGTAACATCGTCCCGAGAGAGCAACGACGGTCCCGATTCCACAAAAGATCTCATCCCACTCACTCTCTTCCATTCTTTATTTTCCTCTTCTTTTTTTTTTGTCGTCAGTTATTATTTTCTTTAAAAAAATTTCTATCATCAAATTCAAATTTCTTTTCTAACATAACCCTAAATAAATCAAAATGCAAAATGGGCCTAAATAAAACGAAACACCATAAATATTTAATTACCTAAGGAAAAGATGTCAATAATGTAAAATTTTAAATACGTATGTCATTTAATGCTTTTTTAAAGAAAGAGTTAAAAAAAATAAAAATCGTGTGTTTCTGTTTCATATTCCCACTATAAATATTAAATACCAATGTTTTAAAAATCGTGTGTCTAGGAAATTATTTGAAAAGTAAACGGTGATTAATCGGGGATTAGTTTTAGGTTATTTTAATATTTTAAAAATATATTTATCTATTATATTAAACTTTTAAATAATATTTTTTTTAAAATTATAGTAAATACATGAAATATAGTATTAATAATTTATTTTATGATTTTTATTAATAATTTTAACATAATTTATTATAAAACATTACAAACTCTCAATATAAATATCTGAAACAAAATTTTGTTAATACTTAAAATTTTAAAAATAATTGGATTATAGATGATTATGCGGAAAATAATCGGATTAAGCAGAGATTAATCGGATTAGGTGGAGAGTAATCAGTTGACTGACTTTTTCGAGTCATTAATTATTAATCGAGGTGGTGAATGTGAGTCTAACGATTAGACGGGTTGTAATCGGAACTAGTATAAAATTTTTAGAATATGGTTAAATACCATAAATGTAGACAAAAGATAAGAAGTCGCTAGGAGTTTTATTTATTTCATTAAATAGGAAAAATTCAGTGTGATTACAAAAATACGATACGAGAGGAAACAAAAAAAAAAAAAAAAAAAGAAGAAGAGAGAGCTGTGTCTGTGTGTTCCAAACCCTAGATTTCAAAATCGATCTCTCTGCTTTCTCGTGAAGACACCGCTCTGCTCTAGATCCTTATCAATCTCACCCTTATTGCATCAACGGTCTCTCTATTTCGATCTACTACCAGAATCGGTGTTTCGAGCTTACGGATCTTATGGAGTGGAGCTAGTCATCTGATTCTTTGCGACGGTTCTCGTTTCGTGGCGGTGAAGATCTTCGGAGGAGTTTTGGAGTCATCTACGGCGCAGTCACAGCGTTCCTTGTAGCGATCTATTCGATTTGATTCAACACGACCCTGAATCTCTTGGAACTTGTCCCTAAGAGATTTGCTTCAAGCGTGGAGGTTTCTTCTTCTGTCAGATTCTGTGAAGTTGAATCAGCGAAGTACATATTGAATTTAGGTTTTTCGTTTGTATTTACGTTTTGTTTTGAAAATCAATCTTTGGCCTCGATTTTTTTTTTTTGAACCGAAGGCCTTGATTAGGGTTTTCAAAGTTAGTAGCTTTTTTTTTTTTGAGTTAGTGTTATTCTATGATATGATCTTTATAAATTAGTAATACATATATGTATTTGCTTTTATTATCAGATAAAAATTTCAATGGCAATTTATTACAAGTTTAAGAGTGCAAGGGATTATGATACCATTGCTATGGATGGTCCTTTTATATCAGTTGGTATTCTCAAAGACAAAATTTTCGAAACTAAGCATTTGGGCACTGGTAAAGACCTTGATATTGTCGTCTCCAATGCCCAAACTAACGAAGGTTTGTATTCTATGTCAGATGTTTCATCTGTTTTATTGCTTTTCGACTTGTTTTTTATTTTTTTCTCTCATTGTTTTATGGGTTGTTACCTAATCAAGTGTTTTGATTTATCTGCTTTGCTAGTATGTGACAATATGCTTGCAGCTGCAACATGATCGATATAATTTTATATCCTGTTCTATCTTTGACTTCGCTATGTTTAAATTTGTGTTGATTGGTTACTTTTTGATATATTAGGAAATATCTTTGTAGAACCAAATCATGTATTTTGTTGCTGTATTGCCTTAGCTGCTTCAGTTTTAAGTGATTATATGCGTGCAGCTGTAACACAATCAACACTAAGTTAGATTTGTCTTGTGAATTATTAGGATTGAGTTTTTGGAATCTAATTCTAGAATTTCTAATGAAGCTTTGTATACTGTGTCTAGCCAACATGTTTCCACCCTATGGAATTTATATGTTCTCTATTTTATGAATTTTCAGAGTATCTGGATGAAGCAATGTTAATCCCAAAGAATACATCTGTTCTGATTCGTCGGGTCCCAGGACGACCTCGCATCACAGTTATTACCACACAAGAGTACTTTCTCAGACTTTTGTTTCCATATTCTTGGTCCAGTTATTTAGCTATGTTATCTTACATTTCAGCAAAAGATTTTTTTTAAATGGCATTTTACTGCTCCATATTTAGCTAAACATAAGTTGAACATGTGACTACCAAATTGAAGAAACACCAGGACCTCATGGGAAATGATGTACCTATCTTAACTTTGCAGGCCTAGGATCGAGAATAAAGTGGAAAGTGTTCAGGCTGATGTCACCAATATTCCTGTTGCCGATTCGTCTGCAGGGAAATATGTAAGTTGATTATGATGAACATTTCTTGGCTTCTGTTGATGTTGACTGCACTCAGTTATCTTCAACTACAAAAGTACTAACTTTCACCCTTATTCACCTTCTAGCCTGAAGATGAATGGGACGAGTTTGGGACTGATTTATATTCCATTCCTGATGCCCAAGATGCCCAGCATAATAATCCATGTCCTGATATTGCACCAGCAGACGAGAAAGTAGATGAAGAAAGCAAAATTCAGGCGTTGATTGACACTCCAGCTCTTGACTGGCAGAGGTAAGCATTCTTCCAGAAATGGTGCGGTGAAATTTTCGAATTTGTGTCTTTGTGAGATGTTTTAATGACCCTCTTATTTTTTTCATTGTTATAGACAAGGTCCAGATACTTTTGGGGCTGGTAGAGGTTTTGGAAGGGGTATGACTGGAAGGATGGGTGGACGTGGTTTTGGTAATTTATACTTACTTTTATTCTTTGATTTTCTCTGTTTTTGGTTGATTCAGGAATTTCTTCATTAATTTTTGTCTCAGTTTTTTTCTCATTTCATTTTATTTGCATCAAGTTGTTAGATTCTGAGTTTGGTTTTGTTGACTTGGATAGGAGGAATGGAAAGGAAAACGCCACCTCCAGGATATGTTTGTCATCGCTGCAATGTCCCTGGTATGTCAGCTCTGGGTATCTTTGTTTTTTTCTCACCTTTTGTATGGATATACCAGAGATAAAAAGATTAAGAGCATTTTGCTTCCTCTCTCAGGACATTTTATTCAGCATTGTCCCACAAATGGTGACCCTAGCTATGATGTGAAGAGAGTTAAACCACCTACGGGTATCCCCAAGTCCATGTTGATGGCAACCCCAGATGGTTCTTATTCTTTGCCAAGTGGCGCAGTTGCAGTTCTGAAACCAAATGAGTAAGTTGTGCTGAATCAGTATGGGAGAGTGCTATTTATCACTTCATTATATTGATTATAATGTTAATGTTTGTTACGTCTTTCAACCAATTCAGGGATGCTTTTGAGAAGGAAATGGAAGGATTGCCATCAACAACACGCTCCGTAGGAGAACTTCCGCCGGAGCTAAAATGCCCATTATGCAAAGAAGTAATGAGAGATGCTGCGCTTACAAGCAAATGTTGTTACCAGAGCTACTGTGACAAGTGTAAGTTATTTTAATGCCTTTTTCTGTTTCACAAAAACATTTTGATTGTTGCCAGTTCCAGTTAAACATGTGTATCCTTTTCACTTCGATTATATGTAATTCAGGTATTAGAGATCACATTATTTCAAAGTCGAGGTGTGTTTGTGGAGCAACTGATATACTTGCTGATGATCTTCTACCAAACAAGACCTTGAGGGAAACTATAAATCGAATTTTGGAAGCCGGGAACGATAGCACGGATAACGTTGGCAGTGTGGGCCATATCCCAGGTCTGTCATTATCTTAGTTCATGTGCTTTTAATCTTGGTTTGATCATTTATCACTGCTAAATTGTCATGGACGTAATATAGATTTGGAGTCTGCACGCTGTCCACCTCCCAAGGTTCCATCTCCTACTACATCTGTTGCATCTAAAGGCGAGAAGAAACCAGTAGTTAGTAACAATGACGATGCCTCAACCTTAAAACTGCCAACGGAAACTGTAGAGATCACTAGTCCCCCTCTGCCATCTGGAGAAGTTAATGTAGAAAAGCCAGCCAATGCATGTGAAAGCACCCAAGGGTCTGTTACTGTGAAAGAATCAACAATTTCAAAGTTAAATTCGCAAGCAAACAAGGAAGACATGCTGCAGCCAGTTGCTGCTGGAGAGCCAGGTAAAAGAAAAATTCCTTTGCTGAAATTAACCAAGCTGGATCTCAAATGTGCGTTTGTATTCAATTACTGAGGAAACTCTACTTGCCATAATTCATTGTAATACGTAGTTGTTATGTTTTTTTCCAGGAAAGAAGAAGAAAAAGAAACCCAGAGTGCCTGGGAATGGTAACAGCTTTATTTGCTCTCCTAAAGGCTATTCATTTTCATTGTTCAAAGTCTGTTATTTGAATGAGAGACCTAAAAGATTTTTTTTGTTTTGGTGGGATATGTTATAGACATGCAATGGAATCCTGTGCCTGATTTAGCAGGCCCTGACTATATGATGCAAATGGGACCAGGTCCCCAATACTTCAACGGCATGCAACCTGGCTTCAACGGCATGCAACCTGGCTTCAACGGTATACAACCTGGCTTCAACAGCGCACAACCCGGCTTCAATGGCTTTCACCCCGGCTTCAATGGATTTGGAGGCCCTTTTCCAGGCACGATGCCTCCATTTATGGGTTATGGATTAAACCCGATGGACATGGGATTCGGTGGGGGTATGAATATGATGCATCCTGATCCATTTATTGCACAAGGATTTGGGTTCCCTAATATTCCACCACCTCACAGGTACAACAATACTCATTAGTGGTCTAACAAAAAGCAAGCAAAGCTTTTATCGATAGTCTCATAATAGAACATGTTATTTCACATATGCAGGGACCTAGCGGAAATGGGAAACCGTATGAATCTCCAACGTCCGATGATGGGTAGAGATGAAGCGGAAGCCCGGAAAGCTGAGATGTTACGAAAACGCGAAAACGAGAGACGAAGTGATGGGTAAGAAAAGAAAAACAGTGAACTCTATTCCAAGTACACCTTCAGACTATAATATGGTTGAAACTTTAAAACATTGGTTTTATGTACAGTGGGAAGATGTTTAGAGATGGAGAGAATAGTAGAATGATGATGAACAATGGAACTTCAGCCTCTGCATCATCCATCAACCCTAATAAATCTGTATGTCTCCTTTTTTTTTCTTTTTTTTGTGTGTGTGTGTGTGTGTTTACTACCAGTCTTTAGCTCTATTCTTTTTACTTTTATTTTTATTATCAGAGAAAATGGATTCTATTTCCTCTCTCATTTTGCTGATTTAAAACCCAAGAAGAAAAACGTTGGTAATTAATGGGGTCCAACGGAATTTTCTGAATTATAAATTTTGGCTTATTCAGAAACTAGATAATTTTACAACTTGAATATTTTAAAAAAAAAATCTGTTAACTTTTTTTCAGGATCCTTTAGGTTATAATAATGATTGGGCTATAAAGCCCAATTACTAATTATTTATAAGCCCAGTAGTTAGAATTACAAGTAAATGGGCTAATAGTTGTTTTGGTTTCGTTCACAGCGACAAGCTCCTCCGCCTTCGAATCTCGACTACGAACGCCGCAGAAGACCGGAGAGATCATCTCCCGAGCATCCACCATCGCGTAAAGTCAACTCTCCGTCACGCGATTCCAAGAGAAAATCCGAGCGTTATTCCGACGAACGAGATCGGCATCGCGATCGTGAAAAGTCTCGTCACCAAGACGTAGACCGTGAACACGAACGAACTCGCGATCGTCGCGATGAAGATAGAAGCAGAGAACGTCGCCACCACCGAGATTCAGAACGCAGCCAACATCATCACCGCAAGAGATCAGAACCTCCGTCGTCGGAGCCACCGGCCGTAACGAAATCGGACATGGATAGTAGTCACAAGTCAAGTGTATTCGCGCGGATAAGCTTTCCGGAGGAAGAATCTTCCAGCAAACGAAGAAAAGTATCGTCGTCATCTTCTACATGTATGACGGATCCGCCTGCTTCCAGCGTGGCTCACCGTCATAGTCGGAAGGAAATGGAAGTAGGAGATAATGAATCAAGTGACGAAGATAGACATTTTAAGAGGAAGCCATCAAGGTACGAGCTATCTCCACCGTTGTTGGTTAACGATGTCACTGAAGATAAAGTCCGTTACTCTAAACGCAGCAGCAAGGCTGAGAGATCTCGACCTTGATTTTTCTGTTTTTTTTTTTTTTTTTTAAAGTTTATTTCTTTGTATAATTTGCAAAAAATAATAATAAGATTATTTTTATTTTTGCTGTAACGAACAAAGAAATAGCTATTTTCTGTCATCGAATCGAATGTTTTAAATAAATTATATTTAAAACCAAAAAAAAAAAGAGGCTGGAGTTAGTAAAAATATAGCGAAATCGAATTTCTATTACGAAGAATGAAGGAACAAAAATCACGGTAAATTGTAAAATGATGGCCCAGTATTTACTAAGCCCGTAAACAGTTCTTAGTAACTTAAATTAATTGACCCAGCCCATATTGTCATTAGAAATCCAAGTATGTAACGTAACGTTCAAATTTGTCAGACGCGCCTCTCATTTCTCATTTTCCCGAATTTTCCAAAATAGTCCAAATTTTGTGGACTTTTAACCTTGCCAAGTTGGTGAAACGCGCCGTACGTGCTCATAATGCGCGTGGGGGGTTGTCATTTACTCATTAGTAAAAATTAAAGTGATAACTATATAAAAAAATAATAATGCTGCTTTAATTTCTACAGTACATTATAGTTATCAACTATATAAAAGTAAAAAAGATTTAGAAACTAATTAATTTGCACACTACTCATATGATACAAATCTTATAACTAAAAAAGGAAATAACGAAGAACTGTGAATGATAACAAAAATATTTGCAAAATCGAATTTTTACTAACTCCAGCCTCTTTTTTTTTTTGGTTTTAAATATGATTTATTGCTAATTTAATATTATATGACTTGATAATATTTGCATCATATTATGATTAACAGTTAATATATTTTATAATTATCAAAAGGTTTTGAAAAATTATTCGAATATTTTATTTTGTTTTGTATATTATTATAAATAGAAATATATGGACTGAGGTAATTATTAAATTTCGAATTATTGTTACGATTGAATGAATACTATTCACAAAAACTCATTTTGAATGTAAATGATGTACTGTTGAATTGAGGAAGAGTTTCCCTCATTTTTATATGTTTTCTCTAAAAAAATAGAACCAATAGAATATAAAATAGATTGTTTGAAATTAGTAATAAATAAGAATATATTTGGTATATAAGCGCTTTTTCTTAGAGCGTGTTTCATCAATTCGATTGGACAAAAAGGTCGGCTGATTTTAGAAAATTAGGGAAAATTAGAAAAGAGAAGCGTAAATCAATGTTTATGGTATGATAGAACATGGGATGGGTCAATAGAATTCGGTTAGGAAGATAATATGTTCTGGGCCTAATGGGCTTTATAAATAGGTTAGTAAATCAATGTTTATGGGGTAAGTCGAATGGGCCGAGTTCACTCCATATTTCATATGTATTGCCTTGGCTAGTAAAATATAAGTTCATGAGATGAGATGAGGAAAATTTAAAAATTGTTCAACTTCTATTTTATATACGTTTTCAATATGCAGAGCCATATAAGAATAACACGTGCTTAAATCCCAAACTAAGTGGATTCAAAAGAAAATGGTTTGAGTTGTGTATCATTCATTTCGATTCTATGATAAGTCCAAACCCAAAAGCTAAAATGAACAATTACAACGTTAGTTTGTTGGTCTTGAGAATGTTCTCTATCTCTCTCTCTCTGCTTTCAAACTTCGGTTAAAATCAACGATGACAGAATCACAGCGTAGGCAAGGAACGCAAATATCGCTATCTGCATCAACAATTTTGGATTTTCTCTCATATTTGGTGACGTCACCGACCTGTGTCACAAAAACGACTCACACTTGTAAATCAAGTAAGTTACACAAAAGGAGATTTAGGATTGTTGTTTTTTACCTTGCGATACGCTGCGAGAGCCTATGAAATGGTAAACTTTGAATGAAGACAATGCCTGGTCCCTTTAAAGTCGCCATTACTAAGTTATCACCCTTTTGGATGTTGCAAGATTGCAACATATTAGGACCAAAAAAAACAAAAAACTTAATCTTCTTCTTCCCATTTAAACAAAATGTATCTGAGGGAGAGTGTAAATGTACCCCGAAAACCGCTCGTCTCAAAGGAGCATTGTATTTGATTTGGACATCAATTGAAGGAGTGAGAGCAGCTATGCAAGATACATCAATGGTCAGAACTTCTCCTACCTCCAGATTTTTTTGTACAACTAATATGTTTGGGAATGTTAATGTCAGTGTTTAGGCTAAAATTCATAAACGGGAATGTGATTTAGTTGAGTGAGATAAAACCTCACCTGAGCCACCTGCGAGGATAAAAGCAAGACCTTGTCCAGATAGGCGTTGTCTCAGAAATCCCTGCAACAACAATTTGTAAGTAGAAGCCAGACAAAGGGTTTGTGAAGTTGGGTAAGAATACTATTATGGATACTGCATCAGTAACCAATGCAAAGTACTGTCCTCCTTACCTCTGCACCAGCAGCAACAATGTTTCTTGCCCTTTGGTCAACGGAGTTGACAACCTTCACATCATGGACGGAGCAAAGGAATGCATCTGGCTACAGAAAGTGAAGACAAGGTCAGGCATATCAATAGGAGCTTGATTTGAATGAGGAAGAAACTGAGGATAAAGCGTCCACACTTAGCAACAAAGACTATACCTGGCATAAGATCTCACCTCCAAATATTGCCAAATCAATCTACATGCAAACAAAACAACTGAAGATCTCAAAAACACTCAATAATATTTGAAGATCACAAACCAATCAAGAATAATTTCAGGTGGTACATTAAAGGTGATATGGAAGACGATTATGGAAACATGGAAAACCTAAAAATCACTAACCGGGAGAATCCTAGCCAAATAAGGTGCAGCAATACCAACAAATCCATCGTTTTGCCCAGTATTCCGAAGAACTATACTGCTTACACTCTTGCCCAAAATCCACTGCAAGACTCCAACTTCTTGTTCAGGAGTGTATGTATTCTCCATCTCAATGGACCCAGACATGTAGCACATGGAACCTACAACACCATAACAAAATTAGTATCACAAATTAATCAAAAGCAGTGTTAGAAAACTGAATAGAGAAGTAAATTGTCTGAGAAATGACCAGGCTTAGCAATGACTTTCTCCTCTGACTTTAACATTATCTGCCAACATACGACCAATGGGTGGAGAAGTTAAATAGAAAATGGCATATACATAGAACCGCAAATCGCAAAGATCAGGCTATTACAAAAGCAATCTACCTGAACAACTTGAGATTCACCTCCCAAAATCTGGAAAGGTGTAATTGTATCTTGTTGACTCTGCATCACACAGTCAATCATGAGACAACAAAGATATAATCATATAATATCAGAAAACTATGGACATAGAGAAATTTCTATATTAGCTTATTAGCAATTACAACAGATACATGGAATTTTAAAAGCCCTAATTGGCTGGATCATGTGATATCCGCCACTACGGAAACCTAATCGAAGAATACGACAACAAATCAAAATGGAATTCTCTAACTCCTACTTACAATGAACCTCAAATACTATCAAATCTGCAATTACCCGGCAGTGAAATAGTCAAATCGAAGAGAGAAAGCAAACCTGGTAGACATAAGGCTGAAATGGAGTTGAAAAAAACGGTGCGGCCATGGTGATGAAGACCGCAGAAGATCTGGAAACAAAACCTCAAAGGAGCGTCAAAAATTCCCACACAGATCCAACAACACTGAAGAACGTTCGCGTTAAGGAGCAGCGATCAAATCGCAAAACGAAGCCCTCGCAATTCGAAATTCGAAATTTTCACAGAGAGCACAACTGTTCGGAATTTGGTTTTAGTCGGAGACGCCACGACCAACAACTGCTGCTCATGGGACACGTGGAGATTGATTACGTGGAATCTCCTCATTGGTTACAATCTAAGACACGTCACCCGTTTCCAGTCATTGACTTTGAAGAGGGTTAATTGCGCTCTCATGTAATGTGTAAAGCAAATACACAAAAACTCCGTCACTGTTTCGTAAAAAAACCTTAGCAATTCCTATCGAACCCTCTAGGCGTCTGAGAGGGTCTATTTCCATATACTTTACCGTCCTTTGATGAACACATTTACCAAATCATTCTAGTGACCATCCTTTTGAGTACAAGAAACAAGATATAGAGGAGTAAAAGCATTAGCCACTTTTTAGACGCCATGACTCGAAGATTGATTCGAACTCCATATCTTCTCATCAGATGCAACACTGAACCACATGCCATTACCATTCCTCGCAACAACATCCTCGCACCATCTCCAGCTCCAGTCACGTCTCTAACATCCTCCTCTGATATGTCTACATATGCCACCAACTTTGAATTCTTCTTTTTGTCTTTGCTGGTCTCACATATGTTTAGTCCGAGACGTTCATTGAGCCAGATAGAGATGTTGATTAGCAATTTAGCCATCCATGCAATCTCGTCTTCTGACACTGGACGGGTCATCCACTCCCCTTTGTATTTCACGTTGCCTGCTATTTGTTTGCCAGCACCGCGTGGCTTGAAGAGCTCATCACGATTTTTCTGGGGATAGTCTGGCTCTAGTGAAAAAGAGATTGGTTTTATGACATGCCCACCAAAGAAGTTTGAAACCACTGACTTTAGCGAATCTACACACTTAAGGGCCTCTGAGAGGTTTTTCTCGGACACATTTTGCAGCTCGGCTTCTGCCCGCAGTATGAATAGCTGCAAATGCAAAGAACAAAAGCGTTCAGCAAAGTTAAACAAAGTTTTAAGCTCCAGTCGCCCGTATGAGCTAAGGGAACATCAACTGAAATAGAGCATCGGAAACAAGAAAACATGTGTGCTCAGGGATTCTGATGGCTCATTGATACAACTAGAGTACTGAAAAAAAACAATGCAGAAGAACTAATTCTGAAAGCATATATGCTTGAACAATTTCCCAAAAATTGTATCCCACGTTAATAGATCAGAGCATCACTGCTCACTACAAATTTACCAATTTGTCAACGAAAATTCTCATGTTAATTCAGATAGAATGCTAATACAAAACAAAATAAGCAAATGGGAATGTTACTGAATGTTATTCATAAGTTTGTCAAACGGATCATTCCATCATAAAACTATTTTAAGCACAGTTCCTTATATCATCCTACAAAGATTATTCTACTTTCTATTCCTTACTTATCCCTAACAGTAGTTTATTAAAGGAAGACGTTTACCTGAAGCAGTTGTTGTCCGCCATCTTCACCATCACTAAAGAGTTTCAAGTCTTTGTTCCAGTTTTCATGCAAGTATGACCCATCAGCATTGCTCTCACACAGCCCATCTTCCCAATCCTGACGTTCCACAAGCAGTTAAACATGATTTTTCAAAATAGTCTGACTACATATGCCAGAGGGGTTTGATTTTTCAGTGTTTTGTTTACTATAAAAATGCTGGAAACAAGCGCCAAAATTTCCAAGGGAGTGAAAACTAAGTTCAATTTTTCCAATGATGAGACGACAGAGAAAAGGTAACAAATGGCTATAAGGAAAAATATACGCATACCTTCAACTGCTCAAGGATAGATGGAGCAAATCTAGACAACTCATTCACTGTTGAGTTTCCTGGTCCAGTTTTCTTAGAGTGAAAGGCTTTATCTATATTCTTCATCAGAACCAAAAGCTCTTTTGACGATGTCAATGTGCTCATGACCTATTTAGAGAAACAAAATAGAAGCATTCAGTCAAATTAAGATTTCAAACCATGAATTTGAGAAAATAGCTTAACCAGGGATCAGACCTTCAGAACCATCTGAGTTATTATTTCTGGATCTCTGTGAAGGAACTTGTGCGCAAAGCCAATAAAATGCATAACCAGAGAACTGTAGTAGAGATAATTGGATATCACATAGCTCTGCCACAAACACGTATATCCAGAAACATGTGATTCATGAGACTCTTGCTTTTTCACATCTTTTACAGATCTATTTAAAGCAGCTTCGAGATCTGAGAAATCATCCAAACTGATCATCCATGGCTCCAGGTACATAATCCAGATGGAAAACAACTGAGATGCATTCTTAATAGAACCTCCTATGGGACAGAACAAGAAAGTCCTCAATATGTAACGATAAAGGGGCCTCTGTAAATGAAGATTCCAGGAAGTGAGTGGCCTGAGGCTCAAATTCGTAACATGGAATGAAGATCCTGAAGTCGGTGTCTTCCACCGTGGACTCTCGCCATACTCAACATAGTTTTCACCCCCAACACCACTTGTAACCCAGCTCAAATTCAGATACTTCACAAGCAACTTCACTACCTCTTCTAACCCACAAGTAGGTGGAATCTCCTCCACAGGAGACCGGAAAGGAGGGGCCACACCAAAAGATTTAGCCGTAAGAACAGGAAACGGTGAGAAGTCATTCTCAACAAGCCAATAATGCACAAAGACATTGACCAAGAACTCAGCTCTAGTCATAACTGACCCATCATACCCATTTCCATAATGTAAAAGTGAGCTGCGATAAGGCTGATGTGCGTTTAAGTCGAAAACAGGAACAAATTCTTTCAAATATGAGTAAAGAAGCCTAATGTAGATATTAGACTCCAATCTCTGATATGAATCAAGCTTGTTACTCCCTGGAAAACCTTTGATAAGTGTCCATTTTTGTAACCTAAACATATTTTTCTTTTGGATAGGAATCACAGCAGAATTCTCATTGTTTCCTCTACAAACCGGATAATAAGAGAGCCAAAACATGTAATACTCGAAAACATTTAGCCGAACTTCATAAAATGAACCACGAAGTGAATCTTCCTCAATTCTACCTTTCAAAAAGGGACACAGATTAGATAACGCACTTGGATTCTTATCGGTTGAGAGCATGAATCGAGCATATTCCGGTAAACGCTCGGTAGGGAAAACGTACTTAACAAGAGATAACTTATCAACAGCAAAGATTGAGGTCATGAGTATTCCACTAGGAGATAAAAGAGAGAGAACTCTTTCCGGTAAATCCAAATCGTTACCCGCTGAGATTACATCGATCCAGCCGTTGGACGAAGAACGTGGCAGTGATGAAGCGGTTGCATCGCCGAAGCCGAATAGCTTGCAGATTAAACTCGGAAAGGTAATAGAGAAGAAATGGCGACACTGATCAGGCGTATGTGACTGAAGAAACGATTCAACGGAAGAACAAGCAGCGGAGATATTTGACGGCGTGGAAGCTGAGAGTATAGCAGAAGCTAGGTCTTGAGATTGCGAAAGAGAATCGACGGTGTACGAGTGTGGAAGCATCGTTAGTTACGGAGAAGAACACGAAGCTGGAGACGAAACTAGGGTTTGTAACGAGAGAGGGAGAGATTGAATATTTACGCCGGAGAAGAAGGGTTTGAAATGCGAGGCGACTCAAATCGCGCCTTCATCACGAGGAAGAAAATGAGAGCGTTACGTGCCACGCGTCATCTGCGTAAATCACCGTAGTTACTTCTTTTACCCTGTGACTTTTTTAACAAAAGAGACGAGTTCATCGGTGAACGCGGGAAAACTCTCGAGCCTTTGACTCATCGCCCTAAATTTAACGCTCCTGATTTTGACACGTCACTAAGTACTTTGAGGCCCATTTTAGAACATTTAAGAACTTTGGGCTTTTCACTTTGGTTAAGGCGGGGCAAACAAACTCTTACCCAAAACACATATAAGCCCATTTAAGAACATAAGCATGTTTTCCGGTTTAATCCGGTACGGCTTGACTAAAGTTTCGTTTCCAGTTCGGTTGTTTGGTCAGAAAGTAAACAACTGTCTTATATTTATAAAAAAAAAAAAAAAAAACTAATAGATTCTCATGTTTAGGTCCTACGAATAATCCTAGTACACATTAAACGAAAATTAACGCATCCTAGAGCCAAGATAAAAGCGTTCACATACAAAGAAGATTATGAGCAAAAGAATAATATTTTGTTTTTCTTTCTTTTTTCCTCCCTAATGATCAACGCTGAACTCAAACACCCTATGAAGTTAGACAACCTAACAAAGCAGCAAATCTTATTTAAGTTACTGTAACCAAGAACTAACCTGTAAACCCCAAAAACCAGAAATAAGAGAAACTGCCATTTTAGACAATCACTTCATCAAATCTTTAAAGAGCGTGTATCACGCTTTTGATGTCCGAACTATCAGAGCTAGGGTTTGGGTGAAATGCTGATTGTCTTGACGATGATCCTCCACCTAGCTTGAGTGAAAGAGACTGATCGGATTCTCCATTCTTGTTGGACTCTGCAAGGCTGAGCTTTGACATACCAAGTAGCTCATCAACATTGATAGGAGCTTTCGAGTGCACCGCAGTTGGTCTGAGAATCTCATGAGTCTCTTCTTTCTTGGTTGGTTCAGGAACATAACCAGCAGGCCATAACGGGAATGGAAACGGGTAATATGGTGAGAAGTAGGTAGGATATAGTATTGGGAATGAGCCAGGTAGTTGCGGTTGCGGTTGTGTTTGCATTTGTGTGGTTTCTTCCAGTCTGGAAGAAGAAGAAGAAGCAGCAGCGGCTGCGGTTGTTGGTTCACCAGTAGTAGAGTTTGTAGAGTCCATGGATTCATCATATTCTTCGATTTCCAAGATCGATGGTGCTTTAAGTGAGCTAGAAGCAAGTGTCTGATGAACAGACTCAGCACTTTGCATTTCTGTTTCCACATGAATGTTCTCTCCTTCTGGTTCTTGCAAATCCATTGGAATGTCTCCAACCTACAAGGGCAAATCACAGTATAAGAAGAATAAAGAAACCATCTTGTGACCATAATGGGTCTAAAGTTCTATTCTTTGAAGCATTGGTCAAGCCCTATCTCTGTTCAAATGCTTAACCAGGACTAGCTGCAAAATGTTATCCTCAATCATATCCAATAGAAGGCAAACCAAGTCACCTACATATTATTAGATCTCTAACCATTCTAAAGAACAAACCTCATCAGGAACCATATCAAAGAGACTAGAACGTCGTTTGCGACGAGAAACATTGGATTGTCTGATGAAATACTTCTGAGCATGGCTAGCAACTTGTGTTGGTGTCCTTGTAGTCACATAGTTTCTTGAGATGCCTCGCCAATCACCTTTTCCCAGCTTCTGTAAACCTAATAAGAACATCCTATGTTCTTCCTCTGTCCATGGAGTTCCTTAAATACAAACAATCATACAAAATTACAAATCATAACCCAAAATATGCATTATATAATCTTATAAACTTTTGATTGCATAGCAAATTTCTTCAATAAACACACATCAAACAAACGATAAATAAGATAACAAAAAAAACTTAAAAATTGCAAAATAAACTCAATTCCACGAATCATACCGCTGATTAAATTGATTATATTCTTCAAAAACGCACAAAAAAAAAAACAAATTGATAGAAAATTTTCCCAGAAACTGAAAATGAATATGAAAAAAGGAGATACCTTTCTTCCTCTCACGGCTAGAGGAAGAGCCAGCAACAAAATCCTCAGAAGCATAACCATCACCAGCAACATGGTCAGGAACATCACCAGGAGAACCAGGAGTATTAGACCCGGTTCCTCCATGCCCACCCGATCCAGAACCCGTATAATGGCTAAGATTACCCATACTTGCACTTTTCCGGATCGAACCTTCGGTGAGTCTAACACCAAATAGCTTCACCCCACGATTAGGACATGTTCGAGAGTTGTGACCATTGTGATTGCAGTGAGAACATCGACGAGTCATACCCGACCCGATTATATTTATCTTAAATCGGATCTGATCGAATTTGAAACGGTCACGGATCGGATCTTAGCTGATCGCACAAGCACAGAATCTATTTGAGGGAGCGATTGAGAGAAGGAGAGGAAGAAAGACAATAATATCGGTTTATCTTGTCGGATTTATTACATAAATTATATTTATATCTGCCTGTATTTTTTTCTATCTTTTCTATTTCTTTAATGTTTTTCTTAGCTCATATCTTATTTCTACACTAAAGAAAAATATTTGGTGAATGTATCGTATCGTATCGTATCGTATCGTATGTGGATTTTTCATTTCCTATTTCCATATTTTAAATTGACTTATAGTCAATGCAACGTGTCCACACTGGTATATTTTTTCTGGAAATAAATCTGATTTTTTAACTAAATATTCCAATTAGCTATTACTAATAATTATGAATGCCTGTTTCTGTAGACAGTACTGGAATTGATGTATTACAGTCTATCTGAATTTTGAAAATTTAATTTGCTAAAAATAGCTTTATTTGTCTTTTTATTGTAACATCATAACATATATCTTAATATTAATGACACACCATTGATTGATAATATACTAGTTTGTAGGATTAGTGCATTTATGAGTTAATCCAAGCGTCATATGCTAAATATGTAACTACAAATTTATGTTACGGTACTAATCCAAATACACGATATATATGAGACATATATTTTACTATTTATATGAGGATGGATACTAATACAAAAACTGGAAAAGTTAAATATTTTATCTACAAGTGTAACCCTCCACCAAAATCTTACAATTGGCTGAATATTATTAGCCTCAAGACTAAGGACACTATCAACATTTTAACATATTTAATAGCCCTTCACGCTTTCCATACGAAAACTTTAATCCTTGTTCTAAAAATTCCCGCCTATCTCCGATTACAGCTCGTCTAGTCGCTAGAACCATTCTCGCCGCTCGATTAATGATTAATCTTTCGAGAAAGTCAGTCAACCGATTACTTTCCGCCTAATCCGATTAATCCCCGCCTAATCCGATTATTTTCGGCATAATCATCTATAATCCAATTATTTTTAAATTTTCAAGTATAATTTTTTTTTTTTATTATTAAAATATTTATATTGATAGTTTCTGATGTTTCATAATAAATTATGTTAAAATTATAAATAAAAATCATAAAATAAATTATTAATACTATATTTTCATGTATTTACTATAATTTTAAAAACAATATTATTTAAAAGTTTAATATAATAGATAAATATATTTTAAAAATATTAAAATAACCTAAAACTAATCCCCGATTAATCTCCGATTAATCCTCTAGGCGCTAGGCCCACCCGACTAGCGGCTAGCGATTTTTAAAACATTGCCTTTACTAGATTTTAAGATGTTATAACAATAATAAT
Organism: Nasturtium officinale; assembly: GCA_963854855.1. Taxonomy (NCBI): domain Eukaryota; kingdom Viridiplantae; phylum Streptophyta; class Magnoliopsida; order Brassicales; family Brassicaceae; genus Nasturtium; species Nasturtium officinale. The sequence continues at coordinate 161,101 of OY978506.1, forward strand.
TAAATATGATATCTGATCAATAAGATATCATAAGAACAGAAAACAAATGCTTACATCATACACATAGAGAAAATTATATCTTGTTTTTAAGTATAGCGTCACACATTAAAAATTCCGACTTTGGTTATTTATTTAATAATTGTAACTAAAAAGTATATATATTAACATAAACCAAAAATATTAACTAAAATTTTCATTTGGTAAAATTAAAATATTTAAAAAGATCCATTAGTACGAAAAGTATGTTATCTTAAGAGAAGAAACAAACATTATTGTGATTTCATTTTGTTGCTGAGATCACAAATGTCCCAAACGACCATTTGTATTAATGTATTAGACATAACCCTTTAACTCCAAGTGTCATATTTTATACTAAGATACTCTTTGGTTAATGGCTAGATATATATATGTCTACAACAAAATATTCACCCTATACTATGTTGTAAAAGATAATTATCAATTATCAAGCACCTTAATTCATAGGGTTTGAAGCAAATTTGCATTGCAATTTTTGTTTATGACCAACCAAAAAAATGGGACGAGCGTACAAAAAAGGACGAACATAGTTGATCACGATATAGAGAATGAGTGGATGGGTTGAGTCATATAGATTAGTAGGTCCCACGTCTAATCGCCACGTGGACACAAGGAGAACGGCTTATCCAGAAAAGAAAATATTCATATTGCTGTGGTCAGATCATAATAGGATTCCTTGAGAAGCTTTCTCAACCGTCCACGTGGCGTTTTCCGTCGGTGGCATATTCGCATATTTTAGACCTCATGTCGTATGTCTAGTTGTCACTTGTCACTAATCATCGTATTTATAACATTACTCAAAACTTCACCTAATGCTAATACTAGTTCTACCGATTTTATCCACACATATATATAGTTAGATTTTCATGAAATTTTTATCCCAATATATTATGTATTATTGTACCTTTTTTTTAGTGCAGTGCAGCCAGTTAGCCACTGATTTTATATTTTTAATTGAGATTGTAATTGACAGAAACCCTGAAAACAAGTTTTAATCCAGAGCTGACCCAAAAAGATAAATGGGCTAACCCAAGTCTCAAGGCCCAAGTGATGTCGGCTTCCAAGAAACTATTCAAAAATAATTGTTTTTTTCGGTGGAAATTAAATTCCGAAATATATTGACGCTTGATATATAAGTACCGGTAAATTAAATTCTTAATTTAATCGGTAAATTAAATTCTCAAGATAACGTATACCGGTAAATTAAATTCTCAAATTAATCTCACCGGCAACGACAGCATTAATCTGTACGTAGTAAGTACTCTCTTATATTTTGGTGGGTTTTTAGCAGAAATATTATCTATAACCAGATGATATAATACTGACTATTTTTCAACCAATATAATATTGTGTAGATGCAAATATATAGGTAAATAAACTTGCTCGAAAAAGGAGGGAAAGGGATTTTAGAATTTAAAATGAGACCCAAAAATAGGAATGAAACCAATTGAATCTCTTCTCCTATTAAAAAGAAGTATTTTAATCTTTGTTTCCAAACACTATTTACAAGCATCTTTTAATGAGATAATTTTATCTAAATAACCAAACAGTTCTTAATTATTTTTTAAATAACTACTTTTCCAATGATTAATTAATTATGGGATTTTTTAAAAATCTGTCATGTTTGTGTTTTATATTAAAATTTATTCATAGAATAATATTTAGAAACTAATCAGAAAATTAAATTTTTATTAATATATATGTATATATATATATTAAAATACGTTTTTCATTAAAACAAATATATATATATATATAATTTATCTAAAACTTATTATTCAGCCTTTAAGATTATTTTAATAAAACAGAATCATTTTAAAAAAAAAGAATTTTAAGATTTTCTTAGATTGTTTTCAAAAAACAAAATCAGTTAGTTTATTCATTTTCTGTATAAAATTAGATTTGATGTTATCTTCAAAATATATCCATTTTATTATTTTAAATGATTTTCTAAAAAAAATATTTTCATATCTCTTATCGTATTAAAAAAATAAGTATTTTAATCTTTATTTCCAAACAGTATTTACAAGCATCTATTAGTGAAATAATGTTATCAAAATAACCAAACATAATTATTTATATCTAATAATTATCTTATATAGCTAATTATAAAAAGAATATCTAATTAAGATTTTTATCTCTCTCTTTCTACCTATTTTTAATTAAATTAATTATTTGTTAATATTATTTTCTAATCAATCAGTTTATATATTAATTAAAACAATCGAATTATTAAAATTCAAATGACAAAATTAAATTATTTTGCTATTAACTGTGAGAAAATATCTTTATAAATCTAAAATATCATTTTGTTACCATGAATATCTAAACTAAATATTTATATATCTTTATTTTAATTCAAAATCCTTTTTATACTAATCCCGACACTATTATATCAAATTTGAAATCCCTTTTAAAATTTTAAAATTATAAAAAATTGATTTAACAAATTAAATACTTTGTTATTAATTGTTATTAATTATGAGAAAATATCTATGAAAATCTTAAAAATAATTTTATTACAGTTAAAATATAAACTCTTTGGCTACTATTAATGAAATCCTTGATAATTAAACAAATTGATTTAAAATTATAAAAATTTAAACTACAAATTTCTATATATATTTCTTCTGATTCCAATTTATTTTTTAAAACTAAATTTCTATTGAATATTTTATTCCTTTATTCTTCATAATTATTGTTTTCTTAACAATCTTATGTTATCAGTCAGATATTCTTATATTCACATAACATTAACTTTCGAATATTAAAATTCTATATATATATATTATATTAATTTCATATTTCATAATCGTATACCAAAAAAACACTTATATTATATACGTAAAAATACAAAACAACTCATTTCAAATAACTGATTCATTTTTTTTTAGAGATTTTAGGTCATAGAAGATATTTTAGATAGTTCAAGGGAAAGTTCTTCACTCTTAGGTCAAACAGATCTATCATAACATTTTACTTAATTGCTTCTATTTTATTAGTTATGGTAAATATTCATTTTCAAAAAATTTATATAAATAATATAAAACAATAACAAATAGTTCGGTATATTACAGAAATAAGATAATATATAATATATTACTTTTATTAGTTAAAAATATTAACCCGCGGTACAGAAATCTAGTGCAATACAAAAACCAAAAAGTAAAATGGAATTAAATATTTGACAGGCAGCAAAATCTGAAGGAAAAAAAAAAGCATGGTGCCCTTTCTTCTGGGATAAGTTACAGACTTACACTTCTCTTGTTTTTTGCATTTACTTCTTCATTCTCGTTTTTGCATTCGTTTTGGTTATTCCAAAATAGCGGTTCTTTGAAACACGTAGAATCGATTTCGATTACAAGAATGCATGATTTCACTTTCAGGCTCTTTGTTAAACAACTGGAAACAGTTACAATAAATCAAAGGGACGGCAATGCAAAGTTATCATTTAGGATCAACATATACACTGCTCTCCTTATGCATGTAAGACCATGCGTATCTTTTCTAATTCTTGATTCTATGAGTTTATATCTGCTATATGTAGTGGCATATGGTGTACGTGCTAATTCCCTAAGAAGGTTGGCTTTGTTGCACAAGGTATTCTACAATGTAGTCCAGTGGACTTATAATATTGGTGGACACTTCATAAATGCAAACACCATTGAGCACTCTATCTTTTGCTTCCAGACTCCACAAAATGGGCGTGTAAGAGTCTTTATTCTTTATTTTATTTCAAACACAAAGAGATAACCATTGAAATCAACCTATGTAAAGTGGCTTGAGATCATTATTTTTTTACGGCGTTGAGGAAGAAACCAGCCAAAGATAAAGTAAACTCAATGTTCAACCTTCACAAACCAGAGCCACTTGTCTGTTTTGCTCTTTGCACTGTTCTCTCTCAGATTTAGTGGTAACTTCTTTGACTCCTTTTTACTAGTTACAAATATATATTCTTGTTTGTCATTTTCACATGATTGAATTGATTGCGGTTAAAATCCTACACTACATCGAACGTTAAAGAGGAATTAGAAGCTTCGAAAAGAGAGTTTCTTTGAGAAAACGTGGTTGTGAAAATGCAGAAGAAAGTGCTGTTACCTAAGATTATAGAGAGGTTTACAAAAGAAGCTTCTCTAAACTCTGATGATTTGATCAGATGGTTAGTGGATAATGTAGACGAAAAGCTTGGGAAATAGTTTCAAAAATGTGTACAAGGTAAACCAAACCACAAGAAATCGTCTCAGGTCGTTGAATGGTTGCCATATAGTTCAAGGTTCAGTTATGTTTTCTCATAAGACTTGATGGAGAAAAAGACTTGGTGGAATTAAAAGGAGCCCAAAATAAATTCGTGTGGGTTTGTAGAACCCCAATAAGATGATATCAAAGCATGTGATGTTATTTAATTGATTGTCATTGTTCACTTAGATATGTGATTTTGGTATTAGGTATGTTAATGATACTCCATCTGTTTCTTTTAGAAAAAAAATTGTTTCAAAAAATATATATTCTTTAGGTTTTCAAAACATGTTTTATTAGTTATCGATGATAAATTGTAGACTTCAAAAAAAAAAATTAAATATTATTGATTTAAACTTCTAAAAAAATCTTAATCACAAAAATGCATTAATAATTATGTTTTTGTAAGTGTAAAAAGTACAATATGATTAGTTAGGTTTTACTTTAGGAACAGATGTAGTATTATTTAGTCCTGCTTTTTGGCTGAAATTATTTATAAAACGAAGTTCTATGAAACATAATCCGTTTTAAGTGGGAAGGGAAAATATAAGAATAAAATATCGTTTTAATTGAAAAGAAGAAGAGACACGGATATTTGACCGTTGACTGAGAATATTTAACTAAGATTGCACGTGTGGTGTGTCATACACACGTGTCCTGTGCTGTATAATGGGTGGTTTTGGCTCGCATAGGAATATGTGCGCCACGTCAATTCCACATGGGAAGCAAAAGAAAAAAATAGACTCTCTATTTTTCTATCCCAATTTCGAAACTTTTTTTTTTTTTTTTTGTTAAAATCCCATTTTCGAAGCTTACTCTGAATATTCTCCAAATTCATTTTCCTTGTAATCATTTATGAAATTATGAGGTTTAAACTAAATCATTGACAAAATTATAACACCTATCTTTTGGCATGGGAATCTCCATGATCATTTCTTAATTAATATCACCAATTGTTGTAATAATAAGCCTCAAATGTAACGTCAGAAGCAATCAAAATTGTATTTTTCGTTTATATGGACTATAAAGCAATGACTAAAGCTTAATTTATCTCTGAAAATACTATATTCCTGTAAGAATCCAACAATCATGTGATGCAAACCTCAAATTGCGAGCTTTTCAGAATAAGAATAATTTGCCTTGTGGGATGCTCATAATTATGCCTGTTGATTGATTTTTTTCAAAGTTTAAAAGGAAAAAGGTTCAAAGATGCCAGTTAACAGATCGAGTACATGTGAGAAGGCAATTATGCAAATACTATACGTTTGGAAATTAATTGGTTAGTTAGGTTAAGAAAAAGTTATTAAGTATCGCCAATTATGTCATCTTTCTACTGCCAATAATGCTGTCAAGAACAATCAAAGCTAATATACACATGCTTAAAAAATATGATTAAGCAAAACCATAATTATTACTCCTATGATTAATATATACTTTGTTATTTAGGATAACTTTTTATATATGCCTTTGCCTATGTTTTTTTTCTTTTTCTTTTTGGCGTGTGTGATTGAACTTTAATTTGGATTTTGGATCACTGATGTTGGCATGCAGCTTTATATAAGATACTAAAAATTTGTCTTCCGAAGAAACCTAATTAATTAAATGGTATATTCAATTAATCAAGTGTTGTCCGCCGGATCAATTATTCATTCATCATGTAAATTGAGAACATAAGGTAAGATTATTTTTGAAGTATTCGATTTCAGTCAGGATTGTGTATACGATAGATGATAGAATTATTCACTACCGACAATTATGAACATGTCGAATTATTTAATGATAAACTGGGTCTCATATTTTTGTTATATATATGAACAAAATGCAAACGAGACACATGATAGAAACTAAATACATTGAAATAGTTTGCATTTCAATAGTTCTTTATTTGTTATTGAATGTTTTTTTCAGTTCAATGTTCCTCTTATTTTATTTAGATAAGATATGGACTACAATGGGTTCCACACTTTTTGGAGCCACTTTCTCCAAACTCTTATCTCTCAGCCTGTGACACATTAATTGATTCAGAGGGTTTGAGATTGTGACGTTTGCATGGATAGCTTCTCCTTAAAACGGAACATAATGCTTAACTACTCAAAGATTATAGACCGAGTTTATATCCCTTGTTAGTAAGATAGGTTTTTGGTTTGATCAAACTGAAATTTAGGCATGTTCGAATCCCAACACCAACGTTATTTTTTTTTCAATACTTCGGATCTGATCGGTAGTTATAGAGTGATTGAGCATATAAATACACAGTAATTGAACTTCAGTAAAATTAGTTTGAAATTTTTGTTGTTATCAACATTAATCAGGATAAACCAATACAACATAAATAATTATTTTTAAAAAATCGAATTGGTGAAATATTGGCTAAATTAAGCGTAAATAATATTTCAAGCTGAATTTGTTCAGCTAACGTATTCTCAGTCGCACCTTTCATAAATCCCATAAATGAAACTTGGCTAATCATTGCTCATCATGCTTTACGGACTTTTTTCTAATTGATAAGAGATGATTAAGAAGTAAAGACATGCGCGCGTGGACACGTGGGACAGCAGATGACACTAAAACACAACTCCGACATATTGTCGGATTTTCTGAAAAGCTTTGGGTCCCACTCTCTCCACCACAAAACTATCTTTGCTGTCAATAATTGAGGCGAATGGTGCACATGGTAAGGCACAGGCGCGTGAGGAAACAAACACAACACGCACGAATCACTATCACGCGAGATGGCCCACATGGTCCATGCCCCCCCATGACCATGTTACTACTGTACGCAAAGTGATTATTCACACACACACACACCAATATTCAAACTTATTACTACTACATTCTTTTCAAAAAGAATATGTCAAATGACAAACGGAAATAAAGGAGAAAGCACACTGACCGAAGAAAAATAAAAGTAATAGCTTTTAAAATGTCATTGTTGATGAAAGTGGAAACCATCATGATGGTATTTCTATGTAAATATGCTTATCTTCACACGTATATGATTGGTTTATAACACTTGATTGGCCCACAACTTTTAAGAAGTTCAGATTCATTTGGATTGTGTTTTGTACCAACTACTCGAATCGGTCAATTTTCGATTAAATCCAACCACAAATATTATTTGTATTTCACTATACATATGCAATAATTGGCTTTAGTATTTGACATTTTACCCACCTCCATATGCCGTAGACCCGTAACTAATCAAGATATTTTCTTTATTTTTTTCTTGACATATACAAAAAATACATAAAATTGATTATTTTGACGTACTTGATTAAGACAAAACGAAGTACTAGATACACTAAATGTACATGATTTAAGTTATGAAAATTTTAACAAGGTAGACATTTCGTTACCCATATACAAAAACATTGCATGATGATTCTTTTATTGTAGATTTATTTATCATAGTGACCGCCCATTTCTATTGATTTTAATGACAGTGGCTTTAAATCTTCAGACATAAACACATATGCATGTGTACACTTAAAAACAGTTAGGCCATCTTGAATCTTGATATTTTAATACATGTGTTATTGTATTTTTGTATATATTGGAAAAAAAAAACTCATAAATATTTGATTCATTATTGGGAAAGTACAAAAAGAAAGACAAGTCAAAAGAGAAAAGGGACAAGTTGGAGATAAAGTAATATAAGTAGAGGGAGGCATAATAAAAAGGTAAAAATTAAAAATTGAGACAATAATAATGGATTGTAATTAGCCCATCTGACAAAATCTCATCATTCACCTCCTATATTAATCCCCTTTCTTCTTCAATTCCATATCACATCTATCTATTTATCTCACACAATAGTCCTAAAAATCTTAACTTCGAGTTGAAACAAATCATTTCTCATCTGTTTCATTTTCTAGCTAGTTTCTTTCTATACTCAGAAATATCAAACCTTTTCATCTTCTTTCTTTCTCGATTCTTAATCAAAAGGGAAAGATTAAAACTTTGAGCTAAAATCCAATTGAAACTGTTGAGATCTTGATGATGATGATGGGAAAAGAAGATCTGGGTTTGAGCCTAAGCTTAGGGTTTTCACAAAATCACAATCCTCTTCAGCCGAATTCTAATTCTTCATTATCAAATAATCTTCAGAGCTTTCCATGGAACCAAAAATTGCATTCAACATCAGGTATATGCTTATAAAAATCTCAGATCTTTTCCATTCTCTGTTTTTTTTTTGTTGACAAAGAAACAAAACAGAACTCAAAATTTAAAGATCTAAACCTAATATTTGATTGCTTTTGTTGCTGATCTTCGCAAAATAGACGTGAACAGTCTCCCGAGGACGGTGGATTGTGAGGAAGAAACAAGAGTTTCGTCTCCTAATAGTACAATCTCGAGCACCATAAGTGGGAAGAGGAGTGAAAGAGAAGGAAACTCCGGCAACGGCGGGGATGAACACTCACGTGGAACCTCCGACGAAGAAGAAGATGGGGGCGAAACGTCGAGGAAGAAGCTCAGGCTATCAAAAGATCAATCTGCTTTTCTCGAAGAGACTTTTAAAGAACACAACACTCTCAATCCCGTAAGTGAAATATCTGATTTGTTTTTAGTCAAGGAGGAATCAAAATGGCATTCTCGTAATTACTCTGAAATAACTAGGGGTTTGATCGTAATTTTGCAGAAACAAAAGCTAGCTTTAGCCAAGAATCTTAACTTGACATCAAGACAAGTGGAAGTTTGGTTCCAGAACCGAAGAGCAAGGTGAGATTTTATTTTCTTCAACCAAATTACATTTATACCCCTGGGTCACGTTATTTACAAAAGTGGATTTTGTTGTTTACAGAACCAAGTTAAAGCAAACGGAGGTAGATTGCGAGTACTTGAAAAGGTGCGTAGAGAAACTAACGGAAGAGAATCGGAGACTTCAGAAAGAGGCTATGGAGCTTCGAACTCTCAAGCTCTCTCCACAGTTCTATGGCCAGATGACTCCACCCACTACACTAATCATGTGTCCTTCTTGTGAGCGTGTGGCTGGCCCATCATCATCTAACCACCACCTCAATCACAGGCCTGTTTCGATCAATCCGTGGGTTGCTTGTGCTGGTCAGGTGGCCCATGGGCTGAATTTTGAAGTCTTGCGTCCACGATCCTGAATTTTATGTAGTGAAGAAGGGTGTTTTGATAATTTAATTATTCTTATGGTCTAAATATTAATATTTCTGTGTAGGGTCATTTGTAATTTTGGATGATTGGCCTACCCCATGGACTAGTGTTATGTATGGTGTAACCTTAAAGTACTGTATTTAAAAAATTAGCAAAAATTATAAGTTAAGGTTTTGATCTTTCTCTCATACTTTGATAATTGATTAAATCATAGTGTTTTAAATGTCATAAGTTACTTTAACGTCATATAAGATTAATTCTTTATCAAAAAGTTCTGTCGACTTGTAATTAAAAAACAAACAAAGATACTAATTATTCATATTTTTTTAAGAATGAAGATATCTTATAAACTCTTATACTAATATAATTGAAGTATAAATTCCTGACCAATGTATCCAAACATTGTTATATTTATTCTCACACCCATATGATACATATCTAATAAAAATAAATATTAATAAAATAATAAAGAAAAGTACTTGCAAATCTAAATCAAGTAGTTTATGTGAGTAACAAGCAACGAGACTAATAGTATATATTTTGTTTGAAATGTTAGTTGATTTAGATTTGCAAGTATTTAGTTTGCTGTAAAAATCGGATAGTAACGCCCATGAGCCATGGCTAGGTCTTGCCAAATTGAACTGCTTAATTGTTTGTTAATGGGCCAGAGAAAGTTGGCCCATCGTCGTAGTATACTCTACACTAAGCTTAAGCTCTCTCCTCTCCATTTGTCTCTGTTTCTCACAGATTCAATTCTCAAGTCTCTCGCCTTTTTAAATATTTTCTTAAGGAAATCTTTCGCCAATTCGTTGTACCTGTAGTGAACCAGATGCTAATTCACTTAAGTTCTCGTCTGGTTTCTCCTTCATTACGATCTCAACCTTCAAAAATCTCAGCTTTACTGTTTTCCACAACTGTTTCAGCCGCCGATAGACTATACGGTCAGCTTCAGGGATGCACGACCAATCTAGAGAAGGAATTAGCTTCAGCTAAAGTGAAATTAGACTCCTCTTGTATCAACGAGGTAATCAAAAGATGCCATCCAAATCAATTTCAATTGGGTCTTAGGTTTTTCATTTGGGCAGGAACTCAATCTGGTCAAAGACACAGTTCTTATATGTATATTAAAGCTTGTGACTTTCTTAAGATTAATGCAAACCCAGATTTGATTAAGGACGTTTTTGAAGCTTATCGTAAAGATAAAAGCTTTGTTAGTGTTAAGACGATGAGGATTGTTCTGACTTTGTGTAATCAAGCTAAACTAGCTGATGAAGCATTGTGGGTATTGAGGACATTTCCTGAATTTGGTTTATGTGCGGATACTGTTTCGTATAATTTGGTAATTAAGTTGTTTGCTGATAAGGGAGATTTGAATATGGCTGATATGTTGATGAAAGAGATGGATTGTATTGATCTTTATCCAGACGTGATTTCTTATACATCAATGATCAATGGCTATTGCAATGCGGGTAAGATTGATGGAGCTTGGAAGTTAGCTAAGACGATGAGTAAGCATGGATGTGTGGTTAACACTGTGACATATTCAAGGATTCTAGAAGGAGTTTGTAAGTCTGGCGATATGGGCACAGTGTTAGAGTTGTTGGGGGAGATGGAGAAAGAAGATGGTGGTGGAGTTATTAGTCCAAATACCGTTACTTATACTTTGGTAATTCAAGCGTTTTGTGAGAAGAAGCGGATTAGAGAGGCGTTGTTGGTATTGGATAGAATGGGAGATCGAGGATGCTTGCCCAATCATGTTACTGCTACTGTTTTGATTCAAGGGGTTTTGGAAAATGATGAGGGTGTTAAGGATCTTTCTAAATTGATTGATAAATTGGTGAAACTCGGCGGTGTTTCTCTTTCTGAATGTTTTAGTTCCGCTACTGTGTCGTTAATTCATATGAAAAGATTGGAAGAGGCAGAAAAGATTTTCCGGATGATGTTAGTCCGTGGGATTAGACCCGATGGTCTTGCGTGCAGTCTTGTTCTCAGGGAGTTATGTTTGTTGGAAAGGTATCTCGATTGTTTCCTTTTGTATCAAGAAATTGAAAAGGCGGGTGTGAAATCAATAGACTCGGAGATACACCCGGTTCTTTTGCTCGGTCTCTGCCAACATGGTTGTTCTTGGGAAGCTGGTAAGCTTGCGAAATTGATGCTCGATAAGAAAATGAGATTGAAAGTTTCTCACGTTGAGAAAATCATCGAAGCTTTGAAGAAAACTGGTGATGAGGATCTAATGCGTCGTCTCTCTAAGTCTATGGATTAAATTTTGTATTCGAATAGGTACGTTTGATATATCAGTAAGGATTCTTGTTCTACACAATCATCACTTAGCTTTTTTTTTCATTATTTTCATATAACCGTTGTGGCATTTGCTGTTTTAAGGATGTAAGAGCTCCTTCGTCTTATGGTTGATTGTTTGTATGGAAGACTGTTGGTTTCGGACATAAGGCACAACGTATTTGATAACATATGGTTCCGCCATTCTGACGTGTTCACCAGGTACACTCACAAACTTCACTTTTCCAGCATCATTTATTGTTTTCAGACCGATCCAATCCTCTATATAGAGCTTTATCTGTTGAGCAGCGAGAAGCTGTTTGGAGTCACCGTCGCTTAAAACACGAACCAAGACGATTCTCTTGGAACAATGAACAAATTTTGCTCAAACTGTTAGTCAAAACAGAATCATCAAGAGAGGATCTGATCGATAATCGAAGAGCAGAATGGTTTTAAACAGATCTAAACAGGACAAGAACCAAATTTTGTAAACTGGTGAAACGATTTTTGTAAGTTGAGTTTCACATTTCCATTTCCAATCTCTCTGGATCGGATCAAAACATATACATGATGAGTTTCACATTTCCATTTCCAATGTCTTAAATATCAAGAATATGTTTTGATTAAATTACAACCAAAAGTCAGTAGAACCAAAGAGGTTAACGAGAAGCTATGTGAAATTAGAATCTCTGCTACCACTAGAACAGTCACATGCGATTCCATGAAGCATTATGAACGGAACTGAAACAGAGACACCAACCAAACCATGTCTAAGAATACAACCGCCAATGCAATGACATAGGGCTTCAAACCATTAAACACGATAATTGTGATTGGTACTTATGCTTAATGTTTTAAGTATCAATTAGTTCTGCTCTCTCACTGCAATAATTTTTGTAAGCCAGCACAAGTGTAGATCTGCTCCATTCTGATCAAACCTCTAGTCGTTAGCTCTATAATCCTCCTCAATAAGAGCTAAAATTAGGCTCAGAGAATGTCTTTATAGTTGTAATATCCTCCGAGAGAAAATACAAAATTGTTAAATTATTCCTTGTCGAAAAGAAGAAGTTTTTCTTCTACAATCTTACTTGAAAAACCGTCATCTTGATCCTTTACGGGCTTTCCATTTATATACAGAGTACATAATATAAATTTGTTTAGGTTTAGAGGATTGACGAGCAAGAAAGAACAACTTGACCCTGTTACGAGAACTACCCCGCTGAGCCTGAATACGCCACAGTTCAAATAGTGGTGTGGTGGGACATGAAGTCCTGTCCCGTCCCATTCCCGAGGGTTATAATGCTCGTCGGGATCGTCCCAGTATAGAAGGGGCGTTCAAGCAACTAGGCTACTCTGGTCCTGTCTCCATCACTGCCTATGGCGATCAGAGACAAATCCCTGATCACCTCTTGCGAGGGCTATCTTCCACCGGAGTCGCTCTTGCACATACCATTACCGGTTCGTCCGTCTCTGCAATTTTGGGGTTTAAAATATTTCAACTATTTTCCTACTGAAATGCTTTCCTTATACTGAAACAGAAGTTCAATACTCGCACATGCATCAAGATATGTTGGTGTGGCGAATGGCGATGTCATAATCCTCCTCCGGCTACAATGATGCTCATATGCAATCGTGTGGAAGAGAACTTCTCACTTGGTCTTGTCCATGAACTACAACAAAGGAAATACAACCTATTCATATAGGCCTTACAAAATGTCAGTCCTGGTCACTTGTGCAGAGTGGCTATGGGAAAGCTTACTTGCAGGTCTCATCCATTACTACTAGTGTTTGAAATCTTTATTCCCCTGTTTCTGAGCTATACTTTTAAAATTTTTGTTTTCTTTTCTTTTCTTTTCCACAGTTTCAGAGACAAGAAGACACGTTCTTCACAAGTGCAGTGAAAGGGGTGGTGAATCTACAGAAATGTTTTGTTGCCAAGTGTATATTTTTAATTGCAAAAGCCTTGACAATTTCAGGAAGCATCTCTCAAGTGCACGGGAAGTAAGCATCCTCTGAAAGCCATTTGAGCAACAACTTGTTTTACATTTTCCAGGAGGGTTGTATTCATGCGTCTATTCGAGAAAGCACTGACGATCGAGAGTACGGTCAGAAGGCAAGTTTTTTCTTTTTACACCATGAAAAATCAAATGTTTTATATCCAAATACTCATGTTTCATATACATATATATATATATATATATATATTGTATAGGTTCAAAAACTTCCAAAGACTAAACGTTGAAGGACGGGTTTTGGTCATCTTCATAATCATTTACATCTTACGAATCGACCTAGAAAGAGTGCATTCCTTTCTGCACACAAACTACGAGAAAGAGTCCTGAAATTGTTACTCAAGTGATCAGACGTCGAAGCTATTTATGTTTCAGTTTGAACTATATATTTTTCATTTCATTTGCTTGTTTTTTTTTTATATTTAAAAAGTTAGTATTCGCTGATGTATTAGAATCGTTCTTGCACACAATCTCTTTCAAGGTTTTTATATCAATCCAAGAAAAAAAAAAAAAAGACTTATTTGACCAAAGGAGAAGGGTAGTGAAATTGTGGTTTTCTCACTTTGACTCGAATACTCTCTAAGCAGGGCCATTTATGTCTATCTTTTATATCAAATTTTTTTATTCGAATATATATATATATATATATCAGTAAGCAATCATCACTTAGCTTTGTCATTATTTTCATATTAACCATTATGGGATTTGCTGTTTTAAGGACGTAAGAGTTCCTTCGTCGGTTGGTTTTGGATATAAGCCACGACATATTTGATAACATCTGGTTCCGCCATTCTAATGTGCTCACCAGGTACACTCACAAACTTGACTTTTCCAGCATCATCTAATGTTTTCAGACCGATCCAATCCTCTATATAGAGCTTTGTCTGTTGAGCAGTGAGAAGCTGTTTGGAGTCACCATCCGCATAAAACCCGAACCAAGACGATTCTCTTGCAACTATAACCTCATCTTGCTCAAACTTTTAGTCAAAACAGAATCATCAAGAGAGTATTCCATCGATAATTAATGAAGAGCAGAGTGATTTTACAGAGATCTAACCATGACAAGGACCAAATTTTGTAAACTGGTGAAACGATCTTTGTAAGTTGAGTTTCTTTGGGTTTCTATCTCATTGTTAAGCTTTGGTAGATACTTTGAGCTATTTAGGTACTTTAGAATTTCCTGTAAACCCAAAAATAATTAATACAATATGTGATTTTTCAAGTTTAAACAACGATAAGCAGACACACCGTAGGGATTTTGATATAATTACTAGGAGCAAGAATATCCTGCAGAGTCATTAAAGATGTTGATTAATTTCTAATTAAGGAATTAAATTTGTCAGAGAGAAAGATAGGTATATACTTGAACGAAGTCTATATAGATGTCCACGTACTTATTTATTAGCGCTTCTACTTCATGACATAGATTAAAGATAGACTTTAAGCAGAACAAAAAAAAAACAGAATAAAACAATGTTGTTACTTTAGTTAGTTGATTAAAAATCAAATATAGAAAGATTAGAGATTTAAAGGGAATATAAAAAGCTTACATTATTACAATAAGGAAGAGAGTAGATTCCAGCATGAGGACCAGCTAGAGATATATAGCTGTGAACCGGAGGTCCATCGTCGCAGAATTCGATCAAGCCTCGAGCCACTAAGCTCCCCTGTTTCATCATTCACTCATCCATCAACAACAACATCCATGACACTGAAAATGGTCAAAAACTGATTCTTGATTTTTTTTTTTCAAGAACCTGAGATCTTCCAACAATATTGTATCCTTGACGCAACTCTTCCATTTCTTTCACCTTCTCACACGCTATTTCCACTTGTTTTGTAAGTGGCGTGAGCCATGAATCCCACTTTCCATTTCCAATCTCTCTGGATCGGATCAAAACATATACATCATCATAGTTAGCTACATTGAACGTTTTAAATTTCAAGAACATGTTTTGTGATTAACTTACAGGCAAGAGCCAGTAGAACCAGAGAGGTTAGTGAGAAGCTCTGTGAAGTTAGCATCTCTGCTACCACTAGAACAGTCACATGAGATTCCATGAAGCATTATGAACGGAACTGAAACAGAGACATCAACCACGGCTAAGAATACAACCGCCACTGCAATAACATACCATTCAAAACCATTCTTAACCATTGAAAAACGCGAAATTTGTGATTGGTACTTCTTATGTTTTTAGTTTTGTGTGTCTCCAAGAACTTTTGAGATGGGACTATATACGAATATATAAAGGGAGTATAAAGAATGATATGTGGTTGGAAGTTGCGGCTAAGTATAAAGACGTAGTAAAAAGATTAAAAAAATGGACGGTACAGATTCGTTTTCGTATCTACGGTGTAAAATGGACGGTGCTGATTAATTGACATGTTTCTGAAGTTGCATTAACAGAGAACTAATGTGTACATTAGGGAGAATTTCATGTTAAATGTATACAATAAGTTACTAATCCAATTATATCCCTTATGTATTCTTTGGTGAGAGACTGAGAGTAACCAAGGTTTTGTTTTTGTCAACAAATATAAATCCCAAAACTAAAAACATGATAATGAAAAATCAAAATATATTTGTAAATCATCGCTTCCATACAACATAAAAAAGATAGTTCGTGTCGTGGCTTTAGAATGTTTATTAATCTACAGTCCAACAAATGAGGACTTATTATATACTAAAATTTAGTTAATTTTAATAATTATTAAAAATATCAACAAATTAAGACAAACTAAATTTCAGTTTAAGAAATTGATTTCCGCTGATACTAGTTTAGTTTTGTTTAAGAATCTGTTTTACAATAGATTGCTTGCGATTTATTATTTATCAATAAGAAGTGCATTTAATTGATTTTCAACTTCTAATTATCAGGTTCGAAAACTAACTGTGTTGTAGTTTAAAGTACATGCAAATAATTGAAATTAAAACTTATAAAAATAAAAGTAAATATATATATATATATGAATGTGTTGAGAGATCAAATGTCATATTCAGTCTCTCAGTTGTTACTTATTGTGCTTCTTTCTTTAGCCAATCACATATCTTGATCTTTCTTTCTTTTTGTTTTTATCTCTCTCTGGTAAAATATCTTCAAAACTATATCCCAATAAAAAAAAATTGGGAATATTCGGGAGGAAATGTTTTGACGTTCACTATCTGTTTGTACAACTTTATTCCATTTGTGGAATGAAAAAAATCAAAGAACGAAGCATAGACGCATAAAGTATCAAAGAAAATAATAAATACAGACATCACTTACATTGGCATTTACTGTATATAGTATTTTCTTTAAAAGAAACAGCAAAATAGTTGTTGGGAATTAATAACTCCATTGATGTACTCGTGGCGTTAAGTTAAGCTACTGGTCTTGCGGTGGCTCCTTTGAAGTTAAGCTACTGGTCTTGTAAAGGCTCCTGAGTAAACATATCAAATCCATAACCAATAACTGTCTGAAAATTCGATATTAAATATCAATACTAATTATTAATCTCGCAAATATTTATGAATGATGACAATGAAAAATGAAATCAAATTTATACGACACAAGAAGGCAAACTTATGTCACCATTTGTCTCTTATCTCACTACAGTTCAACACCTTAGCTTAGATTCTCATATGCATTTCAAATCTTTTTTTCTACATTCCTATATCAAAATAACACTTAAAATGGACTTTTTGAGGAGATGCAATGGTTGGTTCTTGAAAACCCATAATTTATATTGGTAAATCGAAGTCCAAAATAACTTTGTCACTTTGTGGTCTCAGAAGCACTTACATAAATTCAGAGTTCACAACAAAACTGAAAACTTTAGACTTTTAGAGCTCAGTATTCATCTACATGATCATGTAAGCAAATGAGTTTAACCTCTCAAGAATTTTTATTGGTTCGTTTCTTCACTTTTCTTGTAAACGCAAACTCTCAAAATTTATGACCATTGTAGATTCTCACAGATGAATCAACATGCTCTGGTAGAATAGTCGATCTTCTTGACCATATCTTCATGTTCAGCGCTGCATGTTTCTTCTTCATCAAGGATGCATCAATATCTCATGCATCATGTCTCTACAAATTTATTCGATAATTCGAATAGGTATATATGTATAACTTTATATATATATATATATCAATAAGTTTCTTGTTCTACACAATCATGACTAAGCATTTTCAGTATTTGAGGCATTTGGTCTTTTTAAGGATGTAAGAGCTTCTTCGTCTTGTGGTTGAGTCTTTGTACGAAAGACTGTTGCTTTTTGAGATAAGGCACGACGTATTCGACAACATCTGGCTCTGCCATTCTGATGTGTTCACCAGGTACACTCACAAACTTCACTTTTCCAGCATCATCTAATGTTTTCAAACCGATCCAATCCTCTGTATAGAGCTTTGTCTGATTAGCAGAGAGAAGATGCTCGGAATCACCATCCGCATAAAACCAGAACAAAGAAGATTCTTTTGGAACTATAACCTTATCGTCCTCAAACTGTAAAACAAAACAGAATCATCAAGATAGGTTTGTGTAAGAACTGGTCTTTGAAAAGCAGATTAATGGCTTTGAAGGAGATCGAACCATGACAAGAACCAAGTTGTGTAAACTAGAGAAACGGTCTTTGTAAATTGAGTTTCTTTGGGTTGATATCTCATTGTTAAGCTTTGGTAGATACTTTGAGCTTTTTAGGTACTTTGGGATATCCTAATAAACCAAAAACAAAGATATTGTTGATATGATGATTAATTTATAAAATAGGTGATTTTGCAAGTATTCTTATACCGTAGGGATTTTGATGTAACCACTAGGAGCAAGATTTTCCTGCAGAGTCATTAAAGATGGTAATTAATTTCTAATTATGGATTTAATTCTGATAGAGAGACAGAGAGAAAGATGTACTTGAATGAAGTCGCTATAGATGTCGTTGTGTATTAGCCTATCTGCTATATCACAGAAGAAACCAGTCTTTAACCGGTAAAACAAAAACAATTGTTATTACCTGAATTAGTTGATTAAAATCAAATCATATGGAAAGATTAGAGATTATAAAGGAAAATAAATAAATAAAAAGCTTACACCACACATAGGAACAGAGGAGATTCCAGCATGAGGACCAGCTAAGGATATATAGTTGTAAACCGGAGGCCCATCGTCGCAGAACTCGATCAAGCCTCGAGCCACTAAGTTCCCCTGCTTCATCATTCATTCATCAACATCCATTGAAACTGAAACGGGTAATAATAATTTTTAAAAATACCATTCTTGATTATTTTCAAGAACCTGAGATCTTCCAACAATGTTGTATCCTTGACGCAACTCATCCATTTTTTTCACTTTCTCACACGCTATTTCCGCTTGTCTTGTAAGTGGCATGAACCATGAATCCTCTCTTCCATTTCCAATCTCTCTGGATTGGATCAAACCATATACATCATCATCATAGTTTGCCACTTTGAACATATTTAATATCAAGAATATGTTTTGAGTAACTTACAAGCAAAAGCCAGGAGAGCCAGAGAGCCTAGTGAGAAGCTGTGTGAAGTTAGCGTCTCTGCTACCTCTAGAACATTGAGCTGAGAATCCATGAAGCACTATGAATGGAACTGAAACAGAGACATCAATCATGGCTAACAATGCAACAGCCACCACAATAACAGACCGCTTCAAACCATTCTTTCCCATTGTAAAAACACGAAAAATTGTGATTTGCGTTTATGTTAATGTTAGTTTTGTGTGTCTCCAAGAACTTTTGTGATGGGAATAAATAAAGGGAGGAATATAAAGAGCGTGATGTGGTTGGAAGTTGCGGCAAGTAAGAAAGATGAATAAAATGAACGGTGAAGATTCGTTTCTGTATCTACAGTAAGAAATGGACGGTGCTGTTTAGTTCATATGTTTTTGCAGTTGCATTAACTTTCATCTTCATCTTCATATTCATATTCACGTTAAAACTACACCAAATATAGGGAGAATTTCAAGTTAGGATTTAGGTGTATACGAGAACATACAAATTCAATCATATTTATTATTTAGTAATGAATAAGATATGTTTTACAACAAATTCTTAACTGTGTTTTGACTGTCTATATATATACACACATAATTCTCGTATTTTATTTGTCTATTTATATATACCATTTATCAATCAGAAGTGCATTTAAATATTTAATTGATATTCAACTTCTAAGTATAAGATTTTGTGCTTTAGTTTAAAAATACCTACATATAATTGGAAATAGAAAACTAATAAAATAAAAATGAATATATGTAGTTAAACATCTTAAAAATTAATAATGTTGAGACCACAATATTTTATTAATTCATCAATTTATTAATTTATAAAAATGATTATTATATCAAACTACTAATTTAAGACAGAAACAAATTATTAATTTATCGAGCTTAATAACTTATCTAATACAATTTTATAGAGTTTTGAGTGTATATGAATGTGTGTTGAGGGATACAATGTCATTTTCAGCCACTTGCTGTTATTGTGCGTCATTTCTTAGCCAATCACATCTCCAAAACTATAATCCAATAAAATATGAATTTGGAGCGTAAATGTTTTGTCTTTCGATGCCCAACAGTATTTGTTAGTACTTTATCCTCTATTTGGAATGAAAAATAATAAATACAGACATCATTTTCCCATGGTATATCCACTTCCTATTTAAAGAGAGTTATTGTATAGTGTTTTCTTAAAAAAACACAGCAACATATTTTAAAATTACATTTGTAGTGTTGGGAATTAACAACTACATAAATGTATAGAAAATAACCTATCGTCTTTGTTGAAGATATTTGTTATTGAAGATATAGACACAGCAAGAAATTTGTTGTAAAACATATTCTTATATGTATCATCTCAATGCATAAAACCTATACATTTAAAGTTAATTCTTAGTTCCTAATTCTACAAAATTTATAATTGTTTTTTATATAGCATAAATATGTTTCAATAAAAAAAAAAGTTTTTTAGCTCATGAATCTACAAAATATGTGAATGCAAATATACAATCCATATCTTGTGCAAATAATTAATCTTTTAACTAAATTTTAATTTCCTAGCTTCTAAACCACAGACAAGACTCGTGGCTTCAACTTACTTGTCTCGTGAGGACCCCATTGAACTAATAGCTACAAAATGTGAATTGAAGAATATAGAAAGATCGTAACGTAGAAGCCAGCTTCTGAGTTTGATCAAATCCATAACCAACAACTGTCTGAAAATTGATTATAACCCCAGTGCTAATTATTAGTCTCGCAAATCGTACGAATTATGAATTTATGACACAAATGTGAACTCTGACTCTCTGAGAGAGAATAAGGCACAAATTTGTCAACAAGTTCACACCATTTGTCTCTAATATCACAACATCTTGGTTCCGATTCTCAACCAAGAGAATACTCATAATGGGCCCATTGACTCACTTCTATAAACAAGTTCTTGATGATAGTGAATCAAGACTGCTTCAACAAATACTGAGGAGATGCACCATTATTTGATATTGGTAAATCGAATTCCAAAATAACTTTGGGCACTTTGTGATCTATAAAGCACTTTCACATATTCAGAGTTGACAACAAAACTGAAGACTTTCTAAAGCTCAATATTCATCTAACATGATCATGTAAGCTAATAAATTTTAGGAATCTTTATTGATTTGATTCGTTTATGGCATTTTAACACAATCCTTTCAAGCAGCTTGACCAATTCATTCCAAGAAACTCTACTTACCTTTTGCTTTATTAGCATGCTTCTTCACTTTTCTTGTAAACGCAAACTCTCCGAACTTATGCCCAACTTTTCCCTCTGTGATCTTACAACGCACATGACTTTTGCCATTGTAGATTCTCACAGATGAATCAACATACTCTGGCAGAATCGTCGATCTTCTTGACCATATCTTCCTGTTCAGTGCTGCATGTTTCTTCTTCATCAGGAATGCATCAACGAAAGGATCTTTCCATACAGATCGGCTCACCGTCTTATTGCCTTTCATCTCATCTTCTATACTCTCATCCAAAGACAATGGCAGACTTGGCCAGTCTTTTGCAGCGTCCACACGGATGTTAAACCCATTCAGCTCCTAATTAATCATTCCAGAACCAACAAAAGGAAAATTTAAACATACAACTACAACAATTAACATGATACGTAGATTAGATTGATCCATGATTCTTTAGTTCTTTAACCTGTCCATTCATAGCTAAAATGGCAGTTTTGGCAGAATCCTCATTTACGAAGTTAATAAATCCATAACCTCTAGACCTTCCAGTCAATTTGTTTGTCATCACTCTTGCTGCACAACCAAAGATAAGACAAGAGTCTAGTTATATACACAAGACTGATATGCTTAAATATATTACCCGTAGGCCGTAGTCACCAAGATTGTTAAGTCCCGAGGCACACCAAAGAAAAACATAATTACCATATTGCAAATCTTTTATAAATTTTAATGTGGTATAGTGATATGACTAAGACGGCTTAAACCCAGCAACCTTGAATGGTTTAAAGGTTAACTAGTGCAAACAACAATACAATCTATTGAAGAATATTGAAACTAAAGATGTCCCAGGGATTACCCTCTGTCACTCCACTGAAGCTAGAGAAAGCGTCCTTCAAGGGTTGTTCATCAGTTACTGGTGATAGACCTGAGGCCAAAATTAACAGTGACCAAAACATTCAAACTGATATACAATAAAAAGCAAATGCATAATACCAATACATTCACAAATGCAACTAGTAATAAAAAGAAACAATATGATAAAAACTTATACTTACCACCAATATAAAGTTTTGTGGACATGTAATGGAGAGAACCGAGCATTGATGCCACTTGAACATTTCTGTTTTGAGAAACCCCTTGTTTCAAATGGCCACCGAGTTTGGTGCAAAAGGTCATATTAGATGTCTGGAAACAATAAACCCAGTCCAATATATATATATATATCAATGAAAACTATAGCAGTTTCAAGATGTCATAGACTCAATATATACCCAGAAAAGAAAACTATATCAACAGAGCCATGACAATTTCAACTGGATCTAGAACAATAGTTTTTCACCTTGAAAGAAAATACAGAAAGTGATCAAACCAATTTGATTAAACTTCCCGAAATTAAGACAAACATTCACTAAAATGTACAAAATACTCATAAGTCAAAAAATTGAAAAGCCTTGTTGAATCAGAAATACTCAAATTCTTGATTTTCAAAAGCTAAATTACGCATCAAATATGCAACTAAGTCATTGAATTTTTTTTTTTTTTAAATCATACATTTATCAGATTGATGAGTAAAGCAAAGACACAGGTAACAAAAACCCCTACAAAAATATTCTGAATTCACCCATTGATTACAAAATGAAGCAGATCAACCTAGAACTTTAAAATGTTTTGATAAAAGCAAAGAAAGGAAACATTTTGAAGCGTACCAGTTAAGAACGACCAAGAACCCTAGAACTTAAATGTTTCTTTCAGAGCTTCGTCTTCGAGAGAGACAAGAGTCAACAGACACAAACACAATTATATTTTGGACGGTCTGGATCTCATCATTACTGTTTACACCCAAACTGGGCCGTTAATAGGGTATTTCTTTTTACAGGCTAGCCCAATTAGAAATCTTTTGGATTTTTTTTTTTTTGAATTTATTTATTGAACTGACAGCTGCTCAAGATTTTCATCAAAATGGGACGTGAAAAACAAAGAGAAACCTTAGAAGACAGATTCTGAGTTGTCTGAAAATTTGATTATAAGTTTAATAACTAATTATTGGTCTCACAAGTAAATTATGATACTAAAATGTGAACTCAAAGAGAGAAGAAGGCATAATTTTGTCTAACAAATTCACACCATTTGTGATCTAAATCTCACTACAATCCAACATTTTAGATAAGTGGGTTCTCACTTTAAATTCCAAATCTTTTTTTTTTACATTTCTAGATTGAAACAGTACTCAAAATGGACCCAATAATGACTCACTTCTGTTTACAGACAATATATGTTCTTGATGATTGTGATGATCAAGACTGCTTCAACAAGTACTCAGAAGATCGATCGGTTGGTTCTTGAAGCAGCTCACGGGCAAGTCTCACTGGTCGTTCTTGTAGATATGCAATTTCGCTGTGTGTTGCTGTTATGAGATGATGATCTGATCCTTCTCCATCTGTTACAGAAGATGCAATTGATTCTTCTGATCCATCATTATCATCTGCATTGGAGATCAAAACACAATTGGTTTAGATCAGAATTCCGAAAGCTTATTGAAGTTTTTTTCCGGTCAAGAAGAGGAAACACGATAAACTTACCAGAGAACTCAAGGGCTTCCGGTTGTCTGACCGATGAGATTTGTATGCTTTCTGGAAGGATGCAGTTACAGAAAGAACCTAGAGGAATTCAAGAACAAGCAACTATGTTAAATTATGTCAAACAACAAGAACAAGAACCAATTTAAGAAATAATAAGCTGGACGATAATGCATAAGAAAGTTATCTTACCTACTCGAGCCATCCGATTAATCCATCCAGGAATAGGCTTTCCTATAACCTGCAAGCACACTTCTTCAGTGAAATGGTTACAGTTTTTGACAATCAAATGGTATGTGTCCCCATGATACTTTCTCGAAAGCTTCTCCATGAAAGAGCGGAAAACTGAACGAGACATGCTGGTTGTTCCTAACAAAACTGACCGTCTAAAGATGAAACCTGGACAGTTCTTAGGTTCAACCTCAAATACACCGCTACTTGAATATTCATGAGCACCATATCCATATTCGAAACCATGAGCTAGTAGGTAGACAAAGCAATGTGAAAACAGCTCATGTCAGCTAAACATTTAGTAAAAATAACAGGTCCAGCTACAGCAAGAATATAATTATCATTCATCAGGTAAGTTATAATTGTCGAATGAGAACGTTTTAGACAACCAGGCAGGAGTAAACTAGGAAATGAAAAGGTTTCCACATTTTCCATTAAAATCTGTATTCCATAACTAATGATAAACAACATCTTCTGAAGAACCAAGCATTGTCGCCTAATCAATAATTAATCACAGCTTGTCAGGAACAATAGAGAAGTATCAAGGTTCTTATTCAAGACTAGAGTACTTTGACAATACGATAGAAACGTTTTGATTCGCAGGATACATAAGAGTAAGAAGGACACATATTTTGAGAAAATTTTAATTAAGTCAATCAAGAAAAGAGCAGCATTTAAAGAGAAGAAGCTACACATTACCTTCAATTCCAGAGTGAAAAATGCCAAGCCCAAACCAATAGAGATAATTGTTGACAGGAGTTAGATCATAGACATTGAGATAAACTGGAGTGAGACTGCCTTCTCCAATGATCTCTTCTTCCCTATACTCACCCGAGCATAAGCTTGAGGTCAAACCAAGAACCCGCATTGTACACGAAGGAACTGTCTCTCCCAATTCAAATTATCATGCTCCTCCTAAATCTCTGCAAAACTAAAGAAAACATAGTAAACAATATACTCTTACAGAACATTTGGGATCCAAAAAGGTAACTTCTTTAGTGGCTTGTGAGAATAGATGCAAGAATCAGATTCAGAACAAAATTACGAAGTGAAAATTGTTAAATCAAAAACCCAACTTTAGACCTAACACATAGGATCCAGAAGAACAAAATCAAAATCGAGAGAGAGAGAGCACTTACTTTCGAACATTACACGGAAATCAAAATTGTGGAGACAAGATAAGAGAGCTTACATGAGAATCTGGTAATTGGGGAGAGAAAGATTGGAGAAACCAAAAAAAAAAAAACGTTTTTTGTTTTTTTGTTTTTTCTTTCTCCGGCTGATACGAAAGAGAAAGACAAAAAGTACGTTATTGATTAGATCGCCATTGTAACCACACTATGATTTAACCAAAAAAAGTTATTAATTTAATTTAATTTAATTACCTACTTATTAGTCTAAGTGTAATTAATTTCGTTTCTCAACGACTTGCCATAGCTCCATGGTTGACTACACAAGTGTTTGGAGTTAATAGTATCCGACCAAAATGCATTAAATGATGTTTTTGACATTTGTTCTTTCTATAATGGGTAAAAAGATTTAGCAGGTTCAAAGACTTACTAAGAATGTATAGTTCTATTCTATCTATAACAAAAGCCAGTGGTGGATGTGGAATACGAGTGGCAGTGAGAATTATATGGACAATGTTATCCAATTTCCAAATTTCCAAATTTCCAAAATTTCAGCGCGTGAGTAAAAAATTTTGATGGACAATTTGGGTCCTTCTTTTTCTTTCACTCTTTCGTATTACCCACAAAGTATTAATTTCTTACTTATTATTCCCAATGTTCCAAGTTAAATTTCAACCTTTTTTTTTTTACAGATCCTAAGGAAAAAGAAAGGAAGACGTGATTTGAAAATGACGGTTCAGGGATTGATGCCAGCCATTAGTATCACAGAGTAATTACAAATGTCAGATGATCTTCACATAATTTTTTTCAACTTAGGTGATATTTTGAAGCGTAGAGACTCACGATTTATGTTGTCTACAAAAAAAAAAAAAAAAGAGACCCAAGATTTACAGCATTGAATTTTGCATAGGAATTTACTATACTGAAGAGAATATCAAATAACAACATTATATATTAACATGGGAATAATGAGTATATACAGAATATACATAAACTTGATTTTGATTCGGTTCGGCTATTTATATTCTCTTATTTATATAGAAATACAATTGGAGTGGGAAGGATCATCATATTCATTGTCATCAACAACGTTGTAATAAAGAGAAGAAGGTTTGCCATCAAAAGTAGAGACAAGTCGATGAGGAGATAAACCACAGTAACGATGTCTTAATCTCATCTCACATATTTCAATTACTCTCTTAAACATTTTATCTTCTCTTATCATTGGTTGCTCCACAAATTCCACCAATGCCATCCACTGAAAAGAAAAACACAACAATTCTTGTAATCAGGACCGTTTCTTCTACTACTCACAGAAACAAAATTCATTACATTTACCTTTGCGGCTTTGATCTCAAGATTGTCGACGATGATTTAATCAGATAGTTGCTTTAACATACAGATAAAGAACAAATCAGATTTCTCAAAAGCAACGTTGTGAGCATGTCTAAACGCTATAACCTCTGAGAACTCTGTATCTACTACCTGAACAACACAACACAACACAAAAGCCACATATGGTAATGGTCTTGCAGATTCTAAATCGAAATTCTTTGATTTTAATTTTTACCCCGGTTTCTTCCTTGACTTCTCTTACAGCTCCAGAGAATATCTCTTCTGATTCATTTATAAATCCAGTTGGTAATTTCCATAAACCTGTAATCGATGGAGAACAATACTTTTCTTTTCTTGTACCACAAGTACCTAATTCCATCCAAAAAGGAAAAAAAAAATCAATCAAGATAACTCTTTTTATTTAAACAATATATGTGGATGATCCGGTTCATGGTTTGATTTTGGTTTTATGTATACCTCTTTATGTTGGTTTAATACAAAACCTCCAACCCCAACTTGATGTGAAGCATTTGCTGGAAGCATACAAGGTTCCTTCTCTGGTATCCAATAAGTTTAACATTACATATCTGATATTCAAATCCTTCCTGCAAAATCCTCAAATCTATCATTAACTTACATAAACAAATATCTATTTGCCAAATCACACACAATATATATCCAAATTTCTTAGTGTTTACCTTTATAGCAATTGGGACTAATTCTGATTGTTCCACAGGTAACTTCAACCAAACTCCTTTCTTTCCATGCCAAAATATTTTACCCCAAATTGAAAATTTTGATCAAAGATAATGAATTTTTAAGATGAAGGGATTTAGATTATCTGTGTTTTTAGTTTACCTTTATTCTCCAATCCGAAAGAGAAGCTCGAAGCTCGAAGCACAGAAGTGAAGGTGTAAGAGTTTGATGGTAATTTTTTATGATCAACTATTACTCCACCATACTCATCATCATAAGCATAAGTAATAACCTATCTTTAACAGCACTGATCAATGTTCTGCTTTTTAGGTTTACTCCATTCATCCTATAACATGAATCTGAAGTTGTAGTCATGCTTTCTCCATAAACAAATTGGCTCTTTGTGTTGGAAACACTTGACGATATTGACCTTGATCCTTCAACTACTCATCCAAATGCAAAGTATTTTAATTAAACCCCATTTTAAAAAACATTCCAAAGAAAAAAATGAGGATGAAAATTCTAATAAATAGGTTTTATTACCCTTGGAGGA
This sequence comes from Nasturtium officinale, assembly GCA_963854855.1. Classification (NCBI taxonomy): domain Eukaryota; kingdom Viridiplantae; phylum Streptophyta; class Magnoliopsida; order Brassicales; family Brassicaceae; genus Nasturtium; species Nasturtium officinale. Next base: position 189,037 of record OY978506.1, read on the forward strand.
GCATAACTTTGGAGAGATTGTAACACCAGAAAATGATTGTCTAAAACTGTGAATAAACCCCAAATGTGTTCTTCTAATAGTAGTAACCTCAGAAAGAGAAACATAGTCCATTGGAGATCAAGAAGGTATTTTACAGAAAAAAGAACTCAGGTTTTGTTTGAGTTATTGAGCAGATTAAATACTTAAATAAGAATGAAAGAGAAGAAGATAGAGAAATGAACGTTGAGAGTAATGAGATTTTTGAAGGCACACTTGTAATGTGTGGTGTCAAATCGAGTGGTTAAGTGGAAATGGGAAAAGTAAATAGAATAACAGTTTTGATATCTTAGAGCTTCTCCGTGTATGGTTTCTGTAAGGGTATCTAATAATTTAAAAAAAAATAAAAAATTGAAAAACAGTACAATAATAGAGAAACATATCTGAATTCAGATACTTTAGATACTATTTTTAAGAAAACTTATTCAGTTGTTCAATTTTTACTAGTCAATTTCTTTTTATGATTAAATGTTTAAATATGAGAAACTCAACAAAAGTTCTAATTGATGAGGGTTATTGATGAGGGTGCTTGATAAGATACACGTGATTTCTTTGAGCTACGATTTCAACCGACCAGAGATATTGGCTAGCCTTTAGTATATGTACATTTTCTAATAATTAGTTACGTGTTCTTTTTTGTTCATAAATAATGATATAGCTACGTGGTGTCTATCTTTTACAAGTAATAATGGGTGTATACAATGGTTAAGAGCACTGTTATTTGGAAGGTTGTCTTTATTAATTTTTTTTTTTTAATAAAATAAAGATGTAATTTTTTTTTAATAAAATAACTCTATAAGGATACTTTATATCCCAAAAATATAGATGTAATTTTTTAATATTAGATTATATTTAAGACACCCATCAAAATGTTTGGGATAAAGATAGTATAAAAGGGATATATAATATCTATCTTAAATACTTTTATACATTAATTGTAGTTATATGTGTATATATATATATTATATACGGTTTTTGCCTGATATTTCTCCTTGTAGAAATATATATATATATATATAGTTCAAAATTATTAAGGAAAACAAGTTTACATGGAAGGTAGTAAAACATCACTAAATAATCCTCAATATCAATTATCTAAGAGATGAATGAAAGTATTATTCTGACACATTTATCATTCGTATGTTAGACTAGTAGGTGATATATACTATGAATTGATTTTCAAGAAAACTTTTGAACTACTTATGTTTAGTAAATAATAGTATCACCTACTAGTCCAAGATACTTGGTGGAATTTTTATTCAGTTTCCCAATAAATTGTCTTCTGTAAAGTTTAAACGCTTATCTTAAATGGAAACCTTTGCCACAGTCCATAGAGTTGAACTTACATATTTCCATACTATTATCTGCAAAACCGGTTTAAATGTTTATAACTTAATTGGGGGTTAAAACAAAAAATTAACCTATCTTAGTCCATAAATATTCTTTAGCCAAAGGGGAAAAAGAAAAACTCCACAAATATTCCGAAGCTTCTGGTATAAATAAACCTATGCAATAGTGCCGTGATTTTAATCAAAAAGATTGTGATTATCAAGAAAAAATGCAGTAAAAAAGGAATCAATCAATAGTTTTATTTAGGTCTCAGAGAATCTTTAGCAACTTGAAGAGAGTTGTCTGTACGAAGGAATCTTCAGGAGTTCCAAAGATATGGATAAACGGATATATCATATATCTTATTGCTCTAAAACCTTCTACCTCAGGACGTGGATTTCTCTTCTGCACACAAACTTACAATATCGTACGCTGATTTCTGAGAGCGTGTATATCATGTGATAATCGACGAGGGTGGCATAATAAAGCATCCGGTTCTTGCTGAAGCTACGTGGACATGAGGACTTAGTGGCTAGGCTCCTTGTCTTTTCTGTGAACATGGGCCCTTAAATCCTTGTCGTTTCGGTAAACTAATAAAAAAAAAATTAGAGTACTTAATTTGGGGTTTTAATTTGTACCTAGGAAAACTTTCACTAGAGTATTTTATTTGGGGTTTTAATTTGTACCTAGGAATATGCTAAGGCCTAAGGGTGAAACAATAGGATTAACAAACCTCGTTATCAAGTGTATAATTTTTTTTGTTTTTAACATCGAATAACATTGCTATCGATTATTTTGCTGTATATGTAAGGTTTTACTTTATCTTCTAATCAGAATTTTACCTTATCCTTATGCATGTAAATAACAAGGGGTAGGTTTAGGTTTTCGTCGAGAGCATATGGTATTGGTTATGAGTCACTTATGAACAAAATAATGACGTTTGGAAAAATGAAATGCAATATAAGGAAATTATGGAAGATTAGGTATTTCCACGTATGATAATTAGGTCGAAACCTGATGTGCATGATGGTTCACATTCATGATTACATTGTGTTTTCCAAAGATATTTATTACGTTTACCAATTTTAGTGTGTTTGGATGATGATGCAAAGGAACCCATGACTGCGGATTTAAAAAAAAATATAATACTTACAGTCATAGGATGACAAGTCTTACATACCTGATTGGTAATTTGGTATTCTATAGAGCATTGATAGAATTTTAGCATACCAAACTAAAAGTTAATATGCAATTTACATAGTGGCCGAAGCAGAACCACATGATTCTTTATTTAACTAACTAATTCCGTTTAATTGATGAATTATGGGTTGGAACTCATACATTTTCCCGTTATGACTGAAGCTATTTCAATCAAATTCAAGGTTCAAACTTTGATTTCTAGAGCACAATTTTATTTAGTAGACAAGGACTATAAAATATCTATATTTGATTTTTTTAAGAAAACATACAAACAAAACTATATCATTTTAATTGATTATGATTCATCTTTTAAAACTTGTTATAGACCCTAATTTCATATACGAACTTTGAAATTTCATTACATTTGAACAAACCCTGTGTAGGTCTTGTCCATGACTATTTTAATTCAGTGACAGCATTATAGTTTTTTTTGTAGTTTCAAGTATCTTTGTGTTTCGATGTGCTCGATTGACGATTGGTTGTTCCAAAGATCTTCGCTAATTATGAACTACTAAAATGTATTAGAGATATCGCCGTGGAAGAAATTTCCTTCTGGATACATACATATAGCTTTCACATTCTTCATGTACGATTTACTAATTCCATACGCATAAGTCTACCCACGTGCGACATCGTTTTGACCAGCTTATATATATATTACATTATTGTATTAAAAAGAAACTGAATCGTCTCATCTTGTTTGATGAATTGTTCAGACATGATCACGATAATACATTTATTGTGTCAATATACGCCGGTCAAATTTCACAAGTTTGAATTATTATTATTTTTTTTTCGTAGGTTCTACTATTACCATTCTTTAGTGTCAATTTCGGTATAATTTATTCTTTAGATCTCTTTTTAACAATTTTTATTAAAAAAAAAAAGAATTCTTTTGTTATTGATTTTTTGGAAAATTATCCTGGTTTCGATTTCTTCTAATACTGTACTCATAAATTAACGTAAAAAGATCGGCTCTTAGTAATCATTAAATGAAATAATGTATTGAGAAAAAAGAATCAACAAATATAGAGAAAAGCAAAAAAAAAAAGATGTTTCTTTTTCATCGCATGCACCTACGTAAACAAATGAGTCCACGTCAGCATACACCGTTAAATAAATCAAACAACGGTCAACTGCGAATAGCCAAAGGATGGATGAGGAGATAACGGCGATAGAAGCGGAAAGTTAAGAAACCCCGTTAAATCCCAGTCGCATAACGGAAACGTCTCTCCACCGTTAACGTTAACGGTTTGTTCCGTCTTCAACACTTTCTCGATGACTGTCACTTTGTCATCATCGTCTCTTTTTCGTTTCTTCTCACCTTCAGCGGCGCGTGGTTTCCAGTTTCCAACTTCGAGAGGGAAATTCAAAATCGCTTTGGATCCTCTAAGTCTAAACGCAGCTTCATCGTAAGCTCTAGCTGCTTCAATCGCTGTATCAAAGGTTCCAAGCCAAACACGAGATCCACGTTTATTCGGATCTCTAATCTCCGCCGCGAATTTTCCCCAAGGTCTTTGTCTTACTCCTCTGTAATGCCTCTTCTCTTCCGAAACCGGTTTAGTCTTCTCGGCGGTGAATTGGATCCACTCGGTTTTGGTTGGAACCGAGACCTTTAATGGCGGTTTTCGATTAGATTCAGATTCAAACGTGAAGAAATCATCAGATGGAGATGAAATTTCAGATTTAAGTTCCGAATCAAATTGATTTTGACCGGATGATTTGAAATCAAAATCGGATTCGAATTCGAATGGAGTCAGTACTAAGTCCATGAATCTCGGTGTAGAGAGATCAATAATTTCAGGTTTGCTCTCAGATTCAATGAAATCAACAGGAGAAAAAGATGTGAAGATCATAGAAGAAGAATCAGAGGTAGATGATGATTCGTTCTTCATGCATCGATCTGTAGCCACAGGAGAAGATTCGTCAAGTAGATGTTTCTCGATGAACCAAAGTGCAGAAGATACTTGGCTAGGAGTGGCCATAGAAGAGAGTTTCAAAATTAGAATGGTGAAGGAGGAAGAAGAAGATTGTTTGATTTGATTTGATTGTGTGTGTTTGGAGTAGAGAAGAAGAGTGGAAATATGCTATTTATATATACTTGCAAAAATAATCATAAGTGTGACTTTGTCATGAAGATGTGACTTATTCAATGCTTGTTCTTTATTTCATTTCATTTCAATTCTTTTTTTTTTTTTTTTTTTAAACCAAACAAAAGAAACAGCAAACGAAACATCCTCTTTTAATTTTTTATTTTTTATAATATGATAAGGTGTAAATCAGGACACCACTTGATTGTGTGTTTCGTGGACTTTCAGCCGTTAGATCATCTAGTCGACATCGTCATCATTTCCGTTTTGTAATTGACTACTTTGTTTATGTTCATCTCTTAAGTTTATCACGAAAGGCTCGATTTTTTTTCAGTTTTAACAAATTATTAGATTATACGAATTACGAAATATTGAGATCAAAACTAATCGGCTTATTATTATTTTTGTCGATTACTGAGATCGTTTTCGTAGATGGGTAAGATGTCAATAGTTATAATAGTCTCCTATAGTTGAATTGAATAACCCCGAGTTTTAACTTTTTTAAGTTTTCTAAAGTTTGAATATGTTGTATGTATAGCATCCACATACTAAATAACAAAAAAAAACGAGTTTTATATTTTTGTTTATCTTTCACAAATTTCAAATGCAAATGTAAACACTTCATCTACGTTTATTATTAAAAACATATAAGTATCTTAGGCATACTTCTACACAATGTATGTTTCCATTATTTTTACTCCATACATATATATATATATATATTCATTTTATTAGACTTCGATCACCAGTCAAATTGTATATTATTTCATTACCTCAAAAGATAAATTACAAATGAATGAAAGCAGAACATTAATGTATTAAACCATAAGCAGATTATTCAATATATGTATAAACAGATTCTGCTATTGCATCCGCTCACAGAGGTTTTTATAAATGTGAATGTGATTTCTACTACCTAACCCAATTTTCCACTTTCCGAAATTGGTAAATACATAGGAAAGTATGGTCATAGGTAACCGGGCCTTACTATCTGACAAGAACCGATTCAAAATTATATGAACCGAACCTGTTCTTATTTTTAGGAATATTCTGTGGGATTATAATCTAAATTACTTCAGGTTCGGGTAATACATGACATCCGAAAGAAGACTCAAAGTAACCAAAAAAAATATGTATAAGCCATTAGTTTTAGCTTATTTCGAATACTTTTTAGATTGATTTCGCCTACATTTTAAGTTCTTTGAATCCTCTTCAAGACATAATATTGACATGAAATTATGGTTATTTCAGGTACTATTAGGTTATTTCATGTAATCTTAGGTTCATTACTTCGAGTAATTTTGTAGTTACTTTGGGAAAAAATTTGGTTACTTATAAGGTAATCAAATATATTTTTGAGTATTTGGGATAAACTTTACTGGTTCTTTGAAATTTTACGCGAACCGGAATATGATTAATCTAACCTCCATTTTCGTCATCTCATTTCAATTAATCACGCTTTAGTAGGTAGTAGTTTAAAACTAAGACTTAATGACATGTTAGTTGATCTTGATATGGTCTCCCCTCTGTTATTTGTTTGTATTCACGCGGCATTAACCCAAAGTTAGTACGTAGTTTATAAAACTAACGTGTTAATTTTAATTTTACTTATAATAACAAATCCAGTGCCAAATGCCAATATTACAAATAAATTTAACTCATAAATTGCAATCACATATGTAACCGTAAACAAAATCGACTGAGAAAATAAACAATCAACACCAACTTCACAGAATGTATAATATAACTCTAATTAAATTTAGGGGTTTCTATTAACAGATATATGAATTATATATTTATTAGAAGAGTAACATATAATTGCTTCGAAACAAGTTTATGGACCATCAAAGATTATTTAGTAAATAAAACCCGTGAATCCGAAACCGGAAAAAAAAAATAGAATTCGAACACATCTTGCTCCTCTTATATATTCAGATATGGCATGGACTACGCCAACATTGTATTACATTAATTCTAGATGATTATATATTTTCATATACACATGTACAGTACTAAGCCAACATTCTATTTATTACCTTCTAGAAGATATTTCCATGGTAAACACAAACAAAACTAAGATGATAGTAAAATATTGATGTCTTACCAACTACGATTAGTTACATTTGATGCATTATGGAGGGTTTAGTAAGCAGAAAAAAAATAAAACTGAAATAGTCAAGTCAATGCATGCGGCCTTTTATTGATATATTACAATTTTAAAAAGACGATACTGATTTATGTTTGGTTCGTATTTAATTTACTGGATCGCCCATGTACTGCACCACCTGCTCCAATAATTTGTATACCTTTAGAGAATATATAGATATTATTGTCTATAAATTATGGCATTGTGAGATCATTTACGCGGTGCATTAATTGGTTTATACTTTGTAGAACGGATCAACGAGTCACTAGATTCTAGAAAGCCATGTTGATATTAGTACGTGAAAACGAAATATTAATTATCAGTTGTACAATTCTTGAACCTGACTTCTGGAAGAATGAAGGTGGAGCCGGAGGTCTCATGCTCCAGTCACGACTACGAAGAGCAAACTAATTAACATGTTTTAATCCGTTATTTGATTAGATTACTATAGGACGAATGTCCCGTAATTTATTAGTTAGTTTTAATGATCACTTCTGGTTGTCCAAAAAAAAAAATTGTGTATGTCTACGACGCCATGATGACGTTAAGTATTTTTTTTTTTTTTTTAAGTACTTTAATCGAAGTGTTTTTTTTTTGGATCTATAAATGATACTAAAATGTCTATATTGGAAAAATGACTTTTGAAAGAATTTAACCTTTAATATAATGGTTTAATTTCATGTTGGTGCCTCTAACTTCTGGAGTAATATTACATATACCTATCTATTAAATTGGTCGAAAAAATGAATATAATCATTAAATTTGTATGTAATTAACACGAATGAGTTTGGTTACATGTAAATGTTAATATTTCGATAAAAATAGTTTTTCTTACAAACTTCTAGCTAGTATTTTCTCTAAGATGTAATGTAATCCGATTAATTTTGTTGTCACTTACAAAGATTAAAAATTATCATAACTAAGATGGCTTAAAAGAACTTTATTATAATTATGATGCCAAATATCAGCTCAACAACAATGTTTTCGATGTCTAAATGCAACCATAATTAAGATGCAAAAATCAGTAAACAGTACAATGATTTATATGGTAGCAAAGCTTTGCTAGCATCCTAATTATGACAACATGAAGTCATGAACTGCGTGTCGTTTTCAACAGATCTGACTGGCCTCCATTAATAGTTGTTGCTCTAAATCTGATGCCAGACACTGTACTTTTCTGTCGTCATGGAATAACATATTTACCGTCACATAAAATGATTAACTACTTCTTCATATAAATTTAAATACAAAATTTAAAGGTCAGGAAAATAAATTTTATGCAAAAGAAAAATTTTAATTTATAAATGATACATAAACAATTATTTTCGTCAACCAATCTGCAATGTGTCCACTAATTATAAAACAGTATAGCTGAAAGTAATATTTTCGTACAAAAAGAAGCTTATCATTCATTTGTATAAAATCTTTGAATTCTCGTCTAGCGTTATATATATATATATACAGTTTATTAAAAAAATAAGTATCGTCTGCTGTTGAAGGAAACTCAAACATTGCGGTGGGAACGCACGTGCGGAGTTGTTTACACGTGTCTGTTTGAGTTTGCTAACTGCCAATAGAAGAAGAAAGATTTGAAAAGTCAATAATCAAAGTCAAAATGACTGGATTTGGTCAACTTCAAACTTTTTGAATTGCTGACGGGTCCATTCTTTCTTCGATCCTTCCTCCCTCACATTGTATTGTGTACCTTTTGCTTTTATCCTTTTTAATATTTTTTCCGTTTTTATGAATTTGTAATTCTTTTATTCCAAGTCTCTGATAAGTTTATTTACTCATCATATGTGTGGGCTAAAGTGATTTAGGAATCGGTTTGAGATAACAAATTACATTAAATTACAAAGGTGGATTTATTTTGGTTTAAAGTCGATTAAAGTTTAGTTATGATAAGAAAGAGAAGCATCTGGATTGTAGGGTTCTTACTAAACTTATGGATTTTTATAATTGATATATAGTGTAATTGTATATTAAACAAATATGCGGTGTGATAAATCACATTGGTGATATATTTTTTTTGTCAACACATCGAATAACTTTCTGCATTTTTTTTGGTTAAATATAAGTATAACTGTTATGATGTTAATCTTGTCTAAAATATGTCATCGACCGTGCGACTGTTTTAATCCGTGAATCATTTCTTTGCTAAAATTGAGCTTTGATTTTGATACTTTATAGTTTCTACACAATAATATGTAATAAATAAATATTATAATGTTATTTTAGTCGAAAAATATTTTGAAAAGATGTGAACAACATTTTGGTTAGAATATTTACATACGTTGTTGCGTAATATATGAAAATAGCTTACATCTTACAAATATATTTCTATATATTATTTAAATATTTTTATGATAATATCTTTGTAACCCAAATCATTTTATGATTAAAACGTGAAATAGAGAACAAATATTCAGGCGATATAACAAAAAAAAAACCCGAATAAGAATATGAAACGTGCAAGTAATCTTTCAGGATTTAGCTACGGAGTTCAAAACATGAAAACGAAAGTTCAACTGCTATATTGATACATTCTACGCATTATTTAAATAATCAAAGTAATTATGTAGCAAAAGGAACTTATCCTGATTAGATCAATGTACTAATATGCCAGCTTAATCCTACCCAGTTTAAAAACTTTTAAACACAAATGATATATATTGTTAAACATAACATCATGCAATATCCTTTATAAAAAACATCATGGAATGTATAGCGAGACATAATCGGTGTTGCTTTTACTATGTCATGAACTCAACAATTGAATTCACAACCAGTAACATCATATATTCATATTGATATTCAAATCTATATAGCCCATCAAACCCGAAAGTGATGTGACTTTGAACAAAAACTATTATTGGAATCGACTAGAAATTAAAGAATACAATATTGCAAGAGAGTTTGAGTGAGTATTGACTAACTATGCTTCCGTGAATGTCTCTTTTGCAAGTGGATGGACCCACAATTTATTTGTTTTTGAACCTTACATTGATTGTTATTGAAGTTTAGCCAATAGAAAGAAAAGACGGAATTAATAATTATCCAACATTCCAAATTATTGGTAGACAAACGATATAAGGCGGTTTTAATAAACTCAATAATGGAAACAAATGTAACAAATACTATGAGTTAAAATATGACTTCTGAATCGAATTTTGCATGAAAATCTTATCATCAGAATTTGAGTATTGCATAGTCATTGATCAGAGGTCAGAAGAGCTACTGGTTATTTCTTAATTGTAATTTTTTGATAAAATTAGTTATATTCTTTTAATAAACATGAGTTGTTTTATAAAAAGTTTAAAATAAGCATGATGTTGAAAAAAGGACAAAAGGGAAAACGAAATATCGACATTAAATGGTGTTTAGGAGAAATGTATCGCAGACATTTACAAATGTCCCACATTCATATAACCATGGCCCACCTTGTTGTATTTTTGTTTCACTACCAAATCAAAATCTAAGTTAGATTCATGATAATTAACTACATATTTGTGAATTTAATGTAGACCAGAGGAATAAAAATGTGCTTAAATGGAGTCGACTTCTTTCAGTTAAAATCAACATTTGGTTGAAAATGATGTTAATACAACAAATAATAATGAAATAAGACATTGGCTCTAGCTCTACTAATAAACTAATGAACAGTTGCTTTATAAAACCGGAATTCAACTGAACGAACAAAACCGGAACTCGAATTCAAAAAACAAAGAACAAGTTGAGAGAGAAAGGACCACCACCACACCACCAATCAGAATCTTGATTCCGTAAACGTTCATTGTGATTTGATTTCTATGGATAAAGCGCACGTGTATTAATTCACGAAACTTCGTAGTAACGAAAATTCCACAACTTTCATATTTTTATCAGTTTTAAAAATTACCACTATAATGTATTATTACAAAACATGAAACAACTTGCTTTTATTTTCCAGGTTCATGAACTCATGTCCTCTACTTACCACTATATAAACCTCTTCACCTTCTTCTACATTGAAAAATTAGATATTTGACAAATCAATCAAACAAAGAAAAACACTCTTACAAAAAAAAAAAAAACATTTTTTCCCGAGAATGTACGGACATAGTGCTTTAGAATCCGATTACGCTTTGTTAGAGTCGATACGACTTCACTTGCTAGGAGGAGGAGAGAACGAGTTTCGACTCAGTGAGTCGATACCGAGTTCGTGTTTCACAGAGAGTTGGGGAGATTTGCCGTTGAAAGAGAATGATTCCGAAGACATGTTAGTCTACGGTTTTCTCAACGACGCCTTCCACTCTGACACGTCATCATTTTCATCGGACTTGAGCTGTCTTTACGATTTTCCGGCGGTTAAAATCGAGCCTACGGAGAGTGTTGTAACGGTGGTGGCGGAGAAACCGAAAGTTGCGGCGGCGAAGGTGGCTCCGGCGAAAGGGAAGCATTATAGAGGAGTTAGACAAAGGCCGTGGGGAAAATTCGCGGCGGAGATTCGTGATCCGGCGAAAAATGGAGCAAGAGTTTGGTTAGGGACGTTTGAGACGGCGGAAGATGCAGCTTTGGCTTATGATAGAGCTGCTTTTAGAATGCGTGGTTCCCGCGCTTTATTGAATTTTCCGTTGAGAGTTAATTCTGGTGAACCCGACCCGGTTCGGATCACATCAAAGAGGTCATCTTCTTCTTCTTCGTCGTCTTCCTCTTCTTCTTCATCTTCGTCTGAAAACGGGAAGGCGAAACGGAGGAGGAAAGCTGAGAATCTGCCGTCGGAGTTGTTACAAGTGAAGTTCGAGGTTGGTGAAGGGGCACGTGTCGAGAGTATATTGGTTTGATATTGTGTGTTTGTTAAGTTGAAATTTTTTGCTCTTAAATGGTGAGGCACAAACTAAAGTGTCCCCCTTATGTAAATTATTGATTATGAATATTATTTGTTTTATTTACAAAACAAAGCCTTCTCAATGTACATTTTAAGAAAAAGCCCTGACTAATGGTTTAATAACCATGTTTACAAATGATTATGAAGGGTATCTACAAAATCTTTTGATTAGGAGTTCTCTAAATTCGAAATTTTGTCCAGATAATTATCTAAATCAAAACATTAGTTTGAACTTTATATAGTGCTATACGATGATAGTTTCAAGGGAAAAATAAATCTTCAACCCCTTATATATATATTATTTATCATTTTTGAAAATAACCATAATAAGGAATAGTACTAGCCTTTATTATTCGGTTTATCCCACTTTTATATTTTCATAGTTTAAAAAAATTTCAACAACAATTATTTTTGTATTTTACTTATATGAGTATGTATACTAGTGAGACTAAATTCAATCATTAGATCAATAAACAAAATTTATGGAACAAGTTATATGCTGTGACATTATTTAAGAAAATTTAATTTATAATTAAATTTTATTATTACATATAATATGCTAGTTTGTACGAAGTTCATTTTTTTCATTGTCCAATATCTAAAATTGTCTTACTATAAGAATTTTTGGTTAGAAAGAAAATAATATAAAATAAATAAATTAGAAAATGTAGTATTTTATGAGAGACGCTTGGCAACATTTTACAGGAAAATAATCATAATGTATTATATTAGATAAATTGGAATTGAAACCATGGATCCGTATCTAATGGATGGAGTTACAGAATAAAAAGCACACTATTAATGGGCCTGATCGGTAGAAATCATTTAATTTTTTTTTGGTGGCTCCTAATGGGCTGAACCAATTACAACCCTTAGATCTATGGGATCTTTAATCGTACGGTTAAAATAAAATGAAACTGAATAAAATTATGATAGGACTGTACACAGAGAATAACAACTCAGGGTTTTACGGATTAGGTTTTAAGCATCATCTCAACTCTGCCGCATTTGCTAGGGTTTTTTTTCTACTTCACTTCTGAGTTCTTCTAAGTTCTGTCTGAATCAATCTTTTCGTTTTTCGTTTTAGTTATTTCTGATTCAGTAAATCGTCATGAATTACTGATTTACCTTGTTTATAAACCCATCAAAACAATCAATTTCTCCGGTGACTCTGTCTTTGTTTTGATTTTACCAGACCGGAAATGGCATCTATGAACCCTTTCGATCTCTTAGGAGATGACGTTGAGGATCCCAGCCAGCTCGCTGCAGCTTTGCCAAAAAAGGTTGAGAAATCAGCTCCTGCTCCGTCCGCTAAAGCTGCTAAGATGCCAACTAAGCCGCTTCCTCCGTCTGAAGCTGGTATAAAGTTTCTTCCTTTATTGTCTTCTATTCAACTTTTGCTCAATATGTACAGATTCGACAGATTTTAGAGTCAGCTCTGTTATGTAGTATGTGAAGCTTGTTAACAACGAGAAAATGTTTGCTTTTTTATTAGAGATAAGGTTAAGTTTGGAGCTTTATTGTATTCAGAGAATGAAAATTTAAAAGAAGTTTTTTTTTTTCAATATATTAGAATGTTTTCGTAAGTATAAAATCTGTTATATTTGTTGAATGAAATGTGATTTTGTCTCTTTGATATGTGTACATGTAGTGAGGGAGTCAAAGAATGCTTCATCAGGAGGTCGTGGTGGTGGTGGACGTGGATATTCACGTGGTGGTAGGGGTGGTGGTGGATTTAACCAGGATTTCAGGAACAATGATGCTCCTAGGAATGAGAATGGATACTCTGGTGGAGGAGGAGGTGGCGGATACAGACCTTCTGAAGATGCTGATGGAGCAAGGCGGGGTACTGTTGTTGGTGGATTCCGTGGTGCTGGTCGTGGAGGAGGTCGCCGTGGTTATCACAATGGAGAATCAGGTGATGTTGAACGCCCACGGAGGACCTATGAGCGTCGTAGTGGGACAGGTCGCGGGTAAGCTTTCTTTTAAGTCACACTATGTTTGGTTTAATCTTTGTTTGACTTGTGGTTCATTCTTGTAACTTGGTGTTTTGGTAGTAATGATCTGAAACGTGAGGGTGGTGGTCGTGGTAACTGGGGTACTACTGAAGATGATATCCCTGCGTAAGCATCCTTAACTTTCAATGTTTTCTTTCTTTAATATTTGTACTCTTATGTTTTTGATTAACTAATGTTGTCTTATATTAGTGTGACTGAGGAACCCACGACTGAGGTTGAGAAGAGTCCTGTTGCTGAGAAGCAAGGAGGTGAAGATGAAGTTGCTGATGCAAGCAAAGAGCTCTCTGCTGAAGAACAAGAGAAGAAAGAAGCTGAGGACAAGGTACCAATAATCTTCTGCTCTTGTAACATCTTATGAAGAAGAATGTTTGTTAAATTTGAAAGTGATATGGTTTTGTTATAGGAGATGACACTTGAAGAGTATGAGAAGATTCTGGAGGAGAAGAAGAAGGCTCTGCAAGCCACAAAGGTTGAGGAAAGGAAGGTTGATACCAAAGTGTTTGAGTCCATGCAACAGCTCTCTAACAAGAAGAATACCGAAGAAGAAATCTTCGTCAAGCTGGTCAGAAATCTTTTGTTGTTCATTTTCTATATTCGCCTTACTGTAATGGAGCATTAGTTAATCCAAAGTATGTGATTGTTTCAGGGATCTGATAAGGACAAACGCAAAGATGCTGCTGAGAAGGCCAAAAAGGTTCTCACTTTACTCAACTACTCCATAAATTACTTCACTTTGTTTCTGATTAAAAGCACCAAACTGATTTAAGATTAGGAAAACCATATTGATTAAAGACATTCGTATGCTAAATCACTGCTTGTTTGGTGTTTTGTGTAGTCCTTGACCATTAATGAGTTCTTGAAGCCGGCTGATGGAGAAAGCTTCAACCCAAGAGGTGGATACCGCGGAAGAGGAGGTCGTGGTGGTCGGGGACAGAGAGGTGGAGGTGACAACGGAGGAGGAAACCGAAGGTATGGAGGCGGTGCTGCTCCGGCGATTGGTGACCCTGCTCAGTTCCCAACGCTGGGCAAGTAAAGATCCCTCTTTACTCCTTCTGCCTCGCATCTCTCTATCTTTGGTTTTAGTTTTGTTCTTAATTTTATTATTTTTGATAACACTCTCTCTGAATATCTTTTCTGCAAGACCAGTTTGTGGGCTTTTTTAAGTTGGAAATTTTTTCTGATCATTCTTATCTCTAATTTTCTGATTACGTATTCTTTTGATCCGATCCTTACACAAATGCCATATTTTTCCATGAAATGAATTATTTTAATGTGAATTATAGCAATAGTATTTCAAACTTTTAAGTTGATAGAAGATGTTTATAAGTACTTTTATGCTTTATTTGCAACAAGGGTCTTGTACTAAAGTGATATGAGTTTCATACATTCGAAATACATTAAAAAAAGAATTTGCCAAGCTATTAAAACCAAACGAAAAACAACGAAGAGAGATCCAAAGAGTTGTTAATTTGGAGAAGGCTTACATGCAATGCAAATAAATGATTATAATGGTGTGATGATTCAAAGTGAATTGGTGACTAACTGGAATCAAGAAGAACAACAGCCTGATTGCTGGTTCACTGGCTGTCCACGGATTTGGACCGTTGGTGGCTTGGCACCTCCAGCTGGTTGGCTAGCCATTCTGCAAACGAAAAACAGCAATAACCGTTCTAAGTAAGGAAATAGAGGATTTAGGGAGTTCGATCACAAGTAAAATCTAGTTCTAACCTTGTCTTGATTGCAGCAGTCATAGCCATGAAAGCTTCTTCCACATTGGTTGCATTTTTAGCACTTGTTTCCAAGAATGGGATCCCAAGTTCATCTGCAAAAGCCTGTGCGACAATAAGAGGAGACAACAATGTCATTATTGTTTAAACAAGGTTTGACAAACATGGAGAGCTCACTTGGTTTATTTAGATTACCTTAGCTGTCTCAGTGGATACAACTTTCTGTGATGTGAGATCGTTTTTGTTTCCAACCAGTAGCTTATTCACATTCTCACTAGCGTAACGATCAATTTCATTCAGCCATTGTTTGACATTGTTGAAGCTCTCTTGGTCCGTGACATCATAAGTGACCTGCCAAGATAGTCAACTGTTAGGGAGAACCAAAAGATGGATATGCATTAACAAGAAGATAATGTGGTTGGTGAGAGAGAAGAGTACATACAATGATTCCATGAGCTCCTCTGTAGTAGCTGCTAGTGATTGTCCTGAAACGTTCTTGGCCTGCTGTGTCCCACTGCATATAAAAAGAACACCAAAAAGAGAGTGATTATGTGCCCTTTCCAAAAATTAAACCGATTACGTTGCATATTCAGCTCAAAAACACTTACAATCTGGAGTTTGATGGTCTTTCCGTCCTGTTCAACTGTGCGGATTTTCTGCATCACATCATAAGTAAAGATGAATGCTTTCTATTTTAGTTTTTTTTTTCCTCTCTATATAAAGGGTATTATGCCAAGAATTTGCTTACAAAGTCAACACCAATGGTGCTTATGTAGCTATCCAGGTAAGAATCATCCTGTACACATAAAATTGAAGATAATAAGAACACAAAGAGCCCATTGATACCATAGCAAAGTGAGAACTAATTGGAAAATTCAACTGAGTAACAAATATTGAACACTAAGATGATCTTCACGGACCCATAGAATGTTCAATGTTAAAGAACAAGTACATACCAAAGACTATAAATCCATACAATTTTAAGCTGAGAAAAAGATAAGCTATAGTTGGGCAAATTTACTTACAGCAAATCTTAGAAGCAAGCACGATTTGCCAACACCAGAATCACCAATAAGCAGAAGCTTGAACAAATAGTCACTACAACAACATAATCAAACAGTCAATATCAATCTCACTAAAGCTCCTAGTCTCTGTGTGATGAATTAAACATCTGAAACATGTCAATGAATTTTTCAATTTTACTCCCAAAACAAATTCATGAATCCAAATATAAAAATGAGATCAAAGAGACTATTGTGTCACATCCATCAATTTCAATTCCGATCATCAACAGAAAAATTTCAGATCGCGATCAAATTTCCCTGGATCTAACCTATCTAAGATCCATGAAAACGAGAATTGAAATCTAGAATCGATTTAAAAAAAATATATATAATAACAAAGAAGATTCAAATTCACAAACCTAACAATCATCAAAGATCCAAACCAAAATGGTACAAAACCCAAATCATTGAATAAAAATTCAAAAACGGAATTAATGGATCGATCCGAATACATCAAATAATAAAAAGAGAAGGTTCTTACTATTCAGGATTCATTGTTTTCTATCTTCTCGAGATCGATTTCCAAAAGAGATTCTGGCGATAAAAAGAAATTTCCCGGCGATAAATTTCAGCGATCGTCGTCGGTAAAATAAAAACGAGAGAGAAAGACGTAAACGGACGGAGACGGCGTTATTTTTTTCTCTCCTAATTTGTTAGGCCTTTTGTCTTATTTATTAGTACTTTTTTTTTTGGTTCCAATGACGCGGTTAAGAAATAAGAGAGGGTCCCACTCTTTTGGGACATTTTAAATGCGTTTTGGTTTTGATGTTTTCTTTCGATGCTGATGTGGCATATCCCAACTCAGAGATGCCTAGAGGAACAAAAAAAAAAAAAAATTCGATCAATCAATTTTTCTTCTCCTTTTGTCATTTGATTCTATACAATCGGAAGATAACTAAATTTGGTAGATTATTCTATGTTCATTGCTTTCTTTTTGTAAAAGTTTATATGATAATTGTTTTTTTTAAATAACCTCTAAGAAAATATATTAGTTTCACAAAATTACAGTTTATGAAAGATGGAAAGATTTGATTTTTTTTTTGTTTGGCATTAAATATATTTAGCTTTTCATCGCTTGCGGTGTAAGTCAATAATAACGTGAACATGTAGACGGCTTGAACATACAACATAAAATCATATTGTCAACTCCAACCAACCTAAATTGATTTTTCGTTCATAATGCGATAAAAAGAAAAGAATAAATATAATCATTTTTTAGGGATGAATGAACTCATGGTGGACTAGGCTTTTGCATTTTAAAACGAGTTAAACATAGTTTGGGTTTAAAATGTTTGATGTTTAAAATGACAAATATATCTGGTTTTTGGGTCCAAAATTTAGGTTTTAAAAAGAAAAAAAAATGTAGAGAAGCCAAACCATATGTTTTAAACTCAGTATAATAGTTATAATTTCAAAAAGACCCCAAGTAGATGATTTTGAAGTAAACCATGATAATTTGTACTCCACTAGCTAAAAGACCAATCAACATACTTTTCTTGTATTTTCAATTATGGGCCTCATCGTCTGGCCCATAAACATTGCAGCGATACTCTGCTTCGAATTGTGCAACCATGGCGACGAACTCTCATCTTCTTCCTCAGGTTCTTCTTTCGTCTTACACTCAAATCACAGTTTCACATAATGCTTCTTTGTATTATGTATTTATCTACAGGTAGGCATGGCATATGATTCCAAAAAGTATCACTACATTCTCATCGAATAATTTAGGGGTTTCTTCATTTCTACAACGAGCATCATCAGTCAAACCAATTCTGTCAGTTTCTATGAGCTCGAATTTTGGGTTTGTCATCGATACGAGGAAGAGAAGAGAGTTTATCGCTAAAGCTGTAGAGAGCACTGAAGGTGAAACTGTTGAAGAAGTAGAAGTCACTGAGGCAGAGGAAGCTAAGGATCTAGCTCGGAGATGTCATGGGGGTAACTTTATTTGTAACTGTGATTTTTTTGGTTCTGAAATTGGAAAAATTGAGTATAGATTGTTGATACTGTTGTGAAGACCACTATGGAGTGATGTGTTTATTTTGGATCTTGTTCTTTAACCATCTATATGCATTTCAGAGATTTAATGTTACTTTTTTGTTTATGTAGATACTGAACCAGAGAGCTA
Source organism: Nasturtium officinale (assembly GCA_963854855.1). NCBI lineage: Eukaryota > Viridiplantae > Streptophyta > Magnoliopsida > Brassicales > Brassicaceae > Nasturtium > Nasturtium officinale. Next base: position 207,639 of record OY978506.1, read on the forward strand.
TTGAGGTTTCAGTGAAAGTAAGACCAGTTCCTCAACTTTGGACAGGAGACATTGTAGAAATCAAACTGGTAGATTCTTGTCTTTGTATAATTTGAAGCAGTAATGTATTAAGCTCCAAGATTTTATTTACAGGAAGTTCCCGAGAATAGACGTAGGCTATCTATCTACAAAGGTATAGTGATTGCAGGCATTGGTGTTGAGATTATCTTTCCTATGTAAGTATTTTTTCCTTACCTAGCCAATTGTTACACAGTTGCGTTGGTATATTGATAAGCATTGTGAATAGTATAAATAGGAATGGGTGGTTCAGAGTTAAGGGTCTTTGAACAGTTGGTTGTTTTGGAGCTTTATGGATTTGGGAAAGATTTGAGACTCTAAAGCAAATCCTTAACAGTCACTTGGCTCTTGATAGTTGAATATGGTCGTTGTGCTCTTCGTTTTGTTAAGAAATAGAGATGGTTTTGATTCTCAAGTCTTATTAAATATGCACCAGCTTTCATGTATCCTTGAAGTTTTAGCATTAAACCAAGCTGAGGATTACTTTAATCTCTGTTTAGACCACCCGGTTTCCTATATTCATTCAGGATAGAAACTTGCGTTGATCTTTAGTCTATATCAAGTCCCAACATACTGATCTCCATGAACTTCCCAATACATTAGCTGAATCTACAATGAAGTTGCTTTGGTATATGTATCCGATTTTAATTTAACAGATACTCTCCAAACATTAAGGAGATAAAAGTGGCAAGTCACAAGAAAGTGAGAAGAGCAAGACTTTACTATCTGAGGGACAAACTTCCTCGTCTCTCCACTTTTAAATGAACATCAAACCTAATACAGTCTTGTCTTGTCTTGTCATCGACCTCCAATGGTAGCTAATCTCTTCCTTTTACACTGTTCTTTCGCCTGCAATATTTTTTGTTTGTTTGTTTCATTTGTTGGATTTCTCATTTCCTTTCATGTAGTTTTACAGTGACAGTAATTTGAGAAAAGTAAATCAATGGTTCGTAAGCTCCCTCTTAAGTGTTTTGATCTTGAATAATACTCTTGACCTTTTACTTTTAGTATTATCTTTCAGATGTAACTGTTATAAAACCCTTCTGTATCATTGAAACTGCATAAATTTTGACTTGAGTTGTAATTACTGTTAATTTTAAACTAATTTGAATTTTTATGCAACATGTTGGCTGAACGTAACTGTTTAAACTCATTTTTAGTTATTAGTTTTGTGTCTTATTAGTAGAATAAATTATTTATTTCGAGTTAAGTTCTTATCTGAATAAATGATAATTCTAGTTCAATAAGTTAAGTATTTTCTTGTGTGTTTCCTCTATGATTATAACAAGAACTGTTGTTTCAGATGTCTTACTATCTCGATTTAATAAATATTTTTATGTCCGATATTTAATTACTTGAACATCAATTATTAATGGGCACGGCGATGAAATAAAAAAGAAAGAAATCAAAACATTTCCATCGTCATGAAAATGGCCTAGTACCACGAGAAGAAAGCTCATTATATTCATTTTAGCCTAAATATTTAGTACAAAATAAAGTTCTACCTATCAAAATCTGCCAAGTCATCGGATACTTTTTCCAGGCTGTCGCTATATTCTTCTTCTCCGGACTTCCCGGAGACGACGGCGGAGGAAATCGTACGGAAACTTTGCTTCGACTTCACTAAGCGCCTTTGGTTTTCTTCTCCAATAGAAAAGTTCCTTTTACTGAAGGAGAGTTGAATTTTGATTGTGGTGGAGAGCGATTCTCGGGAGAACCAGAGAAAAAAATAAGCAGCTTCTTCCTCATCATTGGACCGTGACTTTTGTTTGCTTTTTTCTTTGTTTCAGGTTTGATCCCATTTTTTTGCTTTCTATTTTTTTTGTTGTTTTCCCTCTTTTACTTACTTTTTTTTTCTAAGTTTTCTGGGAAATACTCCGGAGAAAAATAAAAATAAAAATCGGAATTGTTTGAATTAGGGCTTCGATTTGGATTTGGATTTCGATGTGTATAGGTTTTGAATTCTAGAGATTTGATTTGTTGATCTTTTGTTTGTGGATAGCTAAAGCAAAAAAAATGACAGGCGTTGGCGAGAATCAGCTTATCTCTATTCAACCTGATGAACTCAAATTCACTTGTAAGAATTTCAACTATGCATCATCTCATCTCTTCTGTCATAAAATGAAATCTATACATTGTTGTCTGGCCTTTTTGTTTCTGAAATGTACAATGAGAAGTTGTGAATCACAATCATTGTTTTTTTACACCAAGCTTTAAAGTTTGTGTAGACGAGGTATTGTGTCTTTAGCAAATGTAAATGTTGGGGTTGATTTTCTTCTCTTGGCCATAATGGAAATGATTGTCTCTGTGACTGGCCTTGTTCGTTTTATTACAATATTAAAACTTTTGGATGATGACATGGGAATATTGTTATATTGTTTCAGTTGAACTTGAGAAGCAAAGCTACTGTGATCTTAAAGTTGCTAATAAAACAGAACACTATGTTGCTTTCAAGGTAATTCTGCTTTAAACCAACCAAACACACTTTATATGCTTTGTTTATGATGAATGTATCTTCTCCAAAAATGACTTGTTCGTTTGTGTTATTGTTCTTTACCAAATCAGGTGAAGACCACATCTCCAAAGAAGTATTTTGTACGACCCAATACTGGTGTCATTCAGCCTTGGGACTCTTGCATCATTAGAGGTAGGCTGATTCTTGAAAACTCTTTCATTCATTCTCTGTTTTTAAACTTGAACATGGACATGATTGAGATCTTCTAAATTCTAGTTACTCTACAAGCGCAACGGGAGTATCCTCCAGATATGCAGTGCAAAGACAAATTTCTCTTGCAAAGTACCATTGTACCTCCACACACTGATGTCGATGAACTTCCGCAAGACACAGTAAGAAATCCCAGATTATAAACCTTTTTCGTTTGATTTTCACATTTTTGGGAAAATAAATCCACTTTAAACTTGTAATGCTTCTGTATAGTTCACCAAGGACAGTGGGAAAACATTGACAGAGTGTAAGCTCAAGGTCTCGTATATATCTCCTTCTACAACCCAAAGATCCTCTGAATCTGGAGCAACCAATGGCGATGGAAGTGGCTCTGAAACCATCTCTGTGAGTAACAACTAAATCTTCCTAATAGAATATAATCTGCATGTGGTATTGACTTCCTGAAAATGCTCTTAACTGCATTATTTGAGCTTATGCCTTATTACCTTGTGTGAATCCCTTATAGTAGTATGATTCTTCATGTATTGCATAGACAGATATCTTATAATTAGTCTCCCTCTTTTGTGATACTTACATGCAATAATTACTGAACAAAGATATTTGAGGGATTTGTACAAAATTTCATTTAAGTCAGAGTTTCCTGTATCACATTTGTAGTGTTCAGGCACTAGAATTTGGAACGAGGGGCTGAGTTAAATTGGTTATGACACTTATACACAGGCCAAAATTCAATGTTTTTATTTTATTTATTTTCTTGTCTTTTATAAATAACTTTCTTCATAAGGTGAACAATGTATTTCACAGAATCTCATAACTCACTACATCAGTAGCTTAAGATAGATTAGTTATTGCCTCTTGTTGTAACTCTTGCTCTTAACGTTTCTACCATCGATATGTATGATCAGACTATACAGCGGCTGAAGGAAGAGCGAGATGCAGCTGTTAAGCAAACACAGCAGCTGCAACGTGAATTGGTATGCCTCCATAAACATTGATTAATCCTTGTAATCATTGCCATTCAGACAACATGTAGCAAAGGATATTGATAAACATGTTTGAATGACATTGCAGGACATGGTGAAGAGACGGAGAAGCCAGAGGAAGAGTGGAAATGGGTTATCCTTAAAGTTGGCAGCTATGGTTGCACTCATTGGACTCATCATCGGTTTTATCCTAAAACTCACCTTAGCTTCTCCTCCTACATAAAAACCATCATATCCTTTATGATCTGTTCTACACAGTTTGCAGTATTTTACTCTTCTAACTATCTTCTATATGGTCCTTAATGATGTGTTCTACTTGTTTCTTCCATCAAATTTGCTTCTTTTTAAAATTACATTGGATGGACATTTTTGACCCAACAGACCCTTTAAGTCATTCGATTTTACTCTTTATGGAAATATTTTCTAGCAATTTATTCCAGTTAAATCCAAATTGGGCCCAAAAGGTCCAATGTTAAATTAAGTTTCCGGAGCATCGGAAATGGAGAAACATTCAAACACAGAGAGTTCAGAGATTTCGGGCGACTGGGAATGATCTCTTCCAGTGGATCCCCAAGGAATAAGAATGGTATCTGTTCCCACTTCACAAGGATCTGAAGATGCCAGATCGAATCCATCCAAAGAGATCGAAACTAGGGTATCGACATCAACAGTCGCCGGAGAAAGGAAAGAAGAGGCGGCGAGAAGAGTATTGCCACAGTGGATGGAGCCGTCGAACGAATGGGGTGGTGGGAAATGGAAAGAGGACGGAAGAAAGAAGAATAAAGAGGAAGAGATTATTATTCCGTTTAAGGAAATAATTGAATCGCTGCTTCGAAATTCCTGCGAGAGGAGTAAAGAAGAAGACAAAGAAAAGGGTCAAAGTCAAAGCTGTGTTGAAGTCAATGGGTTTTTATTTTTTAGTATGGAGATTTTTATTTTCTGTTCAGAATACTAGATGCCCTTATTACTCTTCCGATCTGTTGATAATTAATAAGAGAGTAGCTAGCAATTATTGAGAATTGAAGCAAATGATTGAGAATCAAAATACGAGTGCTATAACTTTTTCCCGTTCCTTTATTTCTTTCATATTTGAAATTATTACTTGTTTCTTTTGTAATCTCTAACACACAATATCATTTGAAATTATTACTTGTTACTTGAAATAAGATGTAGAAATCTTTAAACATCTTTTTTCAGTTATTGTATAATTGACTTAGATCGATATGCAACAGAGTTACTTTAAAGCTATTTTCATAATTAATATAACTAACTAACCAACAAAAAAAAAAAATATATATATATATATATACTGTAGGTTCACAAACCTAAAGTGAATTTATTTGTTTTAGCTTAATTTCTAAAAGACTGTGGAATATTTTCTCTTTCAATTTGCCAATTTCTTTGGTAATTCTTAACAATCACTCATGACCAACACACAAAATACATTGACAAATTAAGAACAAACAAATGTCTTACATTATATTTCACATGACTCAAATAAGCATGAAATCCAGAAATGAGATATTACAAGACTGAGATACCCACTTTGCAACAAAAAGAAAAAAGAAAAAAAAAATACCTAACACCAACCAACATTTATTTTTAGGTACATACCACAGGCCCCAGACTTAGTACCACAAATCTTCCAATAACACCCAAACAGAAACAAGTTCTCATCATCTCACACAGACCATATCAATTAGTTAACACAAGGGGGTTGACCAGGAACTCTACAGAGTTTGAACTTGAACAAAAGATTACCTTGAGGTCCCTTCTCTTCCCAAAGCTCCTTGACCAAATACAAACCCTCGTACACATAATTCTTTCCTCTCTGGTCCCATTTCTCTCCACGAATCACTCTCACTGAACTCTTTCTCCTCATGCTATTATATAGAGCCAAGTTACCCTTAACCATCTTCTGATCTTCGACTTTCTTGGGGTCTTTGTTCATCATGTTACCCCCTTCACCAGTGTAGATCAGTGTCTCATATTGGAATATGTCTTCGTAAGCACTATCATCCGATGAAACAATGCTCGTTGCGAGTATCAAGTTTCCTTCAGTCAGGTAATCAATCCCACCCATGAACTCAAAGTGAAGACCGATAATCTCGAGTTCTATCTTGTACTGAAATTTGTCTCCAACCTCGATTCCAGGGACTGCTCCAATCATCTTGTTCTGGTTCACTTGCTCTCCCATTTGAATGACAACATTCCGTGCATAGCAATCTAGCCTAGCTGCCTTAACATTATCCATCTCTTTGAGAACGAGTTTGAATAACTCCAACGCTATCTTAACCTTCTCGCGCGGGCTATGAACTTTGGTAATCTGACTTTCTTGGATAAGACCAAGTTGATTTGAACGTCTTGCATTCCTGTGTTGAACCACTTTATAAGCATTTGCTCTTAGTCTTAATGCATCCGCATGACTAAACTTCTTCTCCACCACAGCTTTTCCTAGCAAAGGCTTCCTCTGAAAGTTACTAGAAACATGTCCTCTTCTGCTTACAGATTCTAAAAGTTTCTTAGATTCCTCTGAGCTTAGAATTTTAACTTTACTTCCATGACTTGAATGAAACTTCCTCTTAGATGGATCATATACTCTACTCCTAACATTACCATTAAGATCCATGTTAAAGCCAGCTCTCTTCATCACCAAATCAAATGATTCAACTTCCTTGGGCTTTTGATAATTGTTGTGATTAGCAACACCAACACCTTCAGAACCATTCAGATACATTCCTTTCCTACTTGTGACTCCAACAGCATCACTACAGATATTACTTGTATGTTTCTTAACACAAGTGTGAGTGAAACTTCTGTGTGGAGAATCTCTTGAAGCAGAGACCATTAGTTTCTTGTGAAATGGTGAAGTCTTTTGAACCATCTTCCTGCAGACATAACAAAACATCAACACTTGTATGATTCCAAATTCAAAAGACACCTTTAAGAAAAAGAAGAAAAATATCAAAACTTTTCTCGGTCCCAACATAATACAGAAAGACCCAATAAAACTGATGAAGTTTATACTCAAATTTAAGCATTCAATTCTCAGAAAATGACATATACTGAAGATAAAGTTTGAGACATATATTAAATTAGGGCCAAATAATAAACATTAATTAGAGTGGCGAAAGAGTGAAAACTATTTCAAGAGTTTAAGTTCTAACCATTATTGACTGTAAAATCAAAATAACGAAGTGGTAAAATAAAAATCTTAGGCTTGATTTAACCCAAAGGACAGAGATTTTAATGTAGTATCAAGTTTTCAACTATATCACAAAATCGAAAGCATAAATTTCAGAGAATATACGAACAGCATGAATAAAAAAAAAAAAAACTAGCTATAATATTGTGTTGTAAACAACACTGTAAAATCGTGAAGAGTAAATCATAAAAAAAGATCACTGCACCTGAAGTTGAAATCTTCTTCTACTCTCTAAGGCTTTGGTAAACACAATTTGAAGAAGTGGTTAGCTTTATAGTGGAGCCTTGAGTTTTAAATATTTTCTTTTGACATGTAGCAATTAATTACGTTAACAAAATTTCCAGTTATATAAACTTTAAATGCAAAAGCTAATTGTTGGCAAAAAAAATTACAATATTTCACTCTAAATATTACGTTTGACCGTTATAACACAACAATTTTTCCTGATTCCTTTTTTGGTTTTTTTTGTCTCATCTGCTTTAGGAAGTGTATGAAGTTTCATGTGGTGGTTTTTATTATTTACTTCAAGTATTAGCCATTAAATCACTGACACCTAAACTTAATTTTTTATGTGTATTGTTGTTTATGGGTAATAATATAAAATAATCACAAAGAAAAGTTGGACTTTTTTCACGCGCTGAAATCATGCAACTTTAGAAAATTAGCCGATTTGCCTTACTACAGACCACAGAAAATGAGAGAATTTAATCAATCACGCGTTATATATGCGAGTGGGGAACATAATTCACGCGCTGTTGACTATCATCTGTTTTCGTTTGGGCCTTGGACTTTCGATCTATTATTTCCTTTATAAAATTTTACAGCCCATATTATTTTTAATTAATGGCCCATTTATAATTTGATATTTCTAACACATAGTTTCATTAATAGGTCCAGTAGCGGTTATTTCGATTGAGTAAAAAAAAATTTTGATCCGTAATTTGTTTTTTTTTGACAGGAAGAAGCATTTAGTTAGAAAAATGCAGGTAAAAACCTTATTGCTTTTTTTTTTTTTGATGTAAATGGGCCCTTTAGCTTTAAATTTTTTTAAAACATTTTAGTAATGAGCCCTTAAGATTAGCCTACTCTACCTAGGATAGAGATAACTCTATGAATGCAGAACATTGATATTCTTTTAAGGATCCTGATAATTCTTCATTCCACAATTTTGACACAATTTGTGTTGCGGATAATCTCCCCTAAGCCCAGAAGTCTGGTCTCCTTCGTGATCATATTGATACAATTGTGTTTCGTTGTGAGCTTGGTCATGTTTCTCTTATGGTGCACCTCTAATCATTCCTTCATATCTTCTTTGGCTCTCAAAAATTCTGATTTATAAACGTTTGTTAGACAAGGTGTGTAAATGATTAGGACGTGTACTTTTAAAAATACTTTTCACTTTACACATTTTTGTCATTTGAAAATGTATATTAAAGGAGGACATAGTTTTTTAACACAAATATTATTACACACAAAGAAACCATACAACAACACAAGACAAAACCAAAGCTGTCGACATCATTAAAATCCCAAACAGACTTATAGGCTAAACAAAGAAACCAGATAACACAAAGAGGACATCTTCTACACAAATTCCTCCACAAATTACACAAGGAAACACCTATTATGAAGATATTACATTGAAAAAGAAATACAGAACCCTTTAATCCTCTGCTTTTGTTTTCCCTGAAACTTAAAACATATCCCAACATTTAGAAAGTTCAAAAACCACCAACTCATCCACTAATACAGTCTCTTTCCCATACTAAAACAAAATATTCAACACAAACCTTATTAAGCGATCACATATTTATTTTCACTGATCTGGACAATAGTCACACTCACAACACGAACATCAAGTCAATGGAGTTTGACCAGGAATCCTAATGAGTATTCCCTTCCGTGCTTAGCATGTTACCTCCTTCACCTGTACACCTGATTGGAATCTGTTATTGTAGCCATTCATTTCCGTTGCGACGATGCTCGTGGCGAGTTTCAAATCCCACACAACGGTTTTGAATGAAGCCCAACAGCTTGGAGTTGGGTTTTGTAGTTTAATGTATCCCCAACTCTCTTCTCCTCGTTCACTATCTTCCCCCATATTATTTATAACCTGTAACGTTTTGTTATCGATTCTGTACATAGCTTTGAACAAATCTTCACCTCTCCTTTCTTCTCTTTCTCGTTCCAAATGATGGTAAACTTGTTTGAAACACCACGAACTTTCTTTCGAGCACCATTAGGTTCAGGAACTGCAACGACATGATCATGTTCTTGCGTCCTTTCTTTTTTCTTTAATGCTTGCGTATTACCCCAAAATTATAAATTTCTACTTATTATTCCCATTGTTTCTAAGTTAAATTTTATCTCTTCAAAAAAAAAAAAAAAAGTAAGACTAGATTTGAGAATGAATGGCTGTTGTCGTCACAGAGAATGAAGTCCTTCAACCTCTTTAAAGCACTTTTACTTTTTGGTATGTTCCTTTTTGTGTGTTTGGAACGTGTGGGCCCAACATAACCTAATGACAGGTTATAATTATTTGGATTTTTTTTAAGAAAATTAAAACATTAGGACTTTGAAAATAAGAAAAAGTAAATCGAAAACATCAATTCACTTTTTTTACACGGAGAAAACTAATATTTAAAAAATGGAAAATTAAGGAAACGGTAACTTTTCCGACCGTTACAGATTTTTTTTGTTTTAAAGAAATGCAAAAGAAACGGTAACTTTGCTACTTTTTAAAATGTTTTCTACAGTTGATAAACATCAGAAAATGGAAATATAAGTAAAAAAAATAAAAAAATCCTATTGTTTATTATAAAGCGAACAGTGACTTTTCCTACCGTTAGCTATTATTGGTTTATAAATACGCGCATCTTGCAAGTTAAAATCAAAATTTCAAACATTTATATTGTCCAATATCGGTGATGAGAGTTTGTATGTGATCTTCTCATCATATACAAATCTTTTCGAGGCAATGAGTAAATGGCATTAGTAGCTAAGAGCTCTTTCCCTCTTCTGTGTCAAATCAAGAGTCAGTTCGTGGAGATGAGCCAAAGGATTAGCTTCAGGCGACCATTGAGAAGAGCAAGAAGGTTTCTTGATATGCAAAGGCATCTTCTTCGGCAGGTACTTCTATCCTTGTTTTTGGTTACTCAGTTTTATTTTCAAGTTTTTCCACTTCTCAACTTTAATTGATTTCCTGGGTTTAGTTTTTAAACATGCTCGTAATGATTCAATGTGATAGTTTTCTCACTCGATTGTTTTCTAGAGTTCCTTAGAGTAGAAAGAGTCCATGAGCTGTAACTGAGGATGTGATTTAAATATGTTTGTAATCAGATGTTATCTATGTTCCATTTGGTTTGCATTGGGATGATGAAATTGGTTTTAAGTTTAATCTTTCTTTGACTAATTGTTTCAAACTAGTTTAATTAGTTCAAAATTTTCTTATTTTTGTTGCCCTTTCTCGGAGAAAGCTAGAATCAACAAGCTAAATTAGATGGAACCCTCAAAAGAAGAAGCTTGAAACTGTAAGTCTTCCCATTTAATGTTTTAGTTATTTTAGTTAAAACCACTAATCTTTGGTTAAGAAACTCAAAAGTTTAATTATTTTAGTTCAAAAGCTCCAAAGTTTAATTATTTTAGGTAACCAATCTTTTGTTATGCAGAACAGAGAGGATTGTAGAATGGATGAAGCAAACGTTGGCCATCTCAAATTTTCATCTCACAAAAAAAGGTTTTACAAGTTTTGATTTTTTTTTTCTCACGGTTTTTTTTGTTTTCCACTTGGATACTAAATTTATTATATGATTTGAAAATTAACAGAACTTTGAATCCTGTCAATTGATATAGTCATTTGATCGTTAGAGATTTCACAAGTTCAATTTGTTTTCTCATCTTTTAATAGATTTAACATTCAAGTTTTTTAAATATATTTTTTTCATTCTTAGAAAAAGTTTTCAAATTTTGAATACTAAATTTATTAAATGATTTGAAAACTAACTGAACTTTGAATCCTGTCAATTGATATAGTCATTTGATCATTAGAGATTTCACGAGTTCAATTTGTTTTCTCATCATTAAGTGCATTCAAGTTTTCAAATAAATTTCTCTCATTCTAAGAAAAAGTTTTCAAATTTTGAATTTTTTCATTTGTTTTTAATTTGGAGACTAATTTACTAAATGATTTGAATCATGTTTATTTTTGAATAATGTAAATTTTTATAAATGTATTATAATAAAAAGCTTTTTTACAATATAAGCCAAAAATTGTATGTACAAATTGTTTGTCCACATTGGAATATATATATATTATGATATTCTCTAGAATACAAATTTTGCAAAAAAAAGAAGATAAAAACAGATACCAATTTTTCTAAAATTTCATGTGCAAGGAAACTTGACTATCAATTTAAGATATATACAACGAATTTGAATTCATATATAATATACTACTACTAAATGGTGAACGAATTGGAAATTTCAGATTTTAGATATTTCAAACCTGCGTATCTAGAGAATATCATAATATATATTGAAAATTTGAACCTTGTAAAAAATATATTATTATTGTTCTAATAATATGTAGCTATGTTTTAAAAACCCTTGCATTGACTGGAATCCCACTCGAAGTCACATGCATATGAATCTTTCTTATCACCTAAATATTCTTGTTTCTTAATAAATTTGTACCAATCCATCAAATAACATAAAAATGGACATATAAATTTTGGAGGAAGTCACGATCTTTAATCTCACTATAAATATAAAGTTTTTTGCTTTTGCTTTTTATTCGGGTAGTAAAAAGAAATTTTGCTTTTATACAGTTTGAACCTGTAGATACAATTTTTGTAATTTGTAAACTGTAAATCTCAAATCGAAAAAATATTATGAGTCTAATACAAATAATTTCTGATTTCATGAAAGAGCTAGTCAGATTTAGAAAATGTAAGTGATTTATAAAAACTTTGACAGGTTCAGAGTCATGGTTAGACAGTAAATTCGAATGTTGTATATTTACACTTTGGTAGTATACTCTGATAAATGCTATGCCACTTTTTATTTTACGTCAACTAAGCATATGATCACTTAACTCTATTTTTCATTAACTAGCAAAAAATGCACGTAGGTTGATCTTGTGACTCGAGTTGTTACCATTAATTCCTCTTTTGTGTTTTTTTGTACGTTCTTTTGTTGGTTTTTTCTTGCTGGGTCCCCGTATCCCCATGTTTTTGTGTAATCTTGTTGGTTTAATGGAAATTTTTTTAAAAAATTGTTCCTCGATCAAGTTTTTATTTTCTCTAGTCAATGTTTTTTTGTACAACAAATTAATTAACTAATAAAAACATAAGACTATCTACTATTCTATATTAGTTACAATAATTTTTTTTTCCAACACATTAGTTACAATATTACAACACCTATTTTTATCTTTTTAACATTCCGGATTATATTCCCTCTTCCACATCATAACTTTCTTTTTTTTTCTTTTACAATACTTTTGTTTATAATATTACAACGCCCTATCCTACCATTTTATTTCATTTTTTTCTGTGTTTTAATATTTTAGATTATCAATAAACATTAATTATCAATTAAAATAAAATAAATAATAGTTAGATAATTTTATAAAATATGGATTTTTTTTGTATTCAAAGTAAATGAAACAAATATATATTTATAGAGTATAAAAACGATGAATCCAACTGGCAAAAAATTGCGAAAAAAGTGATGGAATCGAACTGGCCCGGTAAATAATAGTGAACCAGTACACTAAATAAAAAATAGGTCATAGTGGATAAAAACAGTATGGGATAGTGAAAAAAATGTAAAAAGATATATCGAAGGTCTGAAGCCCAAACATATTTAAAAGTCATATTCTCCGTATGGTAACAGAAACATGTCTTCTTTCGCTTTTGAGAGCGTTTATAGTTTTTTTTTGGTGTAAAGAGAACGTTTATAGTTTCTTAGAAAATGCTTAATCATAACCATTAAAAATTTTGTGACTCCAAACTCAGAGACATCTTAAAAATAAATTGTGGAGTTTTGTGATTACAAGGAGTTTTGAGCTTTCAGTTATAAAAATGCATCAGCAGATCAAAGTAATGGGAACCTTTATTTCAAGAAACTTTTAAAATTAATGGCACCTTAACAAATTAAACTACAAGGTATTTCAATTGAAATTAAAATTTCATCAAACCAAATAACACAATAATTTTTATATAAATTATAAGAACTTACAAAATTTTATGTTAGTTCTTTTTTTCGAGAAGGTATTATAAGAACTAGAATTTTTTGATTCGTAGCTAACGACTACTTTTGTCCGTTAAAATTTTGAAAATTCACCAACATTTTTCAAAGAAATTTTGAAAGTAAGTTATATGAATTCGGACTCAAGTCGTGGTTACTGATGTTCTAATATTCTAGTAGTATGCAATAAGTTACAGTGTTACAAAGTCAACAATTATAAATTTGGATAAGAAAAAGTTATGCAACAAATTTTGATAAATTTAGCGTTGACGATTTGTTTTGGGCAGTAGTTGAAATTTTTCTTAAAGGTCGGCTGAAATTTAACTTAGAAACAGTGGCGATAATAAAAATAAGGTATTGTAGGTTATGGGTAACGATACAAAAGAATAAGACGCAAATTTACCTGTAAAAAAAATGAAAGATTTTTTTCACGCGCTGAAATAATGCAATTTTAGAAAATTAACAGATTTGTCTTATTATAGATCACAGAAAATTAGAGAATTTAAGCGAGTTATTACCACTCATTATATATGCGAGTGTGAAATATATTCCACGCGTTGTTGACTATTATCTGTTTCCGCTGACTTTTAAGTGGGCTTGTTTACTAGCCCATATTCTTTTTAATTAACGGCCCATTTATAATTTAATATTTCTGATCCATAGTTCCACTAATAGGTCCAATAGCCGTTATTTCGATTCGTTCATTTTCATATCTTCTTACAGTTTACTTTGTGAGTAAATTTTATTTTATCCGTAATTTTTTTTTGACAGGAAGAATCATTTAGTTAGAAAATGCACGTAAAAACCTGATTGCTTTTTTTTTAATGTAAAAAAAAACAGAATCAAGTTAAAAAAGACGTAAAAACAGGTATTACCGAAGATATTACGAAATGGAATCTTAAATGAATTCCAATCTCAGTTTCTCAAGACAACAAAGTTCATACCATAAAAACAAAGGGTTTAGAAACAGTTGCAATAATAAAATAAGGTATTGTAGTTTTGGGGTAATACAAAAGAATTATAAAGAAAAGGATGCAAATTAATATGTTTTTACCACGGAAAATGAGGGAACTTAAGCAAGTTATTAGCACGCATTGTGTATGCGAGTGGGGAACATATTTTACGCGCTGTTGACTATCATCTGTTTCCGTTGACTTTTAAGTGGGCTTGGGCCTTGGATTTTCGATCTATTTAATTTATTAAATTTATAGCCCATATTCTTTTTTTTAATTAACGGCCCATATATAACAATATTTCTTATCCATAGTTCCACTAATAGGTCCAATAGCCGTTATTTTAAATTTTTTTTTTTGGACAGTAAGAAGCATTTAGTTAGAAAAATGCACGTAAAAACCTGATTGATTTTTTTTTTAAATGTAAAAAAGCAGAATCAAGTTAAAAAAAAGACGAAAAACAGGTCTTACTGAAGACATTACGAAATGGAATCTTAAATCAATTCCAATCTAGGTTTCTTAACACAACAAAGTTCATACCAAAAAACAAAGGGTGCATGGACATATGAACACAATAAACTCTTTGTGGGTTAATTATATAGTTAATTATAAAAAGAATATCTAATTAAGATTTTTATCTCTCTCTTTCTACCTATTTTTTAATTAAATTATTAAATTATATTAATTATTTGTTAATATTATTTTCTAATCAATCAGTTTATATATTAATTAAAACAATCGAATTATTAAAATTTAAATTACAAAATTAAATTATTTTGCTATTAACTGTGAGAAAATATCTCTATAAATCGAAAATATCATTTTGTTACCATGAATATCTAAACTAAATATTTATATATCTTTATTTTAATTCTAAAATCCTTTTTATACTCATCCCGACATTATTATATCAAATTTGAAATCCCTTTTAAATTTTTAAAATTATTAAAAATTGATTTAACAAATTAAATACTTTATTATTAATTGTTATTAATTATGAGAAAATATCTATGAAAATCTTTAAAATAATTTAGTTACAGTTAAAATATAAACTCTTTGGCTACTATTAATGAAATTCTTGGTAATTAAAAAAATTGATTTGAAATTATAAAAATTTTAACTACAAATTTCTATATATTTCTTCTGATTCCAATTTATTTTTTTAAAACTAAATTTCTATTGAATATTTTATTTCTTTATTCTTGATAATTATTGTTTTCTTAACAATCTTATGTTATCAGTCAGATATTCTTATATTCACATAACATTAACTTTCGAATATTAAAATTCTATATATATATTATATCATTTTCATATTTCAAATTTCGTAATCGTTTACCAAAAAACACTTATATTGTATACGAAAAATATAAAACAACTCATTTCAAATAACTGATTCATTTTTTGAGAGATTTAAGATCATAGAAATTTTTTTAGATAGTTCAAGTGAAAGTTCTTCACTCTTGGAGGCAATATATTATGAAATCTAGAAGAACACCTGAGTATATATTTGTAAACTCGGTAACCATGTTTTCACATTTCATTAAGCATTTAAATAAAATATTTTATTAACAAATCTCTATAACATTTTACAGGGTATACAAATTCATATAATCAAACGTGTCAAACAGATTAATCATAACATTTTCTTTAATTGCTTCTATTTTATTACATGTTATGGTAAATATTCAATTTCAAAAAATTTATATAAACAATATAAAACAATAACAAATAGTTCGGTATATTACAGAAATAAGATAATATATAATATATTATTTTTATTAGTTAAAAATATTAACCCGCGGTGTACCGCGGGTAGAAATCTAGTTTATTCAAACAAAAGTCCAAACACAATTAAACAAGAAAAATCAATTTCTAGTTTATTTCATCCTTTATAGTATTAGTAACACAACATTTACCCTCTTTTTTTTTTTTTTTTGTCTCATCTGCTTTAGGAAGTGTATGAAGTTTCATGTGGTGGTCCACAGTCAATGTCAATTTCTGATCCTCAATCTTCTTTTCCTTGCTGTTCACGTTACCTCCTTCTCCTGTATAAACCATAACATTAGAGCCAAACTTATCGTTGTATCCATACCCTTCTGATGCCACGATGCTTGTCGCGAGGAACTGTTCCAATTCTATTCTCTGAGTTCACTTGCTTCCCCATTTTCTCTATGACATCTAGTGTTTTGATGTCGATTCTTTAGGAACTGCAACGTCATGATCATGATCAGCTGATTCCTTGGGATCTTGAGTAAGGTGATTCTTGACAGCTACATCACTTGTTTAACTCCGGTTGAGTTAGGTCACAAACTTTAAGAAGACATTGATGCTTTCTGATGACTGAGCAGATATTGAAGCTGTTTTCAGAAGGTTCAAAGACCTTTCTATGGATTGAAACAAGGTTTCTCATGAGTTTGTTGTGACGTCACATGAACCTTTTTTGTTGTTGTCATTGTTTATAAGTTTTCTTCCATTGAAACTCAAATTAATAACTGTGGTTGAAAACCGGAAGTCAACTGGGTAAATAAAAATATTTAAACGATCTTCTGACTTATAATGGCCCTAATTACTTGTGTGTTTTTAAGCTTATTAATTTGTAATGGACCTGTAAAAATTTTAAAAACTATTGGGGCCGATCTCGATAGCCCAGCAAAAAAAATTCAACCTTTTTAATTTGAATAGGCTTAAGTAGACGTGTCGTAGAGAGGATAACTCTTGTGTCTTGTCGGTTGTCTTCCTTGAGTGGGTGAGTCAGCCATTGATGATTCAGAACGGTAACTAATGACTTTACGGATGAGTTAAAATAAAAAAATTAGCCGTTGTGAATTCATAACGGTAACTAATGACGTTAAAATTCAGAAATTAGCCGTTGATGATTCCCCCAACCGTTGAAAAACTTTGCTATATATAAGGATGTTCACAGCCTGCAGTTTCTAATACAAAGATGTATAACTTTAAGTTCTAAAAAATTAAGCTTGTCTCGATCAAGACAAGCTGAAAATAAGAAACATATCTAAAGAGTGAGTGAAAGTAAATTTCCTTTGCCTCAAAAACGCCGCTTTCTCCGGCACTTGTGTCTGGTCTCAAAGAAACCTCTTCCCCTTGCCTCTTCATCAATATTCCCCAAATAGAAAAATCTATCTTGTCTTGCCTCTTGCCTCTTCCGCTGCTTTTTTCAGTCATCTAGCTCAGCCGCTGAAACCTCAATCTCTCCTCCCCTTGCTTCCGATGCCCCTGCCGCTCCACCTACCCCAGATCCGCTCCAGGAACCTCCGTCTCAGCCCTGCCATCCTCAGTTGCTCCGGCGTGTCTCATGACAGAAAGCTGACTAAAAGGTTAGTCAAAAACATTTATGATTATTTCTCTTTTTATTAAGTTCTCTCGTACTTTCTCTTTTTATTGTTTTTTATAAGCAAAATAGATTCTTTTGCTAGGAGGGACAGAACTTGGCCAATAATTTACACAAACTTTACCACTTGGAGCAAAGTTTCCCACACATTAAATGCAATTTCTACGAGGTTAGTTCTCATATATTTCTCATTTTCATTTCTTTGAATGTTCTTTGACAAAGACATTGTATTAATTAAAGTTGATTCGTTTGTAAGGTGATGAAGACAGAGCAAGTTTCCCACACATTAATTGCAATTTCTACGAGGTTAGTTTTTTCAATGCTTTCTTAAAGAAAACGAGATTCATTTTAGAGTAGAAGCACTTTTTCAAGTACACTTTTGAACTAAACGCTTTAGTCGAACCATTGAACCATGTAACCAAACTTAGTTGTAAAACAGTCAAAATACATTTTAGAGTAAGGCACACTTTCATCGAAACAGTTTGAACCATGTTTATTAGTCCAAGTACTTGAGCTTCTCACTTTAGTCGAAACATTTTGAAGCAAGTCGAAGTACTTTTAGGCACACTTTAGTTGAAACACTTAGTCGGAAATTTTTAGTGGAAACACTTAAGCGGCAAAACATTTCACGACGTCAATGGCACACACGTAAATGAAGCACACTTTAAGTCAAATCAATTTAGTCGTCGATGCACTTAGTCGAAACATTTTGAAGGGGGTTTAGTCGAAGCAAACATAGTTGGAAACATCTTAACATTTAAGTTGATGCTGCACATGCTTTAGCACATAGTCGGAACATTAGAAAGTCTTAGAACGAAACACACATAAGCAGAGGAGAACACTTTATGCACTTAGTCACAACATTAGAGAAGTAAAAAAATATATATATATATATTTTTTATCTTTCTCGCAGAAAGCTACAATCAACAAGCTAAATTAGATGGAACTCTCAAAAGAAGAACCTTGAAACCGTAAGTATTCTCATTCAATGTTTAAGTTATTTTAGTTAAAACTTAAAACCACTTATCTTTTTTGGTTAAGAAAAAAGTTTAATTATTTTAGTTCCTAATAAAGCTCAAAAGCTCAAAAGTTTAATTATTTTAGGTAACCAATATTTTGTTATGCAGAACAGAGAGGATTTTAGAATGTATGAAGCAAACGTTGGGAATGTGAAGACAAGAAACTGAGACTTATCTAACACAAAAACGCCAACGTAAATCCCATTGGCATATCAAATTTTCATCTATTAAAAAAGGTTTTCCAAGTTTTGATTTTTTCTCATCTATTTTTGTTTTTTATTTGGATACTAAATTTATTAAATGATTTGAAAAGTAACAGAACTTTGAATTTTATCAATTGCCATAATCATTTGATACATTAGAGATTTCACAAGTTCAATTTGTTTTTTCATCTTTTAATAGATTTAACATTCAAGTGTTTCAAATATTTTTTTTTTCATTCTTAGAATTTTGGATAGAATTTTGGATACTAAATTTATTAAATGATTTGAAACTAACCGAACTTTGAATCCTGTCAATTGATATCATTTGATCATTAGAGATTCCACAAGTTCAATTTGTTTTATTATCATTAAGTGAATTTTAAGCATTCAAGTTTTTCAATTAAGGTTCTCTCATAAAAAGGTTTTCAAATTTTGTTTTTTCGTTTGTTTTAAATTTGGACACTAATTTTACTAAATGAGTTGGAAAATTTTGTTTCTCTAGTCAATGTTTTTTTGTACAACAAATTAATTAATTAATAAAACATTAGACTCATTAGTTACAATATTACAACACCCATTTTTATCTTTTTAATATTCCAGATTATATTCCCTCTTCCACATCATAACTTTTTTTTCTTTTACAACTTTTGTTTAATAATATTACAAGACTCTATCCTACCATTTTATTTCATATTTTTTCTTCTGTGTTTCCATATTAATAACCATTAATTATCAATTAAAATAAAATAAATAATAGTTAGATAATTTTATAAAATATGGATTTTTTGTATTCAAAGTATATGAAACAAATGTATATATAGAGAGTATAAAAACGATGAATCCAACTGGCAAAAAATTGCGAAACAAACAAATAAAAAGTGATCTAAATCGGCCAGTAAGTAATACTGAACCAGTACAATAAATAAAAATGGGTCATAGTGGATAAAAAAGTATGGGCTAGTGTAAATTTTTTTAAAAATATATCGAAGGCCTGAAGTCCAAACATATTTAAAAGTCATCTTCTCCATATAGTAACAGAAACATGTCTTATTTCGATAGTCGAAAACGCTTTATAGTCGAAACAGTAATAATTCACAAATAGTCGAAACATTTCCGTCTAAGCACTTGATGTGAATATTTTAGTATAAGCAAAACAGTAATATTTTAATAACTACTAAGATGATTATGGTTCCTCAAAAAGGGAAAATTTAAAAAATGAAGGAAAGCTGCTTCCGTCTATCATTTTGAAGGGGAAAATGAGAATATAAACAGTTCTATGTAAAATGAGTATAAACTAAAAAAATAGTGGAATTTGCGCACATTAATCTAATTTATATCTAGTTTACTCAAACTAATATATTATTAAAAATTAAAATAATTTTAGTAAATAAATTAAAATAATTTTAAAATAATAAAAATATAGAAATTTTTTCTAAAAATATAGAATTTTTTTAAATATATAATTTTTAAAAAATTAAAATATATATTATAAATTATCTGTAAACATAGTATCTCTCGGTAAATTTTCATTTTATACTCTCTATACATATTCTCTCTAAACTCTCTCTCTCTACTTCTCTCTCTCTCAAAACTATATTTCTCAATAAATATCTAAAATCTCTCTCTAAACTTTCTCTCTCTAAACTATCTTAAACTCTCTAAATTCTATCTAAATTTTTTTCTCTAAACTTTTATCTAGATCTTTCTGTTTCTCTCTCTAAAATTTCTATCTCACTAACTCTCTTTATTAATTCTCTCTCTAAACTTTCTCTCTCTATATACTCTCTCTAAACTTTCTCTCTATATATTTTCTCTAAACTTCCTATCTCTAAACTCTATCAAAAAAATTTCTCTGTAATTTTTTTTCTCTAAATTTTTCTATTTCTCTCTCTAAGATATATCTCACTAACTTTCTCTCTCTAAATTCTCTCTATAACTTTCTCTCTTTCAAATAAATATGTGGTAATGTTTTCAAAACAAATATGTGACAACACAATTAAAACAATTTTGCGATAACTCGTAAATGTACAAAACTGTGCTATGTAAAAACCACAAAATGCTACTAAATATTTTCTCATCATTCCTTCCAAGAAAAAAGATTTCAAAAAAACATACTTTCATGTTCTTTGAGGTAAGAACAATAAGACATATATATGTATCAACATATATTATATAAGTTCATCAAAACATAAAAATTCTTCTTTTTTATATCCGCAAATTGTGATTTATAGTGCAGAAAAACTCTCATTTAGCCACATTTTCTCATAAAAGCCAAAAGAGTAAAAGAGTTTTTTTTCTCTTCAATAGAGACAGAGATCTTAAAAAGTATTTGTTCTGAGAAAGACCAATGAGTTTCTTTCATATCATGTGAAGAAGCTCTGCTTGAGGGAATAATCCATTTGATGGCACATCAAGGAGAAGATCCTGATCAGAAATATCATTATCTTCATAGCTAAACACCAGAGATCCACCACAGCTCATAGGTTTAAAGGAAGAGACATTGTTCTCTAAAATCTCTTCTGTTTCAATGTGGTTTGATCTAATCTTCATCACATCTTGGGGGCTTCTCATCACAACCCTTGTCTCTGGAGAATGCAAAACTCAATATAATTAGAAACAGACTTCATAGTAGAAATATCGGATTTACATGTTCAAGAATATAGATTGACCTGAGAAGTTTTGATTTAAGCTTTCACAAGGTCTTTCTATGGTTCTGAAACTATAATTACTTGATGGACTCATGTTTGTGACCCTTGATGTTGTAGTAACAGAGTCTTCAATCCCTTTTCTCTGTTCCTGAAGCAAAGATTTAAGTGAAAAAAGCCAAAAAGTATAGAAACTATTTACTTCGATAAGAGTATATGTCAAATACCTTGAGCATGTAATAGCTTTCCAGCAAATGGGATTTGTTAGGATCGGATAAAGCAAGCTTTGCAAGTGTCTTGATGTCTTCAAGTTTTGATTCGGATGAAGAAGATGAAGATTTCTCAAAAACACCATCTGCCACAAGTTGCTGAAACAAGGAGAAGCTCTCTTTGAATTGAGAACTCTCAAACATGCTTATGAGGCTGGCGAAAAAAAAAAACAGGTAGTATAAGAACTCCAAGAAGCTGCTGAAATACTAAAGTTTCACAGTGTTAAATACCTATCAGGACGTTCAACATAGTCAACTTGAGGAAGTAATTTCATCAGTTTTAGCTGTTCTTCCTCTGTGAACTTTTCTATGAACTCATCAAAGTTGAAAACATCCTGCAGAGAGATCATCTCAAGTCAACTTAAGGCATTCAATAGGTTTAAAAAAAAACACAATTCAATGTTGGGAATTACAAATGGATTACCTTCAAATCTATACTACAGAGTAATAAGCTATGTCTTCCCAAGACCTGAGATTTGGTCCTGCAACAAAAACAATCATTAATCTCCCAAAACAATCTTCAAACTTTATTGATTCCACAAGTTATTTACATCTTCAGTTGCTCTTGCTTAATTACTTTTCCACCAAATTTAACAGACTGTATTAATGAGGACTTGCTGCTCCCAACTAAGAATGAGCTAGCTTCAGATTCTTCTTCTCGAACACTTGAGTGAGGATCTCTCATAAGAACACTCCCATGTCCAATCAACATTGAAGATTCATTCTCAAAAAGCAAATCTTCCTCTGAAGAACCAGAGAGACAAGAAGATTGCTGTTCTTGTAGAATAGTATAAAGATCCTTTGTCAGCTTTTCAACAGAAGAAGCCGCCTTTGGACGTCCCACACATGTCCTCTTCTTACAAGGAAAAGTCGTTTCCCAAGCATTAGATTGTTCACAGCTCTCAGAGTTTGATACAACCGATCCTGAACTCGATCTATTGCTAGCTTCTTCATCCAAAGTCTTCTTTTTGAAACCATTATTGAATTCCAAGTTAGCTCTTTTAGCTACTAAATTTTCTTGATATGATTTCCTCTTGGGAATCCTTTTGTTCACAGACATTCCCTTAATCATCAGCCTTTGAGCTCTACGATCCTCAATCTCATTCTCATCACCTTCAGCACGTGCATGAAGCGGTGTATAGTTTAGTAATGTTCCTTTTGTTCTCCACCTCGAACCACACGCATTGCACAATACCGGCTTCTCTGGTGGCCCGTTTCGCCATAGAGGAGTGCCTGTTGACAACATTTTTCCAATGATTAAACACTCAGTACCAACAACAACAACAAATATCACATTCTCCTCATAGATTTACACAGCACATTCAAGCATTTCACTATCAAGTAAAGCCTCATAAGCAAGATGAACAATGATCTCTTAAGTCTTAACATCAAAACAGAGCTGAAATTTGAGTTCTGATTCCACATAAATGAGCAATTTAGACACAAACAAAGATCTTGATTTGCCAAAACAATTCAAAGCTCAATAAGAGTGATCAAAACAGTAAAGGTCCCAAAACGTGTTTCTTAATGTCATAAACACAGACACAAACCAAATCAAATCATTTCAAATACTCAAATACTGTTCATGCTCCAAGGACACGTTTTTGGATTACCAATTGAAACAGTTCTTTAATAGCTTACAAACAATATGTATATAGAGCTCAAAGTTGGACTAAATTTCTCAAAAACCAAATCAAGAAACAAGAACTCACTTGTAACTCCACAGTGATAGCAAGGTCCTTGCTTTCCCATCTTTTGGTTTTCTTTTTTTTTTCAAAAACTAATACTAAGATAACTTATAATTGCTGAACTTCACAAAAATCAAAGCTTTTGTGAATTAGAGTTTATTGCTATAGTTTACTAACTCAGAGCTATACAAAGACTGGCTTTTTTTATGAAGAAAAAACCCAGAAAAAGTTTGTTTTTTTCTTTCTTTAAGCCAATTAAAACCCAGAAAATAAAAAGTGAAAAACCTTCACCTAGATATCCGAGAAATTAAAACAAGAACATCCCAGAAAATAAAGAAAAATCCGAATCAAGAGAAGATAAAAGTTTTTGTTCTGTTTTCTCTTGTGGAGTTTTTTGAGCTAATCAGTCAAATGCAAAATCCAATATAAAAGAGAAGAAACCATTGAGAGAGGAATCTAACAAATGGCTGTGAAAAAGGGAAGAGAGAGAGAGGAAATGGTGAGGTTAGAGAGAGAGAAAGAGTGATTGTGTAATGTAAAATGACTTTTTTGGTTTATTTTTGTAAATAATGAAATTAATGTTTCATCTTCATCTCCTTACTTTGCCTTTTCATATTATAACTTTTAATGTTTAATTAGTTACTTGCAGATTTTTTTTCCAATTACTTAATTACCTAAAATTATACTTTTATAAATTAAAATGACATAGAAATGTTGACTAATATTAGCTTATTTGTTTAAATGTGAAATAAGTATAAATATATATAAGCTTTTGAATTAAAATAAGTTATAATAATGTCAATAATTAAGAAGAAAAACTTTTAATGGTAAGAAAGTTAGGATGAGAGTTGGAGGAATATCATTGCTTGTGCCTTATGGTTCCTTCCTGTTGACTATAGACTTTTCTTATTGTTTGTTTTTCTTTTAATATTCCAAAGTAGATAATTCAATATTAAATACTGAAAATAATAATAATATCTATAAAATGAAAAGATAGTGGAATAATCGAATAAAAATAGTAATAATAAAGCCTGTAATTTAAAATTTTCTATATGTAAAATGTACTGTATCATGGATAATCTTTATGTTAGTTGAATATTCGCAACAATATATTGAGAATATGAGATATAATTCTAACTTTCTTTTATTTTGGTAATGATATATAATTATAACTTTCTGTTAATCACCAAATCTCATTTTAAATTAGGTAAATATATTTTGTTAGTATTTTCTGTATCACAAGGGTTGAACCAAGAAAAATGCCATAATGGAAATTTAGTTTTTATCTTCAGTGTAATTTTCTTAAAGTACTAACTGTCTTTTTTATAAAGATAAGAGTAGGTTTAACTTATTGTAAAGTATGTTAAGGCATGGCGTTGGTGTAAATCAATATATTTTTGTATATCAAACAGAAATAATAAAAATAAATGGGCTATGAAGTCACAGGCCGTAATGACGACGATCATGGTTAAAGTATTTGTAATAGTGGGTCCCGCCTTTGCGGGTTGAGAATGTGATTAGTGAACTAATTGGGTATACTTTACTCGGTGTCTACGCCTATTTTAATATTACAAATGTTATGTTATCTGTAGATATAATTTTCATATTAAAATATGCAATCATCCATGATCAATATCCGCATAATTTTGAGGTTCGGTGAAATTTTAACATGTTACGATGAGATGTATCAAAAGAATTAGGTTTTTTCGTTTCGAGGAAAAAGCAAATTGCGGAAAATGGTGATTATTGTTACGTAACTCCAAAAATAATGTGGGGTCTCAATCAAATTACAATACTTTCGAAAGAGATATATAAAAAAAATTTCACTTAGTATTATTTTTATAACAATATATTGAACTTCGGCACTCGGATCCAAAATGTCCAAAACGTATTGCAATTTACTTTTTGAGTTTTGATTAATAGAGCGAATTTATCATCATCTCTAACTCTAGTTATCATCATTTCTATATAACGATGCTGTATGTCCCAATTACAAAGTGAAAACTGAAAAGGAACCGAAACGGTAAGAAAAGTCGTGACTCTAATTTGGACTGCGTGCTAATTTCCCCTTACGAAAATTTCGATGGAAAAATGTAATGATGATAGAATCGGACGGTGGAGAGAAAGCGATGGAACTAAAGAATGGGATAAGATTTAAAAAAAAAAAAAAAACAAAAAGGTAATACACGAGTAGTGCTTAAACAAAAACAAAAGTATGTCGTAATCGTTGGATGATCTGCTTATAATTCACACACATACTTTCTGATATACATTCTAATAAAAACACAACCACTACAGCACAAAATGACAACCATAAAATAGAAAGTTTCAACTCAATTCCGACTAACGTTTTCAAAAAAAAAAAAAAAAAAAAAAAAAATAGAAAGCTTACTTCATCTCCACATTTCATTAATTCACAACTCACAAACCAACTTGATTTTGGTGTCTAGTCCTCTAACTCAAAAGTTAGATTCTCGTTTCAATTATACTTATACCTTAAACACATCAAGAAATCAGGTTCTAGTTTTTTTTTTTCACTTGTCTAATTATTGTGCCTACTAGCTTAATGCGATTGAAAGCATAAACTCCTACATAACCTGAAAAGTTTAATATAAGGAAATGAACAAAGTCACGAAACCACTTGAGCCATTTACAATCTGACAATTACGCACAATAGAAAACAAGATCATCCTTTCAAGTGGAGAAACATGTATTGTGACAAACCAGTTGTTCTGACAAAAAGTAAAAACACCAAAATGACCTTGTAAAGCACCAAGCTATAACACACTCGCTCTATTTACTTTCATTGCCACCACTTTCTACTTCAGTTTCTTCTTTTCTTCTTCTTCTCTTCTTTCTCTGCTGAGTTCTTCAACTGCAGAACAGAAAGACCATGACCCATCAATGGAGGTTTTACTAACATTTGTTAACATAAACAAATAACTTTATAACCAAATGAGCTTACCATTATAATGAGAATTCTGACGAACACAGCAACAAAGTCGGTGAAAAGGGTCAATGAATGCTTCACGTAGTCCATGTCACCAAGGTGGGCCTTCTCTATAATCTCCTGTGTATCCACAACCATGTATCCCACAAAGATCAAGAGTCCAAAGTACAACTGCAAACAGAGACGAATACACAGTAATAGTTAAATGTCTGAGAAGGCAAGAAAACAACATAAAGAACAAATCTTTCTAGAACAGAAACGCTTGCTTTACCTCAAACTTAAAGACTGATGCAGATCCACCAAAGATCGAAGAAGCAAACTGAAGCCACATCAGCATGGACAAGCCAGATGAAAGCAGTCCTCCAAGGTAGAGATACTCCCTGCGTCTTGCTAACATTGCTGCTCCTGAGAAACAGACAAACGCTAACGCAGTTCCAACAAACGCAGTGACAAGGATGCTGGAGAATCAAAAGAAAAATATAAAGATATCAGCTCCTAGACACATGAACAACAAGCGTCCACGATGATGAATAAGATATATAAAGTACCTCGGGTCAAAATCAACTGTCACTTTGATCAAGGGACCAACAGAAGCACCTTCAAGAACAGCAGAAGCAAACAGAAGTGAAAGCCTCTTTTGCTATACCAAAAAAAACAACAATCTCAACAAAAAAAAACGAAACTTCAACACAATAAGAAAGACCGCAAAGTAAATCAAGCCAAAGTACTTGTTCATAAGGAGGACATGAGAGTAGCCAAATCATAGTTCCAACACATCCAATAGTGGTAAGAATACCACCGATATTCCATATCACATGAAGATAAGCTCCAAAGGCAGAGGCAACAAGAGCACAGCATAAAGTCAGATAAACCTACAAATTCCACAAGAAACACAATAACAAGTCAGTAACATAAAATCAATCTTAACAATAACAAGTGGAGTAAAGTAAATCACTATGCGTCTCGACGATGAACCAATTTCAATTCCCAGAGAAATAAAAAAAAAACAGAAAGACTCAATTCGAAACCCTAAAAATCTATTAGAAATACGATCGCAACGATTCGATCAACAGAAATCAAAACCTACAAATTCAGATGAAATTAATAGATCTAGAGCGATCAATCGCACTTAAACGAAACGAATCTTAATCGATCGTATAACAATAGTCTCCGATTACAAAGACTTGTGTGAGATGAATAGAATCGGAGACGAAGAAGTTACCCGCTTAAGATGATTCTGAACGGCCGGAGAAATCTGACGGAAGTTTTTAAGAGAGTCATAGCTCCAGCTTCTGCTACCAGGTTGAGAATCGAAGAAGGAAGAGAACGAATCCATGATTTTTTTTTTTGTCGTTGTTCTTGGCTTGACTTTTAGATTTATTATTAATGAAGATACTTCTGAAAAAAAAAGACTTTGGGTATTTATAGGATCTTATGATAAGGAGAGAGTTTGACGATAATACCCTTGATGCGTATGTTTAATTATCTTTTTCTACACGTGTAGGGTCACTAATAACGGGAAAAGGGTAGTTCCGGAAAGTTCTTGAAACTTTGCCGCGAAGGAACGAGACTTATCCATCGTCATAGTACCAATAAGAATCGTCCACGTGGACTTTTTCTTGTTTTAATGTTTTAAATCCATGTGGACAAACATTTTAATTTTGGCCCAATAATTAACAATTTTTTTTTCAACGTCCAATTAACAGTTTATGCAGTCGGTTAATGTATTTATGATTATTATTTCTTATTAAAAATGCTACAAAATATATTTGATTTACCATCACATCTTAAAATTTAAAAACAATAATATAAAAAAGACTCCAAAATTCTCCGAACGCCCTATTAGTATGTAAAACTAACATCCCATTTACATTTATAAAACTTCTAGGCACGTCAAGGTTCAAGTCGAGTTTGAAGGCTAAATTTTTAAATTGGGCTATTATACTTTATAGCCCATTAATAAAGATAAAACGGCAGGTAGTTTCCTTAACCGAATTAAAAAAAAAAAAATGAAAACGACATACATTCCATATTTCTAACGATAACAACATCTCTTTCAATGTTTTCAAAGCTCATTTGAAACCACACATTGAAACTAAACTCTCAAAAAGCTCACAGCAGAGAAGAGAGAAAGAGAAAGCTCCAAATGTCAATATCCATGGCGTTATTCTCACCGCCGATCTATTCATCAATTCAAAACCCTAATCTCATCCCCAAGATCCCATCGTCTCTTCTCTCCACTAAACGTTTCTCTCTTATTTCCATTCCTCGAGCTTCATCTGACAATGGTACAACTTCACCACCAGCCACTTCAGTCTCCACCACCACCACCGTTGAGATTCCAAAGCCAGATTCCGTTGTTGTTGATGAAGTTCCGGTGAAATCTTCAACGGAAAGCTCATCGTCAGCTTCTGAAAACGGCGCCGTTAGAGGTGATGAAGCAAGTGATTCGAGCATCACGAGGACGGTTATAAAATATGAAGATACGAAGTGGGTTAATGGAACTTGGGATCTCAAACAGTTTGAAAAAGATGGCAAAATGGATTGGGACTCTGTAATCGTTGCTGGTTTGTTCCTTTCAAGAACTTAATTGATTTTGCTATAGCTTGTGAAAAATGTAATTTGGAATGAGGAAAGATATGATAATGATATGTTTAGTAGTTCTAATTAACTTATAAATGTCATAATCATAGGATATAAAGAAATATTTGTTTATGCTATGTTCTGTTTTAGAGGCTAAGAGGAGAAAATGGCTAGAAGATAATCCGGAAACAACTACTAATGAAGAGCCTGTACTCTTCGATACTTCCATTATTCCATGGTGGGCATGGATGAAGAGATACCATCTACCTGAAGCCGAGCTTCTCAATGGTGATTTCCATATATAGCACTAATGTTTTAAGCTCAAGATATCTTTACTTTGCAGCTAAAGATATGAAGTGATTTACTTGGTGTAGGTCGTGCTGCGATGATAGGATTCTTCATGGCTTACTTTGTTGATAGTCTTACCGGAGTAGGACTTGTCGATCAAATGGGGAATTTCTTCTGCAAAACACTCTTGTTTGTGGCTGTAGCTGGAGTTCTATTTATTCGCAAGAACGAAGATTTTGACAAACTTAAGGATTTGTTTGATGAGACTACTTTATATGACAAGCAATGGCAAGCGGCATGGAAAGAGCCGGAATCGTCAACGATTTCTTCAAAGAAATGAACACAGTCTTTTGTTTCCTCTTCTTATGTGATGTTTTGTGATCAAAAGTCATTTCTCTATTGCAATTACTGATCTTCAGATTTGTGTGATCTACCTGATTTAAATATCTCTATGAAGTGTAGTTCCAAAGAAAATGTATCGAAATTAAGGAAAGGTACTTTGATTTGTAAAGTAGACATATAATGGGAGATTATTATGCTAATATGTTTTCATTTCATAACGTTTTCAGATTTGTTGTGCGTTACAGATAAGTCATGCAGAAACTTTGAAAATTAATACTACAAAAATAATGAATTAAGTTCATAAAAATTAAAATTGTGGGGTTTAGTGTGAACGTTCATTAGACTCTACGACATTTACTGCTCTGCTCTTATCGGTGCAACTACTTTGACTCCCATCGCAAGTACAAATCTATCGTTTTTTGTTCAAGTTTAGTTTCAACTGATCTCGGGACCAGTGGACCGAAACTATTAGGGCCTCTAGTACAATTTTCTTTTGGGCCTTTTAACAATTTGTTTGTTCTTACTTCTTACCAAAAAGAGCAATCTAATTTTTTTTCTTTTATTTTTTTTGTTGATATTATGCAAAGTGAAAGAGTTATTTATTTGAAAATTTGGAAAAATGTCAACAACAAAAAAAAACCATAAAATGAAGATATGGGCCTAGACTCATTTAAGCCCAACACGATTAAACAAGAGCACCGTCTTTCTCAACATCACAACGGTCACTAGATACATCTGTCTATATCAGTAGTGATGCATGCATCTGAACCTGATTCTCAAAATTTTCAAATTAGTTTTCTTTCCCGGAGCAACTGGGAAGTTCTCCGAAAGGCCATCATCATCATCAGTTCATCATCATGTCCAGGTTTTATTTATTTTGTTTTTGTTCTTTTGGTTTCAAGCGTTCTTTGGTTTTGGGAAGTAAGTGTTTTCTTCGATTTTGAACTTCCCTTTTCCAGATTTATAACTTCGATTTGATTTTTTTTCTTTACCAAGAAAACCTAAAAGCTCTCTTTAATTTCAAAATTGCGGTTTTCTGTTAAGATTTTAAAATTTGTTGTTTACGCAGATAAAAAAAAAAAAAAAAATCCTCTTTTGGATTTCTGTTTTCTTGTTTTTGAGAGGATTTGTGATTTGAATCGAAATCATCAGTTTCAGATACAATATTTCAACTAATTTTCGTTTATTAAATCCAAAACCCTCTTTCTCGTTAGGGTTTCTAATTTCAATGTTGTTACAAATTTTAGGTTTTTATTTTCTTCAAAATGTTTCAAATAAAAACCCCTCATTTAAGATTTTGAATTGGTTTTTCTTCAAATTAAGAACAAACAAAAAAAAAAAATCCTCTTTTGGATTTCTGTTTTCTGGTTTTCCTTTCAAACTAGTTTTGAATTCGTAAACCCAAAAACCCTCTTTTATCATAATGTTTCAATTTTGTATTTTCTCTTCAAAGATCTTACCTTTGTAGTTAGAGAAAACGGATTTCTATCTATTATATCAATTTCGAATCAAAGCCCTCTTTTAGATTTTGGTTTTGGGTTTTGGTTTGTTTTTAAAGTTTTATTTTTTCTTTAAACCCAAAAGAAAGGGACGGCACATTATATGATTGTGTTCTGTTCGGTTTCTAATTTGGGAAAATGGGGTCCGATGTTGCCTAAGTAAGACTTGTCATGTTAAGGTTGGATTATTGAATCTCTGATGATTAACTTGTTCATCTTGCTGGCTGGGCAGCTTGATCTTTAAGCTTCAAATTGCTGCTTAGATTTGTCTTTATTAAGGCTTATCTACTAATGCTCCCAGGATGATAAATTCACCATTCTTCTTTGAAAACTCTAATATCTTGGGGGCATAATGATAAAAAAGAATTCAATACTCTGCTTTTATTAAGCTTGTCTCTGCATTGATAAATTCAAAATTATCTGCTTAAGATACACTGTATCTGTAACATGATGTAATAAAATTCAGTATTCTGCTTATTGAAAAGGAGATACATGGCTTGTAATAAGGCTTTTTTAAGGATGTCGGGTGTTGCTTAAGTAAGACTTGTCAGATTGCGGTCGGATAATTTGTTCTTTGTGATTAACTTATTTATCTTGCTGGCTGGGCAGCTTGATTTAGCAACTTCAAATTTCTGCTTAGAGATTTGCCTTTATTAAGGCTTATCTAGTAGTAATGTCCCGAGATGATAATTTTACATATCTGCGTCTAAAAACTCTAATATCTTGAGGCATAATGAAAGAGAATTCAATACTCTGCCTCTATTAAGGGATTGTCTC
Source organism: Nasturtium officinale (assembly GCA_963854855.1). Classification (NCBI taxonomy): domain Eukaryota; kingdom Viridiplantae; phylum Streptophyta; class Magnoliopsida; order Brassicales; family Brassicaceae; genus Nasturtium; species Nasturtium officinale. Next base: position 239,387 of record OY978506.1, read on the forward strand.
GACATTAATAAATTCAAAATTCTCTGCTTAAGATACATTGTATCTGAAACATGATGTTATGAAATTCAATATTCTGCTTATTGAAAGGAGATAAATGGCTTGTCATAAGGCTTGTTTAAAGGATGTCGGATGTTGCCTAAGTAAGACTTGTCAGCTTTTGGTTGGATAAATTGTTCTCTGTGATTAACTTATTTATCTTGCTGGCTGGGCAGCTTGATTTGTCAACTTCAAATTTCTGCTTAGATTTTTCTTTATTAAGGCTTATCTAATAATGCTCCGAGATGATAATTTTACCTCTCTGCTTTTAAAAACTCTAATATCTTGGGGCATAATGATAAAAAAGAATCAATAATCTGCATATTGACGAAGGGGTAAGTGGTATAAACTTCAGTTTCTGCTTGGATAGATTCACTTCTCTGCATTAAAAATACTATGCCTTTATTAAGGCATGTATCGAGATTGATCTTACAGGGCTGGGACAAATATTGTAGAGATTGTGCAACTCAATTGTCATCTGATACTCTTATCTTACAGGAGGTAAATAGTCATTCAATACTGTCTGAAAGGGAAATTATCTGCTAAAAACTATAAATGGTTGAACGATTGGATGATGTACAAGTGAAACGATTCAGTATTCTGCTTGATGATGGGAAAGCATTATTGATAGTCTCTGCTTTATATGCCTCTAAATGGTATCCCAATATTGGAAATTCAAGTTTCTGCTTAATCAAAAGTTCTTGCTGAGCTGGGGCAGCTTGAGAAACAAAACTCAATCTTCTGCACATTGACAAGAAAATGAATGATATACCAAGAATGAGCTAATTTCAATAATCTGCATAATGAGGCACAATATGATCAATATCATCTGCTTATATTGATGGGAAAAAATTTATAACCTATTGGATAGGGAGATCAAGAACGATATTCAATCTTCTGCAATTTGATGGAAATTAAGTCTCCCTTTATTAAGAAGGCGAAATTAAGTTCTCTGCATTTGCCTATAATAAGGTTCATCAAATGATGTTCCAAGATAATGAAAAATTCATAATTCTGCATAAGCTCTATAACTTACTGAGCTAGGACAAGAAAGTTCAAGTTTCTGCATGATATATATATATATATATATATATTCAATTATCTGCTTAGATCTTCCATTGAAAATGCTTGTTGAATTATGTCTCAACATTCAAAAATTCAAGCGGGGGCTTTTGAATACTGTAGTTAATACTCAGTTCCTAGCTCTTGTAGCTCATCTTTCTAGCGAAGGCACATCAATGTGCAACGCTTGATTGGTCCGAGGCTCGAGCAAGACATGAAAGAGAGAGACGAACATATTTAATCCTGTTTTGGTGTGTCTTGACAACACATAGAATATTTGTATCTTAGCATATTACAAGAATATGACAACTTGGTAAGAAGGTATGTATCTCATCTCCATTTATGTTGTAATTTTCTGTGTAGTTTCTTATTACCTTACGTTACATCAGACCAGTGGATTTTGGCATTAGTCTAAGAGCAATGGTAAGAAGGTATGTATCTCATCTCCATTTATGTTGTAATTTTCTGTGTAGTTTCTTATTACCTTACGTTACATCAGACCAGTGGATTTTGGCATTAGTCTAAGAGCAATGGTAAGATTTTTTTTATTCTTCTGAATGTACATCTCTTACAAATGTTGTAGTCATGAAAGAATAAATCAATATTTGCTTGCCTCACTCTATGTTCTACCAAATGTTACTCGTTCTTAAAAGGTATACAGCAGAAAATTCGGTAACCGGATAATTTTTTTTCCGCTTGGTTCAGGTGAATCTCCATTTTCTCTTTGAAGCCTAGTTATGATCTTCAAAAGAGTTTTCCCTTGATGGAGTTTGTGTTTTCGTGAATGAATCCATCTTTTGATCACGTAAGTCTTTTATAATTAACTCTGAGTTCTTTACTAGCCTATCTTTTCAGCTTCGAAAAAAACAAGAACTGGAGTGTACAATATGAATCCTATATTTTTCTATAAGATAAAATGATTTCATTTTTTTATAAGATTTCTCCTCTCTCTTTCTCCATTTCAGCTGTAGGGAGATGTCAAGAGTAATATCAAGTTGCATCGTGAGAAAATACGTCCCAACTCATGTTCTTGATTTCAGCATAGGTAAGCAGCGAATGAGAGAAGCTTAATTACAAGCCACAGATTGTTTCGTCTTTGTTGCTTGCTGGTGCTTTGGAGCTCCTGGTTACACCAACACTATTATTTGTAAGTTATTAAACCCTTTACTAAACTATCATTACAGTTACTAATCAGGTTTAGAAAATTTTCTTCATATTCTTCTGTGCAAAATAGCAGCTTTAAGATCGTTCTCACTAGACAAGTTACATTACTGGAGATAAAGTGCTTCGGGATGAGTAGCTTGGCTTGTTTCCTTGCCAAAGTATAAGAAAGCTCTGGCTTCTCAGGTAACTCCTCGTTCTATTGCTTCTCGATGTTCAATAAAATTAGTTGTTGGTTGTTTATCATTAGTTCGTCTAAGAGTTGAGTCAGAGACCAAATGATTGTTAGTTTTAATGTTTTCTCAGATTTTCTTAGAAAAGGCAATAAAACATGTGATTCGTATAACGTTAATGAAGTTGATATACTAGACCTGTGTTGCAATGTGTATGTATTTTTATTCTTGTAAGTCTTATACATACCCTGACTCATGATCATAAATCTTTTATTTTTCTCAGAAGTGGTCTGTCAATGAATGATCTATCTTAGGCAGACATTATTTCTCTGCTTGAAATATCAATGTTTTTGCTTGTGTTTATATGTATTAGGCAGTGTTCGATTCTTAATCCAGGTCCAACCAATTTTACTGTGGTAAGTTTTTGTTTTTCTCTTTAATCAAAGTTGTGATGCGTATTGACATCTCAAGATTTCTTAACATCCTATGGTTTCTTCTTGGCTTTACTTGTGAAGGTTTTGTATCAAACTTGCAGGAATAAAGGTTAGTATCTCCTCAACTATGTCTACGAGACACTAAGGGATTACTGACTTTTGTCATTCATTTTTTTGTGGTATATAAAACTTATTTCCTATTAACAACAACTTCTTGAAGTTTTTTTCTAACATGTTTTAGATAACCAATCTTTTGATCTGTTGAAGCAGAGCATAACTATGTGATTCTTTTATCAGAGGCAGGATTGTAACTTTTGGACGTTGTCTTCAACACTCCTCATTCAATTCCTAAGTTTGCTTGATACATTTTATGCATCCGTTTATCAGAAATTTCCATCTTCAGAAAAGCTAAAGTTTGGGTTCTTTATGAGGTATACACTTTCTCTTTCTAAAGTTTAACTTAGACGTGTTTTCCCTAACTTGATTGTTTGCTTTAGGATTATAGCTAGAAAAACCTCAACTAATCTAACACATCTATATTGCTAAAACTAATACAAACGTAAACACATATACACGAACACAAAGGTAAACACATACACCAAACGTATACCTCATAAAGAAAAACGTATATACACAAAGGTCACTAAACACATACATAAACAAAAACGTATATACACAAACGTCACTAAACGCATACATAAAAAAAAGTATATACACAAAAGTCACTAAACACATACATAAACAAAAACGTATATACACAAATGTCACTAAACACATACGTATATACACAAAGGTCACTAGACACATACATAAACAAAAACATATATACACAAAGGTCACTAAACACATACATAAACGAAAACGTATATACATATAGGTCACTAAACGCATACATAAACAAAAACGTATATACACAAAGGTCACTAAACACATACGTAAGCGTAAATGTATATACACAAATACAATCGTAATCATATTGCACTAAACACATACATAACTATTGTTCTCATAAACAAAAACCAAATCCAAGCAGTCGAGCACAATAATATAGTTTATTCAGAGAGAAAATCATGTTTTATTTCTTAGCCAACCAACCATCTATATAACTATTTTCTATTTGAAATCATAACTAAGTTTATCCAAAAATAATTAAATTACAATTATGATTATATCAAGTATGGTAAACAAAAATCAACGAGAAGGAACTCCAACCTCAATAATAGAGTTTGTTTTAGAGAAGGATATAAAACCTATATAAAGAATTAAAAGTATGAATTTTGTAAGATTTGTGTAACTGAACAAAGAAAAGCAGGGTTTTGCGTACGATTTTTTTAAATAGTTTATAATGTTAAATGGACATTAGCTAGCTATGTATATAATAGGCTCAGTAGACTATAATCACTTGATCACACTAACTTATTCTAAGTGTGCCATAGAATTAACTAGATACTATAAAAACACTACAGACTATAATCATCTGATCACACTAACTAATTTTACTAGTAGTATACATAGAGCTCACATAAGATTGTGTTGGTGTTTCGACTTTTAATTAGACGAAATCACTCTCTTTTATCATAAGATATATCGCCAAATATCAGTATTATGGCTAGTAAAAGAGAGAGAGATACAGTAAACACAAACATAAACATAAACGCATATACACTAAATGCAAACATAAAACACATACAAGAAAGTGAGAATACATTACCCTAAATGAAAACATAATTATTATTCTCACAAACAAAAGTGCAAACACAAACTCGTAAACGTGACTAACAAATTTAATTGTAAACACTTACAAAAACAAAAAGAAGGACAAATGCAAATGTTTACAATTGAGAATGTCTAACATAAACTTAAAGATCAAAGTTAAAATTTTAACGCAAATATTAGTGTGAATGCGGATACAAAATCTAAAACTCAGTGCACTAATTTAAATTTGAAGACACAATACACACATTATTCACAAGTGAATAAAAAATTGAGCGCAAATGCAAAAGATCAGTTACATTTTTCAAACCCTCAAATTTTCTATATTTTCATTTTAGTCTTTACCGTTAATAGTTTCAAAAATAAATTTCCATATTTTCATTTCGTCATTACACTTTATATATATATATATATATTCTAAATAGTCCCATTTGTTTTAACAAATGTATCTTTTAAAATTTAACTATCACATACTTACTCTATTCCAAATTATACGATGTTTTAACTAAAAGTGTGGGTATTAAGAAATTATACTAAAGTTTTTGTTTGATAACATAATTGAGTATTTAATCTCAATAATAACAAACTTTTAAAACATCAAATAAAATGGAAAAATAAGAATAACATAAAACATTTAATATTATGGTACTGAGGGAGTATATGACTTTATTCTTTAATAGCAAGAGATCCTAGTTTCAAATTTTATATAACATGCATGATGTAATCATGTTTTATGGATAAAATATAATTATAACTAGTAACTGGTAGTGAAGGGAAAAAGTAGTAATGCTAATCCAAATCGTTTTACATATATTTTATTATAACTGTTTTTTTTGTATGGTGTACGTGATTGATTAGACCTAAATTATTTTAATTCTTCGTTTATCCCAAAAGGTATATGACCCATACTGAAATGATCATATCAAACACACGCTATATGAGCCTATGAATCTTGAATAGATATATATAGAGCAAGTCTCCTTTGCTAGTTGCTTCATTATCATAGATCTATTTATAACTAGATCTTGAATAAATTGAGAGATTGACATCTGTATGGATTATGAAAATGAAAGAAACAAATTGAAAAACATTATTAGGTATTCGAATAAAATATTAATCTTAGAATATTATTTTGTATGATAAATCTTGACTCTACAAGTATTAATTTACTCACTACCCAAAAAAAAAAACTATTAAGTTTATTATCTCTCTTTTTTTACAGCTAATACACAATTTCAGTGAGAATATTCCACACAGAAATAAAAGCAAAAAAAGAATCTACAAAAAAATGTAAGAAAGCTTCTAACAAGTATGGTAAATATCTTAAACAACAATGGTAAAAAAAAAAAAAAAGTGGGGTTGGTGAAAAAAGAGTAGAGACAGGTAAAAAAAACACAAGGACGGTGTTTCACACGTACGAGTTCATCTTATAAAACTCTCTTCATAATTTCTCAATCGGCCTACAAAAAAACAAAAGCCCAGAGCAAACTAACAAATACGCACAGTCAATCTCAACCGTCCGATCATTGCTATCTGCCATCATCATCACAGATCGTCGTCTTCCTCGTTTTCTCAAAATCCCGTCCTCTCTCGCTCACCGAGCCGGCGAGCTGTTCTCTCGGTGGTAAGTGCTCCGTTAGGTATTTTTTTAATCTTTAATTTCGATTCCACCGTTCAATTTTATTGGTTCGGAGATTCTCAAACCGCGCCTACATTCATTACCTGCTTAATTTTCGATTAATGTCGTTAATCTTATGAAATTTTGCTATTTCTCAGTTTACGAAACTCTATGTAATTTCGTTAATTGCTGCTACCTCTTTTCTAGGGTTTATATTTATTCATTTGATCGTGTTTGCAAATGAATTCAATTTTTTTTTTTTGAATATGTGTAGATTCTGAAGATGGGCAACAATATGAGAAATAAATCTCAGAAATTGTAGAATAAGCGATTCTATAAATCTTGGTTAGTTTCTTCGTTTTACTTGTAAATGGGCTGTTTCCATTCCACGGCTGCTAGAGAATTTCCAGGACATGAGAACCCTGTAGAGTTAGCTTCTGAGACTGCTTGTAAGTTTACTTGCTCAATACATTTCATTTTTATTCTTTGCTTTAATCTCTAATAGCTGGCTCTTTGATATGTGAATCTGTTTTCACCATTCATTGTATTAAGTTTTTCTGAAAAATGGTCTTCTATTAATTATTTATTTGATCTGCATAATCTTATTTCAATAGTTTCTTGGATGATTAGTATAGTTTATTGAATCTTGATTAGAGAAACTTTTCAAGAAGAGTCTTTTTCCCAATTGTTTATTGGACTATATATGTTTTCTTCTTTCCCAATTGATATGATCTTTGATGTCTTATTGTTTCTAGTTAGTGTGAGTGAAGTTGAAGCATTGTATGAGTTGTTCAAGAGCATAAGCAGCTCGGTTGTTGATGATGGCTTGATAAACAAGGTATTGATAATCGATTTTTTTTTATTATTCGTATGCACCTTATTGGAGAATCTTGAAAGCTTTGATGTACAGTGACATAATATTTTATTACACTATTATCCATAGTCCATACTATTTTTGTCAACTTACTTGACTTTCACCAATTTATTTATTTCAGTAATAATTGAATCTCCATGTTGATCTGTGGGCTCCTTATTGCTCACCAAGTTTGTGTCTTGATAGTTGACTTGAATTTTAATTCTATTTTTTTTTATAGGTTTGGTTTTTGAAAATTGAATTTTTCTTGGCCCACTTTTGGATATTGTTACTTATTTCTTGACAACTTGTATTGCAGGAAGAGTTTCAACTTGCTTTGTTCAAAAACAAAAAGAAAGAAAATTTGTTTGCCAATAGGGTAAAATCTCAAGTTTCGTAGACTTTTATTAGTTAATCTTAAAGATTGGTTCTATGAAAGTACTAAATTGCAATGCCCTCTTTTGCAGATCTTTGATTTGTTTGATGTTAAACGAAAAGGTGTAATTGATTTTGGGGATTTTGTGAGATCACTCAATGTTTTCCATCCTAATGCTTCTCTAGAGGAGAAAACAGACTGTAAGTGGACCCGTAAACGAGTTTATAACTATCGTTTGCTCTCTAAAGCATTCTCATTAGTTTGATACATGTTGATCTGTATTTTCTATTTCAGTCACCTTTAGACTTTACGACATGGACTGCACCGGCTTCATTGAGCGTCAAGAGGTAAACAATTGTCTTGTATCTCCACATCTCATTCCAAAATGATATATGTTTCAACGTGTGTATAGGAAATCTTCATGTATGTGATTTTGGCAGGTGAAGCAAATGCTGATTGCACTTCTCTATGAATCTGAAATGAAACTGGCTGACGATACAATAGAGATGATACTCGACCAGGTTTATTTCTTGTCTATTTACAACTTGTGTTTCTATGAAAGCAAGACTCATTGTTAAAACTCGAGTCCTTGACATTTCCGTGAACAGACGTTTGAGGACGCAGACGTGGATCGGGATGGAAAGATTGGTAAGACAGAATGGAGCAATTTCGTAATCAAAAACCCATCTTTGCTTAAAATCATGACCCTTCCGTATCTCAGGTATGTTTCCGTATAGATTGATGCAGTTTTCCAAGTTTCGGGACTTGGACTTATTACAGTTCAATTTTAGGGATATAACGACGACGTTTCCGAGTTTTGTCTTTAACTCGGAGGTGGACGAGATTGCTACGTGAAGAAACAAGAAACAAGACAAGCTGGTTTATAGAGACCAAAGTCGTAGGTTGAACCAAGAACAAGACTGATTCCAACAATGTTATGTAGCCGGATCGAACTTTATTTGATTATTTCCTTGGAATGATTTGTTGTTTTTGGGTTTCAATTCAGTGTAATGGATTACTTATGGTTATTTTTTTTTAACAGTTTTGAATATTAAGTTGTAGTTCTACGAAAAGATTAATACAAAATATCCTCACCGAAATTACCTTTCATCTTTCTAACGACGCTAGTAAAAGCTGTTTTCTTAAAACATTACCTTTTCATTTGTAGAAAAAATAATTAAGTGTATTTTTGTCATTTCGCTTCTATATGTTTTATAGAAACTTATCTATTTAATACCCATTAATCAACATACAATATTTAATCTTCTAATATGGCATGGCAATTCACCAAACAAAATATGTAAATTCAACTTGGAAACTGGAAAGGGCCGAGAAAGCCTAACGGGCCTAACTGACACCGCCTAAGTCTTCTCACGTGACCAGCACGTGAACCAGACGTTTTACAGCAAACAATCTCTGGTCGGTCAAATGGTGAGTAGAGAAGAAGATGGAGGGAAAATCAATGAAAGACTCGGCGGCGGAATCAATTACGGCGAGGCTTTCTTCTCTTGACAACCTCTACTTCCCACGCGCCGTCCAATCTACCACCGCTTCTTCCGACCAACGCAAATCCATTCTCCTCGACCTCCTCCGTCGTGATCCCGCCGTTTTTCTTGGTATTTACTTCAATCCTGGTGAAATTTCTCGATTCTATTACCAATTTCTTCATAGATATATTACCTTAATTTATGAATCTATGAGTCTTCTAAGTGTTGAGTGTGGAACTGAAACTTTAGTTGTTTGCTTTTGATTCAGAACGATATGGTTATCAGATTGAGTATTGATGAGTTACTTTTGAAATCCTAGTGAAACTATCGATTCTAATATTCAATTTCGTCATGGATATGTATAGATTGATTGATTTATGAGTGTGTAGTGTGTTTTCTGTACTTTAAACCTTATCAAACTTTGATTTTGAAACTGAAACTTTAGTTGTTTGCTTTGATTTCAGAGAGATATGGATCAGAGCTTAGTGTAGATGAATTGGTTGAGTTTGATGCTTTTAAACATGACTATGAGGTTGATTGGCATTTGAAAAACCTGCGGAAGAAGATAAGTCCGACTTCAGAAGAGCTGAAATTGAGGTCTGTAGCTGTGAGGAACAGAAGATTGGCTTACTTGAATAAGCTTGTTTTAGAAGGACGGTATTTTTCTGAGGATGCTATGAGAGATAGAGAGCCGTATCTACACCATGAATATGTCGGGAAATTTCAGGACTTGATGGGAAGGAACATGGCTAGGCCTGGAGAACGTTGGTCAGAGACATTGATGAGACGGGCTGAAGAAGCAACGTTGGTTTCTCGGATTAGAGAGGAGCAACAGAGGTTAGGTGTTGCAGAGAGTGATTGGATTGGTAATGAGAAGATGGAGGAATCAGAAGAAGAAGAAGAAGCAGAAGAAGAGGAGGAAGAGGAAGAGGAATCAGAAGAAGAAGACGAGGAAGTGAAAAATCATACAGAAGCTAGCTCAAGCCTTGAAGAGGTAAACTTGTTTTTCTTTGTGTGTTGGTTTCAAGATGATGAATGTCTCGGTTAAGATGTGTTTACTTACTTATGTTTCTGTAAAACCCCTCATTAACATCTTAGCTTCTTCAACATTTTCAGGCTTCTAGATTCACAAATAGCAATGGAAGAGAAGAGAATGCTAAGGCACCAGTCTTACCGCCAGAGGAGATGCAAGATTTGATGGATCAGTTCACATCAATCATGCAACAAAAGTTCTTGTCGGGAGAAGATCATCAACATTTGGATTACACAAAGATAGACAACGACGAGACGCTTGATGATCATTGGCTTCGAGAGATTGGTCTTGACGCTGAAGAAAAGTACTTTGGTGAAGACTAAATGGACACAGTCAAATACCATTTCCTGGTCTATGTAAAGATAGGATCTCTCTCTTTTAATTACAACAATTTACTGAGTATCTTATGCTAAAGAGAGTGAATTGGTCTCATTACAAGTCGAAACACCAACACAATCTTATCTACAGTAGTAGAATTAGATAGTATGATATAAGTGAAAGAGAAAGAGAGTGACAAAATTGTAGTTGGGCTTATAAATTAAACGTCGGCCCATATTTTCGTTTTAGGTTTATTTTTACAAATTATTAAACTATTTCCCGTATCTATTGTAAAGTAATGATAGACGGTGGCCTTGTTGAATTGTACTTGGGCTTAAAATTAAACATCGGCCCAGAAGTTGCCACGTGTAGAACCAGAAGTTGGTTACTGGTTAGTTCTCTCGACTACTTTAATCTCAGAGGCTAACCGATTCACCGCTCCACTCCCTCGTCTCCGGGCCCGGGGACCGGAAGAATCTATTTTAACTTGATTTCCTATTTTACCCCTCTCCTCTTATTTTACCTTCAGAAAAAAACAAAAAAAACAAATCTCTCTGCACCAAACAAACTATAGTTTCGCGAGAACAAGATTCGATTCCACCAACACGAAACAGAAAAGGCAAAAGCAAAACCCTAGAAGTGCTCGCTCAAAGTTCGCAGCCGTCGTCAATCTCTAATCTCTCACCGGCATAAATCGCCGGTGGAAGGTGTACCTGTAAACAAAGAGATTCTAATTAGGTATTGTTTTTAGGAAAATATGTATAGAGAAAGAGGAATTGTGAATTCGAGACCTGAGGTTGTAGATCGTAAACGGATCAACGATGCTCTTCAACGTCCTTCTCCGTCAACGTCTCGTTTAGTTAACGGTAAAGGTAAAGGAACCGTTACGAAGACGGTTAACTCCGTTTTAATGGGCAAGCCATCGTCACATGATCATAGAGATTCTCGTTCTAAGAATAATGTTTCTGACGGTTAGTTTCCTTTTTTTCGTTTGGAAATTTTCTAATTTTGGATTGGTTGGATTCAATTAGGTTTTGCTGATTTGGGAATTAAGTTTTTTTAGAGTTTAATCATATATTTACAAGAGGTTTAGCTTCTTATTATGTTCATGAGCTGAATTAAGCAAATCTTTTATTAAGTCTTATGAAATTTTTTATTTATGTAACTGATAAAAAAAATGGGATTTTTTTTATTGGCAATATAGATGAATCAGATACAGATAGTGAAGAATCAGATGTTAGTGGTTCTGATGGAGAAGAAGATACTTCATGGATATCTTGGTACTGTAGTTTAAAAGGAAACGAGTTCTTTTGTGAAGTTGATGATGATTACATTCAAGATGACTTTAACTTGTGTGGACTCAGCAGTCTTGTTCCCTACTACGAATACGCCCTTGATTTAATTTTGGATATTGAATCTTCTCATGGTACGTTGTTATTTATATATTCTATGTTATCCAATTTAGTTTTGTGGTTTTAGCTAGAGAAAGAGTCTGCATTGTTTCTTGGGATAGCATTTTATATGGTTCCATTTTATGATTATGTCTCTTGAATGTTTGCTTTGGATTGGGTTGGTTTAGTTTTTTTTTCTAGGATTGAATCCGCATTTAGGGATTGTAGTGAGACCATTTAGGGATTACGTTACTTGAATGTTTTATTTGGGCTGTACGGTAACAGGAGAGATGTTTACAGAGGAACAGAATGAATTGATCGAGTCAGCAGCTGAGATGCTTTATGGACTTATTCATGCTCGTTACATTTTGACTAGCAAAGGATTGGCTGCAATGGTAAAATAATATTTTCTACTCATATTGTTGTTGCATATCTTGAAAATCCGAGAAAAGATGCACTGGCTGATGATTCTGTTTCTTTCTTTTTTTTGCAGTTAGATAAATACAAAAATTATGACTTTGGAAGATGTCCAAGAGTTTATTGCTCTAGCCAACCTTGTCTTCCGGTTGGTCAATTGGATTTACCACGATCTAGCACAGTGAAGATATATTGCCCTATATGCGAAGACATTTATTACCCGCGATCCAAATACCAAGGCAGTATCCTTTTTTCCCCGCGTCTTGAAAATACAACTCTGATGTTTGATTCTTATTGCATAAAGCTGTTATCGTTTTCAACTATCTTTCGATTTTGCAGCTGTTGTCTCTGTTGGGGTTTTCCTTAAGATAATGAACAGATACTGATGGAGCTTACTTTGGGACAACATTTCCACATCTGTTCTTGATGACATATGGGCATCTTAAGCCACCAAAGGCAACACAAAACTATGTTCAAAGAGTGTTTGGGTTCAAATTGCACAAGCCGTGAAGGAGGTTTATGACAAAACGCAGGAATCAAAATCATGCCTTTGGATTGGAAAAGAGAAAAGAAGAGACGTGTGTGTAAACAGAAGAAACAAAAAGAAATGCATTGTATTCACAAAAGGTGAAGAGAGCATTCATGTCTCTATTTTGTCTTCAGATATATAGTGATTAGAAGCAAGCAAAGCATGATTAGATGATGAAAAAATTGAAAACCTTTTGATGAGTTTGTTGAACTTGAACCTGTGTTTTCCTGAAGTTTTGTTATCTTTTCATTTTTTTTTTCTCTATGTCAAATTGATCTAAGGTCGTTTAATCACATCATATAAATGTTTTTCTTGAGCTCTACAAGATTATTACCATCTATATATAAATTGTCAATTATAGTTTCACTGTGGGAATTCATATTTATATAAAATTCATATAATTATACTTTCCTGAACTTATCCATTTTTTTGTTGTTGTTATGTTAAGAATATATAAGTTCATTTTCCACTTAATTAATTAAATAATATAGATAAGACTGTTGTTTGACGTTAAACATATATATTTTGTAGAACGCAAAGTTATTATTGTATTTGTATATTCGATAAAATCAATCTAACTTTTTTTATAGCTACTCGGAGAATCTCAACAGTCGGAGCTGTGACAGTGGAACCTCGGCCTCATGCCCATAGGTTCATCCACCAGGGTTAATTAAGTACAAGTCTCTTTAGAAACCAAAGATAGAGAAGTATGCATACGAGACTATGTGCGTTATGCTAACTTTTACCATGTTAGTTAAGCTATTAAACTTTGACGATACTTATTGTACTTTATATATATATATATATACATATATTTTGGAAAAATCACTTTAAAATACTTCTCGAGAAACTTCCGGGTATACTACGTTGACAAAGACAAAGGAAATAAATGGCGTAATTAGATATTATATGGTTGCAATAAGAATTTGGAGGCAAAGAGGTTAGAGGGAGACGGATCTTCATATAAATACGAGTCCTCACCATTAGGTACAGAGTCTTAAACCACTAAAGAGAAAGAGTTTTTACGTGAAACCATTACGGAGCATAAGAAGATGTCGACCAAGGCCGTCAAGAACGGAGGTAAGAAAGGCCGTCTATAAAATAATTGTTTTTAGTGTTTTTTTTTTTTTGTCAAAATCAGTATTTGATTGATCCCAATCAATATTGGTAGAGCATACCAAGCAGGAGATAATGGTTCTTGAGGTGTCTAAGCTAAATAAAGAAGGGGCAGTGAAAGCCATAAAAGTTTGGGGTCAGCCCAAGTCCAATATAACCCACCTCGTCTTCTACACCACCTCTCGCCGTGACATGCCCGGGCCTGACCACTATCTTACCAAGCTTCTTGGCCGGACGCACTCCATCCAGCATTTTCAGTACCAGAAAGGCTGCTTTCACGAGGGTACTGTACTTAGTCTCTTCAGGGACTTTGCCAATAAAAACACATCAACGGTCATGCCCTCGTTGTCTGCCCCTCGTTCAAGCCCGAAGGTAAGAAGAATCCTTAAACTTCATTTACTTTTTCATTAGTCTATGCAGCTTGATCTAAACTAATTCATATAATCTTTAGATTCACCGCGGTCTTGTGAGAAACTTGAGGTAACAAAGTATCATTCCTCAAGAACGAACACTAAATATAGTCATAGAGCAATCGATAAAGGTTGTTCCTCGGGAGCGATCACTGCAAGTCATGCACAAAAGACAAGTCCTCTCCAAAAATCAATCGCTACTGCAATGGGAGTTAATGATTGGCAGGTTAACATTAGAGTCAATGTCAACATTAATGTTCAAGCTGATATTACTGATGCTCAGATATCTCTAGAGGGACTCAAATTTGGTGAAACTTCAAAGGGAACTCGCCGTCGTTCCACTTGAGGAAACAGTTTTCACGCAGCGTACAAGTCTTCTTCTTCTTTTTTTTGCTTATGTTGTTTTTAATCGTTCTCAAGCCAAATAAAAAAATTTGGGAGTTTAGCTTGCATTTCCTTTCACCTTTGTTTTTTTTATTGTTATGAAAGAAATAACAAATTTATGGATAACCCAAAACTATTGGTTCCCACCAATTACGGAAGTTCTTTATTATTCAAAAATTTTGTGAAGGTTTGGCCAACAAGTATTCTAAAAAGTCAATGTTGTATTGTTATTATGATTTCAATAGTTAGTTCTATGAATCTAATCTTTTTAGTTTCCCCGTCGTTTTCATTTGGCCTCAAGTTTTACTTTAACAACAATTAAAATAAATCCATTTAAGAACTATCTACAGATATTTTTGGATATTAATTTCCACAAACAAAAGTTTGAGAATTATTGATGATCCATTAGGGAAAAATATATTATTGGCATGGAAAAAATGAACTATAGAGTAGAAGAGACAAAATAATATAAAATCCAGATTTGCCGGTTTTAAGTATAGTCGAATGATGCGAGGTATACTCTATACCAGTGACAATGATCTCGATCTTAATTTCAAAGTCGAATATTTAAATTAGTATCCGGGTCGTCGATAAGCTTATAGCCTTATACATACGAGGGATTAATCGGGCTTCCGCTATTACCTACAAAAATAGGAAGAAACAAAGGAAACAAAAGAACTAAACTAATAGAGCTAGACGATATATATATATATATATAGTTCACGCTGACGTCAACGAAGAATAATGGAGATAAATTTGGTAATTAAGTGGCAGAGGATCGTTGTAATTTTTATCAACCATATATTTAAATGAGTAAGACTCGTAATCCACTGAAGAGAGCCTTATTTTAGTGGCTAGCTTGGTCTTAAGGTATATAGAAAGAAGATTTGGACAAAGCGACTTGTAAAGAGTGTGAATTGCGGATTAAAATTAGACAAGGTGTGTAACTCTTATTAAAACTCTCTTTTCTGTTCTTCTAAGTTGTGATAATCAAATCTTTTTTACAAGTTTCTTCTAAGTTGGATATATTATACAATAAATTACTTGTTTGTCTACACAACATTTTCAGTAGCTTTTTTGTTGATTGTTTTGGTGAAAACTTAAGAGACATGACTCTGATCAAAATGTTTTTTGGACAACAACAAAAGACTTAGGCTTATTCGACCATTTGATCAACGTCTGGTAATATGTGATCCAGGACCAAGTACATGAAATGTGATTTTTACTTTCTTGTTGATCTATAATTCTTTTTTTTTTTAATATAACCAAACAAAACTTTATTAAACCAGAACAACCTGTAGTAGTAAGTATAATTCTTTTTTTTTAAAACAATTGATTGGATGTTATTTTTATATAAAGTATTTATTAGAAAAAACTAGTGTGCTAGTTTATTATATTAAAAACATGCTACCTAGAAAAAATAGTGGTAAACAATTTATAAATATTTATCTAATTTACAAAAACATTATGATCATTTATTAGTGGAATTATCCTTTGTCTGAGATTGTTTTCAGTAATTGAGTAGATTCATTTTCTTGGAAGTGGAAATGCGATTTCCCTTCAATACTGTATATGCTAAACTGAAAGCAAACGCATCGCTAATATAAATATATAAATCGAACTTTAGTGGATATTCTTATAAATATCATATAAATAATTAAATACGCAAGAAATGTTGTAGACAATAGAGAGAAATGGGTTGGTGTGTTGAGTGTTAAGAATATTAGAATCATTAAAATTATGCTGATTTGGTTAAGCACTGAATTATTTGACTTACTTTCTAATTAATCAATAATGTATATTGTGTAGACCAATATGACTGAATCGAATAAATGCAAGCATTGACTAATGACTACTATTACACGCTTTTAGTAAATTTCTTTTAGATACATGCATATATAATATATCATACAGGGTATGTTTTTCATAAAATATCTACGTATGGGGAAATATCAATATATATATATATATATGTGTGTGTGTACATTACCACTACTCTTATTGATTTTGTATTTTGAAAACTTCCTTTATCATAAAAATGACCAAATCCTACTCTTTTGCTGTCTTCATCGTCCTTATTCTGGGTTTGTTTTACATTATATTAGCCACCTCTAAATCTATGATAAAATCATGTAGTTGTTGCTGCCATTATAATTGATGATTCCATGTTTTAAATAATACTTTTACAGGAATGATGATGACAGAGATTCAAGGACAAAATCCTGGGATATGTCATGAGATTCTACCAGAAGTAGATTGTGGTGCTGGCTCGTGTGGTGCTTTGTGCAGACAAATATGGAGAGGAACTGGCAAGTGCGTTCGATTAAGTGACAAAAGCAAAATATGCCTCTGCAATTTTTCGTGCATTTCTTGAATTTTCTTTTCACCTTTTTCAGAAATCTTTATTAATCATCCCTATTAATCATCACAAACTATAATAAAACGACAAAGAATAATTGCATGAAAAAAAATACAAATTCTTGCAATCCATCTAATTTTACGAGGATATGAAACGTGATCTGAACTGATCCTAAACAATGCAAAGTAACTACCCAGAAGCTGTGTCAGTCATAAATTTCATAACTACTAAAGAGATGTTACAAGAAACAATCCAACTACATTTTTAACCAAAAAAAAAAAAAAAAAACAATCCAACTACATTCTATTTTGTTGAAATTTTTTTAACTCGTTTACAAAAATTTTAGCTGTAATTTTAAATTCTTCTCATGAATCGCAACATATTATTTACAATGGATTTTTAAAATTACTACAATTTTGTTTAGGTAAATCTATACAATTATATAAATGTATATATATAGCAACTGAGGAATTAAATATTTACATGAATCAAAAGTTATAATGAAATTAAAATATAGTTTTAAATTTTCAAAATATATAATTTTTTTTTGATTACGCAACAATAAAATCAAAGCGAAGGTTAATCTTTAAACTATTTGTTAATTAACGGAAACAGAAACACAACATTTATATTTAAATATTATTTTATATTTTCGTCTATTTGTTGACCCCATTAAATTTAATCCTATGATATCACATTTTCGCCAATTGATATCAGAGGATTTGTTTTTCAAGAGCAAATTAGTTATTCAATATAAATTTACAGGCATGTCAACTATATATAGCTGGCTACATTTCAATCTTTATAGTATAAGGTATTTCAATCTTTATTATTAGTTTAATATATAAAACTCATTAAAAAGGCTTATTTATATAATTTTTTACAAAAATAAATATAATTGCTATATACCTAACTTCTGTGTTCATTTATACTATTGAGTGCAATACTCCAAAATTTACCCACAAAACAATGTAGAGTAGTATGCACACAACGAATTTGAAATTTCTATTAGGCTCTTTAATTCATTCCATTCAAAATTCCACAAGTCACAAGACACAACTTTTAAGTCTTTCACATTTATAACACCAAAAAGAAGTCCACAAGTAAGTTTAGACATGCCCGGCCACAATTAATACAAAACCTAGAACTATATGACAAAGTCTTGTCCATTTTACATTCAGTCGTCATCTTCTCTTCTTTCACACCTACTTTTCTACGTGTATTTTTTTTTTTTTGTTAAAACGCGACTGCGTTTCTGCTTTCTCTTTATCTTTTAAGGAAATATTTGTGGCATTCATGTTTTCTCGACCAACATCAAAGAGACAGCGAGAAATAGAGTCTTATTACTACTCAATTTTGTTGTCTCTTTCCTGAATTTTCCTGGAAAATTCTCTTTCTCCTGGATTAGTTAATTATATCTGTGTTCATATTCCTATTTCACAATTCACTAGTCTCTTCAGATTTCTTTGTTCATATATAATTCATCTTCTCAGATTTTAATTTTTTCATTAGAACTTGAGAAACCCAAAAAAAAAAGCTTTTAAGTACATTTTTTTGGGTTTAATTATTGTTTAGTTTCTTTACAAAGTTTCGATCTTTTTACTCCTTAAGACATGAACTGTCTGTTCTTGTTCAAATCAAAGAAACCCAAACCCAGAAATCAACAAGAAGACAACAACAACAACAACAACAACTACAACAGCAGTAGCAGCAACAACAAGAAAAAGAATAGAAGAAAAGGAAAAGAATTGGTAAGAAACTCAGCTCCTGAATTGATGAATCGAAGTGAAGCGTCGTCGTTTAATCTCCAAACGCCAAGATCTTTGCCTTCTCCAAGAAGTATCAAAGATTTGTATACAGAGAGAGAACAAAATCTTAGGGTTTTCACTTATGAAGAACTTAGTGAAGCTACTTGTGGGTTTAGCAGAAAGCTTAAGATCGGTGAGGGTGGATTTGGTAGTGTTTATAAAGGAAAGATTCTCATCACTGGAGATTCTGATGCTTCACTTGTCGTCGCCATTAAGAAACTAAATCGACAAGGATTACAGGTTAAAATTTGATCACTTTCTTATTTTACTCTGTTTTGTTTTTGGTTAATCTAATCATTAAGAGATAATTAAGCAAGAAATTGGTTATTTATGAAGCAAATCTGAACTTAAGAAACAGAAGCTTAAATTAGTGAAATTTAAGCTTTTGGTGTTCTTTAATGGATGCAATTATGAAGCAAATTCGAACTTTGCTTTTTGTTTTAAAAGTAAACTTGAAGAAAATTCAAGATCGTGAAACAAAGGTTTTAGTTCCGTAAAATAGAAATTTAGAGATTATTCAGTGGATGCATTTTCAATCTTTATCACTTATTTTAATGTAAACATGTGGAAAAAATGTCACTTCTTGATTTTGCTCAAGATAGAACTTTAGATATTTCTTAATGGATTCAATTATGAAGCAGATTCGAAATCTGTACCTTTTTCTAATGTAAACTTGTAGAATTTTCATAATCGTGAGATGAAAGCTTCAAAATGTCACTTTGTTACTTTAGTGTCAACTCTGAAATTTTCCTCCAAACTTTTGATCTTTGTTTCTGCTGTGTGTCTTTAATGGTGTTTTAGGGTCACAAGCAATGGCTAGCAGAGGTTCAGTTTCTAGGAGTAGTAAATCACGAGAACGTTGTGAAGCTCATAGGTTATTGCTCGGAAGACGGTGAAAGAGGGATGGAAAGGCTTTTGGTTTATGAGTTCATGTCGAATCGAAGCTTAGAGGATCATCTCTTCACCCGTGGATCGCACACATTACCGTGGAAAAAGAGACTCGAGATCATGCTTGGTGCAGCTGAAGGATTGGCTTATTTACATGAAGTTAAGGTAAAAATTAAAAGTTGAAAAAAAAGCCAAGCCAAACCAAATCTTTTGATTGTTCTTGATATTGTAGGACAGACACAATCTATCTTATGATAAGAGCCATGATCAGTTGGTTAAGATTGAGAGATTCAATAATCTTTTGGGGATGAAATTGTGCTTTGAGTTTCGTCAATTTGTCGCTATGTATGTTTAGATTGGATGATCATGTTTGGTTTATTTGGTTGGTAGGTGATATATCGAGATTTCAAATCCTCTAATGTGCTCTTAAATGATGAATTCTGTCCGAAATTATCGGACTTTGGACTTGCCAGAGAAGGACCTCAAGGTGACAATACTCATGTCACAACCGCAGTAAGTATTGAAAACATCTCCGTTGCGTGTACGGTTATTTCGGTTTGGTTTATGTAGTTTAACATTTTTTTCTTTTTCCTTCTTTGTATAGAGAGTTGGAACACACGGCTACGCAGCTCCTGAATATGTACAAACCGGTTATCTTCGGCTAAAGAGCGATGTGTATAGCTTTGGTGTTGTACTTTACGAGATCATAGCAGGACGCAGAACCATTGAGAGGAACAAGCCAGTGGCTGAACAAAGGCTATTGGATTGGGTCAAAGAGTATCCTGCTGATAGTAATCGATTCAGCATGATCGTTGACCCTCGGCTACGCAATAATTATCCACCTGCTGGAGCTAGAAGTTTGGCCAAACTGGCTGATCTCTGTCTGAAAAAGAACGATAAAGAACGACCCACGATGGATACTGTAGTGGAAAGTTTGAAGAAGATTATCGAAGAATCCTATAATGGAGATTGTTCGATTGCTATGACTAAGGATAGTAGTCAAGTAAGGAGGAGGGAAGTTGCGGAACCTGGAAAACGAAGTTTGAGAGGAGTTAGTGTTAGAGGATGATTTTGAGTTTTAGAAGTTTTTTTTTTTTGCAGGTTTATATATAATAAGTTTATGGTTTATGCAATTTGTTGGTTTATTGGTGAGGTTAGTAGAAAATTTTGTAGCTTATTGTGTGTTTATAAATAACATTGAATAAGTTGAGTGCAGAGAATCATTTTAAAAGTTGTTTTAATCGTTAAAAACAAAATCTAAGATACTTAGTAGAATTCTCATTCTGGTTTACCATTGACTTGATGTCCACTTGGTCGTGGTGTTGATTGGAGTTGGTTTAGTAGCTGAGAACGGTTTGATCTCAGCTGGAGAAGAAGATGGAGATCAAGCCTCTGTCTGCCTCGGAGTGTTTTAGAAGGTAAGAACAAGAGAAAGGCTTACCTGGTTTAAGAGTTTGCTGTTATGTTTAAACTTATTAAAGGATTAAGTTTCTTCTTCATTCTTTTGTATCCAGGAACTCGTATCTCTCTTGGTTCACAGTTCTTGTTCTTCTTGTAGGAGTTGCAGAAAAACATAAGTTACACAGTAGATTGAAGGATTGAATCTGGCTGAGATGTGGGCTTGATATCACACCTGATCAAGTTGAACCCTTGGATGTTCTTGTGTTTGCTTTGTAATTTATGAGTTTTGATTGTGTGTTTCGAAGATCCATCGATTCTATTGGTGTTTTGGTTCAAAACAAAATTTTGAAGAAAATTAAGTATTAGTCTCATATTTAAGAATATCAGATTTCATTAGATACACAAGATTTAATAATCCATAATATTTGGTCCCCAAGGGCCAAGATACATCATACATATATTGCTTCTCTAATATGATATATGATTATTTGCATCAACAAAAGTCGGATAATATGCATATTATTTGCTACAAGTTTTACGTTTCATCTAACTTTTATTTCCGTGAAAAAACTATTATGGTAGAGTCGCTACTTTTTCATATTTTTGTACGATAAAAATATGCAAATGCAATGATGTTGTTTGGAATTGATCATGAATCATTTGTTAGTAGGAGCCGAGCTGTTGTGATTACCAAAATAGTATGTACTCCCTCGTAATAATTATTTCCACCGGTGTCGACAAAAAATAAAAATAAAAAATAGTTTCACCGGTTTGAGCAGTTTTTGCATAACTCGTTCGTTTACACATTTAAAGCATAGTACATCAATTTAAATGATTCCTCGGCCCACCGCTCATGTGAGAAGGAAATAGCTTCTTATACACTTTCGAAAAATATTGTATTATCATTTCATTGAAGAAAATAAAGAAGAAATTGTACTCTTAAAAATCATTTAAGAGAAAAAGATATTTATACCTTTATTTTTCCACTTTTCGCAAGTCACCAAACTTACCACAAAAAGTGTTAATTTGATACTATTACTCAATCCTCTATCAAATCACAACATCTTCATTTAGTTAACAAAACTTAGGTCGGCAAAAAGAAAAAAAAAGTACACAAGCTTAGATATATTTCTCGGAAGTATATTCTCATAGACCATCATCACTTCAACATATAACTTGATTTTACAACTATATTATCATTGTATTCCTCGAGATGATAAACCAAAGTTAAAAAAAAAAACGAAAATTTACTCAAAACCATGCCATGGACTTTTAACTTCACATAGGCATTTACAACTTCTTTTCTCTCTCACAAAATTTAAAGTCATGAAACTTTTTCCCCCACCAAAAAAAAGGATTCTTTAGCTCCCTCTTTTCTCCGAGACTTCACGCTAAAGTAAACAGATCGAAAAGAGAATCCAAAAACCAGACACGTTAAAAGATATTTATCAATTATTTATTTCTTAACCTAATTAATTATATTATTAATAATAATAATAATTCCCATAGTTTAAGCAGCAGCAACAGTTCCATTGTGGAAAGCATAATCACGAGATCTATTTGGTGAAGAAGAAGAAGAAGAAGAAGAAGAAGAGCTTCTTTGTTCTTTCCTTCTCATAGCTGATTTCACAGAATATGACAGATTCTGTTTCTTCTCTTTTGCTTCATCTCTTTCTATTTGTTCTTCTCTACACTCTTCACTGCAAAACGGTGTGTCTCCTCTGCAAATTCACCAAAATCATAATTTTTTAATCAAATAAAATTGAAGAATTGGGTATTATAAAAATGGTGCATTGAAAAAATATATCCTTTAACTAGTTTTTTCATAATTTCCACACAAAAAAAAGAGATCAACAGATTTGTAAAATTTTAACCCATGATTCGTTTGACCGATTAATCAGAAGATTGAAGAAATGGGTATTCGAAAAATCGATCCTTTTTCATAATTCCGATTAAAGAAAGAAAATTGAAAAATCAGATCTGAATTTTATTATGAAGATCTTATAATTTTACCTGTACATAAAGATGTCTCTGTTATCACCAAGTGGTTTCTTACAACGGA
Source organism: Nasturtium officinale (assembly GCA_963854855.1). Classification (NCBI taxonomy): domain Eukaryota; kingdom Viridiplantae; phylum Streptophyta; class Magnoliopsida; order Brassicales; family Brassicaceae; genus Nasturtium; species Nasturtium officinale. Next base: position 262,416 of record OY978506.1, read on the forward strand.
AACACGAATCCAAGAAATGAGGTTGTTGATGATCGAATCTGAAATCATGAAATCTTCCAGAAACTACAGATCTCGGAGACGAAACTGAGTATTGGTTGTAATAATAACTTTGAGTATAGTTATTATGACAGTAGTTCGTGTTCCTGAGACTGTTCATTCTTTTGTAAGAGAAACCACTCGAAACGACGCCGTTTTGGGAATTTCCATTAGTACCAGAGAACCCAGCTTCCATTTCTGATAAAGAAGAATCCAAATTATCATCTTCATCTTCATCAATGAAATAAGGCTTTCTAGATGAAACCTCCATTTTTATTTTTATTTGGTTTTGAGCGTGAAAATGAGAGAGAAATGTTTTGTTGATGTGAGGGAAAGTATGAGTTTGGAATTTTATAGCAAAAGATATTTTGTTTTGGGGTTTATTAGTAATAAAATAAGAAACAAGGGGCGAATTTTGAGAGAAGAGAAACTATTGGCTTTTGTAACCTTTCATTGTTATTTTAAAAGTCCAAGAATCGAAAACCACTTTCGTTATTGTCTACAATACTGTATTGACACTTAAGGAAATAAGGAATAATTGAAAGAGGCGTTAGAAAATTATACTTTTTCGTGACTTATTCGTCATCCCTCTGTTTTTGAGGAAACTTTCTAGAGAGCTCAAGTGAAAAAGCAAACCACTCTTTCAAATTTTTGCTTTTTATTCAATTATTACTTTTTGAGTTTTTTTTACAGTTGGATAACATTATTAAAGTATGTTAGTATGTTACTAGTACATTACTCACGGATTAAGTACCTATCAGATATATGTTATTTTCAGGATATTTAAATTTGAATAAGGATCCATCAGATCCAAAAAATTATAGATTCAATTCAAATTTATCAATATCCACAAATATGCGAATTCATAAAAAAATAATAATTCTTAAAAAAGTAATATAAAATTATAAAAAAAATTGAAAATAATACTAAAATAATTAAAAAATATTTAAAAACATTTTTACTTTTGTAAAGTTTTTAAAATATACACAATTTTCATGAAAATTTTATTTTTATTATATTTTAAATAATTTTATATATTAAATAATATTTATTTAAATATTATATATATTTTTTAAATAAAAATTATATATAAAATGATTCTAGATTAAATGCAAAATCAAATATCCTAAAAATTCCGGATATTCAATACGCTCTCATCTCTAATTCTAACGACAATGGATTCATTTCTCAATAACCCATGATGTTAGTAACAGTCATCGTGAACTGATCACATCCGTCCAAGGGGGAAAATGTTTTTAAGGTAACAAAACAAAAGGAAAGAACAAAATAGCGGCAATATTGTTAACAGAGAGCAAAATATAAGGAGCATAAGTATAAATAGTTAAACTCCATTGCGGTTCCATAAAAGATGGGTCCCACTAGCACTTGGGAGACGTTAAGTAAATCATGGGGATTCGGAGGGAGGTGGACCCTACGCGCGACCACCACACTATTATTCTAGTGTTGTTTGTCTTTCTTCTTCTTCCTCGACAAATATGGTAAATGTATTTTTTTACCCTTTTTATTAAATTCATAAATAAATAAATAAAATTGTCGTTTTGTCTCCTCCATGAATTTCCGTGGTGCCATGAGAGGTCGGTGTTTTTAATGCAGGATTTGTGATAGGTACATATATAGCAAGTAAAACAATAGTTTGGACCTCTAATAATAGTGTGGAGCTTGTCGAATTGACTGAATAGTGGAATTGCAAAAATAAAGGAATCAATGGAATTCTTTAAAAAATTGTTGATAATCATATGTAGAGTGATAGTACATCTTTTTTTTTATTAAGTTTGGTTTTGCTATGGATAACACTAACTCTAAGCTATGTTTTTTTATATCAATGGAATTCTATATATGTAGGAACACTAAATTTTCTATGGTTTTGCTATGGTGAACAAGATAATCACAAAAATACTACATAATAGTTTTAGTCAATGATTGATGTTCTTCACTTTTACTATATGTAATCATTGAAAAAATGAATTTCGAGTACATCTAGTTTTTTTTTTTAATTTTCTAAGTAAATATAGTTTCATTGAGCATTTTGGGTGACCCTCAGTATGAGGTTAAGAGAATCGGTTTCGGATTTCGGTAGCTTGTGTTGTGGTAGCAATGTCTCTTTGATGACCTTAGTTCTATTATTTTCCATTGGGTCATACCCACATGAAAAAGCTATTTTGGTTTCTATTTGAAGCTTCTTGTTATGATGTTCAGTTTTTTCATGTCTTGGGCATCTTATTTCTTGTATAAGAGGTTTTTTCCTTCGAGACTTTCCTATCTTTTAATATTTTTTTTTTGATTTAATGTTTAAAAAATAACAATTATATTTCAAAAATGTGCATATTTCTATAAATATACTCATCTTAACTTGGTGATAAAAAGGATGTTTGGTACGTTACAACCTCCTCCATCGAACTTAAAGTCCACACTATTACCACCCTCGACTCACCAAACATTGTCCCAATTGTTGTTACACCGCAAGTTCTCATTTATTACAAATTTTTGGGGGACAGAATTTGATACATCAACTTCGAAGTGGTTAACCTACATTTTATAAACTAGCAATTGCTAAGAGTTTCTCTGTACTGTACACCTGTAAATGTGTTCAAATTCTTTAGACTATTCAAAGTAATATAATAATTTATTAATGGGAAGAAAATAAGTCTTGGTCTTGGTGTAGTGTGATACAATCCTTACACTTGCTAATGAATACGTCCAAGCAAATATTTTAATTAGTTAACTTCGCACACTTACGCAAGGCTCAGAACTCAGATGTTACCGAAACCCACTTGTTTTGTGATATATCTCCAAACTAAAACTTACCTAATTATATAAGTATAATATCTAATTTCAAAATTACATCTCATTACATAAATACAATTGTTATTAAAAATCGATATAACTTATTACTGATAAATTTCTATGATAAAAAAACCATAAATAGCTAACAGTAAAATTGGTGGTCTGCAAGATATTGTTAAAATGATAGTTCAATTATATTATGATAATTATATAAATAAATCTATAAGGATATCAAAAAGAAAATCTACAGAAAATAGTATTTAAAATTATATATATTAATAAAATTATGAAAAACTGTTCTACAATATTATTTGATCACATATTTATAGTTTAAGCAATAATTATATAGTCACGTACTAATAAATATTTGCATATCCCTTCCATTACGTCAGACTTTATATTTGGTTTTCTTTTTTTTTTTTTACAAATTCGTTTTAAGTTATTCTCTTTTGTCTTTTCCCACTTTTCTTTTTCAAAAGTTTCGTGGTATGACGTGGACCCACCGCTTAAGCCCATAAGTATGGGCCCACTCATGAAATACCGTATTTACTATTTACTCTCTCTCTGCCAATTGCCTTGAATTGTTTGTCTGATTCCGTAGAACCGCTCTCGCTAATTACTTGCTCTCGATCATATGATGGCTGATTTTATTAAAGATTAGTAGTATAATTACTCAGTGATATATACTGCAGAGTCCAGTAATTACTATCTGCTCAAATCTTTACACTCTCGTTTAGTCCATTATACATTCATATATAACCTAATTTAGTGGTTGTTTCTCGTAGCTAGAAAAGCTAAGTGCTTCAAATACTACTATAAGAAAGAAAAAGAAAGAAAATAATAAGCTCACTTAATAAGTTCTTTGTTTATGCAGCCAAACCAAAGAAATATTTTGGTTTTAGTCAAGAATTATGGGATTGTTGTTTTCCTTCTTCTTTTTTTTTTTTTTAAAAAAAAAATACAACTTTAAAGGAATTTGTGAGTAAATTTGAGTATCAGTCTGTCTCTAAGTCAACATGGTGATGTATTTACATTAGTGTTTTCTTGTTTTCTTACAAAAATTTACCTTAGAAACCTAAAAGAAGGAACTATATATGATAGTACACTTGTATTTTAATATCAAAAAGTGCTCTGTTTGTTTATTTGATCAACCACTCCTCTTTGCCGGGCATTCCCGGGAATCCATCGCCCCTAGAGATTTAGACTCAGTTGTCATTTATGAAATTTTCTTCTTTTTGCATATTAAATATTAGAAAATGTGCAATACTTTAACAAAAAGAAAAACATCATCTCTGTTTGAACCTAATTTTTTCAGCTGTTCCAACTATTATTGGTTATTTCGAGTATAATGTTTATATTATTTATATATATGTGTGTATATTATACGACATATGAAAAATATGTATGTTCTTAACTGATATTCTTATTTTTTAACATTTACTTGGGATTACAGAATAGTCCATCAAAGAATTTATAAATTTTAACTAGTCTATTTTTTAAAAAATCTTGTTTCGATAATTATTTTACATGCGTTGTCCTCATATATTGGACCTCTAGAAAATTATATAAGTACACGTGTAAATCAAAGGCTTGAAGATTCATGACACGTGTGATGAGCTAACCGATCAAGAATTGTCTGCTTCACAATGAATCAAGTAATTTTGTCTGTGTGTAATCGAACGGCTAGAAGTGTTTAAAAAAATTGATCAATTTTTGGACCGTCCATTTCTTCTGCCCCACATTCACCGAATCATGCCCGTCTAAATTCTCCAATGGTATGGATTGCGCCAACAGAAAATAATGTGAATAATTGTAATCTCACGTAAATAAGAAATAAAATTAATAATCGGTTATGGTGTGTCTCTAGAGATCCAAATTTATTTGGCGTTTCATATAAAATGCGGATGATAACCAATATATGTGTATATATATATACATGATTTATAAAGCTAAAAATGTACCAATCACAACAATATTGACTTGTTAATTAAACCCCTGATAAAAGAAAAACCAATCTCACTTATGTCTAAACGAAGTCATATTGATACTCATATACAAAAATCAAATTAAACCCAAAAGGAAAGAACATTTGAATAATAAAAAAACTTACCTACAGTACTTTACTCTACAAACCAACAAAAAAATAATTTAAACAATATATATGGGTCTGAAATCGAGCATTAATCTCTTTTGACCTTTTCTGTAATTCCCATTTCTCGCTACCCTTCTTCATTTTCGTCATTTTGAGAATATCCTTATATCCTTTATATTTTTTAAATTAAATTTCGATAGGTACAACTACGTACAACCACTAACTAGTTGTACTTCGGTGAGTACAACTAGGTACAACTACTAGCTAGTTATACTTTGGTGAGTACAAATAGGTATAACTGCTAGCTAGTTGTACGCACTATATCTGTATTATATCTACAGTTATTCTAGTTGTATCAGTTATATGAGTTATATCAGTTATACTTGATCGTGTGTTCATTGATATTGAGTACAACTAGTCATAAATTATCTTGACTTGTACCAGTTATACCACAAATAGCAGATTCGAACCGTGATCGTGCGCGGGCGCGGACGCGCGCTATAACTCAAACCACTGAGTCACTGTATTTGTCTAGCTATAATATACAATTATTTATATATATTATTAATTTTCATTTTGGTAAAATCGTAATTTTCTGTAAGAGGGCTAGTGAGATTTTTTCCTCCCCAAATAGTTGAGAATTTATCTCTATGAAATCCGACTGCCCTTTTACTGTGACGATGTTTTGATAACAATAACAATTAAATTCGATTTCTATTGTGGGTTTAGGGTTTAGACTTCTTTAATTAATGTAAACAAAAGAAACAAGAATGCGTTTTGAAATATTTTTGGGGAAAGTTCTTTACGTGTGATTCTTTACTATCAATACCGAGGTTCAGCTTGGTTTTATCCGCATGATAAAAAGGTTAACTAGAGGATTGGCCACTTTTCACTGTGGAAATAGCTTGTAACATTTTCAAGACTTCCTTAACGATCGTTTCAATGAAATCAATCTCCAATACCCTGCTACACTTGTTAAAGAAAAATATAGAAATGAGTTCTTTTAAATTCCACACACGTCGAGCGTGCAAGCATACATAAAAGAAGTTGCAAATATATATAACGAAAACTAATACAATGCATTTTTGATACATTAGCATTTCCTAGGAACTACAGTTAAGTTTGAAATATGTCAAATTTATCGTTTAGAGATGAGAGACTTCTTTGGCTTCTCAACAAAACATTGAATTTTTCAAAGTATGATTTAGATCATTAGTACCTTTTCTCATCGAAAGTCAGGGCAAACTTATGGGATCCAAACACGATAGCCTCCTTCCATCGCTTTATATTAGGTTCGTCAGATGCGTACATGTACTCTTTATCTCTTAAGTGGTCACCAAACTCTACTTTAGTCTTTTCACGCCGGGAGTAGTACCGGCCCATATATATATTACATCTAAGCCTGGACATTTTCGAATTTGGATCGGTTTTGGATTGGGTTGAGTTGAATTCGGATTATTCGGATATGGAATTTTATAATCCGAACACTATCCGATTGTATTTTTGGATCGGATCGGATTTCATCGGATTCGGATCGGATTCGGATCGGATCACAGATTTTATATGTAACTCGATAAAAACCCAAAAAATTTCGGATTCGGTTAATAAATCCGAATAACCGGAAAAATCCGAAAAAATCTGAAAAATCCGAAAAAAATTCGAAAAAATCCTAAAAATCTAAAAAACAAATCCAAGTTTTTATTTTTTTAAAAATAAATAAAAAATTTAATCAAAAATAAAATTTTAATTAAGAAGTATAAAGAAATATTTTTGAATATATCATATAATTATAAATGTTTATAACTAATATATATTTTGTATATTTAAGAATATATATAATTATATATATAACTATATATATTATATATTTCGGATATCCGATCGGATATCGGATCGGATTTGGATTATAACCGAAACCAAAAAAATTTTAGAATAAAAACCGATCGGATTTTATAAGGTGTTCGGTTCGGATTCGGTTTGGATATTTTCGGATCGGTTCGGATCGGATTTTATGCTCAGACCTAACTGCGCCTAAAGTAAAAAAAAAAATATTTAACCCATAAATAATGATATATAAAACTTCAGCAATTAAGGGGTATTGAACTCAACATCTCTTCAATTTTTTGAAACATTTAACCATTGTACTAAGACTCATATACCAAATTTGATACCTCTAATAATATATATATTTTTGGTGTCTAAAGCATAGGTTTCCTCTGGCTTATCTCAGGGCCTGGACTGTACTCACCTTGTAGAATATGGGAATCACCTTGTGATAGAAAGAAAATGGTATTCCCAAAGATAAAAGTTTTAGAAACCCAAAGTGTCAGCGTAAGTCACCTGTCAAGAGAATCGTCATTCGTTTTAGCGTTTGAAGAAGATCTCTCAGGCTTTGCTTCATATATACATGTGGGAACTTCGGTTAATTTGTCTCTTATACTCTCTGTTCGCTCTGCAGGAATGTACCCTAGAACTTTTCGTACGTTATCTGCAATTATATCTATAGCACCGTCCTCACTACTGTTAAGAAAGTGAGTAAATACAAAGTGATAGTCATGATATCTCTATTCCAACAATAAATCATAATTCCGAAGTAGCAAAAAAAAAAAAAAACTTACGTGAAAGGTGTGGGCATATAAGCAGTATATTGGAGACAAAAAAAGAGAAGCAGAAGACAACCTATTCTCATTCCTAGCTGACTGGTCAGATTCAGACCATCATCTGTTCTTGACTTTGCTTTACGTTGGATAACATGATCAGCCTCCTTTGGATATCCATTTCTCTTTGTATCCCAGAGACGTGACTTACCTAAATTCCGGGCAATTAATGATCCTCTCGACCTGTAGAACGATGAGATTGACCACAAATTCGGCCTCATAGATATTACTGTCAACGGAGCAAAAGAGAAACAATGAGACCCTCCGATCGTGAAAGGTCTAATTAACGATACACCCTAGCTAGCTAATAATTGCTATATATATATATATATTTCCTGTTGTTCCACTCGAATCACATTATTGGTAGTTGCTTTTTACGTTACACCAAAAATGTATCTAGTAAGTGGACAGGGTCGAATCCATACCTTTTCTCTCCATATACCAATCCAGACTTATGCGAAACGAATCTCAAAGCTTGCTTCCACTGATGAAGCTTGTCACCATGCATAAGTATCTTTCACCTGTGGAAACATATCTTCCTGGGTCGCCATAGAAGATTTTCTCAAGATTTTTTTTTCTTCAAAAAGTTGGGTGAATGAGTTTGGAAAGATGAAGAGGAACATCACGCAATTTCGAAACATTGACATTTTCCACATTAAATGCGATGTAAATACAATAATTATTTGATATACATACAAAGCGAGAAAATAACAATGTAATACATTACTTTTGACTTCAGCTTTTCAAAGGCCCATACGATCTGTTGGGCTTCCGATCCTTTTGCATTTTGTTACTTTTTTTTTTTTTTTTTTCCTCTCTCGGGCTACTAGGTTCATCCACTTATATCGCTCCAACTTAGACCCAACTTTCACCAACTCTATTTAACCAAAATGGTTTTACTTTTGGAAAACTATTAGAATAATACTAGAGATTAATTTCATTTTTAGTGGTGGAGAAGGAACTTTTGAGATTTGTTAAAAGTATCTTTTATGATTATGATTTGTTAGGTGTTGATAACAGGTGGTATATATGAGATTTTATTTTGTTTCTTTGCTATACATTTTGAAAAAATTATGCTGGGAATGCGTAGCTTCTTTTGATATACGAACAGACGAGCTGAGGTTACATCAGAAGTCTTTGAACCAAAGAGAAGCAGATAAAAACCGTTCAAAACCGCTGATATGTTAAGCAATAGAAACATGAGAGAGTCTCTTCTAACTCCATCTGGTGGAAGAGTTTCAAGAAGAGTTTGGCGAAGAATAGGAATATGAGAGCAGCCAAGGAGACAATAAGAGGTATAAGAGCGTTTAAGAGAAGGTATAGCTGTGTTGAAACAGGATTGATTGCATTGTAAGCAAGTGTGTATCACGCAGCACTTACGCCATTAAACCTCACTGTCAGAAAAACTGCAAGTGATCTATTCGCAGGGAAGTTTCTGATTCTGAGCACAAAGCATACTGTGTTGAACCAACATATACTTAGCCCAGCTAACAAACTACACAGAAACACATGCCACAAACATCAAATAAACCATACTTAGTCACAAGTTTGATGAGACAATTACTCTTTTGTAAGAATCAAGAATCATAGAGAAATTAAAACTTTCATCCCCTAAAAATCAATACTTTTTTTAATTGACAATATATACTCAAAGGAAGATAATTCAGATATGTGCTTCTATTTTTTTTGTTGTTGATAAAACTATATTATGTCTTGAGGTCTTCGGTTATTACAAAACTCTACTTTATAATATTGGGCTGGTTATGATTAATTTGTGTAAGGCTCCCTATTTAAAGTTGCACGTCTACCTCTAATTTCTTTTAAATTAGGATTGAAATATATATATATATATATATATATATATATATATATATTAAATCTTACTTTCAAAAGAGCATAACAACAACGGTAATAAACGGGTTATATAATTTTATTATATCCCATATGAAGCAAACCACAAACTTATCAATTGTTTCAAAATCATCTTTCTTATTGTGGTACTGTTCGATTTGAAAGTTTAACCTATAGATAATGCGTATATTTTCAATTTTTTGGTTCAATCATATAAATTTTCTTGCTTTCTGAGATGCATACGAATAATGCACTAAAACGCCACATCATATTGTATATTGTTTTTTCACATAAATAGTTCGATTGCATTATTGTCACGTGAAATTTTAAAAGTCTATTGACGCAACTCATAAAGAAAGTTGTCTCACCAAACTTGGAATATATCAAAGCGTTAGATTAGTTCCTTTTTAATTCTTCTTCTGAATTTGTTAGTTTTTTATATGATTAAATTACGAATTTTTGCTTGAACCGTTCCTTCATGTCTTCACATCATTGTCTATGCGATGCATCATCACATATATCCTCATGGACCCTCTAATTTATCGTCTTTCCATATAACAACATTCTTTTATGTTTTAATTTAATATTTCTGTTGTCTTTTGTTTTGGGTCACATATGTTCCGTGCTGTCATTATTGACAAAAATATACGGTTTCTACATTTGAAAACATGGCAACTAAAGTATGGTCCGACATTTTGTGATGTGATAATCGAAAATAATAATCCGAATAAACTGGAACAGCTTAGCTAGCAAATATTTTAAGAATAATACGTTCGTAAATTTCTAGTCTTTTTTTAAAAATCAAAGTGATTTGATTCTTGCATTTACGTAAAAACTATGGTTGTAACAAACGCGGTTAGATCAGACATCAGGTTGAGCTGGTTTAAAGATGTGCTGTTTTAGAGTTTAATGAATTAAATTCGTGTCCAGTGATACGTCTCAAGATAATTAATGTTTAATATTATGGTCCTTATGGATCAAACACATATTTATTAAAGCCGGTTTCAAACTTATAGAGATTATGATTCCGAATTTTCCAAACGTAGAAAAACAAGGAGAGACATCATCGAATCATGGACAAAACGTAGCGTCAATTTCAAGATAAACACATTTAAAAAGAAGAAGATGAAGATTATATATAATTTGGTATGAGAAAAATGTTTTAACTCATAAATATTTGTTAAGTGATATAAATACATATATATGGTCGCAACTTTATTTAATGATGGAATCCATCATGGACTTTAAATGATGGAATACATATATATGGTCGCAAATCGCAACATCAGATGGATCTTGGCATAGCTCGGAACTCCTTCGTGGACTTCAAATGATAAGTTAATTCATCTTGGTTTAAAAGGATCTCAATGATGTCTTTCTCCACTTCAATGCAGAATTAGAATTCTTACTCTGAGTGATGAAGTGCATTTTTTCGGTCTTCCTGACTAATGTTATTTTCAAACGAATTGTAATTTGAAAGGATCTTTTATTGGTGATCTTTTCTCCCAATAATTTGCATTTATTTGCTGTGAAAACTATATTTTTCCCGTAATAGCTTTAAACTTTTAGAAGGACTTTCTCTTTGAGGAAAATTTCTTCCTTGGTAGATATATTTTTTTTTTTTTTGCGAAAAAAGGTTACAACTTTATTTTTAAAGCATAATATTAAGTTACATGTATATTTTTTTTTGTGGCCAGCCTATATATTCAAGTAATTAGCATTCTATGGAATTGTATAGTACTATAACTTATCTTTAAAAAATGAGCAATTTCTGCAGGTATGAGTTGGTTTTCCACTTTCCTTGATGTAAGACAAAAGCATTCTCAGGTTTACTGACTTAATGACCCCTTTGTTTTATTTTCCCATTTTAAAATGTGGACAAAATCTACTTTTGTTCGCTGAAGTCTATATATCGACTATCTAACTTACTAGTAACTACGCATGTTTATCAAATTTTTAATTTCAATCAGTGACCAGGTTTGTCAAAAGAATTTATTTATATCACCAGTTTGTGACTTCTACATATCTCTTTTATACGTCGTTATTTGTTCCAACTGCAATTGTGTAACTAGATCTATATCAAAGAAGAGGAACATAAACAAAAATATGAAAAATTTATCTAGAAAATCATACGAGAACTTGTAGAACAAATTTTATTTTGTTTTGTTTTGGTACTTGTGATAACATTTTCAAATAAAGGTGAATAATGGCCTGGATGGACTATTAATTATTGGTCTGAAAAAGGCATGAGATGAGCGTATAGCCTTGTAGGTACATGACTAATTTGGCTATGGCACTATGTGGAAGTCACGAGTTTCTCACAATTATTATTCCTTTTATTCCATATCGAATTTACATCTCATGAACAAGGATTAAAGGAGCATATACTAAGTGGTTTTCCATAAAGGAATTCAGAATTTTTTTTAATCATATTTACCATTTATTCCCATATATAGGTTTACATAATTCCATTTAGATTCTCCCTCTTTTTATTACGAAAAAAGTTTGTAGAAACAAATTGAAAAACATAAGATTATCATGATGGGCTAAATCCTACAAAAAAATTAAAATGAAGATAAACTAATCGTTGTTGAGATCTCGATAAATCTATCAAAAACAAACAAAAGTCTTTTATTACATCACAAAACCCATAATAACTTAGTAGTTAGTAGTACAATTTTACGTCTAAAGATGATTTACATAAAAACTTCTACAAATTCTAAACTTCAATCTAGTGAAAATGATTACATTACATATATGTATATTGATCAATATACAAAACATATATTATATAATGTCAAATGTCTTATATGTAAAATAAATGAAATCAAATGGTCACGGTTTATATTTATTACTATTTTCTACGTAAACAAAAGAATCTCTAAAGAAAAAAGAAAAAAACAAGGCCACTGCATCTCGTGGCTATGTAAATCAAAGTATCAAACCTCTCAAGCTTTTTCATTAAGCTCAAGACTCAACTGTAAAAAAAAAAAGAAGAAGAGTATAATCAATTTAATTTATAGCATATAGAGATAAATATAAATATATATCGTTTGTTATTATAAAATGCCAATAATATGGGCCTGACAAGCCCAATAGATAATGGCCCATCAAGAAAAGAAAATCTCCACGCTTGAATTCTTCGAGCTAAGGCAAAGCGGACAAACGCGTACGGAGCCATCGCATCCTTTACACAGAACCAAATGACGACACGGCAAAGCCAACACCGTCGCCGTTCCTCGCCGGCAAATTCTACATCCCGGTCCGATAATTTCGATCCTATCGGGATCAACGTAAGCCGATTCAGCGTCTTCAGCTTCATCAGCACCGTCTACACTTCCCGAATTTGGTTCCGCCGCCGTAACTCCGCCGCTGTGAGCTACAGCTTGCTGCAATCGAGCTTGTAACGACGTCGCTTCGGCTTCTCTAGCCGTAGCTCTCACTTGCCAGGCACGTGCCTCTGTTTCGATCTGCGACGCACGTGCTTCTAGCTCGGCGTGACGACGCGTGGCTTTCTCGATTTCAGCTTCTTTCTCTCTTAATCTCCGCCTAACTGATTCTTCCGCCGTTCTTAGAAGTTCATGATAGTGTCTTTCACTGTTTTTCACTAACATGCGCCTCAAATGTTCTCCCTTTGCAAAAAATATTAAAAAATCAATAAAAATAAATTCTCTAATTCGAAAAAACATATTTTTCAAATCTAAAATAAAATACAAATCATTATAAAAAAGTAACACATTTTCGTTTACAGAATTATCAAAAAAAGCGCCACTAAACCATATAATTAACTTGAAACTTTTTACGAATTATACATATTGTTTTGGAATTTGCAATATTATAATTAAAATTTGTTTTTCCCTCAGTAAAAATAGTCACCTGGTTTTGAAGAACTCTATCTAATTCATCTGACTGGCGCTTGAATTCTCCGGTGAGTTCTCCGGTCATCATCGAAAAAGACGATTCTTGATTCGAGCTCTGTCCATGTGATAAACGAAGACCAGTAGAAACCACATTCGAATTTTGTCGACGACCAATAACTTGCGGCGGAGTTTGTGGCGGAGGATTCATCGGAGCCGCCGTGGTTTCTAAATCAATAACCGACGAAACTTCTCTAGCTCGTTTTCTTGAATCAACCCCTGTTTTTTTTTTGCCGCCCAAAAAGATAACAGAATCATCGGTAAGATAATAACTGATTAAAAATCTTAAAACGATTCAGAGTTAAGTAAACAAACCGGCGTTGATGAATTTAGTATCATTCCCTTCTTGACCGTTTCTGAGAAATCGAAACATCACAAATATGAATACATACATACATATATACATCGATATAATGAAAGATAAATATGGAGAAAGAGAGAGGACCTGTTGAGGAAGAAGAGAGTAGAAGGATGGTGATGAGTTTGAACCGCCATGAACTGAGGAGAAGATGAAATAAAGAAGGAAGCTTATTCTTGATGAGAATCTTTAATATGTTGTATATATTACACAAAAGATATGTATGTATTGGACATGGTGATGAAAGATTGAAACTTTTCTTCGGGATTCTGTTTTTTTTTTTTTTTTTTTTTTTTGGAGAAGTATTACAAAATTGTGAGAAAAATGGTGAAGAGTCTCTATTATATATTGCATATAGTAAGCATGATTCTCATTTATTATAAAACCTCAAAGTTGAATACTTGAATCGCATCTAGATTTTATTTATTTATTTACTTTTTTTTAAATGGAAAAGGATTTTTAATATCTTATTAAATATATACTTGTATATATTCGTCAATATTAGCAGTTTCTTAGATCTTTTTACGATTTTATGAAAATATAAAACGTAATTTTATATATATATATGTATATGTTGGAAAAGAGAAAATGTACGATTAAAATTACATAATATTAATTTCTATATATAGTTCCTAGTACCATTGAAACTTGAAAGTTAATTTCGGCATATTTCTTCGTTTTATGGTCATATCTTCTTAAAATAAAATAAGCATAGTCCTTAATTACATAAGCATGCCTAGAGCAAACAATTTTTTTTATCGTAAAGAATTCAATAATTGGTTGTTATAGTTAAAAGAAAAAGTTAATACTTAGATTATAATTATTTCTGTATATCGTAATAGTTATTTAAAATAATAAATGTTGAAACTCTTCTCAATATTTCTTCCTTTTGGTTTTTATTGCTTTTTTCTCTCGAGAAGACTCTTTGTCGTATTTGCTCATTGCTGCTTTGATGTTATCAAACGGCACAGTCTTGTAACCTTTTTCTTTTCTTTTTAAATATATACATAAATTTTTTTTCATTTTCCTTCAGATTACTTATTACAAAATCACCATGTTAAGATTTGTTTCCATCCAGAATAATAAAAACTACTATGATATTGTTTGAAAATATAAATTTATTATTCACTGCTCCTATTATTCATGAATTTTTCTTGTCAGCATTTCAATTACTTTTACCAAATACTCTTAATATTATTCAACATTATAAAAAAGGGAGATTCAAATTAAATTTATTGTTACCTGATTGAAGTTAAGAAATTATGGTATTGCCGGTAACGGACTTTGTCCATGATAAAGACATGATGAATATATACGCGGGAACGCATATACTATATAATATTTGTTGGGTTTAGTAAATCATCATGATGGAACAGAAATCTAACAACTAAAAAAGATAATCAACAAGTTTTATCAAAATAACCTGCAAGTTATGAGCATATTAATATTATAGAGGTATTAGGTGGGTCGCTGCTCTTGCTTAACCTAATGAATTCTAACGTGTTCATTAGTTTTGAACATTAGGCAAGGAAGAAACATATTTTTTTTGGACGAAACTTATATATGATGTAAAATATGATGGTAGGAGAAATTTTGTTTTAGGTTCAAACTAATTTTGCTATATTAAATTTGTGATGCTGATAAAAAAAAATTGGCTAATGCAAAATCAATGTCTACTACGGATTAATGTAGAACGATGACCATTGGACAACTGTATTTATCTATGACTTGGCCAAAACAGAGTAATAGTAGTGATTGTTATAAAACTAAATATTAATGAAAATAGTTAATGGTCATGGAGACATAACACACTTTTGTTCTTTGCCCTTTAGAGGAGCCCACCACACCAAATCGTGAATTCTTGGGCAAAAACTTCTTGAACATTCAATTCTTCTCTTCCTAAAACATGTTATCCTCACTTTTCCATCTCTCTTACTCCTCACCCAACAATCTCATTTTTCATACTGCCTTCATAATCTTTTTAAATATACATATACATATAGAACAAAACTATATATATATATACATGGACATGCATATACCTATGTGCCACTTGATTATTTGAATTTCGGCTCCTATGTTCTATGTATGGTGAACTTTTCAGATATTCTTTACCAAGAGACATGCATATACCTAGATGTAATCGGACGTTTTATAACTTATATAATGTCAAAAAAAAATTTAAGGGGAATTTTATATCTTTCTTGAGTGGTGCATGTGACAAGGCATCTTCAATGACACTGAGTGTATCTAGGGTGAGAGTAATTTGACGAATACAACAAGTAATGTATGTGTATGCTTCTTTTTTGTGTGTGTGTGTGCAAATAATGTATATGTATGCTAAGAGATGTTTTTTTCGTTACTTAGAAGACCTTCTATTTAATGTTTATCTTCTACATACATATATCTAGATGTAGGCGCAACTTTAGCCTTAGTTGGATTTGTGTGTTGGCCATGATGAAAAATGGTGAATTAATTGAGAATAGTAAGATGGATCTTATTTAATGTAGTAGAAATAAAGAAATTAAAGAAAAAGATGGAAAGAAGAAGAGTCAATATTCAAAAGCGTAGATTTGATTAGATGCAAAATACCCAATTGACATCATTATTTTTCTCTAATTAGGGTTTTTAAAATTATCCCTTTTGGCCACCTTCACGTTTCCTCATGAGTAACAATAATAATGCTTCACACTATGCAAATTCACATTCTCAGCCGAATTAAAAGTCGTTTCCGTCTTCTTCAAAACGAAGGATATATATATATATAATACGTGTATATCATATGGTCATGATATCAACAATCCATACCATATATATTATATGCGTGTTAACTAAAATCAAAATCAAAATATCGAATAATACATAAATAGAGTTCGTTTTATTTTATCGTAAGTATCACATATATAAGATATTAAGATGAGAATGGACCATACTATATATATATATATGTGTGTATATATAGACAAAAGGTGTAGAAGTCAAGAACTAGACAGGTAGGCAAATACATTGATGTAAGGGAATGGCATCTCTTGAGCCCATACATGATTTGGTCTAAGTAAAATTTCCTTCTGGATTAATGAAACTAATTATGATTTGTTTTGTTTTAGCTATTTTTTTTATAGCAAAAGGCATTATACCATGAACTTTATTTTGGATATTGAGCCTATCAATTCATTATTTTCATTTTCTGGTTACTGTTTAATGAGCCCATCTTTTTTTGTTGAAAATATGAGTAGTAGTACAAAAGAAGAGTCAATTTTCAATTTGTATAATTGTTTTTTAAATTGATTTGGCTTTTGTTTCTTCGTTCTCCAAAAGGTGTGGCTTGTGCCTTGGCCCTTGGGTCATGGCCTCGCCTAAGAACCTAAACTAAATTCTAAATACGAAAATATTACAATACTTAAAGATAAATTAACGTTCCAATTTAATGCATAATGGTGACATGTGAGTGGTAACTTGTGAATGCTAAGATTAGCATTTGGGTTCTTTATTAGTTATTGATTAATTGATGACAAATAAATCTTCTTTTTGGACATTTACTAGAAAATCAGATCAAGAAAACCAATTTCAATTTGTACACTTGGCCAAGATAAAACTCATACATATATATATATGGTGTGTATCATACACAATTTGTATGTTAAACAAAATAAAGTTTAGTTTCTATAGTTGTAAGAAATAAATCAGCGTTTTATACTTTGTTTAGTCAGTTCCTTCTTTATGTTTCTTTACATTACTATAATCAAAAGTTTTCGGAAGTTAGCCAAATTGTAGCTTTCAAGAAAAACCCAACTAATTAATCAATTCTCTTCCTCAAATTGTGTCTCATATTTATATAAATGAATGACCATGTATTCTTATATTCATCATCATCACAATTCACAATCAAGTCAGTTGCATATACATATATATATGGATTCTTACTCATCATCATTTTCATCAAATGGATCCGATAAGCTTGATCATCTTTACGTTTCTCTATTATATTTATATGGATTCACGAGTATATATGAACTTAAATATGTTGGAGTAAATATGAAGGTCAATTAATTTGATAATGTTAATTATATATTGGACCCACCTTTTTAAAATTCCAAGACTAATGATTCTTCGCAGGAAGGTCAGAAACGAGACAGACAAGGTACATATTTGGTGGAACTTGAAATACATTTTCTCCTTTTTCACACACACATATATATATATATATTACCATTTTTTGTATCCGATTGTATTAAATCAAAATCAAATTCAACACCTCAATTTCATTTTTTCTTCTTTTAATAAAATCCCGTTACCAAAACCTATATAATAGTAGAATTACAGTCACAAGTTCAAGATATGTAGATAAGTTTTGACTTTTAATCTAAGAACCATTTTTGTAACATCCGAATCTTGAATATATGTAAATGCAATAACAAGTTTAAATGCTCGGATCCGAAACAAACATACTAACCTTTTATTATAACCGCAGAAATATAAATATGAATAACAGTAGTCAATTTCTTTTGGTTTGGAATGGTTATTCATTATTTTGTTCAATTGTTTTCGTTAAATTCTGGTTTTATTCGAAGGGTGTATTATATATAAACAATGGTAATTAATTTAATTATGTAGTTAAACAACAAAACAGAAATATAAAATCTCATATTTTGTAGTAGCATATCTGACAAAAAATATCTTTAACTAACATGTCCACTGAAAATTGCTCACCCATCTCAATAGACCCAATTAAACCACTTGGATACAGATATACTTTGTTATGTACCATATAAAAAGTATAATGTAAGATTTGAAATATCTATACCAAATCTTCAACAAAAAAAAAAAAGTGATAATGGTGGAAAAAGGGAGAAGTTTGAAGATGGGGTTTGATAAGGCAAAGAAGGAAAACCATTGAATAAGAATACTATTTGTTGTTGTTATTGTTAGATTCTCTCAACCATCAATCCATCCTCTACTTCTCTTTAAATTTTTGTAACCCTTTATGAGGGGGACCAAGGACCAACCATGTTTTAGGGTATGGCCAAATAATTTAAATCCAATAAGCTTTACCAAAAAAAATTATGGGCTAACCAAACAAGAGACATCAAGCTCATTAGCCTTCAAGTAGATCAACTGGGGATAGCCAAAAGAAAAAGTTCTTCAATGTCACAAATTTGAATCTCGATGGTGTGAGAAGAACTGTTTTAACTTTATCTGTACATCTCAAAAAATTTATAGACCAAAAATCTGAATTTTTTTTGTAATCGTACAATTTTTTTTTGTTTGGTTTTAATGTTACAATCATCAAAAAGTAAAATAGATTACTTACATGAAAAACTACTTGACATCGGATTTACATTGGTTTATGTGATTAATCTAACTAATTAATTATTGCTCTTTAAGCTCCGATATTGGCGGTGTAAGTATCTTTTCTATAAATCTAAAAGCTTAATTAGTACAATCAATATTATGTGTCATTTTATGTGGATTAAAAATCATATAAATTTAGTGTAAACTTATGGACAAATAAAAATTCAACTGCATGAAGAAAAGTAAAAGATAAAACAGGATAATTTGGTGTGTAGCCATAAAATGAGAGAATGTTTGGTCAATGACCATTAAATCCACAAAATGTGGTTATTTTCATATTTTGAGGATGGAGTGGACGATTACACGATTCTCTTCTAGAAATTGTTTTTTTATATGTTTATTTTTCTCTTCGAAATTTTGTTTGACGAAAAAAAAAAAAATTCTCTCTGAAAATGTAAAGGTAACACATATTTCATCTTCCTCATTCTCTCCCCCACACCCCACCCCCAATCTTCATTCTCTTTGTAGCATAAATTGAATAATCTTACCACACCTACATAATTATATTGAATATTTATAATTATATTTGTTATACTGATAGCATAAAATAAATCTTATGAAACATAGAATTCTATATTTTCTTAAAAAATTCGATATGTTTTTTTTTCAAATACAACTTTACGTGTTTTGTATAGCATTTTATAATACATAATATATTTTTGAAATCAAACATTCGTTTGTTTAAAAAAATAAAATAATATAACGGGTTATTTATCATTCGTGGAAAATTTCAAAAAATTTCTTAATGCCAATGGACAAATAGATGACAATATGTCCTTTGAAAAATGAATGAATACGCTAAGAAATCAGGATCCACTCGGAACAGTTGCAAAGATGGAATCGAGAAACAAAGCGTCTGAACAAAACACAAAAAAAAAATCTCCCAAAATTTCAAGCGTTATACATGTTAAAATTAAATATAGTTAATTACTAAATCTTCAGATTTGGATTGAAATTCTAGATTATACATGTGTGATTCATATGTTCATCAATAAGTTATATCTGCAATGTGATTTTTCGTCGTATATATATATATATTATGGTAAATGCCATTAAATCTCGTTGCTCATTGTCCATGCCAAAAGGGAAACGTGTTCGTGAAAATCATAAACATTACGTAGAAGTAAGTTTGAGTCTTTAACTGGTTTCATAAAAATGACTAATATATTATCTTGCTTTCGGAACAAGTTGGTCCTATGCATTTTTAGTAACAAATGATTTTTTTTTTCTCTATATGGTGAAGATAAGACTTCAACATTAGAAACTTAACTTGAAATTGCCACGTCCGATACTTTGGGCAGTGGAATTCTTACGATTGGCCCGACAAAATAACTCAAACTGGTGGGTTAAAGATTAGACCGACACATTATTATGGTCGCGTTTTGAAACATAGAGGCCCATATCTTTCAAGCGCAGCTACCAAATCCCTTAAATAATGCAGACGAAGCTTTTTTTGCTTCTTACAAGAATGTAAATATTTCATTAAAAATGAATACGACTCTTTTTTTACAAGAATGTAAAAGTTTCATTAAAAATGAATAGTGAAGGATTTACAATGAAACAACTCTTTTAAATTGGTCTCATGAAAAAAATAAAATAAAAAAATGCTTCAACCTATACTTAAAAGGGAAAGAGTCAATTATACACGGCAGTTACAATACGTACAAATTATAGTTTTGTGTATGCCTCTTATACCAACTACACAATTTAGTTAATTCATACACGAATTAAATATAATTTGGCGAAAACATACGTTATTAATTTTACTACGGTTAGTCAAATAGTTTACATTTGATCGGTGAGTTAGTGTTTCTGATTATGTCTTTAATTAAGAGAAGTGACGTGAAGATGAATTGTTTCTGACTATGTCTAAATGGATTGAAGATGCTATAAGTGATGTTACATTATGTTACGACTCAGTTCCAAACCCTATGCACCATAATAATAAAAAATATAATAATAATAAAATAAAATAATAATAATAATAATAGTAATAGTAATAGTGTGACAAAATAATGTTACCCCATACATGTTGTTGACAAAAAATAGTGTGATATTTTCGAATATTCGATCAAAACCCCAAACTGTTTTTTGTCAACTAATTTTCTCTGGTTGAAACCACCACATCGGGTTCTTATTAATACGTTACATTGTGTGATGTTAGAAGAAAAAAGAAACACTCACTAATGCACTATTGGGCCTCAAATGTAATTGGGCTTTTGTATAAATGTAAAATATTTAGTTCGTTGCTACAAAGAGGTCCAATAAATGATTTTATTTCTATTTTCCGCTCGTGGTCAACGAGTTACGAGACTCGAGAGTGCCACTGAAATCACATAAATTAACTTTTTTTTTGTGTGGATAAAAAGTCTTTCACATAAATTAACTTTTCGTAGCAAAACATGCATATTTTAAAATTTTTGATAATAAAACATGTTTCTCTAGTACAACAATTTGTTTTTCTATCATATCATTATCATTATTGCCACGATTTTTGTTTGTTATGTGAACTGTGAAGTACTTGAATTGATGTAATTCTGTCATCCAAAATCCTTTGAAAAAAATTAAAAAAATTTGTAACCGTACGTACAGAAAAAAACAAAAACAAATTTATACATTTTTGTATGTTTTCGGAAAACCGCATAGATAGTATCGAGTATCTGTGGATATAACACGTAGACATTTAAGCCCCAGTTTTTACCTTATCCCTATCTGACACGTGGCACTAATTTATAGTGGGACCTAAACTCTGCTCTCTCTCTTTGTCCACCTGATGCCCACGCGTTATATCTCACCCATCTTATCAGAAAGATCCAACGGCTTTAAAATTCATCAAAGAGAATTTTCAAGTACTCTCAGTATTTACATAAAATACCAAATCGATCCATACTCTTTTCAATTGATAATTTTGAATGGAAATACCAAATTAAACTATCACATTTTCAATTTATTTTTCCAAAAATATATGATTCAACAAAGAAAAAAAAGTAAATACCGTTTATCTTCGGGTGTTTTTTTTGAAATATATTAATTTTAAAGTTTTGATAGGAGATTTTGATAGTTTTAATTAAAGAATTGAGTAGTTTTTTTGGGTAATTTTATCAGGAAAATATAGGATATTTATTTAAAACTAACATAAACTACCTATTTTCCGAATAAAAACATAAAACTACCCAATTCACAATTAAAAACTTAAAAATACCATATTTTCCAAATTTCTCTTTATGTTCGAATTATTAATAGTAACGGGAATTTAATCAATAAAAATACAAATATAAGGACTAAATATAAATTTATTCAGAATAGTGATAACCGAAGAAAACGCGTCAGTGTAAATAGAGAAGTAGGAGGATCAATTCAATCCCAATTCTCCAAGAAGAAGAAGACGGTAATGGCGGAAATTGTGGAGCTACCCAGTAGGTTAGCGATTCTTCCATTTCGTAACAAGGTTCTCTTACCTGGCGCCATTATTCGAATCCGTTGTACTTCGCATAGCAGGTATTAGCTCTTATCGTTCCATCATCTTCTTCTTCTACTTCTGTACTGTTTTTTGTTAGTTAATTCAGTTACAAGAGTCGAATTCTGATAATACGAGGCCAAAATTTATGAGTTAGGGTTTAATTTTGTCTAGTATTGATCGTAGTAGGTTGCATGTTCATTTAAACAACTCTAATTGAATTTTGTCAAGACGAAGCCAAAATTCTTGAGTTAGGGTTTTGATTTTGTGTCGTATTAGGTTGCATGTTTGTATAGAGAAGTCTAATTGAACTGGATTAAGAGTTACTATACAATCGTTATTTTGATTTGCCACTATGGATTTTTCAATTGACGTTTTTGGGTTTGTTACTTCTTTTTCGTGAGTTTAGCGTCACACTAGTGGAGCAAGAGCTATGGCAGAAAGAAGAGAAGGGTTTAATTGGCATTTTGCCTGTTCGAGATGATGCTGAGAGTTCTTCAATTGGTACAATGATTAATCCAGGTGCTGGAATTGATTCTGGAGAAAGAAGCTTGAAATTTCTAGTTGGTACAACTGATGCTAAAGATCAGGCAGAACTTCAGTGGCATGGCAGGTTCGTTTTATCTTTGCATGGAGTAGGCTGTGATTTCATAATAGTATATTTTTGTAAGTTCAACAACATGCATGCATTATTTGGACTTCTTCTCAACTACGAGTCTTCTGACATTACTCAATTGTATTTAAAGATCAGTGATGACACCTACTATTTTTTCATTTCTCAAACAAACCTAGACAATTTTGTGATTATAGATTAAAAGAGTGTGATTTTAAATGTAGTGATCTGAATAAAGAAATATATGTTTATGTGTGAATATATATAATTTAAAACTAGAATCAGCCAAAAGAAATGAGACAAATCAGTCAGAAGAAAAGAAACTAGAAAAATTGTAACGGTTTCAAACGTGCGAGTCCCACGGTGGGATAGATGCCTCTAGAAAGAAAGGTTCGTGATGTTCTTGTTTTCTAATATTCAGGGGAGTGGCCGCTCGGGCTCTTCATCTTTCAAGAGGGGTAGAGAAACCAAGTGGAAGAGTGACATATGTGGTTGTCCTTGAAGGTTTGAGCCGGTTTAATGTTCAGGAGCTTGGAAAAAGAGGACCATATTCAGTTGCACGGATTACATCGCTCGAGATGACAAAGGCAGGTAAGATATATTATTTCACATTCAGTTTTTTTTAATGATACTTGTGTCAAATTATACTTCTTTCCTAGCAATTCGTTTGTCTTATATTTTATCATAATGACCTATAACTGAGATTTTGTTTTACTGAATGCGTTTCCTACCTCTTTTGAGTTCACATAGGCTTTAATTTCTTTAAATGTAAGCTCATGATATTTAGAAACGTTTGTGCTTTTGAAAATTATCTGAGGTTAGATATTCTTAAAGATAATAGTTGAGTTTGAGCTTGTTTAATGGTAGGTTTTCCCGTTTGTTTCAGGTTTTGTTATCTCTTATCTTTCTATTGCATTTGGCTACGTGCTAGTCCACTGATGTCTTTAGCTTGTTCCCTTTCTGGCCATCTGCAGAGTTGGAGCAAGTGGAACAAGACCCAGATTTTGTAGCATTGTCACGCCAGTTTAAGACCACTGCTATGGAGCTGGTTTCTGTGCTTGAGCAGGTAACTTAAGTGAAACGGAAATGACTTTCTGTTTTTGGTTCTTCCTTTCTCAAATGTCGTTGCTGCTTCAGCAGTAAATTTTTCCAAGATTAAGTAACTAGTTGACAACACTATAGTTAGAGGTATCTGTTTTCATGAAAATGATTCTTCTCTGGGGGATTTTTTGGTTCTATCCATGGGATCAATTGTTTATTTCCATCTGATGAAATCTGGATGATTCTTAATTGATTTTTGTACTAAGTCATGCATTGATTCTTGTTTCAGAAACAAAAAACTGGTGGAAGGACAAAAATTCTTTTGGAGACAGTTCCTATTCATAAACTAGCCGACATATTTGTCGCTAGCTTTGAGATGAGTTTTGAAGAGCAACTATCTATGCTGGATTCAGTTGACCTTAAAGTAAGACTTACAAAGGCTACTGAACTAGTTGATCGCCATTTGCAGGTTAGCTGTTGATATTCTCCTAATTATGATGTCTGTCTTATATTTTTTGTTCGGCATTAGGAGGTCATGTTGATGTTTACTTGTGGCAGTCAATTCGTGTGGCAGAGAAGATTACTCAGAAGGTGGAGGGCCAGGTGTCAAAGTCACAGAAAGAGTATCTCTTGCGCCAGCAGGTTGGTTTCTTCTGTCGCTCGTTGTCAAGCTAAGAAGTTATGGTCAATCAGTGGTATGACACAGCAATGAAACTGGTTTTTGTAGATGAGAGCTATTAAAGAAGAGCTTGGTGACAACGATGATGATGAAGATGATGTAGCTGCACTGGAAAGAAAGATGCAAGCTGCGGGAATGCCGTCAAACATATGGAAGCATGCTCAAAGGGAATTGAGGTATGCTGTGCTAGAGGACACTTGCTGACCAATTTGAATTTATAATTTTCTTAGTATTAATTTTCTTTATTATTTCTTAATGCAGGAGACTAAAGAAGATGCAACCTCAGCAACCTGGTTATAACAGTTCACGAGTTTACCTTGAGTTGTTGGCTGATCTTCCTTGGGAAAAGGCTAGCGAAGAACATGAGTTGGATCTAAAAGCAGCAAAAGAACGTCTTGATAGTGATCACTATGGTTTAGCCAAGGTCAAGCAACGGATCATTGAGTATCTAGCTGTCAGAAAGGTCGTTTGATTGTCTTTATCTTTCTATTTTTGTGATGACCCATCTTCAGATTCGGGGCTTCTGGATTTAATCTTGATTGAGACGTATTCATTTCAGCTTAAACCAGATGCGAGAGGCCCAGTTTTGTGCTTTGTTGGCCCACCAGGAGTGGGTAAGACATCTCTAGCATCATCTATTGCAGCTGCATTGGGTAGAAAATTTGTTCGCTTATCTTTGGGTGGTGTGAAAGATGAAGCTGACATTAGAGGACACAGAAGGACTTATATAGGAAGCATGCCAGGGCGCCTCATTGATGGATTGAAGGTGAGTATTTTGATTTTTTTGAAGGACACAATCTACTTTATGCTGAAGAACGAATTCTTAAAGAAACTTGGTGATTTTTTTTTTGAAAAAGAAACTTGGTGATTTTTTTTGAAAAAGAAACTAAGCTTGATCGCTCTCTGTCTGTCTGATCTTGACAATTGTAAGTGAAATAAAGTATTATAGATGATAAAAACTGCGGTGTACATGCTCTTATGATATGTGAATTTCCTGTTTGGACATTGATGTTGGATGGTTATATGATATCACTGAGAGTCGTGCTCTATGTTTTGTATTTTAGAGGGTTGGTGTTTGCAATCCAGTTATGCTGTTGGATGAGATTGACAAAACAGGCTCGGATGTTCGGGGTGATCCTGCTTCGGCACTGCTGGAGGTTTTGGATCCAGAGCAGAACAAATCTTTCAGTGATCAGTATCCTATCATGTTTCCTTTTTCAGTAAATGTATTAGATTCGGCATCCGAACTTCGTTAGGTTAATTTAAAGTTTCTTGCATGAGTTTTAAATCTTGAATTTTTTCACTTACTCTTAGGAAATAAACATATTCTTGCATAGATGCACAAATGATGCTTGTTTTAGTTCATCACTCTATATATGGATTCAATGGTTATCCTTAACTGAAGAAATAGCTATCTGAATGTTCCATATGACTTATCAAAGGTGATTTTTGTTGCGACTGCGAATAGGGTTCAGCCTATTCCAGCTCCTCTTCTAGACAGGATGGAGCTAATTGAGTTGCCAGGTTATACGCAAGAGGAAAAGCTTAAGATAGCAATGCGCCATCTGATTCCTCGAGTTCTAGATCAGCATGGGCTTAGTTCTGAGTTCCTCAAGATTCCAGAGGTATATAATTGTTTTGAAAATATTGATGTGTTGCCAATAATTTTCCCTCGCTTCGTGTGCTTATGCAGATTCTTTGTATGCTTGCCATAGGCTATGGTAAAAAATATAATCCAGAGGTACACAAGGGAAGCCGGTGTACGTAGTCTAGAGAGAAATTTGGCTGCTGTCGCTCGTGCAGCTGCTGTGATGGTTGCGGAGCATGAACAAACTCTTCCATTGAGGAAAGAGGTGCAGAAACTTGCCTCTCCTCTGCTTAATGGTAGAATGGCTGAGGGAGGCGAAGTGGAAATGGAAGTTATTCCGATGAGTGTAAATGATCATGAGATCGGTGGTAACTTCCAGAGTCCCTCAGCTTTGGTGGTGGATGAGACCATGCTTGAAAAAATTCTCGGGGTAAAACTCTCTTCAGTTCGCTTCTAAATATTTGTATAGCGGATTTTTTTTTTTTTTTTTTTTTCTCGCAAGCCTATGGAGGTTCGTTTAGATTGTAATACAACTGTGAGGTTTTTGGGAACTTACCCACAGGGCTCTTTTGTTGGTGCATTGCAGCCTCCAAGGTTCGATGATAGTGAAGCGGCTGATCGAGTGGCGTCGGCTGGTGTTTCGGTGGGTCTAGTGTGGACTACTTTTGGTGGAGAGGTCCAGTTCGTGGAGGCTACATCTATGGTGGGAAAGGGCGAGATGCATTTGACGGGCCAACTTGGAGATGTTATTAAAGAATCTGCTCAGTTAGCTCTCACATGGGTAAACATTTTCACTTGTAAAACCTCTCCCATTCGACTGCATACTGTTCAGAACGTAGAAACAAACTTCAGAACTCTATAGTTGAACATCTAATGATGTTTTATAGGTAAGAGCCCGGGCGTTGGATTTCAAGCTGGCATTTTCAGGTGACATGAATGTTCTTAATGGGCGAGACATCCACATTCACTTTCCTGCTGGTGCAGTGCCTAAAGACGGACCTTCTGCGGGAGTGACATTGGTGACGGCTCTGGTTTCACTATTCAGTCAGAAACGTGTGAGAGCAGACACAGCCATGACAGGAGAAATGACACTCAGAGGCCTTGTCCTACC
Organism: Nasturtium officinale; assembly: GCA_963854855.1. Lineage (NCBI taxonomy): Eukaryota > Viridiplantae > Streptophyta > Magnoliopsida > Brassicales > Brassicaceae > Nasturtium > Nasturtium officinale. The sequence goes on from OY978506.1 coordinate 289,973, forward strand.
CGTTGGTGGCATCAAAGATAAGGTAAGCTACTTCTAATTCTTTCACATGTGGTAAAAGAAACTGAAATTGGATACAATCTTCATGGTTTTATGAGACATTATGCTGGGTTAAATTTATGAACAGATATTGGCTGCACACCGGTATGGTATCAAGAGAGTGATTCTACCGCAGAGGAACGCGAAAGACTTAGTTGAAGTACCCGCCGCTGTACTTGCCAGTCTGGAAGTAAGTTGTTAAGCTCAATCTTAGTCTTATTCTTGAAAGAGATACTCAAAAGAGTAAGAATGTTGCTCTTGGCTACTCCGGTCCAGTTTTGTCCATATGAGGTCCAGTTTTGATTTAACCCTGGTTTCCTCCTGCGGATTAGTCTGCCGTCAACCACCAAACAAAAATAACGTTTAAGGGATTGGTTTGGTCAGGTTTCAAAAACTAAAAAGCCGATTCTGGCAGAGCTGGATCGAGTTAGTCCGCTACGTTTTTTGAATAGTACTAAAGTTGGTATGACTGGTGGAAACAGGTAATATTGGCAAAGAGAATGGAAGACGTTCTGGAAAATGCATTCGAAGGAGGTTGTCCATGGCGGAACAACTACTCTAAATTATGAGACACCACACAAAGCTCTGTCGTTAAGAGCACGGAGTCAGACTCAGACAATGTTGGCTCGTTCGGTAAGGAATCGTAATCTTTGCATCTCACTGTTTATCTTCACTCACCTGTCCTGTATTGTATGTTTGTAAATGTAATGGGATTTAATTTATCATCTTCTCTCTCACTCTCTCTCTCAAACTCGATCGTCAATACTCTCCCAAAATTTGCTTTATTAACCTGTAAAGATCGAGGTCTTCATAGTGATATGCTGGACAAACGTCGCTTTCTAAGTTGCTTTGTCCAAGTTGTCAAGAAAATGGTGTTACCTACCTTTTTGAGTACTAAGAGCTAACCGGATCTTTTCCCGCGCGTATAAGCTCTGTGACGTTTAGCATTTGGGCCTTAAACCGTCATCTAGGTTATTGGGCCTTAGACTTCGGACCTAGGATCTTGGACCTTGGACTACAGACCTTGGGCCTTTGACTTAAGAGATTGGGCCTTATGCTTTTGAACTTTGGGTCTTAGGCCTTGTAAAGCAATTTATTAATTTTTTTTAAAAACATACTTTTTTCACCGTGATCTTGTGGCAAAAATGTAACACTCAAAAGATGTACTATAGCTTTGTTTGCTTTGCTTTTCAATGTTCAAATTACCTAATACGTATCTTGGCCATGCAACATAACCAACGTTCTCGTGTCATATAACAAAAAAATATTACCCTTTTTAAAATTCTAAACATTTAGTCTAAAATTACACAATTAGACTAAAATATGATGGTATCAGTCTATCAGAACAAAAAATTATGATATGTACAAGTCTTTGCTAGTTTTAATTGAATAAATGTACTTAAAGTAAAACATAGGGACTTCAAAATAATACTGTTTTATATTTGAGTTTGAGCATTAATATTTTTGATTTTGTAAACACCTTCAAGCTACATGCTGAAGTTAAATCACGAGATAAATGTTTAAATAATAATTTGAAATTATTAAATGATTGAATTTTCATCTATCCAAAAATCTAATTTATTTTATATGATTCTATAGGTATGTTAGTATATTATTCAATGAAGTGCCAATTTTTCTTATTTACATGAATTCGGACTCAAAATGTGGTTTCTGATGTTCTAATATTCTAGTAGTATGCAATAAGTTACAGTGTTACAAAGCCAACAATTACAAATTTGGATAAGAAAAAGTTATGCAACAAATTTGGATAAATTTAGCGTTGACGGTTTTTTTTTGGTCAGTAATTGAAAAATTTCTTAAAGGTCGGCATAAATTTAACTTAGAGACAGTGGCAATAATTAATTATAAAGAAAAGGACGCAAATTTACCTGTAAAAGAAAAGTTGAAGAATTTCATTTTTCACGCGCTTAAATAATGCAATTTAAGAAAATTAGCCGATTTGCCTTACTATACACCACGGAAAATGAGGGAATTTAAGCGAGTTATCAACATTCGTAATCTATGCGAGTGGGGAATATTGTTGAGAATCATCTGGGTTTCGCTGATTTTTAACTGTGATTGGGCCTTGGATATTCGATCTATTTCCTTTACAAATTTTTACAGGCCCATATTATTTAATTAACGACCCATTTATAATTTAATTTTACTGATCCATAGATCCACTAATAGGTCCAATACCCATTGGTTTTTTTTAACGCTCATTTTGAATTTTTCTTACAGTTTGTTTTGTTATAAAATTTTTCTCATTTCCCCCAATCTGCATTTGTTAAAACCGTAATTTTCGTTTTTTTTTGACAGGAATAAACATTTTAGTTTGGAAAATGCACATAAAAACCTGATTGCCCAAGTTTTATTAACCTGTAAAGATCTTCATAGTGATATGCGGGACAAACATCGCTTTATAAGTAGTAAACTCGAGTACGTTATCAATTGAAGAGAATTTCAGCAGTTGCGCTGTAATCGTTTTTGACTGCTAAGAGCTAACTCGATCGTTTGGTACTTGGGCCTTAAACCCACATCAAGGGTCTTGGGCGTTAAACCCACATCAAGGGTCTTGGGCCTTAGACTTTGGACATAGGATCTTGGAATTTATATTTTGGGCTTTAGAGTTTAGATATTGAGTCTTCGGCCTTTGTTTTAGACCTTCGGCTTTTGAACTTTGGGTCTTAAGCCTTTTAAGCAATTTTTGAAATTTAAAGAAAAAAAAAACATAATTCATAATTTGAAAAAATATATTTTCTCTTTTTTTTTTCTTTAAAAATAAATAAAAAGTAACTAAAATAACTTCAACAAAACTTAATAGTAATTTATAGAAAAATTTATTTTTTAAAAAAACTAAACAAACTGTTTTTGTTGAGATAAAATAAACTATTACCTTATGTAAAAAATTAGTTCTGATTATTATCATAAATGAGTTTTTAAAATCATATATAACATAATTTGACCGTAGTTTTGGGTTTTTAGGACATCTTTTTGAGCGTGATCTTGTGGCAAAAACTGTAGCATTCAGAAGATGTAATATAGCTTTGTTTGCTTTGCTTTTCAATGTTCAAATTACCGAATCTACGTTTGTTGGCAGTGCAACATAACCAACGCTCTCGTGTCATATAACAAAAAAAAAATATTACCCTTCTGAAATTCTACAAATTTAGTCTAAAATTATACAATTAGACTGTAAAATATGATGGTATTAGTCTATCAGAATAAATATATATATGATATTGATAAGTCTTTGCTAATTTTAATTGAATGATATATTTGAAATAAAACATAGGGACTTCAAAATAACAATGTTTTTATATTTGGGTTTGTGCATTAATATTTTTAATACACTTTCAAACCACATGTTAAAGTTCAATCACTAGATACAAGTTTAACTAATATTTTGAAATTGTTTCATGAAACAATTTTACTGAATTTTCATCTATCCAAAAGTCTAATTTAATTTTATATGATTCTATCTGTATGTTAGTGTATTATTCAGTGAATTGCCAATTTTTTTATTTACAGAAATTCGGACTCAAGTTGTGGTTACTGTTGTTCTAATAATCTAGTATTATGCAATAAATTCGGACTTCTTTTTCACGCGCTGAAATAATGCAATTTAAGAAAACTAGCAGATTCGCCTTACTATATAGACCACGGAAAATGAGGAAATTTAAGCGAGTTATTAACACGCGTTATATATGCGAGTGGGGAACATATTTCACGCGCTGTTGACTATCATCTGTTTCCGCTGACTTTTAAATGTGCTTGGGCCTTGGATTTTCGATCTATTATTTCCTTTATAAAATTTTACTAACCCATATTATTTTAATTAACGGCCCATTTATAATTTAATATTTCTGACACATAGTTTCACTAATAGATCCAATAGCCGTTATTTCGATTCGTTCATTTTCAAATCTTCTACAGTTTACTTTGTGAGTACAATTTTCTCATTTCCCCCAATCTGCATCCATAATTTTTTTTTCTTTTTTTTTTACAGGAAGAAGCATTTAGTTAGAAAAATGCATGTAAAAATCTGATTGCTTTATTTTTTGATTTTACGAAATGGAATATTAAATGAATTCCAATCTCAGTTTCTCAAGACAACAAAGTTCATACAATAAAAACAAAGGGCATGTACATATGAACACAATAAACTCTTTGTGGGTTTGTGCCCCTTAAAACAAAATCATTTATTCAAACAAAAGTCCAAACACAATTAAACAAGAAAATTCAATTTCTAGTTTATTTCATCCTTTATAGTAAAAAGGGACTTCACTAATCACTTGAAAGCCAAATGATTTAGGATTTTTTTTCTTCGACGAAATAAACAAGTAAGAAAGAAAGATAGAAACCTTCTTTTAGCCCGAGAGAGCTGCGTTCATAGCACTGTGAACCTCAATACCGATCTGTGCCTCTGCTTTCTCAAGATCAGTTGTGGCAGATGCAAGTTTCTGTGTGAAGTCAGCTAACCCCTTTTGGACTTGGCTAGGGTCGATATGGTCAAGCGGCACAGCTTCAACCGCAATTATGTCAGCCACAGAATTTGCATGGAGGAATGCGAAACCACTGCTCAGGAAGTATTTCTTCACATCAGTGCCTTCGTGTACTGACATGATACCTGGTTTTAACTCAGCAATTGTTGGAACATGTCCGGGCAAAACTCCCATTTGTCCTGTTGTTGCAGGAATGATGACCATATCAACCTTGAAGTAGATGAAGAGAAACTAATCAGCTTTGATTTATGATTAGAGATACAAGAAATGAAACTCAAGAAGTAAAGGTTAGTTTTGGTTTCGTATGAATAGATTAAGAAGCTGATATAATGCACCATGAGGTAAGTCTAGGACATGAAGTGATGCCAACAGCGAATGCATAAAACTATTAGAATCTGAATGTCAAAGAAAGAAAAAACACAATGAGAATCTAAAATACTAAATGGATAAAACAATGAATAGATAACTACTGATCATGAAGAACTCATTAAAATAACGACATTCAGTCTACATGTTTACCACATCGTATATCATTAGAAGAGAAAAGATATACACATCTAAAACATCATCTAGGATCAACATTGGCCATGAATGTCTCGGTTTCAAGAAATCTAATAGACCATGTATGAAAAATAGGTAATTTGTCAGTACCATAGTATTGGAAAAACAAAAGCCAGAAGAAACACTAAAACTGGGATCATTTATATGAATAGAAAATAAGAAACCTCTTTGCAATTCATAAATCCCATATTAACGATTGTTCAACAGAGAATTTAGAGGCAACTAGTCTCAACAGTTTCAGATACTTAACACATGGTTTATCTGAGATTCCAAGAAGAATTGTGCTTTGGTGCAATTTGTTTTCCACAAATCATCACTGCAAACAATCCTTGAATAGTTATTAGCCATGAAAACCCTAAAACTTAGCGCCGTCAGGCTAATAAACATTAAAGGTCCAAAGACCTAATTAACCACATTTACTTACCTTATCATGAATCAAAACGTGAACCTAAGAAAACTAATCCAAAATGCAATTCGACATTTTCCACAAATCCGAAAAAAAAAAATAAAAATCACTAACCAGAATCCACACACAATCCAATATCCACAAAAAAAAAATCAAAGATCAAACCCTAAAAAAAACGAAAAACGAAACCTCTTTCCCGGAAAGCTCAGATGTGTAAGGGAGGACAAAATTGACGGTGAGCTTCGTCGGAAGAGAAGAAGGAGTCGAAGGACGAGGTTTCATGAAGGAAGAAGGAGTCTGTGGTGGGTCCATATTCGGTGCGACTTTCTTCCATGACTCTATAAAACTCGAATCAAGCGTCGATGGAACTTCCGATGAAAAGGCACGACACGTCGCCGATTTTGAAGATACGGCGGTGACAGATCGGGAGAGAAGACCAGAAGCTTGTTTGAACATGGCCACAAATTGGGAATTTTGACGTCTGCAGATGAGAGAGAGAGAAGAGTCGATTGAGAGAATCTGATTTAACTCTTAAAAATGCTGTAGCTCAAGTGTTTCTCGGACTTTGAAGTTCACGCGCGTTTCTGGGCGCGTCAAGGGTAGCTTGTTCTCGGTTTTTTCACTTTCGGCCCACATAAACTGGGCAAGGCCTAAACTTAAAAGCTATTAAGCCCGTTTATGGCATATACTACTATTTAACCTTAGATATATGAGCCCATTTATGGCCCACCTTACAATCTTAACCTTAAAATTTGAATCAGGTGTGTTGAATCCGGTTTTCGGTTCAGGTTTAGTCTACTGTTTAATTAATTGTTCGGTTCAGCGAAACTAGAAAATAGCAACCAAAACTAACGGTTAAAAAAAAAATTATACAAAAATCATTCATTTCATTTCAACTTTCAATTAGAAAAAAAAACAAAGAATCTGATGGTTTCTTATATTTAAGTTCGGTTAAGAGTTTTTTTTAAGTAAAAAACAAAACAAAATAAATTTAGGTGCATTAACAATGAGTTAGGTTTTAGAAACAATCTCCAATGTGTTCTAAAGTTTGTACACTGTTGCAAAGCAAAAAAGACTTACAGAATTACATAACTTCCAATCTTGCTCGCTCTCTCTAGTTTCTAAAATTACAATTCATCTGGAAAACCCCTAATTCAGGACCAGAACTATAACCAGATGTTCAAGAGAACTGTTTTAACAACTATCACTGAATAGAACTTTCTACATTTATAAAAAGATTTACATGAGGTATACCTTTTGCTTGGTTGATTATCTATGGATGTTCAAGCTCCAGATTCATATGCCCAGAAGGTATCTGGATCAGGACAAAGAAGAGAAAAGTCTGGTACTTCGAGATTTGCGACATGCCAATCAAGGAACCGAGCTTGTATTGACTTTAGTAACAAGAGGACTGTTGGTAATATCCACCATTTGTCATCATCTCTGCTAAAAACATAAAACAGTTTTAGTCACAAATTTTGGTTGTAGTGAATATATATGGGGCAAGAATAAAGAAGATTGATGTTGAACAAAAGCAATCATGAAATGGCAAAGATCTCTGAATGATTAAGATTAAGAATGATTATAGGTATCATGTGAACAAAATACAACATCGATATTTTCGGATGATTAAAAGACACAAAGGAGAGAATAGTACCTTATGGCGTTCCAGATGTTTGGTAGCTCGTCAGTAAAAAAGCCGGAATGAACGACACCGCAAAAGAAAGCCACAATCTGCAGAATATTTGTGAATAAGATACAATACAAAAGACGAGGTCACTTGTGTTGAACACTGTTTGTATTGACTTACGACGTTTGTTAGAGATGTAGCATTCCAAAGGCCGCAGATACGAGTAAGAGAGGCTCTTCTCATTTCTTTACTTAACAAAGCATTAAGGCCAGCGGAGAATGGGCAAAGCAGAGAGAGAGGGAGGATCAGGAGGATAGCAAGAAAGGCAGCAAGGGCAAGCCAATAGAATTGAAGCAATGCAAGAAGTGTAACTGAAAGATCCGCAAGAAGAAGGATGGAGATCAAACGAAGAAGAGTATCCTGCATAAACAACATAAAAAAAATTTCTTATGTTAACGCAAAGGTAAAAAGAAACAAAAGACAAAAGAACGATTTATGCTGGAGAGGAAAAAATGTAACCTGACGACCGACAGGTCGAGTATTGTTCAATAAGAGAGAAAATGGAAAAAGTATATCTCTCCTATACTCCAGAGATTCTAGTGAAATCTCATTGATGAGGCCTCCATTGATCCTCTTCCGAGCTAATCCGTGTCCTGGTTGGATCAAGTTTTGTTGCAACTCGACAAGAGATTTGTTGGGACATTCATAGCTGATCCTAGAAAATGGAGAATTGATTAAGCAGGTTGAGTGTCTTTAGGTCTAATATTAGGTTGGATCAAAAGAAGCACAAAATATCATTAGCTCACCGAGGGGACTCTTCATCACTTCTACTGAATGAAATTGATTGGTTTATAGTGCTCAGAGGAAAATCGCCAAAAAAAACCAAGATACCAAGTTGGTAATATCCCGAAGCTGTAGCTTGAAACCATCCAAGTTCAATTCTAACTCCATGAAATTCGAGTTGAGGATTTCCATGGCTATTTACCCACCTAATGACAGGAAGTAATGCTGAACGAATTGATCCGTGCCTCACAGTCCTAAGCTGTGCATTTAAACCGGCAACAAACCGGAACCAAACACTTGGTGGGATGTGCTGGAATATTAATTTGGAGCCTTTAGGAGATTTTAAGAGTGAAGATTTTGGACAAACAAAAACACAGAGATATGAGCTAACCTGGCCAAGAAGATTTGTTAACAGTGTATCACTATGGAGACTATAGGGTGACATATAACTTCCATCTCCACCAAAAAGTATGCACATTGGGAATCGTTTCTGTATAATAGAGACCATATCTACACGCTTCTCGTCACCGCCAAGAAAGAAATCTATGTATGCAACCATCAGATCAGGAGTGGCTCCAACCTGCTTCAACGTTGGGCACAGAAGGTCAAAATGAGAAGTAAAAACTACCTGATGGTGAAGCAACAAGGATATTATTAACTAACAAGAATCCAAACCTTCATCCCTTTGTAGAGAGCTCTAGATCTGCAGGAGCGGAGGCAAGAGTAGTCATATTGAGACTTGACAAATTCCTGAAGGCGATGAATTTTTCTCCTGCGACGCCATTGTTTCCAAGACCAGGAGCAAGGATTTGCTAGAACTGACAGAATGCTGTGCACAGACCCTTCCCACCAATCATATGCTGCGGTAGAGTTGATCTCGTCAATAAATCTATTAAAAGCATCTTCGTACCTGCAAATCAGAAACGTACATAACTACGAGTGGATATGCCTTGAAATAAATTGAGCCAAATTCTAATGTCAAATTAGCAAGCAAAGAGTAGAAACGAACAAAATTAACTCTGGATTAATGACATATATAGTCTTATTTTTGAAGAAAATACTTGTCGTTAAGTAGCACCAAGTAGATTGTAACTTGAGATTTCTTATTATTACCAATTGTTTTTAGTTCAACACTTTAACTCAAACATTCATTGGCAACAATAACAACATAATTCGACCCAGTAAAGTAGTATCCTTACACTATCTCTATGATCGCAACAGGAGGAGAGTAGGGCAAATGCCAAGGTTCCCTAAAAGTGTTTGGACCCATGAAGTACATCCGGTAAGCATGGTTTTGCGTATCATCAGATTTTGCACCTCGAATCTGGAACGACAAGAAAAAGGCATAAGAGTTTGGTTGACAGATACTAGATCCATGTCTTACAAAGAAAAGGGAAGACTTAGGACAAGTCAGTTTTCGCCACAATACCTCACAGAGTGACAGAAGATGGGGTAAACAATGAGAACTCTGGTTTTCGATAGAATTGGCACCATAAACACTCGATCTGAGCAATTTGATACTTAATGTGCTTAGCAACAGACCCAAAACTACTACCACACAAGTTAGAAGAAGAGCAAAGGGCACTGGCCCTCCAAATGTATAGACAAGCTCTTCTAACGGTGTATAGCAGTTTGGCATTCTGTACTTGTCAGATACACATTTATAGGGACAAACAAGTTCGCTAACTCCTCCTGCAGATGCAAATCTCCTTCTATTAGAAGACATCCCAACTAAGAAGAAGCACAAGATCTGGGGATGGAATAGCAAGAGAACAATAAGATAAGATACCTCGTACATATACAAACTTTGCACGACTTGGAAGATGCTCATGTGGGCAGGATGTACAAAGACGTTTGTCAGAGCCTTCAACATTCTTGTAAGTGCCAATGGGGCATTCCTGAAACAACATATGAATCAGAAATATCGAGTATTATCAGGCACAAGCAAACAAGGCAGAGATTTGCAACTATGCTACACTACTGGGACTGTCTAATTTCATGATTTGTTATGCCCATTTATTTGCTAGAATAAGGGATAAGCAGAGTTGGCAAAAATAAGAGATAAACTGCCACTGTTGAAATAACTACAACCTAATAAACCATAAGACTTACCAAGCAAAATGTACCGTAGAGTCCCTTTGGACACTTTTTTCCAGTCATTGTTCCTTCTTCCCCGAAATGACCTCCATTGTCCCCTGCACCTCCTCTGAAGATATCAGAAAGAAAACAATTCAAGGTCTGCGTTCAAATTTCATGAAAACCCGTTTTGCAGATTAAAAAAAGTTTCTACTGGATTCCACGGATTTTCAAAATATGTTCCAAAATTGCATAAAGAAAATAGTATAGGCAGAGTCTCAAGCATAAAACACTAAGATACCATTATCCTCTCATATTAATATCAACACACAGTACTAAAACCAACGTATATAGGCATGCCTAACCCGGGTAACTACAAATGACTGAAAAAGTCTCAAGCAAGCAAGAGAGATTGCAACACTTATCACGATAATGGTGCATACCTATTAGTAATGGACCCCTTTACATTGGCAACAGGAAAATACTCATTACCAGTGTGTAACATGTCCCAGTGAAAGTGAAGTCTCCCACCTCCACCCCCACCGTCTCCAAGAGGGCCACCACGGCCCCCTCGAACTGATAGAGATGAATTCTTTGAGAGTTTAAGCATCTGAAGGAAAAGAAGAATCGTCCCACCAGATCCTCCACCAACTCCACCGACCAAAGAAATGTTACCAGCCACTATTGGCTTCCTAAGGCTTTGGCCATCAGAGCTCAAGGATCCACGCAGATTAAGTGTCAAAAGAGGAACTGGATGGAACCAATTACTGAAAAGGTGGAAAACAAATTTGTATATTTCACTTGACAATGCCAGATGAGTAAAACGATCATTCAGAGTGTACTATAGGCTACCAGCTTTCTTAGAATAACAGAAAAATAAATAAGCAGAAAAGTGAACTACAGTAGTGCTGACCTATAATGCCTCCACCAATCACATTGCCATATGATCTATCTGGACTTTCAGCTCCGCTACCTAACTCACAAGGAAAATCAGGATCACCGTAGGTATGACCTCCGTTGCATACTCTCCCATTGAAAATGCCTGATCCCCCTCTTCCTCCGTGTCTAGCACCACTACCAGCCCCATTTGAATAAAGTCCTTTCCCCAGGCCACCACTGCAACCTGCCATAAGAATATATATATATATATATAGAATCAGAAACCACATTAATGACATAGTTAGAATCCTGCTGCAGTGAAAAGGGAATAGAAGGGTGAGTTTTTCATAGTGTATGTACCAAATCCAGTTGCGGTGATCAAGCCATCATCGGTAACTACTACTGTTCTCGCCCTGTGGATTTGAATTATGCTTCCTATCACAAGTCCACTCACAAGAATGTCCTCAACTCGACATATCTAGAAAATAAAATAAAAAGTTGAAGAATTATGAAAAGTCCAATGCTAAGAATAAGAGAAAATTAGCTATCAAGTCAAGTCTGAATTTACTTCAGGAGAGTAAAACAGAAAGGGTTACTATGCACAACTAGAGGTGTTACAAGATAATGGAACTCCAAATTATTTGGCTTATATTGGCAGAAAGTTTCGATCAGGCTAATAATTTATTAATAGTAATCTTTATTTGTGTACCTAGTATGTAGTATAAAGTCTATTCCAAAATTTAATTCGTGCCACAAAGATAATTTTGAACCACCAAGATACTTCTTTATAAAACTTACCTGAAGGGAAAAGGATAGTGTATAATTGACATGGCAGTCATCCGGCGGACTAATCAAGTCTATTGGGCATGACTTGCTCTCACAAAGGGTCTTAGTAACCCTGTCAAAAAGAAATAGAGATTTTTTAGCTCAAGTGTTTCAATTCTTAAGTCTAGCAATAATCACCAGCATTCAATTAATGTAAACACATAGGAAGTCATACTCACGCGTTTTTGCTTTCATCAACGTCAAGCGGCGCTTGAAGTATAGAACCTGGTCCGACCTACAAAATTGACGAACTGTTATAAAATAACTTTGCATACTACACCGATGACTATGTCTAAGTAAATGACAGAGAGAAACATGATCTCATAATAACATAGTGATATACACGTCAACAGAAGTTGGAAGTCATAATTTAAACTAAGAACTTCTTACAGTTATGTTGTAAAACTGAGATAACGAAAGTCGCTGTCCTTTAATTGCATCCCCACGACCAGTTAGCGTCAACATTCCTTGACCATATACACCCAAGTTCGTATTAGAAGTAATGACGGAATTTTCCTACAACAAGAAGAAGTCAAAATATGTCTTTCAATCCAACCAATGGAAGAAAAAGATACATGATACAATTTACAAGTATACCGTAAGAACTGCAAGGTTGCGAACTTCAAGGACAGAGGAAGGCACTGCAGGGTTTCCTTCACCATCAATTTGAATTACAGAATTCAACATGAGCAGCATCTTCGTAACAAGTCTTAATGCACCAAAAACCTTCATTTAAGGACAAAATAACTTAACGTACCAAAACATATAGGTAATGCAAGAAACTAAAGGAGAAACAAGCTGATAACTGAATGGTTAGGAACAATAACCTGCCTTTATAACGGAGTTACTCATTAAAAGCTCTTCTGCAACAAGCTCAAATTCTGAAATTGGATATTTTGACAACCCAAAGACAATGCTGCTTCCTCGGTAAAGACTAATTTGACCTCTGACCTTCAGAATAAAAAAATATAAATAAAAACATTTAGGGGATATCCCAACACATAAAGCCTTACAAGAAAGAGAGAGAGACCAAGGAGCTTCTATGTAAGCAACCCTTAATAAGAAAAAGAATTGAATATTGCAAGGTCAACTGTTAAAAAAAACCTTGGAATAAGGATGACAAAAGAATAAAGGCAAAGAAGACAACTTTATCGGAAAATAAAAACATTAAGGAAATTAACTGACCTGCATTCTGGTCCACAGCAACGGAACCAAAACTTTTGCATTATTATATACATAGATGTTTGACCATAGAGGCCTTGTAGGAAAATCGAGCAATGGGGTTTCTGTTTCTGTAGTCATGTTATCGTTTCCAACTCTTAAACTAACTAATTCTGCATTAAAATACGTTCCAGCTGCTCCAGCATTTTTGGGGCACCCAATACTTGCACCACCTATAGTGGAGAGACATTAGAACCAAATAGTTTAGTATAAATGAACTGCTGAAATATTCAAAACAGCCTAAAATGAAAAAATATATCCCAAAAGAACTTTGCCCATAATAGCGAATACAGAAAAATATTTTCAAGGTTTAAGACTACTTGAAAGACCAAACAATGGCATTCATGCGGATGGTAAATACAACTGTAAAAGACTTATGCCACTTGTATCAGTACTAAAGGTAGCATAAGATATATACGAACCATGAACAAAAACTTTGACATCTTCTTGTATGCTGTAACAGTCAAGGGAGATCCTTCCTCCTCCACCTCCACCCTATCCCCTCCCACCCGATGCAGATATTTCACCGTACCCTTTCCTACATGTTAAAATGATAAATGAGAAAGATTGAACTGAAACAAAATTAGCAATTACCATCCAAACTCTTGGTTTACCACATTCCCACGACAAAATCAATAAGTAAGATCATATCAAAATACGCCCAAAATTCTGTTACAGTCAGGTTACAGCTCTAAATAGATAGTCAGATCAATTTCAAAGTATACCCAGATATATGTAAATGATTGAGGTATGACTCAAATGGAAGCATGGACTTACAACTTTACTGAACGAATACATATACTCCCTCCAGACCCTCCGCCCCCATCTTGTCCACCATCACCACCATCTGCGAAAACAGTTCCATTTATCTGTACGGTGTCGTTCATTAGGAGTTTAACACGACCTCCACCTTTGCCTCTGATATTCTTTGTGGATAACTTAACACCCCCCCTCGCTCCCATAGCTCCACGGTTCATGCAAAGACGACCAAGCATAAACATCAGCACCCCAATAGGTAGTTAAATTACTCTTCACACACGAAGCACCTCTCCCACCATGCCCTCCACCCGCACCATCAGTACCAAATGGTGTTCCACTAGTCTGAGGAGGTGGTGGTCCAGCCAATGCTGTTGTGTAAATAGACGAATTGCTATCCATAGTTAAATTGATAGCAGAAAGAACCACAGAACCAGCAACGATTTTTGCTGATTGACCAACATGAATATTTCCTGATACATTGAAGATTATCATACATCCTCGAATGGGACAATCAACTAAGACATGAGCAAGTATATTCAGACTACCAGTTCCATAAACATAAACATCAGAATCAAAACGCAAATTTGAGTTCAATGTGCAAGTAGTATTCAACGATCCAACACCATCTAGGTCTTGACAAGTCACAGAACTTAAATAACTAGAATTCCCAGAATCTCCATTCCAAAACAAGCTCTCTAATTCAGTGCCCTGAGACTGTGATAAGCTAAAACATGGCGTGGACACCAAAAGAACACACAAGAACACAACTTTAAGCATCACCAAGTAAAGCAAAATCAATCACACACTATCCCAGAGAAGGCCAAAAAACACTAGAAGACATCTAAGAATAATATAGTCGCAATTCTCAGTCTTAATTCACAATGATATTCTCCATAAACAGTCTCGTATACTAAAATATGAAGAGATTCTTCTTCTGCAACAACAAAGAAAAGTAAAAATCGCATAAGAAATTTTTTTCAAAAACCTAAAAAAGCGGAAAAAACAATGAGTCACTGAACGGAGAGAGTTCTACAATACGTCATCACATAAGCGAAGTTAAGAGAGTAGAAACGTGCTAAAACCTGACTTAGAAACCGAGAAAACGAAAGAGATTTTTTCACACTGAAGAAGCTTTGGATCTTCCGGAGTGAGTCAGAGATAGTCTCTTTCTGTTTTACTTCGCTTTCCTTTTTTTTTCTTCTTCAGCGTTTGAGAGAGAGAGAGACTGTTCCGGAGTTGAAGCTACGGTCAAATCAAATGTACAGCTGTCTTCTGTTTCTAAAATAAATACTGTTTTTTTTTTCCTTCAAATTTTGCTTTATTATTTATAATAGGAAATGCGCCTCTGTATATAATTTGATTTCATGGTAATAAAAAGGGATTATTTATTTTTTTGTCCATATAAATCACAATGCGCCATAGTGTCTTTTATTTTTCTATATATTACGAGATCGCCATTCTGAGTTTGCAAGTGTGATGCAAGTGCAACCGTTACCTTTTATTTTTTTCGTGTTCTTTGTAAATGATAAAATATTCGAGACGGGTCAAGGTAATATCAGGAAAGAAAAATATTAGAAAAAATTATCTAAGTTTAAAATATCAGAGAGATTTAATCGACCGTTTTCGTTTTTTTTTTTTTTAAATGTAGCTAATCAATCTAACAATAGAAAAGAAAAGAAAATGAAATCTCTAAGAGGTAGTAAATTTGTAATAAAATTGAAAAATATTGATATATGGCATGTACAGTAAGTTAAAAAAAATAAAAAAAATCTGCGGCGTGTCGAAAGACTATATTACAGGGGAAATTTTTAAAAGATAAATATAGACGGCCCAACTAGATCCTGAGTGAGCAGGTTACAGGGTACAAAGTTCACGGCATTTAGCATTTCTATTCATTTATATCTTTCAAATATAATTTGCAATCCGTGAGAGTCCTTTTCAACTATTTTGTATTTGATTTTTTAAGCCAAAGCTAGAACCTTAAGATGACATAGCCAAAATATGAGATAGTTCTTTGTAAGTTTGAGGTCAAACAATGAACAGATAGAACGTTTTGTGACAATTCATAAACGATATTTGAGCTATTTGGGACCAAACAAAGAGTCTCCTTCAACACCATCACTTTTGGCAAAGACACGTGTTCAAGTTTCACGAGGAAACCATCTAAGACACGATTTGCTATAATGTTTTCGTGATCATTAGCCAATTCATTTGTAACCGTTCAAACCACAGGTCAGAAAAAAACACAAAATGGAAGCCTTATTTATCCAGACAATCTGAACCAAAGCTAGTTAATCGCTTGAACAGTAATAATTCAGGTCGGCGACCCAAAAATAAGATGAAACAAAATCTAACCAGATTTAATACTAGAAATATGATTTCAAAATTCCTTTTTCAATAGATAAAAAACGAATTAAAAATAAACCCCATTAAGCCAATCTAAATCAGTACTAATGGTTAATCCAAACCAAAATCTGGATTGGACCCATCTGGAACCATAACTTGCACATACTCTCACAGATACAAACCGACTTCAGACAACCACAAAATTCGAAAACCAAATAAATTAAAACCAAGACCTTGTAATCATATCAATATCATTACCAAAAACCACCACCAATTTTAAATATGGTAGCTTCAAATTAAATGACTACAATAAAAGAGCATATGAGTGTATAATAATAATATTACACAGCAAAAAAAAACATATAAGCCCAAAGGATTTTACGAACCCTAGACTTCTCCCCGGGTAACTTAGGCACCTGTTTCTCTGCATTATCATTTACCTGTTGCTGCGATAAGCGAGCGAGCCAGAAATGCACACGTACCTTGCAAGCACCCGGAAGCCACCATATGTTTGTTTGGAGCCGTGACAGCATGAAAGCAAGCTGTTGAATTTGCAAAAGAGTTTCTAAACCCATTGCATCAAAAAGTTTTGCCTTTCTCACCCTCAGCCATTGTAAGGAAGTTTTGGGTTTTGTAAGCTCTGGTTGGGTAGAGATTGCTGTGGGCCTGAAAGGTTTAGTGGCTGTGTGTTGTAGGGTGCGAAAGGCTGCGAGTAGAGTGAATTCGGGAGACCCTGAGTCGAGTTTTAGACAAAGAGTCATTAGCATCTTTTGACCAGAAACATGGGTACATAAATAAATATGGTGAAACACTAGTAAATCCTCTACTATTGGACAAACCTGAGACTGGAGATTAGGATTGTTCACACCAAAAGGATTCCGTTGTCCATCATCCTGAGATGAGTCGACAAAACCAGCTTGGGTGAAAAGACCTTGTCCTCCATGTGCCATGTACTCCTGCATATGCAAAAACAGTAGGGTCAGATGAAGGCGTAAGAATAAAAACTGTATTAACAGGAAAGCACCAGTGAAACACACCTGAGACATGAAATCATTACTTCCACCTAAACGAGAATAACCGCCTTGAGAATTCTGGTTCATAAAGTTTCCAGGAAACGCCCCATGTGCTCCTTGTGTGGCATAATCAACAGCATATCCACCCTGTGAGGCCTACATGGCCCAAAACTCATCAAAGACAGCCAACGTGAAAGATAAAAAAAAGGTAGTGATTCCTAGACAAAACACTAAAAAGGTATCAAATTTGCAGCAAATAGTTAAAGCCTTTTCCCAGCCTCCTGTATAAGATAGGCTTGTCATATCCAAAGTATACAACATTTCAAATGGCTAAGAATAGAAAGTAAACCTGTGTCGAAAAGTCAGCCATGTTGTAAGGATCATTAGATCCCTGGCTCTTAACATCATCACACAAGAAATCCTGGTCGCATTGGCAATAAGAAGATTATATTTCAGAATACAGACAAAAGGTAGAATACAGTGCGACCAAATCACCACGTAACATAAAACAAAAGAATAACCTGAGAGATGGCACCCATAGAAAATCCATCCCTGAACGCTTGGCTACCCTGAAAATGCAACTACCATGTCATGATTCAGAAGAATCAATGTAACCTTGTTATAATATCTCAAAAAAAATTAGATGAATAGAAAAAAAAAACTTAAAAGAGCTGCAAGTAGTTTTTACATATCCAGGTTGTAATAGAGGACCACCAGATGAAGGCTGGATATTTGGACTATCAAGGGGAAAGTTTAAACTAGGGCCAATAGTTCCAACATTATGTTGGTTGGCTTGTAGGTGCGGAAGGTGGCCCCCAACTGAAGTTCCACGACCAGCTCCAAAACCGAGGTTTCCAGGTTGGGGAACATGAGGAACAGTACCAACAGGTCCACGAGTTGGAATAGCGTATGGCTGAGAAGGAGGACCACCCGGAAAGGGTGAGAGTGGAACCCTAGGTCCCGGGTAGCCAGCCGGGTGTAGTCCAGGTCTAGCACCATTAGGTGGGCCAGAAGGAACATAAGAACCACCAGCTGAATCAATTGAAGAAAAGGTTAAACATGAATGACTAAGCACGCTCATACAACACAAACACAAAAAAAATGGGTACTGGATTCTTACCCCTCCCACGATTTCCTCTTCTGTCAGCATTAGGGTTACCTGAACCAAAATTATCATTTCCAATCATGCCAGCACCACCACCATAAAATTGTCTCCGATCATTGTAAATCTAACAAGTCAGTAAGAGGATTAATGTTCAAATTGTCTATCTTTGTAATTTACGTTGATGGACATCGAGGTTCATTTGGTACCTTTCTTGGTTTCTGAAATTGTACCATGCTCTGCTTCAAATTATTAAGAGGTCCCTCGACCAAGCACTCATGGTCCTGACAATTAAAGGGTAACAAAGTGCTCAATTTAGGAATATACAATAACATCCCAAAAACTTTACAAGGAAAGTTTGTAACAACTGAGTGGAAGTAGAAAGTGACAATAAAGATCCAGCAAAATAACTCATTCCCACATTGTACCTTGTAATGTGTCAACAAGCCATTCCATAGAGGCTGTTTACTAAGAACCTTTGGGTTCCCTAGAATAACAATTCCATAACGAGCACGCGTAAGTGCAACATTGAGCCTCCGTGGATCATTAAGGAATCCAATTCCCTGAAAACATACAACCCGCAGTTACATTTACAACAATGTTTCTCAGACGCACTGTACCACAGAGCACCACATTGAAAAGGAAAACCAATAAACAGACTTTTATCTTTTTCTAGAAGAAAAAGCACTGCACATACCTGATGCTCATTACTTCTCACACAGGACAATATGATGTAATCTTTTTCCCTTCCTTGAAAAGAATCAACACTGGCAACCTGTAGATTCAAGAGCTTGATAAATAAATAAATACATGAAAGAATCAAGTAAACCTTTTAAAAATACACGTTGAAATATTACCTCAATTTCCTTGTATAGTTGCTGCCGAAGAGAACCATTTCTTGCCATGTAATTAACAATGTATGCCCTCTGTCCCTCATATGGAGTTATCACTCCAATCTGATTTCCATGAGCACAAATTAATAAATCCAACACATACCCAAAGAATTTACTAGACGTTAGTTAAGAGTCCCAGTATACTCACCTGACTGGGAACAACTCCACTTTTTAAGAAAGCGGTCACAAGTTTCTCCACATTAGCAGCCTCGGTTCTATTAAGATATGATGTTCCACTAGCACTAATCTCCTCTTGTCCCAGCTACAAATTAAAATACTAGATAAGAAAACTAAGATTGACCTTGCTTTAAATGGGTATATGAAGGTGGTAGCTATGCCAAGGGATCTGATAGACCATAAATGTTCTAAACAAATTCCATAGTGAAGTTTAATACCTGGACATAGAAAAACATGGGCCGGTTAGGCACCGGCCACGCAAAATCAATCCCTGTTGTCTGCCTTTCAATAATTGTGACTCCATTCTGTAGTGTTCCTTCATAAAAGTTGTTGGATGGAAACTCAGACAAAGCTGGATGCATACGATATTGAACCTGAAATCAAGAATATAATATAACAAGATTAAGTGGATAGTCCTAAATACAGTGAAAGGGAAATTTAAGAAATTATCTTCCTCATTCCCTGGGAAGCATAGCCAGAATAAGAAATAATGTGTCGAAGTTTTACATAACATAAGAAAATGAGAATTCCAATAAATTTTCATTTTAGTTGTGTAATCTGCTAAAGAGCAGAGTGATTAAAGTATCACCTGCAATCTGATTGGTTTAATACCAAGAAGCACAAGGCGTTCAAAGAGAGACTGTGCCAAGCCAGCACGAGCTGCTTTCTTGCACATAATGACAGGGCCAAGCTGACAATGATCACCAACAAGAACAACCTAGAGCAAAACACTTTTGTAAGCAATCAAAAGCAAAAAAAAAAAAGATATTCAGTTCGCTGAGAACCCTAATACCTGTTTTACCCCAAGGACAAGAGGGATTAGGCACTCAGGTTCTGTTGCTTGAGTAGACTCATCAATAAGTACCTATCAGAGAGAAAAATCATATCAGCTTCCGAACAACTAGGGATGCTCCAAATCAAGTAAATGATGTTAACCTGTCTGAATCTAAAGTTTGACAACCGAAGATCAGCAGCACCAACACAAGTGCAGCATATTACATCAGCACTCTGGGTTATCTCGCGTTCTGTAGCTCTTTTCAAATTTTTGTATTTCTTTTCATCACTGCTTGACAGCTCACCTAGTGACAGCATAAACCAACAAGCATAAAAGATATGGTCACTTAAATTACCCCGGGGTGCATGTACAAACAGAAACAACAACAAATCAACTACAAGAAATTGGCAATAGAATTGTAAATGAAGATTAAAAATGTTAACTACAGATAACAAGCCGTAAATGTGGGACCTTGCTCATCTTTCAACTGCTGTAGCTTATGCAGTTCGCTCTTCTCAGATGTGTCAAGATGTCGAACCTGCAAAAAACCATTCATATGAATTACTTTCAAAGAAAGAAAGATAAAGAGGAGAGAATGAATCAGAAAGTTAAACCGTGTAATCATGTCAACTAACCTGGTAGTGAAGGGTCAAATGCTCTACAGGAGAACTTACAGCTTCCCTTGACTTTGCACAAAGGCGAACGACCTGGCATCAGAGTAGAAGAAAGATTAAAGAGAAGCAATAAATAAATTTGATGGGGCAAATTTCAAATTTCAATAATGAATATAAATAGGAGTAACCACCGTCGTACAAAAAAATTTAAAAGAAAAACTAGACATTTAAAGTTCAAATGTTTACCTTTAAACCAGTAGCACTAATTTTTTCAGCTAGTTGGTCTACAGCAACGTTACTTGGGGCACAAACGAGAACCTGTCAGGCAATAATAATAAATATCTGGTAGTCAACTCACAAAAAGCATCTTGAGGGGGATCGATAACAATCAGCTTTACCTGTCCCTGGCCCTGTTTTGCCATGTGATACACAATTGCTGCAGATGTCACAGTTTTACCTGTGCCAGGTGGACCTTGGATCAAGCTTATGGGCTTCTGAAGGACACTCTTCACCGCATTAACCTACTCAAAAGATACGACAGAAACTGTTAAAAATCCGTTTTATATACACAATAATTTCTCACTGTATTAACAAGGCATATGGGATCAAATCAATTCTAAAGGCTCCAAGAAAACAGTTACAATAAACATTCTTCGTGAATTTAATAAGCTGAAAGGCAGGCTATTAGTTACCTGAGATGCATTCAGTTCTGGAAGACCAGGTACCCCAAAACGTCGAGGTAATGTGTTACGAACCATCTGGGCCTCAACTTCATGTCCCAATAACTGATGGTATATATAACTTCAAATAATAGAAACATAGTAACTCAGTGGTTAATTAGCATTCAGTAACAAAGGGACACACACAAAGAAGGAACTAGACTTTCCATTGACCGACTTACCCACTCACACTTGTTTCATCCACAGCAAAATTCTTCATTGCTCCCTGCATTCGATCAAAGCTTGTGCTTTTCCAAACAAAATCAACACTAAATCCATGGTTCACGTCAATTGGAACTCCCTACACATGAGTAAGTAAGGTTGAACATATCTCCACACGTCGTTGTTAAAAGCAAGGCTGACAATGGAATTGAACTCACCTGATTAGCTCGGAGTTCAAGAGCAACCTCCTCTTGTGCAGTTAGCTTGATCTGGAGATTTTTTTTTGAAAATACTGGTAAGGACCTAAACATTCTCAACTACAGGATTCACCCTAAGAACAGAACATATATTTTGTAATCATATCAAAACCCAGAAAGAGGTATACCACATGCCCAACTGATTGCCAGGCTGGATGAACAGCATCTCCTGAGTAGCGCAGGCGTAGTTCATCACCCGGCACCAATCGTAGTTCATTTTCCTCCTGCATTAAAATTTTAGATCGGGCAATGTTCTAATCAATTATTATTATCGACCATTAGGTTTCAACCACCTTCGGGAAGACGAAGTATGCAACGCGCTTCTTGTTAAGACCAATATCCCACCGAACTGTGAGGCTTTCCTTGCTTTGAGACTCTTTCATCATCTACAGGAGAATCAAGATAATAAGCCACAACTGAACAAGTATAAAAGGTACTTGAAAAATAATTATAAAATGAATTACTAAATACACACCTTGTCATAGTCTGCTTCAAGCTTAATTAGAGGTGCAAACACATTTTGATACTGCCAATTACCAAAAGAATAAGTGTAAATACATAGTACTAATAGTGACCTTCTCCAGTAAACTGGTATGATTAATAACAGTTTCTCTCATTGAACAGAGAAGTATTTGTTTTTTTATATCATAAAAGGCTGAAAAAAATTATATACCTGATAGGCATCTTCATACTTAGGTTGAACAGGCTGAGGTTCATCATCTACACCAGGTTTTTCAAGGTCTTCAAGAGTAGCGTCCGGATTTGTCTTCCATAATTCCTCTATCTTGTTTATTTGCTGTGGACTAATTTGGCGTGCCCTCAACTGTTCCTGCTCTGATGGAACCTGTAAAACAAGAATTAATAATAGCCCTCCCATAAAAATGTCTTTGTAAGCAAAGAAAAGGCAAAGATAGGAACTAACCTTAACAAGCCAGGGGAGGAAACACCTATCGTCAATCAAGGGGCACCACTGACTTAGGTCCCAGTTCATATCCTTCAGGGCATTTACATTTAAACAAGGCTCTCTACAAAGCAGAACGACAACACTATCTGTCTTTGCTGAGATGAAACCGAGAAGAAAGACATTTCGGCATCCACAGTTATAGCATTCCAGAATAGTTTCCCCTAGCGGACTGTCTCTATGAAGACAAACTTCCTTGTGCTTTGCTCGAACCTAAAAAACAACCAACAGAAGAAAATCAATTTAGAATCTGAAAGAGATACATCAATAGTGCAGCAAACAAAACAAACCAGAAACCACATCACAAGAAACTACAACACTTCTATAAAAAGGATTCAACAAAGGAAGAACCAAAAAAAAAAAAAAAAAAAAGAGATAACAATGACAATTTACTAACCAAGTGATTCACAATATGCGAGCCAGAGGTATTTCCCCTTGAATTGCAGAACCACTTTCTACAGGAAGCAACATTACACCTAACCACACAAGCTGGATTGGAGATACCACAATACTTACAAGCATGCTCTGTGAAATCATTCGTACCATAATCAAAACCATCATTGTCATCACCAGTCTCCTCAAAGTTCAAATTCCCAATACCAGCAGCCAATGAATCAACCTGACTACCACTACTTACACCAACTCCACCACGCCCCACTTTAGCACCATTCCCGGCACTAGCAGACAGGGAAGAAGGTGATGAAGCCTCGGAATGATGATCCGCAGCAGCTCCTCCACCACCACGATCGGATTCTTCAGCGATAGAGATAGAATCAGACGGTGTTGGCCATGCCGTTGGTGATCGAAACTCTGGGTAATCGAACTCTGAATCACCTTGAGTATTGAATTCCAAAAAGGTATATGCATCGGCAACCGTGTCTGGCTGCGATGCCGTCTCGAAGAGATCGTTCTCTTCAGAATCCATTGAAATCAGACGCGAGAAATCGAGCTCCCTTGTTACGATCTCGTATCGCTCTTCTGCAGTACGAGAGAGAGTTAGGGTTAGGGTTATGCGATACTGGAAACGAATAGAATGTTTAATCTCATATAAACACTCTCGTTGGCTTGGGAAATAAAATCAGAAATAACAAATATATTTTTTTCTTAAATGTTAAAAAAAAAAAAAAAGCAAATAATCAATTTATTTTGTTGTTTACTTCAGTCTTATCTATTTACTTAACCTTGCCCTCTTGTCTTTTGTTTTATAATTTTGGGTGTCTTGAATTTTCAATCTTTACACTTATGGCTTTATGTTATTATTTCTCCCTCCTAAAACCTCTTACATACAACTAGTCCTGATTTGGTTCAATTATTTTGTCTAAACTTTCAAAGTTTACACTAAACAGTTTAGTCTAATTTTTTGATTTTTTTATTCGTACGACTGATTATTTTGGTATAAATATTATATAGTAAGATATGATACTCTTAATGGTATGTAAGATATTCTATTTTGAATGTATGTAAATATGGGTAGTAGACAACATAAAATAGTAAGGTTTTGCATATTTTATTATTGGAAGTTCTCTGGTATTTTCAAGAATATAAATAAAACACACAAACATAATTTGTTAAATC
The DNA here is from genome assembly GCA_963854855.1 of Nasturtium officinale. Lineage (NCBI taxonomy): Eukaryota > Viridiplantae > Streptophyta > Magnoliopsida > Brassicales > Brassicaceae > Nasturtium > Nasturtium officinale. The sequence continues at coordinate 314,248 of OY978506.1, forward strand.
ACATAATCAAATTAACTCATAGTGATTCAATAGTTGAAAAGATAGTGTTCAATTTTTTTCAATTAAATCTTTTTTATTAGTTCTTATTGTTAATGTTTAAAATGACAAAATTAGTATTTTCATGATTCAAAATTAATATACTTTAATCTTGTTTATTAGTTCTTATTGGTAATGTTTAAAATGACAAAATAGTATTTTCATGATTCAAAACTAATATACAATTCTCATCGGTTAAAAATCACATATTCGACTAAACCATATTTTAAAATACTAATCGCAATTACGAAAGACAGTGATGTTGTTCTACTACTTTTAAAAATAGAAAATGCGTACAAAAATATTAAAATACTTTTTGACCAAAAATGCTTATTAAGGCCATGAATGGCTGGTAGTTATAAATGGTTTTTTAAAAAACTTTTAGATTTTGGTTTTTAGTTTTTGAGTTTTTTGGTTTTTGATTTTTGCTGTAAATTTTAAGGGAGAAACAAGGTTATAGTAGTTTTTGGTTTTTCTTTGAAAATTAGAGAAACCATCAAAAGCTGGTTTTCCTAAATTTTAGGGAATCTACTTTTGTAAAATCTTGAATATATGAAAACTAGATCTTTCAAAATCTAAAACCAAAATCTGTTTCAAAAACTACAAACAATGAAGACCTAAACTAAAGTGAAGGTTACAAAGAAAAACACACAAAAACAGATAGACACTAACTATGCCAAAAAAAAAACTTAAACAACACTCACGAATTCTAGAACATTAGGAGTTTTAACAAGAAAACTAAAAACACAATTGAAGTTGATGTGAAACAATTATTCTTTACTGGATAAGGTCAACACATATTTCTCTTTAACCAAAAAAATAATAATAATAACAATAACTCGTCTCCATTTAGTCTTGTTAATCGACAATTTGCTGAAGAACCGCTCTAGGATACAATGAACTACATCATGGTAGAAGTTCAATGTTGCTAAGGACATCATCTTGATTCGCATTGTACAGTTATTATTTTTTGATAAAAAGCTTCAGTTAAAATTGTACTTCACCTTTACTTATTAACATGTTTCACATCATCTATGCCAAACGTAATATCAAATAAAATAAGGGACAATTTTATTAAAGTATATTGTGAGAATAGAACATAGAAGATCCGTTTAAAAAAATAAAGTTGTGAAAGAGTTTTATCTTGAAGAATTTTCCCTCTAACGTTCATTTTTAAACATGGTTGCAGTCGATATCAACGCTATGAAATTACTCATATGAAACATCACGTCATCACACTCAATCGCTAACACCTTCATTTTTTTGTTAAAGTCGCTAACACCTTCATTGTAATAACTGATAACAATATATTGATTTACTGCGAACAAAGGTGTGGCTGATTCAGAAAGAAAGAAAACGTCAAGTTTAAGGCTACTATATATTAAGTTAGTAATTAAAATGATCTAGAAATCCAAATTAAAGATACAAAATTATATAATTAATTTTATGCGGGTATTTTCTTGCATATGTGTGCTAAACTATTTGTCTTAGATTTTGTGTGGAAAAAAATAACGAAAGTGAACAAAACTTTGGTCCTCTCAAATATGCCCAAATGAGCTCAAAGAAAATGTAGACTAATTAACTAGTGTAAACACCATATTGACCAATCTAGAAAAGTCTATTAGGAAAGCTATTCGTTGTGCGAACATACAAGTCATGGTGTGTAAATTAATTTGTCGAATGTAGGAAATGTCCTACAACCAAATTTACAAATCCAAAATTTAGGATCTATATATAACAAACAACCAAAAAAAATTCTTTATTTACTTTTTTTTACACAAGTATTTATATATACCAAAACAAAAATAAGAAACAAATTCGAAACAACCAAAACCATACAATAATAGGTAAATTACAAAAATAGAAAAGAATAAACTAAAAACAACCACACATACATAAAAACCATCATTTACGTAGCCTCTTCTTAGTAACCTCGTAAGCCATGAAATAGTTGTAACATTTTCTTCTTTCTTCTTTCTGATTGCTTTCGAAGACGATCAAATCCTAGAGAAGTCTACGTTGTAGACATCTCTCTTAAATCCAATCCCATTGTTTGTTATCCGATGTCGAATATGCAATTCTCTTGCGATCCTAAACCCTTCATTCTCCTCTTGTTTCTCGTCGTTGTTGCATCAGCTGATGTAGCTATCTTGAGAACAGACTATTACCAAAAAACATGTCCTGATTTCAACAAAATCGTACGTGAAATTGTTACAACCAAACAGCTTCAACAACCAACAACTGCGGCCGGAACACTTCGTCTCTTCTTCCATGATTGTTTCCTTGAAGGTTGTGATGGATCCGTCTTGATAGCTACCAACTCGTTTAACAAAGCAGAACGTGATGATGATCTCAATGATTCTCTTCCAGGAGATGCTTTTGACATTGTCAGTCGGATCAAGACAGCTCTCGAGCTGTCTTGTCCTGGTGTAGTTTCTTGTGCTGATATCCTAGCGCAAGCTACACGTGACCTTGTTACAATGGTAGGAGGACCTTACTTCGATGTAAAACTTGGTCGTAAAGATGGATTAGAATCAAAAGCTCATAAAGTCAGAGGAAATGTCCCGATGGCTAACCAATCAGTTCATGACATTCATGGAATCTTCAAGAAAAATGGATTTAGTCTTCGTGAGATGGTTGCATTAAGCGGAGCTCACACAATTGGATTCTCTCATTGTAAAGAGTTTTCTGACAGACTCTACGGATCACGAGCTGATAAAGAAATCAACCCGCGATTCGCATCAGCTCTTAGAGATTTATGCAAAAACCACACAGTGGATGACACAATCGCGGCGTTTAACGATGTGATGACTCCAGGCAAATTTGACAACATGTACTTCAAGAACCTAAAGAGAGGACTAGGGCTTTTAGCTTCTGACCATATACTTATTAAAAACAATAGAACGAAACCATTTGTGGATCTATATGCAACTAATGAGACAGCATTCTTTAAGGATTTCGCACGTGCTATGGAGAAACTTGGTTCTGTTGGTGTTAAGGGTGATAAAGAAGGAGAAGTGAGACGTAGGTGCGACCACTTCAATAATCTCGACGTGTAAGAAAGATAAACAAAGTAACAATATTTCTGTTTTCTATTTGCGAGGAGAAAGGAGAAGTTAAGGAGAACCAATATTTGGTTGGTATGTATGTGTTTAAAAGCTGTGTGTTTTAAGCAAAACTATGTTTTATAGGTTGGTATATTCAAGATGGGATGTGTATTTTTTTCATTAAAAATCAAATTGTTGTATTTTAAAATATATATAGATGTGGTAAGGCACACCAGACACACCACCATAGATCACAAGAAAGTATAATAGTTTTTAGATGTTAAAAGTAAATATATACAAATAAAAGAAAATATTATACAAAAGCAATTGTAGGTAACATCCCTTTTATTTACCAAAAAATAATTTAACATATTTCATTGGTAGGTGATGCTGATATGTTAAACCATGGGGCAAAACTCTTCCCTGGATCAAACAATGTAACAATGTTTTTTTTTAATTTTTTTCTAAGTAGGTCTGGGCAAAATATATGAAACCCGAATTACCAATATGAACCCAATCTTAAAAATAGAACCGAACCCAAACTAAAAAAATATCTAAATGGGTTTTACATTTTTATATCCGAAACCAAAACCCCAATTGAACCGGAATATAATTATATAACTAAAAATATAAATTATAAATATTTAATTGTATTAATATATACAAATTTTATATAACTTAATTATCCAAAATTAAAATTATAAATTCAAACTATAAATGATTTTATATCATAACAACCCAAATACTAAATAATCAATGCATTTTATAGTTTTAAGTTATATTTATGAAATTTTAATTTATTTTATTTCTTTTATTTTTAATATTTCGTGTACCCAAAACCGAACCGAATCTGCATAAAACTAAATTAAACCCGAACCAAAAACTATTATTACTGAAAAGTATAAAAAAATTATAAACTCTAAAGATCCAAAATCTGAAAATCCTAATCTAAACCCGTACGGGTACCCAAACGTACTACTTCTAACTCTTTTTTCTTAACTCAAATTTTGTTTTGTTTTCCTCTCTTCGGATGGATCAAATGAAGAATTTTTCCAGGTATGGGGAACCCGGAATGAAAGCAACTTGCCTGGCATAACGGAGTTGCATTTCTCCGCTGACATTCAGTCAATGAATGGCGATAGATGTTTAGGTGAAATTTTTCACGGGTAAGTTTGTCTCAAAGTTTTTTTCATTAATCATGCAGGTCTGACCAGCTAAAAATCCTATATCATTTAAAAAATAAAATTATATCTTAAATTTTATAAAATGACAACAAAATTTATATAACATTAAAAACTCAAAAAAAAATCAGTTTAAAATGACTTTAAACAACATTTTTTAAACTCATAACATCACACAATTTTATATAAAATAACTTTAAAAAAAAATATTAGCGGGTATCCGCATCATCTACCAATGAAATAATCATTAACCGCATCTGTCTTGCTAAATATATTACCCACATGACATCCATTTATCCCACTTAATTTTAAACCTATATTTTTTTTAATTGTACCCGTTTGGGCTAGTCAAATAGGGCAGAATCTGCGGTAATGATCCAAATTGACAAGACTATCTTTAAAATACATGACCAAAATTTAATCGTAAATGTATGTATTTTAATCTTAAAATTATATAATTGTAATTAATTGTAAATTATTAACTATAACCATTAAGTAACTGTATAATAAACTATTAGTTTAACGTTTAGTTAACCGTAACCAGTTTAAAAATAAATTAATCATTTTACTTTAATTATATTTTTAAACTATTATTCATAAGATTACATAACTAAATAAAATATATGGTATGTAGTTATTTAGGAAGTTCTCTCTATAAATACTTGAATTCATATAAATCATTATAATAATAAATATTAAAACTATCATCTCATTTTTAATAAAGGTTAAACAAAATAAATAGTATACTACTAATACAAAAACTGGAGTTATTCTCTGTTCTCTTGTTGAGTGGGATATTTCTTATTAGTATACTACTACTTGCTTATAGACCATGAATGATACATAAAAGTAGAACTGATAGAATAAAAAAAGGTAGAAAATAACGAAGGTCACAATATGCATGAATCTGGTCAAATAAACAATTCCAAAATCTTTTTTCTTGTCAACAAGTCTAAGAAAATTTAAGTCACACACATGATATATCTCTCATAGAAAACTCAAAAAGAATATGTATTGATGTAAGGTATTAAAATAGTAGATGATTGGACTCAGTATTTATGAACCTTTAAGAGTGTAACCAAATCTTGTTGGTTGAGAACTAGATTACCAAACCCATCTACTTACTCAATCTAGTATTTATCTTTTTTTTTTTTTAACTTTTAAAGTTACTCATCCAAATTTCTTGGCCACTCAGTTCCCTAATTTATTTGTGAAGTATTAAAAATACACATGTAAGTATGTAACGACAAATGTTGATTTCTATATTTATTTATAACAATAGGATAGAGGTTATGTGAAATTATGGCGTTGCACAAAAGGTTTTAGATTTATAACATTTAAAACCATGTTCACGTGCAGCGACGCAAGAAGAAGCAGCCATAGAATACGACATCGCAGCAATAGAGTACCGTGGACTTAACGCCGTTACCAATTTCGACGTCAGCCGTTATCTAAACCCAAGCGCCGCCGTAAATCATATCCCGGAATACGAATCTAATCCCATTCGAGACCCTAATCACGAGCCCGAATCTCCGAAATCAGAAGAAACAGTCGAACCATCCACAACGACGGAAGCTATTTCAACTCGCCGGAGCTTTCCCGAAGACGTATTTTGGGTGTCAAGATTCCGGCAAGTTAGCGACGGAAGAAGACGTTATATTCGGTGGTTTAAATTCTTTCATAAATCCTGGTTTCTATAATGAGCCTTAATAATCCTACTTTCATCAGTTTTGTTTGATTTACCAATGCATCGAATATTACATATCATAATACACCTCTCAAATTAATTTTACTAGGACCCATCAAATTCAAAGATTCATCGTTGATACTGTTCTTGAGGCTACTGATCAAATCAATAAGTTTAGGTTGCAACTTTTATTATTAATAAAAAAAAACACAACACACTTTCAGATAATAACTCTTATCAAATCCATAATTTGGTTATGATGATGAGTCATCTGAGTTTTTATTTATAAGAAAAAACCAATATTATTAGACTCTCTCTCAACTGCACCTTGGATCTTTATATGCAGAAAAACAATATTCAAAAGTTTTGATATGAAGAATCACAAAGTTCTCAAATAATAAACACAACAACTTTGATGCATACATACCTGAGGGAAATAAACGGGAAAATGTATGGAAAACAAAGGCTACTTTCTCATATAACCAGTTGAATTGCAAGGCTTGCCCTTACCTGAACCCAAAAGAGACAGTAACATATACATGGTATAGGAGTTTGGTTTATGTAAGGAAGTGTTTCTCTATACATCATTCATTACCCATGAACTTCTGTGAGACCAAACCGGAATGATCGAAAGCATCCATCCAGCTAGGAAAGAAACATACATACATACATACTCTCGGATAGCAAACCCTGTCGATTTACATACAGAAATAGATCCAAAAACACATAGGACCAGTTGAGTAGACAACGAACGCATTTGACTCAAGAGATTAATCAAGCCTTTGGAAATTGGATACAGAGTTTCTCGTGAAGTTGATCATTGTCCTGGGTGATGAGAAACTTGAGTGCCCAAAGACCAACTCTATATCTGCCTTTGCTTCTTCCATCGCAGAATGGACGTCTTGCAGTTCCTAGATCAAAGGAAAAGATAAAATTACAAGTTGATTCGTGATCGCAGGACCAAAATCCTTTATTTTATATATCTGAATTCTTCCAGGAAGAAATAAGACCTTTCTCACTCTAGAGGTTTGACCATCAGGAAGGGTTTATGGTATGAGGACCAATGCCATGGCAACAACATTCATGACAAATGGTGTGAATGAATGAAGAAAGAATCAAAATCAACTAATCCTCGCTTGTTCTTTGCTGATGGTGACTTCAGCTATAGGCTTTAGAATATGTGAAAATACAATATTTTATTTTATATATTGGAAAATATATAAAACCTGGGAAATATATAAAAAAGCATTAGTTAGACGTAATTGTGACACCGTTTATCGATGAACGTTTTTGAGCATAACCATTGATGTGAACCTCTATCTTTGACAATTTTGAGGACCCTTCACATCTTGTCACAATGAAGAAAACAAGTGAACAATGAATAAAAGGCAACACAATTTCTTTCCCTTTCCTCTCTAAGATGGATGCTGAGGGGAGCTTACACCAGAATTGTTGATTATCTTCCAATAGCTACAAGAAAGTGAAACATGAAAATGACCTTAGAGAAAATGCAAGATTGTTGATTGATCGAAGCTGCAAAACAAGAAGAGTGTGTACCTTTTAGATTTTCACCAAAGAGTTTCAGATCAGATGTCGCTTTATAATCTCGAATACCGATAAAGTATAGACCGTTAAATGTACAAATGCATAAGTAGATGATCACTGCAGATGGAAATTCTTACCTTGTATCCAAAAATTTCATCCTCATATGGACCAATGGTGATGATGTCCAACTTTGTATCCTAAAGAAGATACTAATGCTCGAAATTATGGTTTGAAAATGAAAATACTCGAAACACTACTTCTCTGAACATAAATGAACATATAGAAGAGGTACCAAGTCCATTCATGCAATGTCTGACTCATAGTAGTCATTTGAAAGGAAGGCTTCAGGTTGGCTTTTATGGCCTCGAATAGGCAAAATTCTTTTACATGGTAAAAATGAAAAACTGTATTATATATACCTCTGTGAAATGAAAAAGTTCAGAAGCTTTTGCGAGGAAAGGACAATATATCTCTGAATATGGAATACTATACAGATCGAAAATTAGAGTCTGGTAAACTTCTTTGTGCTGTTAGCAAGATGATCAGACAGAGAGAAGAAGCATCTAGATTAGCTTCACTTCGCCTTTTTATCACACTGAAAAATCCTGTTGCAGCATGCTTTTGCTCTTCTGTAAGACTATTGAGCCACAGGTTGAACTCCTAAAAAAGTTTCGAAACACATTTTTTACTACAGGAAGTTGTGATGTTATGTTATGAATGTATGTATATTATTGCCTTTGTATATTCTGATCTTGACTCTTTTTTCCTTTGTTTATTCTGATATTGACTCTACCTTTGTATATTCTGATCTTGACTCTTCCTTGATTATCAATCATCATGTAAAATATGAATTACAAAACTGAAACCCTTAAAAACTGTTAATCAGTTTGAGAGAGAGGAAGGAATGAATGATTAATACCTTTGTTAGGTGAAGATTCATCATAACGACGAGAATGGTGATTACACCATATCCGATGCCTTACTCGATGGGCTTCTTCTCTCCAAGTTTTGGTCGAGAGAGATGGAAACAGAGAGAAGAAATTTTATTAGTGAGAGAAATTTTATTAACTAGATAAAAGCAGAAGAATAACGAACGTAGAAGAACATTCTGCTTTTAATAATATAGTATTCACAATTTAACACTTCAAATAGGTTTTTAAAAATTACAAATTATACTTATAAAATATATAGATTTATACATTTGAAAAACAAACTTAAGTATTAATTTACAAAATGTAGAAACATGTTAAATTTGCAACAATCACTAACAATCAAAAGACTTTTGACAGGATGCCAAATTTGGTTTGTTTTCACAATTTTGTAATTTAACACTCAAATTTTTTGAAAAATATTATTTATACATCCGAAAATAAAGTTGAAAAACAAACTTAAGTATTAATTTACAAAATGTAGAAACATGTTAAATTTGCAACAATCACTAACAATCAAAAGACTTTTGACAGGATGCCAAATTTGGTTTGTTTTCACAATTTTGTAATCTAACACTCAAATTTTTTGAAAAATACTATTTATAGAGAAAAACTTTTTTTATTGCTAAATTATTATTTTATAAACCATTTTTAAAAAAAAATGAAATTGAAAACCGTTGAAAAATACTGTTTTTGTTTTGTGTCTGAATTACGAAATAGAGAGAGAGAAAGAATGAATAGCTGTGTATATTGGTGACGTGGCGGAGTAGCTTTCTTGGATGGAGCTTGTGACTTCTTCCATGATGATTCGTTTGGTCTGATCCTGACTCTTTCTTCATTTATCATTGCTTCTTCCACTCCCTGAATCACTATATCAATCATAAAGTTGGCATTTAGGTTTTGGTTGGAGGCAGAAACTCAAAAACCCTAAAAAAATTTGGATCGAATGAATCAATTTCAGAGAGGAATGAATGATTAATACTCACTTCGTTTGATTTTCTTTCCGCAACGAGAATGGTGATTCCACCATCTTCGACGCCTGTTGTTTCGCTTGCACAAGCGACATTGATGGGCTTCTTCTCTATTAGAAGTTTTCGTCGTGTGAGATAGAAACAAAGAGAACAAGTTTGTTTAACTAACGAAAGAATCTGATTGAGTAATTAAAGAAAAAGAAGAAGAAGAATAGAAGAAGAAGAAGAAGAAGAAGAAGAAGAAGATAATTTGATATTTTGTTTTCAGCAAATAAAAATATGAATAAGGTAATCGATCGATGATATCTTATGCCCCTCTCTATTTATAAACTCTGTTTTCCTTTTCAATTTCCCCTTTTCTATTTTTTGTTACCGTTACTTTTTTTTCCATTTTTTGTTACCGTTACCTTTTTCGATTTTTGTTACCGTTACTTTTTCAAATTTTGTTACCGTTACGTCTGCTGCATTAGCATGCCCCTTCACCCAATCTATTAGAGCTGGATTGCTGTGCCAAACCTGATTATGAGAAATTAACTAATTTAGTTTAAGATCAGCAATGATATCTCATGTTCACAACAAAAACAGAAAATTCGAAACTACAGATCTAGCAATAAGATCACCTGCTCATAGAAAATATCGCCAACTTATTTCATGGAATGAATACTGAGTTATTTTGGTACATCCGAAACAAATAAATCACTGTGACAAATTTAACCTTAGCTTGAAGGGTGTCATGAGAATATCTCTGGAGTTGCTTCTGCAGAGATAAACTACGGCCTCACTGTTCACTTAGTCACCTTCAACAAACTCAAAAGAAACACTCTTATGTGAGATTATACATTTTCATATAAAACCTCTAGCCTAGCAATACGTCACAAAATTCTCATTTTGTATCCGTCTATATCATGGAATATATCAGAGATGAGCAGAAACAGATAATTAGTAAAACACAAAAAAGAGATAAAATACCTCTGTCTGATTATGTCAAACACTTTTCAATACTCTCCATTTACATCATATGGCACATAAGTCAGAAAGTTTCGGTACTCTTCGTTAGGTATGTATTTTACAGCAGAGACTTCCTCTACCTAACATAAATAAGAGCACTTGCACTCGGCTGCATCTACTCCGGTCTATCACCGAGATGTCAAGACTACTAACATACTTTTGGATGAGAAGTATAGAGCCAAGGTATCGGATTTCGGGACGTCAAGATCTATAAACTTAGATCAAACTCACTTGACAAATCTGGTTGCAGGGACTTTTGGATACTTGGATCCAGAGTAGTTTCAAACTAGCCAGTTTACGGATAAAAGTGATGTTTATAGTTTTGGGGTTGTCTTGGTTGAACTCATAACTGGAGAAAAACCTTTCTCTGCTACACGGTCTGAAGAAAATAGAGGACTTGCATCTCATTTCATTGAAGCCATGAAACAGAACAGAGTTGTTGATATTGTTGATTCTCGGATCAAACAAGATTGCAAGTTGGAACAAGTGTTGTCCATGGCAAAACTTGCCAGAAGGTGTTTAAGTCTAAAAGGGAAGAAACGGCCAAACATGAGAGAGGTTTCGATGGAGCTTGAGCGGATCCGTTCATCACCTGAAGATTTGGAGGTACTTATCGAAGAGGAGGAAGAAGAAGGAGAAGAAGAAGAAGAAGAAGAAACCGACATGGAAATAAACAGAGGCTTGCTTCTTCAAGAACATACAAATAGCAGATGGTAGATAGGAATGGATAGGGTGTAAATTGTGAAAAATTTCCATCATAAATCATTTGAAATTCATCGAAGCCACTAACTAATGGTTTGAGCTGTGCTAATTTTGAAACGAGATTAGTCTTATATGAACAAGCTTGAATCTTTCAGAAAATAAAATACCAAGACGCTCAGGGTAAATCTGAATCATCCATTATACGTTCAATTTACACATGGATAGAGAACAGGCCAATAAATAAAGGAACACAGATCGACCTCATGGAAAGAGAGAGATAACGAACCGGTGAGACAGAAAGAATTGACAAAACGGCTAGAGTAAAACCGGTATGAATTCAATTCTCTGTTTCAAGTTAAACACACAAAAACCAATCCCCCCAAGAATCTGAATCCTATTTAGGATGATTTGAAGGAATGTTTCTAATTTTTTTTTTTTTAACTCTTCCTAAAAAGATTAGTAATAAGATTTATTAGATGAACATATATTATTAACATACGAATTAAGATAACGTTTCTTAAGGTTTAAGGATTACTCCCAAAATAAATAACTAAATCTTCCTAATTTTTTTTTAGAAATAAAGACTTCATAAATCTATATAAATTAAAATTATGTGTTGTTCTAGATAATAGTTGGTTACTTTTTTTTTTAATTTATTTTACTCTGCTATAAGGGTTTCAAAGACGTTTTTTTTATTTTACATTTTTCTGATAAATAATTCAACTTGGTTTCCATTTCATATCTCATTTTCTTCTGAATCAATTGTGTTCATGCTTGATAGATTGCTTTGGTTTAGCTAGATATAAGTGACCAGAGTCGAAACACTAAAGAAAACAATTCAATAATGACACTCTTGCTCTTCCTCATTATGTTCTTTCTCCTATTAAACAGTTTCACAAGTGCACAATCTCTGCTTCATGATTCTTGCAAGAAAGCTGCGGATAAAAACATGAATTTCAACAACACTTTCTGCGTCAAATCTCTCGAAGAGAATCCATACAGGGCCATGTCTGTAAATTCAGGATCCTAATCAAACCATAAAATAGGAGCCCTATAACTCACAGAAGAATTTAAAAAAAAAAAACAGAAATGAAAATACAAAAATGAGAGAGTGGAGCGTCAAAAAAGAATTTGTTTTTCTAATTTTAGTTAGTTTTTAAATATATTTTTAAGTTTTTGGTTAAATTGGGCTTCTAATTTTTTTATGGGTATGTTAGAAATTGGGTTTCTAAAATTCGTATATTAAATTTTGGGGTATAGTGTTAACAATAAAATGTATATGAAAATGTGTTTATTTTGTTATTAAAATTAAAATGTTAATGAAAATGTCATTTGGAAACACTAAAATAGGTTTACTAAATTTACATGCAGTTATGGGAAAGAAATATTGCATGTTGACCAATTAAAAAAATAAGTCGATGATTTGAGAAATAAATGGTAAAAAATATATATTTGATTTTCTTAGAAAATGTTGACGAAAATAGCATGAAGATAATATCTTTAGTTTGGAATTTGGAAACACATTAAAACAAGCTGACTAAATATAGCGTATGGAAAGCAAATATTGCATGTTGACCAATGTCAAGCAAGTAAACTGATACATAGTTTAAGAAATAAACATTACAAGTGTACATGTTATGATTACTAATCCCTTTTTCATTTGTCAAAAATCCCCCAAGAGTCAATGACTTATATAAGTAAAGTCTTAAATTGAACTATTAGATAATTATGACAAAGCCGTTACGTTATATAAGGAAATACTCTTACACTAAAATTCATTGTTTCATTAGTTTTCCTATAAATTGAATCACGAAGTTAATACATTCTTCAACCATCAAATTCTCATTCTCTCAGCTTCCCAAAGAAAGAAAAATAATGAAGCTCTTCATTTCATTCGTTATCTTCTCTTTTATCTTAAACAGTTTTGCAACAGCACAAACTCTCATTCAAAATTCTTGTAAAAACGCTGCAGCTAGTGACCCAAATTTAAAATACGATTTCTGCGTTAAATCTCTTGAACAAGATCCAGAAAGCAAATCTGCGACAAGCCTCGTAGGTTTGCTGTTAGCATCAACAAAATCTGCTGCAGGAATAAATATGAACGTGGTAGGAATTGCTCAACAGATGCTCAAGACCAAGAAATTTGCCAAGCCTATTGAAGCAGCCTTACGTGATTGTGTCGAAGTATATAGTGATGCTATTGATGATTTTAACGAAACTTTATCAAGCGTTGAGTCTGGAGATTACAGCACTGCTAACATTAATCTAAGTGCTGCTTTGTATGAAACAGTAACTTGCAATAAGGGATTCAAAGAAATAAAGCAACCAAATCCGATTGCAAGCGAGAGCGCTTTACTGTTTCATAAGATTTTGATTCCTTTGGCTTTTACCAACATGGTATGATTTATTTAAACATGGATTATAAATGTAAAGAGACATATATCATAATGGAAATAATTTTTTTACTTTACACATGGTTTTATTTTTTCTGGCAACATTTACATTACATTTACGATTTAGAAACCCAAAAATGTATGTTATTCAAAGTTGAAGAAAAATACGCAATGTTGAAGATTTAAGAAATAAATATTCAAAGATTATATATATATATGTTATTATAGATTGTTCAACACAGATTGAAAATAATAATATTTTGATAATATGTACATCCACAAAAAACCATAAGATTATTTGTTTCATTTTACTACAAAACATGAAATTCTTGCTTTACCTTGTTATGTTCTTTCTCCTTTAAAAAAAAAAAAAAAGGATAGAACATAGCTAATACGACATTATTGTCCAAGCTCGATGTGACGAGTAAAAGTTAACAGTTTTGTAGTTTTCTTACATGCGTGCAATGTGAATCCCATCTTCACTATCTTCATCTCCTTCCTCATTCTTCTGATCATCATGATTGCCGCGGTTGTAGTTACTTGATGATCCCAACAGGAAAGGTTGATCCTTTAGAATTGAAATCTGATCCATTGGAATTGCATTTCTCTTATAGTTCCAAACCAACATCGATGTGTAATCTTGAGGAGAAACAAGTCCCTTCTCTCTAATAAACCTCTTTTGCTCTTCTAAGGTTTTGGGTTCATCTAGTATTAAGTACTCAATCAAAAACTTCTCGTGCTCGGGCCTCCAGTTACCCGGAGAAGGCGAATAATCTGTTTCTGGAACTAAGAGACATTCTTGTATAAACAAGTCCATCAACTGATTCAGCAAGACCCATACTCAAGAGATTGTGATACTCTGGTGATTGACCTTTCTTCTCCTTTAAAGGACGGCTCAGATTCCGAGCACCGATCTTGTACACTTTAGCTCGTGATCTAAGCTTATATTTTGCAGCATAAAGCTTAGCCAGTGAACCACGGATAATATAAGAGCAAAAATTCACAATCTTTTTCCGGTTATCTGCAAACCGATACCACTCAGCAACTGTAGTCAAAAACTTGTTCATCTGATTGTTCGTATGAGCTTGAGTCGCATGGAACGTTCTAAAGCAAGGTTGTGGATCCAGATCCCGATCTCCTTTTATAAAGTTCAGCTTTCGAAACTGTTTGATGCATTGTTTCAAACTCTTTGTAACGGATAAAAGCGTTCCCACACCTTTTTCACTTATAATCTTTCCACCGGTTGCAGTATACCTCAAAGTCGGATACACAACTCGGCGACACAAAACATGATCAAGAAACATTATACCTTTGGTTATATGTTCAATGGGAAACATGAAGTGTTTCCTTGATCCGCTTCTCCTTCAGGGTTATCCCATATAACATCGCTTTTAGAAAGGCGGTAAAAATCTTTCACTTTCGATTCCATCCAACGATCGAGCTCATCAAGACATACATTAACCAAAAGAGGACTAAGAATCCCGCAATTTCCCCATTGTGGAGACTTCCCAGCTTCTTCAGGAGCAAAAACGAAGAACGTCTCTAACCAATAAGGATCAGGCTCAGGCTCATCATCAGCCAAAACCCGTTTCTTCTGATACTTTCTCTTTGTAGTCTTCTTCTTTCCCTCATCTTCAACCTTACTCGTAACAACAACAGGCGTAATCAAAGCAGACTTAATCAAATCAATAACTTTCTTATCTCTAACATCTCTCATTAAAGAACTAATCACAAAACCAACTTTCATTCCATCCAAAACAACACTCAAATCACCTTTAACATACCACAAATAACCCGCGAAATTCCTCCGAATAACTCTCAGAACCGTATGCGCGCTTCTCCCAGGCCTGAAGGCAAAAGACTTATGCGAAAATCGAGATTCGTAAATAGGTTCCAAAATCATCAACAAAACCTCTTGAACAATCCTATCTTAGGTTGAGTAGTAGTCAAAATAGCTTTGATCTTCCTCTTAGATAAAGACTCATACTCAGTTTTATCTCTAGGAGATTTAATATAGAAATCCAAACGAGCTCCCCATTTAAACCGATCATCAAGAACAGAGTTTCTTAAAGCTAATAAATTCTCTAAAGCTGATCTTTGAATTGAGCTACGAGGAACATAAGCACCTAATTCATCACAGCAAACTTTTTGATAAGCTAATACCCAAAGCTCGAATCTTCTAAGGTATGAAGTTAGATTTGTAGCAGTTTTATCAGGTTCTTTGAAATTCTCAAGCCACATCTGAGAACAAAGTGAAACTCCATCTTCTTTTAATAGATTTGATGGATCATCTGGATTTGGTGATGATTTTTGTCGTTGAGGAGAGAAGTATGAGAGGTATCGGAGATTTGTAGAGCCGTTAGGGTTTTGAGTGAAGTAGAAAACGTTGGTTAAAGATGATGGAGGTTTAAGCCATTTGTGATGATTCAATATAGAGAAGCTTCGACGCATTTTGGTGATTGGAGAAATGAGTTCTGGAGATTTCAAAGAGTAACTTACAGAGATGAATTGATTGAAGGAAGCTTAGTCTTCTTCACAGAAATGGTGGAAACTCTGTAACCTATGTTAAACCCCAAACCTTTGTGGTTTTTTTTGCTGCTTCTTTTTTTCTGGTTTTGAGAGAGACATCGATGAAGAAATTTTTTGAATTGGACAGAATCAAATAATTGGGCCTTTACCTATAGGCCCAAAATATCATAGGCAATAAGCAAACTGTTGAAAACTTGAAATACTAAATTCTTCTGTTTGTTCTCTTAAGTTAGAGTCTATGTTGGCCTAGCCCAAATGCCGTTGAAATTGTGAAGACAAAAGCCCACATAAAATTCCCTAAAAAAAATTAGGGGAACTAGTTTTTTTTTTTTAATATAATTTCACGAATTTTTACCAAAAATCTAAAAACTACTTTTTGGTTTTTCATTTTGTAAACAATACTTCTTCTCTTTTCATTTATATATATATATTTTTGACAAAATTCAAAAATCAAGATTCAAAATTTAAAATATAAAAGCCAAAATCCTTTTATACTCAAGATCTTGGAAAATAAGGAGTCGTATACTGATATGTAGTATCAGAATGAAACTTCTGCAGGATCACGATGGCCTAATTCGCTTTATCTTCTTCAGGGAAAAAACTGGAAACCGGTATAAGATTTGTTAAACCCCAAATCTTGTGATTTTGATGTAAGCAAATGATTTCATCCTTTTATTACAGGCCCAAATATTACAGGCCCAATAGGTTTAGGTGTAGCTTTCCTAGTCTAACACAAAATAATAATTAATTATAACCGATTCAGATTCTAGGGGTTGCTACATCTATATAAGTTCTACTTCCTCGCATCAGCATCAGCATCAGCATCAGCATCTTTAATTCTTTAAGGGGTTTATAATTTTTTTGGAGAGAGATTCTTATTTCTTTCTTTGATTATCTTTTGATGTCTCCTTGTTTTTTCTTGTTAGGGTATTGTCAGGGTTGATTGCAATCATCAATCTTTGTTGATCTAACCAACTCTTATTCATCCTAATCAACATACTATGTGCGGTGACTAAACAACATAATATGATCACTTTTCGTTGATCTAATCATATACAGAGACGAAACAACATAAGAACAATTCTCGTTGATCTTATAATCAACTCTCAGTTGATCAAAAACCATAAGTAGGTTGTGAGGTACTGGTTCTTGTCATCTTTTTACTGTTTCTTCATATCTCTGTTCTTCTAATCCGATCAATTCTCTTTGATTGGATCATCTATCAACTCTCGTTGATCCTAATCATCAACTCTCGTTGATCCTTATCAACCCTTGTTGATCCTTATCATCAACTCTCGTTGATCCTAACCAAACCCTTGTTGATCTATCTAATCAGCCCTTGCTGATCCTAATCATCGGCCCTCGTTGTTCCTTATTATCAACCCTCGTTGATATTTCCAATCAATTCTCAGTTGCTTCCAATCAACTCTCGCTTAATCTTGCAAAGATTTGTTTGTTTGGGCTTTACAAACCAAGAAAGAAAACAGAAAGGGATGTATATGACCTTTGCCATGACAGGTGCGCTTGCTTGGCAGGTCAAAAAGAAAACCCTAAATTAAAAGATACATTTCTGGTTTCGTGGATGGCACGGTATTGATTAATATTCAATTGTGTTCTTCCGGACTCTGAGTCTTGTTTCTTTTTTAGTTTCTTATGCTTCTTGCATACCATAAAGAGGATCATAAACCCCAATACCAAATATTGAGTGAGGCATCGCTTGTGCTCTGAACCAGAAACATAATCAAACTCAAACTCAATATTAAGCTATCACTTGTGGTTCTTTAACATGCTTCTTGCATGTGCATCATCAAAACAAAATCACAAACCCAAACATATCGAGCCTCTAATGACCAGCACAAAGGTAATGAGTATCCTGTTTTTTTTTTTTTTTTTTTTTTTAATTCTTGACATTTAATCAGTTTTAGGTACGGAATGATCATATTACGCATGTGGAAGAATTAAGGTAAAACTACACAAAACCTTGGTCTAGTGGTGTTAGGACTAGGCTGTTCACAGTTCATTGCATTTTAGAGATATATATGTATATGATATGGTGATTTCTCTCTGAATGTTGCTTGTCCTAATTGCAGGCAAGTCTAATTTTTTTCTCTTTCTTTCTTTTTAGTGTGTCAGGGGGAGACCATCTAAATGATCAAGAATGTAGTATATTAATTTGACTACACAAACAATGTAGGAAACGGATTCATCAGCTCAAATTTGGAAGAACAAAGTGCAATAAAGTATAGGAATGTTTATGTTTGTGCAGATTTCTGGTCGCCTCAAGGTGGAAGTTGTCTACCTATCCGAAGATGTAAAACATTAAAGCTGTAAATTAATTATAGAGTTTGATGAGCTTAGGCTACGAGTTTGTAGCCTAGCAGGTCTTGTATAAAGATCGTTCAATTTTATAAAAAGATTTTGAGTTATAATATTCAAACGCATAGAAGCCTTTTTAAAAAAGGTTTTTGCTAATAAGTTGATATTTGAATTGAGCTGCGAGAAACATGAAAACCTAAATCATCACAGCAAACTTTTTGATAAGCTAATACTTATAACTCGAATTTACGTAGGTATAAGGTTAAATTGGTCACGGTTTTATCAGGTTCTTTGAAATTCTCAAGCCACACCTGAGAACAAAGTGAGACTCCATCTTCATTAAGTATGGATCATCTGAAATGGACTTGACTTTAATTTAAGCCAACAAGATTCAGTTGTAACCATCTTAGTCTTAGTAAAGGATGATAACTATACTAATGAAAGTTGCAATAGGCAAACTATTGAAAACTTGAAATCTGAAGGATTTAAAAACCATATTTGATACTGCCTTAGGATATTGAATAGGGAAACTACACATTTAATCCAAAACGGTGGATGTTGTTCTTAATCTACTTAAACGAAGTTAGAGAGATTTGAGATTTCTTCGCATTTCATTATGCATCACATTCAACAACAAACGTAGCCTTTAAAAGAAAAAATTGATAAGACTTTTTTTTTTTTTTGTTGACATAGTAATCAAAGAAGAAAACCCAGAGATTTACATCGTAAGAGCAAAAGAAGAAGAAACAAAAAGAGATTAAAGTTGTGTGTTACATAGAATTACACAAAAGAATCAAATATTTGGTAAAATCCTAAAAAGAAACCAATAGTGTTGGTTGGTTGGTTTGGCTTGACTGGTTAATACTTTTCCCATTCTTGTCTGTTGCTTCTTCTTTCTCCCATGATTGAAAAAATCATAATAATCACATCAGATACTGATTACTTTTTTTTCCTGTATTGTTAGATCAGCATTTATAATAAAGAATTGTAGTTAGGAGGAAATTTGAATGAAGGTGTCACGTTACGGCTTTATTAGCCCTTTCACTTTCAGACGTTTAAAGCCACCAAAATGATTCTCAATCTTCAACTTCTTCACGCCATTTTCCTGATGAGCTTTTGAATTTACTAACACTTCTTCTTCTTCTTGCTTACTAATTATACTACTGCTAATATTACATCTTCCTTCGTGATGATGCGATTTCTTCAGTCTTTTATATTCCTAATAAACACGAATAAATCTTGAGGTTGAATAATATACTGTAAAATGAGAGAGTGGAACACTTATGTGGCCTGAACAGTATACCTGATGATGATCTGAATCTCTTGCGTCGAGAATAACTGTTCGGTTCTCAAACTTCGACGAATAACGGCGTTTAACTCTGAAACTCTCGGAATCAGAACCTTCACTTTCATGATCTGTGACTAATTGTTCATCCTGAACCGCAGGGAAGAATCGAGTTTTTTTGTTACTGCTGCATGCTACTTCTTCTGAGATTTTAGAATCACTATTGCTGCTACAGTTAGCTTGTCTATTTACCTGCTTTTCAAGATAACAGAAATTGAATATATTAGAAGAAAGAGACAGTTAATGAAAGTTTCTTGCGGTAAGAAGAAACTTACGTAATCAGAGCATTCATAATCATCAGCAACTGAGGAGATACATGAAGCATTTGCTTCACAGCTCATGAAGGGGTTTCCAGATTGCGACGGGTCATGAGATGTCATCTCTAACTTGGTATTGAATTCAAAGTAAATAGTGGAATACGGTGAATATCCATCTCCTATCCCAGATGGAAGTGTGATTGACGATGGATACGTATATAGATCTTCATCACTTGTAATCAAATCTGAAATTCCATCTTCTTTCTCAAACTCCTTTGCAGCAGCTTCCAGGACTTCAATGTTATCCCTCAAGAAAAGAGTACGTGTTGACCCGCAAGGGAGGTCAAGCTTTTTAATATCTAGACAATGATAACACCTTCAATTAGAAACAACAGTGAAGGATATATGTAAAAGATGGAAATAACAGAAAAGGAGCTTTACCATGACGGAGACAGACAGGATGTGAGTAACAATGGCAGTTAATGAATGCCAAATAGCAATCCCGTTTACACATACTGCATACGATGGTTCCATATGTATTCGAAACTATGCCAGTGCATAATCTTGACTTCATTAGAGACCATCGAGCCAGATGAAGAAAACGAATCAGCTGCACAAATGCAGTCTTGATGCTTCGTTGTCCTGACAATTCCGTAGGTGTAAGATCCAAATTCTCAGATTTGGGACTTGAGTTTAAAAGCATTGCTTCTTTACAAATCAATTCTTCATGAGGAAGTACTGGCACTCTGTTAAGATGAGCATACCGGCAACTGGCAATAGCTCCAAAAGGAAACCATTCACCCATCGCAAAGTTCACTGCCTCACCACAATTAAAACCTACAAGATTTTTTCAAACAAAAACCACAATTTCAGTAAAATGTCATATCAAAACTCTTAACCAATTAAAATATAGATAAAGAAAAAAAATGTTTTTACCGTGGCTGAAACCAGCATGATAAGCCCTAGGGAATGTGACAACAAACTCTCCAGGTTTTTGTACTGCCTTGTACACAGGCACATTTTGATCCAACAGAATCTTTGGTGGGAATATAGTTGTCTTCCCTAGAAGCACATCAAAAGCTCCATCTTCGCCATTAGTTGACAGAATATCATCATTGTACACACACTCTCTAACCACCTTTTCAAATTTTAGAGCGGCAGAACCTGGAATTCCATACCAAGTTTTTGATGCTCCACAATGTTGATAGTTAATGCTGTTTTGAGACAGAAGGTAAGAAAAAAAAAGAGGCTAAGATACTTCGCTTAACTATTGCTACCTGTACAGATAGGAACCATATACTGAACCAAATTTCGTTTCTGTTGTTACCTGTACAGATAGTGGTCCTCAACATGCCAGGCAAACATACTAAACAGCATTCCGATGTAAAGCATGGGTTCAGTAACTCCCTGTAACAAGCAAATCCAAGTTATAAGAGGATGAGCAGAAACTTCTTGTGTGATCTTAAGCCAAAATCTAACTGCGATACTAGTCATATACCGGAATGGTAGTTTCAAGAAGGCGCAAGGTAGACTTTGGTAGCCTTGAAACTTTCTGAAAGTAGAGAAGAATAAATCATGTAACTACCAAATTTAAATAACAAAGCATATGATTTCTTGATCTTCAATACTTAACCCAAAAAAAAAAACTGTAGTAAATCAATACATTCAAGTTCCATTTGCTGCTTCCTAGCGGGTCACCTGGTGCAGATGAAAATGCGCTTCCATCTACATCACATGCATACTCAACTGTTTCAGTCTTGCCAGACGAAATTTCCTTCCAGAATTCTTTCTCCATGAATGAGTCGGGCAAAAAGCCACCACTGCAATATCTACGTGCAAATACCTTGTTTGCCATTTTCTCATAATCGCGAAAAGTATAGGTCCTGAGTAGTTTAAAAATAATCAAATACAAACTCTAAGGAAAAGATTTAGTGCTAAATGCTGGAGGGTTGAATACAAACCTCCCACTCATGAAGAAAGTAACTTTATCATCAGAATCCCACTCAGCAAGTCGAAGAGGTTGTACTCTAGTAGTAAACTTAAAGTTTGATTTCTCTTTCATCAACACAGCCCCTGCAGGAACTGTTGCTGTCAAAGGAGATATGATCTTGCAAATACCTACAAAAAACAGAGGCAGAATAAGAGACTGGACAAAAAAATAAAATAATAAGATTGATTGCACTTCAAAGTCAATGAATGCTTTTGTTAGCTAATACTGAAC
Organism: Nasturtium officinale; assembly: GCA_963854855.1. Taxonomy (NCBI): domain Eukaryota; kingdom Viridiplantae; phylum Streptophyta; class Magnoliopsida; order Brassicales; family Brassicaceae; genus Nasturtium; species Nasturtium officinale. Next base: position 336,415 of record OY978506.1, read on the forward strand.
ACAATACCAATCATTGGCTTCAACTAACATATGCAGCCAATGCATTAAGGAGAACAGGTCTACTCCTACAGCATATTGAGATTTTGGGTTTACCATATTTTGAGGCTTCTGGAAAAATCTTCTGCAAATAAGTCAAAGGATCCTCAAATTCCCCCTTTGTTGGTCTGTAAACAGGACACTCTGGAAGCCTCTCGGTCCATTTTAGATCATCTGTCTCAAACCTCTCCATTTTTTCCCTCGACAAGCCACCTTTACCAGTAGATGCACCATTCACTTTCAGTAATGTGTCACTAGAAGTAACCCTTAATCTCATTCCACATGACGCTGAAGATGGTCTCAAAGCATCACAACCACTTCTAGTCATTGTGCTAAAGCCTACTGTTTCATTAACAGAATCTGATCTCATTTTTTGAAGCCTTTTACGTTTCAGATATTCTAACCCATCCTTAGCTTCTTTAGACAAACAGATCCTCCTTTCTGCCTGACAAAGCCGAGTATCAGCAAGCATTTCTTAAACATACACAAAAGTATACAAACTAACATATAAATATACGAAAGTCATAGATACACAATAAGTCTAGCATTCACACTTATAACTCCAAGTATAATTTAACTCCAGAAAAAGCTAAGAACCATAAAGGTGAACATAGAAAATGGAAACAGTCAACACCAAGAAGTTTGAAAAAGCATTTTCACTTCCAGGTACGGCCTTATCTCTTTGACCAAAACTCTACAAAGTAAAAGAATATGACAATTTCTCTAATTTCAACACCCTCGAGGAACGCGAGTCAGAAACCATCAACAGCTTCCTCTACAACACAAAACCATTTGACTTCAAAGCTTAAGATTCGTCGCCAATTCAACAGTAGACAAATCTCAAACTCACACGTTCGATTAAAAAATAGTAAGAAAGCGTAATTGAGATTATCATCCATTGACGATAAAATTCCAGAGCAAAAATGAGAACGAAGAACCAATTGAATGAAAAACAATTGCGGAATCTCAATAAAATTCGAGTAATGTAAGAGATCTGATCTAGCAAAATCGTCAACAACAAAATTCAAAACAAAAATTCTACAACGAAACAAAATTGATCAGAAACTAAGAAATCAAAGAGGAAAAATAATCTCACCATAGCATTCCGTAATCTATATACTGTTACTCTTCGTCTTCCTCAACCAACAAGCAACGAACAAAAACGAAACCCTAGATCACGATCTTGAACAACGAATTCAACACAAAGCTTGGCATGCAAACAAATGAAACCACATTCTACAAAAACACCACGAAACAAGCCAAGGACCGAGTCAAACGCGGAGATCCGAATCGCCGCGTAACCGAGTCAAAAAAACGAACATTCAAAATCAACCATACACTATCCACCAGAGGAAGATTCCGATAACCGAAGAACGAAAGCTGTAAAACGGAACGGATAAAAACTACGGAAACTCGCCGGAGAAATCAGTTGTTTTACCGGCGTGGGAGGAAAGAGAAACTGTAAAGATGCTAAAAGAGGAGCCAAAGAGAGGAAGAAACTTGGAAAAACCGAAAAAATTGTTAGGAATGTATAATTTATAGTTTTATACTCCAAACTTAAGTGGCCACCGTAATTTTAAAATAATAACAAAAGCCGTTTCTCATTAAAAAAAAAACAAATTATAATTCCATAAAAATAGGTTTGTATTAGGAAGTTTCCCAAATTCTTCTCATATATTAGGATTTAGGTCTTTAATAAACGCTCTTAACTTTTTTTATTGCGATTGTTCCGTTTGGGTTTCAATTTTAATTACTGTTTTATGAAAATTATACGCTTCATTAAAAACAAAAATGTAAAAGATTCGGTATCAATTTTAATTCAAAATTAGTTGGATGATTTTGTACAATTATTTGAGTGTCTTTGAAAATTATAAGCCAATAAGCCATTCATAATGATAAAAGCATAATTGAAATTTGATTATCATAAAGATCTTTCTGTACTATTTTATTTTGTAATTATTTATCACTTTCATTTTCCCTAAAATTGCTTGTTTTTACTGTTTTAAACACATTAATTTTTTTATGCAAAGTCTAATATTAAAACCGATTTATTTAAAATATATTATAATTATTTTAGAAATTTAACTTTTATATTAGTCTTTAAAACTACATTTATCCAATCAAACTTTATAATATTTAAAATCCTTAAACAACCTAAATAGTTTTTATTTTTTGTAATGGTTTTTTCCAAAATCAGTAATAGGTAAATTTTACTTTTTAAGAAACCGCTCCATTATTTTGTAACCAAGAGATTTATGCAATCAAACATTTAAAGTAAAAATCTACAACTATGGACATATCGTTGCAAACAATCAACTCCATTATCGGTCAGCTTTATATTCTTTATTTTTATACTTCTACCAATTAGCTTTACAATTTGTTATTTAAAACCCATATGCCTAATAAACAAAAGAAATAGATTCCCAACAAAAAAATAAAATAAAGGGAACTATAAGTGTGAAGGAAAGTGGTAGTTGTTAGGTGGTTCAACCAAACGCTGCCAACCTTTTAAAACGGCGTTTTATCTATTCTGCGTTTACATTCAACAGTAAATTAACGTCATTACGGAGGGTATTAAACTCATTTTCAAACAGCAGAAACTCGAAACGTGGTGAAACTTCGGTCCTGTCTCTACACGTGGCAGGTTCATTGGGAAGACAATTGTTTTTCTTGGTTACTGTGGGTTTGTGAGGTCACCGGAATTTCCGGTTCCCGGTTAAAGCTATTATCCCAACCGAAACCCATTGGTCCATTGTTAATTTTTTTTTTTTTAAATACTTGGTATGAGTTAGGTTGGGTTATAATGATTAGTTTTGTGGAGTCAGCGAAAACGAAAGATGTACCATTATGGCTTGGCTACATAAACCGGTTTAACCGTTTTCAATCATCGATTTAGCTACTCTATGACCGGCTCTACTCTTTCTTATCTAGTTATCTTTATTATACTTTTATTTAGCTTTACAAATCAATGACTAAGCAGAAGTATATTCGACTAGACCCACCAAAAAAAAAAACATACACTTGTTGGCTGTTGCTATGAGTTAAACCTATTTGAATGACTCAGACTTTTTCTCCCTTTTTATTTACTTAATGTTAGCTTGTTCATATTCCATGGTGCAAAATAATCCTTCATATAATGTAAAATGGTATCATTCAATTCCCTTTTTTTTATTCCATTGGTTTTGTCATCGTTCATCAATACCATTTTATATTATATTAAAGACTGTTTTGTGTTTTTCTATGCCAGATATGTCCATATCACTATAATTTATTTATTTTCAAAATCTCTTTTATGATTTTCTTTCTATATTCATTGATTTTAAAATTGGAAAATTGTATGTCATTCTCTTACAAGTCTGTGAATTATCCCACCTTGATTTGAGATCACACAGACACAAGAACACCAACATAAGCCACTATACTAAATCATGGTTATATCATAATATTGTGTTTAAATAGTGCATATGTCATTCTCTTACAAGTCTGTGAATTATCCCACCTTGATTTGAGATCACACAGACACAAGAACACCAACATAAACCACTATACTAAATCATGGTTATATCATAATATTGTGTTTAAATAGTGCATATGTCATAAAATATAAACTTCTGATTATTATTTTTTACCAGCACGTTAAATTTCATGTTGTTTTACCAATCCACCAAAGAATGAGTTACCTACTACTTTGTATACTATAGCTTGTGATATATGTTGTTTTCCTGTCAAGTGTATAATTTTATGCAAGAGTATGAATATTATGCCATCATCCAGTTAGGAAGCAAAAACATAATTAATACATATGCATTATCATCCAGTTAGGAAGTGGTAAGTTAGATAATATTATTTATAAGAATTAAATAGTTTGTGTTTCGGAATCTTTTTGATATGAGTTGTGACATGTATATATGCATGCGTATATAATATGTCTCATCAAATAAGTTGTGAACTAGTCAATGGGACCAAAAGGCGGACCACAAACTATATATTATATAGTTTTGTTTATTTTATAGTTATATCCATGTGTCATGTTTATATGCTATTAACGAAGATTATGTATCTAATGATGACTTCAGGCATAAGAAGTATCCAATTAACAGCTACCTAATAGAATAAGGATGATGCCGAGATATGCATATTCTGGCTCAAGTGGCAAGTCAACCTTTTGATCAGTCACACCCTTCCATTATGTTAGATAATTTTGAAAACATCATTCCTAAACTAACATATAACTTTGTATACTTATTCATGCAAAACAATCACTTGCCGAGTAACTAAAAAAATACATGCAACTGAACTTACCTATAGACTTATATGTTATTTATTGTATTTCCAAGAGAATGTACAAACGGGACCAGCATTCACTGATAGAGGTGAGAGAGAGAGAGAGAGAGTAGTGAGAGCAACGAGGCAACGACCAACATTAATTTTTGTTAATGAGTATAAAACGACCAATTCATCAGAAGATTAAAAAATTATTTTATTTTTGACTTTATATTTCTGGATAGATATGATATAATCATATAAGTCTACATCTACAAACTACAAATGTATATTTCTGATCTCGGAGACTTTTAGACTAGTTATATTGCATGAATGTTACTCTTTTTTTTCTGCAACCAGTAGTACTAGCCTTCTTTCAGTATCATCATTCGCACACACAAAAATGGTATATAATATAAATTATAGATGAAAAGTATATAAATCGAAATGATTCAAAGAAATTTACGTTGTCTAACCTTCAGTAAAAAGGTATGCTTCTTTATGTTCTTGTATTTGTATGAAATCTATATTTGCATATAATTATTTATCATAAATTAGTCTGTTTTAAAATAATGATGTATATTAATAAGTGTCTTAACTATTTGAATTGATCTTGCAACATTGAATATATGATATAATTTTTTACATAATTTTATATGATTTGCAATGGTCATGACTGATTGTCTTCATCACCTAGTGGTAATATAAATTACACTTTTTAATAACACGTTTTGGTGCTACAAAATACTAATATTTTTAGAAATTTTTTTACGCATCCTGAAACTTTTTTGTCGTCGATCACTGAGCATTAGTAATACTAATATTAGGAAGCAATCAATAGAGTATTTTAGTTTCGTGTGAGCGTTAGTGATCCTAGTTTGTTCAACTAGTGCTTATGTTATATATATATATAGGCGTATTACATTAGGATTGTATTACTATTTACTAATCATATCGAGAGGGCTCTTAGTTGAAACCGCCTATGTGTTTAGTAATTTTAAAAGCCAAAAATTTAACCAAAACGCTAATAGTTCTAGTGATGCCCGTAATTAAAATGTTATAGGCTCAAGTCTATGATGAATGGTTTTAGATATTTCATATTATAATAATTAGTAGGCCAACAAGTTTTGTATGCTTGGAAACCTTAAATGTTCAGAACCATACATTCTGATTATATCCTATATTTGTTTTTTGTGTAGAGTGTAGACTAGTCAAAGAGTAGTAAAAGTTTCTTAAGAAAAACAAGTGTATCTGAATAAATAAAATATTGATGATGGTGAATTAAGAGTCTGAAGTCACTCATTAATATTTAATCCAATTTAACTGTAGACATTTCAATTTAAACACTGAAATACATGAGAGAGTGTGTCATGGTATAATGTAACTGTAACGAATGTTTTTTCTTTCGATACTTTTTCGACTACACTAATTAACAAACAGTTAGAGAATGACAGTATTCAATATAATATGCATTGAAAATTCAAAAGAAAAAAACGGGTCAAAAGATTATAAACTTCTTAATTTCTCACTAAGAAAAAAAACAAACATGGTAATTACAAGTGTGTGTATATCTTTCCGCATTTTTGTCTGTTGCTTTCGGGATTTAAAGAGACAACGACCGACGTATCTTTCATAATTTAGTTGACCGACTTTTCTCCTAATTAAAATCATTTGTTTGACCAAATTTATAATATTCATTTAGCCAATATTATTCAATTTTTTCATCACGATTTTTGTTAAAAGTTTTACATCACGTTGTTCTAAAATCTGATGTAGATTTTAACTTCTATTTGTAAAATTAGAACTCATAGTATCTTGTATGATTTAACCGAAGGCTATATTTCTAGCACATTTGATAAATCTGATGAAAGTAAAAACATAAATATATTATGAAAATTTTATTTTAGATACGCATGAGAAAAGTTACATCATACATTTTCTTATGCAGAGATGAAAGTAATTTAAGTTCTAAACTAAGTAAAACACACACACATATATATATATATATATGAATCATATATTTAGAAATAAATATAAATTTCTTTATCTAAAATATTGACAACAATCAACTCGGTTTAGATCAATCTCCTCGATCTTACAGTAACATCCGAAGTTAGTTGATGATTTAGCGTTTACTACTTTTTCAGTTGTGAACTCTTAAACAAAATTTGTCTTTCGAAATATGGTAATGGGTCCCAGGGGCCCCGACTGATTTTTTTTTTTTTTTAAAAGGAAACAGTATGAATTTTGAACTAAGTTTCTCAACTTATTAAAAATGATTCGATTAAAATTGAATCCAAGATCTATTAAAGAAATCGTGAGTTGTAGTTAGATCATAGAACTATCAAGTAGATTATATTCTTATGCTTTACGTTTTGACGTGAAAAAAGAGCAGCCGACGTCGAATAATGTTAATGTTCAACTGCCGTCACTTTTCCCGCGTTTTCACATTAATTCTAACCAACAAAAGAATGTGAAAAAGATAATATTAATAATTTAATAACATGTGAATATTGGACAAAGTAGCAAAATGAGAGGTCACAAAAACACTACTGTGTGCATGACGACCGCACCACATACCATATTCTTATTATATTTATTAAAATCTATACAGTTTTTGAACAGACTAGTGAAGTTTAATGTTACTTTTCGTCAAAATAATAACATTTGTATACAATATAAGATTCTTATTATCAAATTAAGGCAATCATGCGCTAGGTTTTTTCCCCCTAAGGTAATTTGTTTTTGTTCTGCTCTATATTATCATATATATTTGCTATAAGCAGTGGCGGAGGTAAACAATTTTGTTACAGTGGTTAAAATAATATTACTATTTTTGTTTAAAATAAACTATACATAAAAATGAAATACATACATAAAACAGTAGAAATAAATTAAAATGAAATTTAAGACTTTTTGGTTAAAATCCATGAATATTAACAAAAGCAAAAAAGAAAATAGATTTTGTGTGTGGTTTTTATAAGTAAATATAATATTAAATAATAGCTTGATTTTTTAATTAACTCATGGATTTTAAAATTTATTATAGTATAGTTGGGGTTTAAAATTCTAATGAGCCTAACTTATAATTTAGGCTTCTATTATTTTATTTACAAATTTTTGTCTCTAATTAAATTAAAATTTAATGGGGTCAACAACTATTGTGCAATGAGTTCATTATAATTTTTTCCTAAGAAGGTGCAGTAGATTTTCAAAATTTATAGGGGTCTACTGACCCCCCTAATACACTAATGCCTCCGCCCCTGGCTATAAGATTGCTATGGTATCCAACTAATTGGACTCCTTCAAGGACAAATGAAAAACTGAGGCATCCCTTTTGAACTAAGAAAATTTGTTTGTAGTCACTTGATTTGTGCTAATATCACGGCAATTAGGAAACCTATTTTTCTTCTTCAAAACGTAGTATTTAACTCAGATGCTGATTAGGTTAATAACAATCAGAAAAACTGAAGTCGCACATATTTTAGCAAAAGCAAATTCATCATTACAATTTTTGAATCCATGGTCTGTGAATCAACAGACAAAGTATTCCTATCTTGTCTTTTATATATTATATGCAAAAACTATATAAGGAAATTACGATAATCCTTTACCATCAAATGCTAAAAATTGACCAACGACACTTCGAATGCCACATATCTCTACTTATTAGGCTAAAGACAAACCAAACCTTTTCAATTGCCACAAAGTACTAAGAAAATGAAAAGAGAAAGATTAAAAAAAAAAATTGACACCTCAAGCTTGATTATTTAGTATGAACAAAGCGCACATTTAGGGAGACATGTTTGCGAACAATTTTTTCTTTCAAGTTCTGTGTAGTAAAAGACATTTAAGATAAAGCCCAAATTCAAATCAATTTTAAGCCTAACCGGCCCAGTCCAAATTCAAGTAAATTTTAAACCTAATCGGCCCAGTCCAAATTCAAATCAATTTTAAGCCTAATCGGTTCAGTCTCTCTACAAAAATCATTAACTATATGTACTAAACGCCTACAGAAATTTACAAAGAGTAATTGTCGATTGTCATTAGGGATTGCACAAGAAGTAAACAAACACTCTTAAGAGAAGTAAGACTAATCTCATCACTCGGGATTAACGCATTTGGAATCAAACAAACAAGTAGTATCAAAGAAGCCCTCTAAATTATATTTTGGTGGTTCATATGAAACTACTTTACGAGACTACCAAAAGAGGTGTACCTTGATGGAAGAAAAAACAAAAAAAAAATGCAAAGAGAATTTTTTTTAATACAGTATACATAGAAATATAATTACACATAACTAAACTTATACACATTGCCACATTTGTCAGATTCTGACCAGATTCCACCGACAGAAAAATTCCGACATATAAATTTTTCTGTAAGATTCTGACGATAGGAAAAAAGTAAATGGGTCGGATGTTTTGTAAATTTAGTCTGAACATAAATAAATATCCATTATCCGATTTTTAACCAAAAATATATAAATAGCACACTGCTCGGACTTTAAACTATACAGATTACGACAACAAATATACAAATACGAAAATTATTAAAGACATATATACTGCATAAATAAATAGTATAACAGATGTATTGACATAAACAAATATTACTATTTATAATTTATTTTCTCTCCGCCATGCGCAGCGGGTTAGATCTAAGACCATCTCCATTAGTAAGAATCCTTACTAATGGGTTCTTACCAATATTTTTAACAAATTTATTGAAAATTTTCAAATTAAGAATCCTTAATGAGTTTCTAATTTTTTCCCTCCTCCAATGGTTAGAACCTCATTAGGGATTTTTATAAATTTTGTTTTGATTAACTTTCAATTTAGAAATATTTTTGAATTATAAAGTATAACATTTCATTAAATTATAACTTTCAATTTTTGATATGATATGAATATTGAGAAACTAAATGTTAATTAGTACCTCATCACTTCTGATGTACCTATGTGATCTTCAAACCAATACCATTGAACAAAACAGAAAATGCATATCTAGAGGAAAGATTGCTACATAATCGACTCCAGACCAAGCAAAACTCCACAAATTAACATCCCAGAGCCAGACCATCATTGTCTGAACCAAATAGCATATATTAGAAAGCACGAGTAAAGAATTTGACTTACTAATCAGAGTGGCGATGAGTCTACTTCCAATTTGTGCAAGTGAAGATTATTCACAGGAGCAAACAAGAGTCCCCCAAACTAGTACCAAAAACAAAACCTTAACTCAATATCTTAACAACAAAAAACTTAAATAACCACAACTGTATTTGTATATTTCTGTCTCGCTTTGTTATGAAACCTTAAGGGATTGCATCTAAACCTATAATTGATACTCTTTTATCTAAATTCATCGATTACATTTCAAGAAAACTAGACAGAGAATATCCTAATTTTGATCTCAAATTTATCCAATTAACAAACTAGATTTACAAAGAATATCAACTAGAATCATATCTTAAAAACGAAATTGGACTATCAATCAACCAACCCACCGATTTTGAGCCACAAAACTTCGATTGTTCAAACAAATCAACGACACATAGCTGAAGAGTTCTGGCCGAAGCCGACAGAAACAAGAGAGAGAGCTATGTAAAATAGAAAAAAAAAATCATGAAGAAAAAAAAAATCAGACACTTTTGTTTTTTACCTACAGCCAATCAAACAATAACACATCACCCATAAGAATCGATCCTTAAGGATCGGTTCTTACCTAAATCTCTATCTATTTAATTAATTAATGTGTTTTAATCCTAAGAACTTTAGTTAAGAACCTCGGTAAACTCCTCATTGGAGTTGGTCTAATGGAACTTAAATTTTACACGAGTGAATGAAAATAATTCGTTGGACCTTTGTCTTGTTAAAAGATGTATTGACATGGACTTAATCATGGTATAATATGTCGCTGTTGCCAGATATTGCTGATTTTAAACATATAAGTCCAAAATTGTTTACTGTTTAAATTAAGTTATGAGCTTATCTTTGTCCACTTATTAATTTTGTGCATGTTACATGTAAAATGATATTTCTTGACAGGTTGTAAGATCAGATATTCCATCATAATCGTAATAATAATCCATCACATGAGCATTATTCCATCGAATTAATTCATCTAGTTGCCACTCGTAATTTTTTTAATTAAAACACAAAAACTAATCTTAATCTTTAGCTATAAAAACCCTAACCCCATTTCTATATTCTCTCACAACACATCACAAGCTTGATAAAGAGAGTTTTTAGGAGTTTTCCTATAACTAATTTTAAGATAAACTCTTATAAAACTTCTTTCCTCTTCATCAATGGCTTATTCTAAGATTGCTCTTTTCCTCCTCTTCAATGTTATATTCTTCACTTTGGTCAGCTCGACTTCAGTCCCTTGTCCACCACCACCGCCCAAGAGCCACCACAAGAAGCCATACCCATCAACTCCTTACACCAAACCCACTTGTAAAGACGCTCTTAAACTTAAGGTATGTGCTAATGTGTTGGATTTGGTCAAGGTTTCTCTACCACCAACGTCACAATGTTGCGCTCTCATCAACGGTCTAGTCGATCTTGAAGCCGCGGTCTGTCTTTGCACCGCCCTAAAGGCTAATATTCTTGGCATCAACCTTAATGTTCCCATTTCTTTGAGTCTTGTCCTAAACCATTGTCACAAGAAGGTTCCATCTGGTTTCAAATGTACCTAGAGATTACACATTTTAAATTGAGATTCTATATCACACATTTCATTGTTGTTTTTGTAATTCGTCATTTGATTCTATCATTATTTGTTGTTGTACTTTGTGATGTTTCATCAATAAAATAAAGTAATTTTGTTTTTTTTTTCGTTTCCAAAAAGAAGATATCATATTATCTTCTCAACTTATTATCATTTCTACTATAACTTATGTTAGATGCCTTAGAAGTTAGAACATCATAAAATGAAACACAATCAAAATTGACACAAGCACATGAAATTAATTCCATACCTAGGACCTTTGTCTAGTTAAATTTATAAGCACGGACTTAATCATATTCATGGTATAGTCTGTCGCTTTAGCCAGTTATTAAGAAGTTCAAATGTGCTAATTATGATGAGATATTAATCATTGAATGAGACCAACCAGAAAAATAACTAAATCCCACGAGAGGTATAATATTTACCTAAAATGGTAATATAAGTCATACTAAAATAACTATTTCTATATTTAGATATTAAAGGTCAACTTCATTAAATTCGAAAAGCCAACTCTTAAAAAGAAGGTAGCAAATTAACTGCAAATAACTTAATAAGCCAAAATATTTCAAAGGAGTCAAACGAAGTCAAAAGTCAATACCCGAACCAGCTACGCTTTTTTAATTAAACCGAAAAAGCGGTTATACCGATAATTCGGTTCAGAAAAAAAGAAGTCAACATTTCATCCCTGGTGCGCTCTTGACTTCCTTTAGTTGACTTGTTTGACTCTCCCAAAACATAAAAGCTAACATTACCCTTTTACCCTTACCATAAACATAAACTGAAAAGTACCTAAAAGTCTTATCCATTAGGTGCTACGTTATTTACCAAAAGACCCTCAAAGCTATAACCGAATTATCTCCGAACCTCCCTCTTTTAACAGCGAAGTTACCAAGTTGCCCTTGATCAAAGCTAAAAGAGCAAAGAGGTTTAGGGGTAATTCGGTCAGGCCACTAGTTGGCCTCTTCTTTAAACACGGCGTCGGAAGATTCAATCTCCGGCGTTATAGTGCAGCTCAAAAGGGAAGTGATCTGATTAACAATGGAGCAAAGGTGGTTGTTGATAGTAGTAACGGAGGAGAGATTTGGTTTCGCGGTTGGAACATTGCTCGCCAAGACTTGAATCCCGACGGTGAGAAGACACGACGGCGGAAGAGTTAAATTTACGGAAATGCCCTCGACATCAAGAGGAGGAGGAGAATTCACAGGAACAATGGAGAATCCAAGGGGTAAAATCGGAATAATAGAAGAATCTTCACCGTTCATTGCGAGCTGAATTGAATCAACTTCGACGGAGGAGTAGACGATTAAGCTACCGGAGTTATCAATACAGCTCTCTTGAAGCATTAGCTCAACGTTATGCCATGAATTACTCGCTACCTGTAATTAAATAAAACAAAATTCTTAAATTAGGGTTTTAATTCATAAATTAGGTTTTTAATCAATGAACTTACATTGATACGAAGAAGAGATATGCAATTTCCAGGATGTGAACCATTAGCAATATGAGCAACTTCATGAGGTGAGTTTCCATTGAACAAAACCTCCAGCTGCATAAAATATCAAGTTAATTTAATGACCTAATTAATCCCTAATTAAGTTAATTTGATGATGTGATTAGTGTGTTGGTTTATTAATTACCAGAGATTGATGATGTTGATCACGGAGAAGATCAAAGACTTGATGATGAGAAAATGGAAGCCAAGTTGTTGAAACAGCACAAAGAACAACTCCAGTAGGTTGACCAGGTTCACACATTTTCCTTGTAGTGATTCTCACTGTATCCTTTGTTGTTTCAGACAAAGCAGTCCAAGATTGTCCATAAGCAGTACTTGTGTTAAGACAGAATGTTTTCACCATCCTCTGTGATAACCTCATTATGTTCCTCCTCGCTTCAGCAGAATGAATCACTGCAAAAAAAAACAAATCAGAGATTAAGTAATTTTACAGTTTAGGGTTTTAAGGGTTTATGGTTTTATGAGACTAGCTACTAGCCTCCAAGATCAGTTATGTTTCTAGCCATTAGACTAGCCATCCTCTCGCATTGTCTTTGCAACACATCGAGCCAACGGTTAGCTCCAAAAGCCATTCCTGTTTTCACATACTCTGCGAATATCTCATGGACATGCTTCTCGTTTACTTCAACATTCTCTACCCATTTGATTTGTGAGTATCCATTAGGCATGTCTTGGATGATGCAGCCTGATGGTTTTCTCTTATACTCACGAGGAATGTTAGCATTTAGTGGCTGGATTTGGTCATGGAAGCTATCTATTGGGAAATCTACGATTGCCCAATTTCGTATTTCCGCGTTTTGTTCCACATACCGAAGAAAATAAGTTTCTCTAGTTGGTACCAAAGGAGAGAGTACTTGAAACTCTGCATATATCTTATAAAACATAACAACATAGAAGTTATTAGCCTTTGCATTGTTAGTTTCGCTTATTCCAAATAGAAATTACTTATAAATTACCAGTAGAAGTGAACCACTAGCTCCAGAAACTCCAGATGAAATGGTTTGAAGCGTTTTTGCCCTAGCCACGATTGAACAGAACATCTCCGACCATTTATCCTTCAGTTCAAAAAAGGCTAAATTAATCGATAATCAAAGTTTGTGAAAGGTTTAGTTAGTACTTACAGCGTTTAGAAATGCGTCGATCAGCGTTATGCTGTTCATGATAACAACTGCGTTTGCCTTTGAAGCTTCTCTACGAAAATCTCCTTTGTTATGATTCTCCATTGGCCATGGGAACAACCTCAAGTATTCTTCCTCATTCAGAGACAAAAACTCGCCACCTATCTTGTCGGTTTTCTTCTTAATCCATAAAGGCTCTTCGGTGTTGCACATTTTAGTCAGTTCTTGGACGCAAGAGACAGCGAATTCCATAGCCATAACCTTTTCTTCATCCACAAGTAACATGTTGTTGTTGTTAGTCTGATCTGGGAAGAAACAAGCTGTGTCTTGTGGAGGAAGCAACATCATGTCTGAACAAGGATGTTCTTGAAAGTTCCCTGCAGCGTAAACGCTCATGTCTAACTCCAATGAAGGTTGATGATGTGGAAGTGTCGAAGAAGGGTTCATCAACTGCTGAGATGATGACATGGGCTGCATCGGACGGCCAGTGTACCTCGAAGCAATGCTGCATACACGATCAAGCTATAGAATAGATAAAATAACGTGTTAGAATTAAACATTTACATCGAGCCTAAGCAAATTGCACAAACGGAAATACAAATTTTTATATAAATGTTTAGGTACATTTTCCCCGAAACCTAGCAAAACCAATAAAATTGAATTTATTAATTGAATCTAATCAAAACTGTTACCCTTTATTTGTTGGATCGGATCATACCAATTTTAATTTTAAATCACATTTTAATTAAAGAAATGGAAAAATCATTATGATATCGAAACAGCTTTAGAACATTTTAATTTGCATCATATTTAAGTGTAAGAATCCAATTGCAAACTGAATTATTACAGCATTTGCGTTTGATATTTGCTAAAAACTAAAATATTATATATATTAGAAATGATATATATCCTTTTCATTTAAACTTAAAAAAATTTCTATTTGAAACAATATATATATATATATATATATGGAAAGCAAAATATCAAAAGATTATAAGTTAGTGTTTACCTCTTCACGGAGGCGACAGTTTTCGATGTGGAGTTCGTTGAAAGGGATATCGCCGAGGACGGTAGGGCCACCGCAAGAAGGACAAGAGAGGCACCGTAGCTCCGCCTGAAGATGGCAATTCTCAGCCTTGAGGTTATCATTTTCTGCCCTTAACATCACATTTTCTGATCTGTCTTGTTGTGCCTATATATATATATATATTGATCATATTAAAGAAATGTTAATCATTTATTCATAATAGGTAATCTTTTATTGTTAACTTTATATTAAGGTATTAAGATGATATTATCTAATAAACGTCAGATAGTTTATACATTTAAATAATGAATAAAATAAAGACATAGAATGAATTTCAGTTACCTTCATTTGGGTACGCCTATTTTGGAACCAGAACTTGACTTGTCGAGGCTTGAGACCAAGTTCCTCGCTTAATCTTTTTCTTTGTTTGTCGTCTGGATGAGGGTTTTCTTTAAACAGCCTACAAAGATTAAATTTCAGTTACTACTTAATATCAAAAGTCCATCTCCAATCATGAGATCTATAAACAGAAAACTTCTAAAGATAGTAGAAACGAACAAATAACATTATAAGAAAAATCAAATCAATCCTAAACCGTAGACAAAATCATACAGAACCAAAGATTAAAACCCCATATGTACAAGCTGAAAATCTGAACAAACAAAAAAAATCCGATTCTAAACACTAAAACCAAAACTTTTCAAATTAAGCCAAACATTTTCACTTCAATTTCGTTCGTATATTTTTTCAAACCAAAATTTTAAAATACTTATAAGACTGAACCAAAAGCCAAATAGAACACACACTCAAGTGAATAAAATAAAATAAAAAACAATGAAAATGGCAAAACATACGCTTCCATTTCTTGGATCTGACGATTAGTGTGCCTATGGTAACGTTTCTTCTTAGCGGGAGGGGGTTGTTCATCGTCATGAAGTTCATTAACATCAAATTCATTTCCGGACTTTGGATCTTCAGCTTGCTCACTACCCGACCCGAAAGACCCACCCACCGACCCGTTTTCCATCATTTCCTCAACTGTTCCATCTCCCATCATCATCATCATACTCATCATCCCATGCTCCTCCTTCTAAATAAATTCATTATAAACAAATAGTAAATGAAAGATTTTAGAAATCAACAACAAAGAATAAGGGGAAAAATTAATAAGATAAATGTGGAAAGCTTTAACAAACCGGGATAATGGAAGAAAATGAGTTGAAAGGGATAAAATTAAAATTAGGGTTTTGCATTGTTGCTGCAGAAGAAGAAGACGGCAGTGATGGTGAAGCAAATCTGTTGTCTGAAGACATCACATTTCCTTCTCCGATTGTCAACATCACTTGGGATCAAAAAAAGACCCTATTGAAAGAATCTATCGGGAGGAAGTAAAGATTCAAAGGAAAGAATCAGTGCATGGAAATGCAGAAATATTTTATGAAAACTTGTTAATCTCAAATGCAAAAAAAAAAAAAAAAAAAAATACAAGAAAAGAAAAGAAAAGAAAAAAGCATGGAAGAGCAGATTTAATTACCAGAGATGACAGCTAGATCGATTCATAGTTCAGAAAATATGTAAAATTAAATACACAAAAACGTAACTGATTAAAAAACATTTATTGCTCATGAAATCTGTTCAATATTTTTAAAGAAAAACATGTCCAACAAATAAAAAAATAATTAAGACACTATCTGACCATTCATGAGAAAAATAGGATTAAAGAGAAAATCTTCAAAAAAAAAGAAGAAGTTCAAAACATAAAAGTAGGGCTTGTGTAGTTCATCAGAAAACATAAAAAATATTTGTGCTGCGAAAACAGTAGGAAAAATATATAAACAAGAACATGTATGAAATACCACAACACAAACTAGATATATAAAACCATACTATTTTACATTTGATTTTTTCTACAAAAATATATAAATTTTCTTTTACTTTCTCTTGTGTCCTCTCACTTTCATACCTTGTTTAGCTTCGGAGATATAAAAGAAAAGAAAAGAAAATTCCCAAGAATTATCCTCTCACTAATCTCAAAGAGATTGAGGAGTTTTTTTTTGTTCTCACTCTCTCAACTTTTTTTTCTTCGTCTGAGTTTCTTTCCCTAAGCAATAAATGGAGGAGTAAATCTCTCATTAAATACTTACCGGACTAGAAGGGTAAACGGTGGACTTCAGTTTTAACGACGTTAATTGACGGAGTGTAACGCATTAAAAAACGCTCGTTCTAAACTCTTCCGTCAAATGCTCCGTGTAGCCACGTGGAGCTATATAACTGGGACTAACGTACGTTACCTCGAAACAAGCGAACCCTCCTTAAGTCAAAGCTTTTTTACTTTAAGTCAAAATAATATTAACCACGCGTTAACCGCGTGCGTGTGTTCTACATGCATTATTCTATTTTGTCACTAGTGCTGCATTATTTTGCTTGGCAAAGAAAACAAAAAAGACAAGTGCTTTTGGAAAACGTAATTCATGTTTCATATCCTATCTTTGTCTGTATTAGTTTTTTACATCACTTTTTCATTTTATATTTCAATTTTATAAAGTCTTCTAAATATTTAAAAATAATAATAATAATATTTTGAAATCCCATTCAAAGCTATGAGATTTTCTTTTTTCTTTTAGTATTACTTTTCGGTTTTACTTTAAAAGATGCTTTAAGAAACAAATTTTGTTTCTTTTTTTTTGTGATATTTATAGGCATTCGTAGAAACTATATGATGTTTTACGTATCACTTTTCCGTTTTATTTTAAGAGATGTTTTGAAACAAAATTTGTTTTTATTTTATTTGATGTTTTAACATATTTATAGGCATTCATTTTTACTATTGACTGAATTATTTGTTAGATAGATGGTAAATGCTATTTTAATTTATTTTATTTTTTAAATTAAATAAATTTTAGTCTATGTGTAGATATCTTAATTTTTTTTAAAAAAAATCTTTTTATATTAAATAGAAAAAAATCCAAGGGTTTTAAATGCCATCCAACAAAAACAATGTTTTCATATTATTAGGTTTTTGACAAAACTTTTGTGACACAAAACGCAAAAGAAAAAGTAATGGTTTGTTGTTATCCGGAATTTGATAACGGAGATAGTCATAACGATATAGTTAAAAGGAATGAATGTCGTTATTATTGTTATTTTAAACTTTAAAATATTATCATACTCATTTGATTATTTTTGTTAGTGTATTGTTCACTCTCCACTCTGCCGATAATAGAATAAAGTCGTAAGGAACAAAAAATAATAATAATCGTGGCCATTTATCACGTTTATAGTCAAAAAAGAAAAACTAAATCGATACCATAATTTAAGGACTACAATATGATTGTATTTTGATATATTAAAAAAAATAATGTCGTTTGTTAAGATGAGGCAATATATATATAAAGAAAACTAATTTATTTTTAATCAATACCTTTATATCTTATTACTGAAAAATAGTTTCATATACAGCTTAGATAACCATTTGGCCATAAGATCTTCTTCTCTAAAATTGATAGATTTTTCGTTGCTGCAAATTTGAAATGTTATTCGTCCTCCGAGCTGGAGCAAACAAGACCAACGTTTTCATAGCTGTGGAGTGTCCCTTCTCTAAGAGAAAACCGGCGAAAGCAATTTATATTAAGCTTTAATTTTCTTAGTTTTTATTGATATGCCTCGGGAACTTTAATTTTACTAGAATGGCTTATAGTGCAGTATCATAACTCATAAGACGAGTTGCAGTCTGACTCGAGAGCAATATATATTAGGGGTATGAGATTCTTAATACAATGAGACACTTCATTAACTTATTTATCACTGCAAACGCAAGATTTAGAATCACTAGGATTTTTAGGTTGTTTCCCCAAACGAGCACACACGATATTACAATTAGAGAATTTAAATGGAGCTTGACCCTTCCATGGACAAATGCAGCTGCCAAATAGACAAGCGAGAGGCACTGGACATGGTTGTGCGTGTTTGCAGTCGGCGTTCTTGTGACACTTGCTTTCTGTTACTCTTGTACCTTCCAAAAAAAAATATTAACAAGATTTTACCAAAAATAAAGAAAAAAACTTAACCAGACAACAAATTTTTAGTGTTTATTGGAATCAACCAAAATACATTTAACCCGAACTAAACAAAAAAATGACATGAAATGTATCATTTTTGTTAAACTTTTTATATAACCTTTTTCTGTCAACACTAAACTTTTTATATAACTAAAACACTAAATTTAAATTAACGCCGAGTCAAAAACTTGAGCTGTTTTAGAAAAAAAAAATATTTTTTAGTAGTTATTTATAATCTGAAACTAAAATCTCATCTATTCGGATCCAAATTAGATGATCAAATTTATTTTTGTTACAGATTTTGATAAAGCTATAAATCAGCACCAAAGAAACTAAAATTGAACTAATATTCTCTTAGAAATAATCATATGACACAAGAAGAAACAGATAATTTTAATATTTAAATGAAATGGAAAATAGTGTTTAGTTGAATCAACATTAAATTTTGTTCATTAATTAATGTATTACAAAATCCATTCAAGAAACCGTTGGAAAAAAATCCATTCAAGAAACCATAGTAAAAAACCATATATTTGTATGCCAGCGAAGAACTTACAGAAGACAAATACAAGGAAAAGGACCAAGAAGAAGATTGTTTTGTTTGTGTTCATCTCTATACTTTGATTATGTTCGATTTGTTTGTGACAAACTAGAACTTTATCCTTCTATTTTTCTTATGACTTTGTGAGTTTGAGGGTGAAGGTAGTTTATATTTTATGTGGGTTTCATGAAAAGTCTACATGACTTTATATATTAATTAAGGCAAATTTATTATTCTCTAAGAATTTTAATTAATCAGAGATCACTAGACATAAAAGGTATTTTTATTAAAATGTTTTGCTATCACATCCCCTATTATTTATAATCATAGATTACATTTTTAATGTGTTACCAAAAAATCACATTTTAACTCGTTTTAATTAATTACCAGCAACTTTCGTAGGTAAATCCGTTGAAAGTATACTTCCATTGAAGAATAAATGTAAAAAATATATATATAGTTTCTTTCTGTTCTAAGAATATAAATTAATCAGATCACTAAACATAAAAGAGGGGTTTGTTAGTAAAATGTTTTGCTATCATATCTTATATTATTTATAATCATAAAAGAGGTTTTTGTTTAACTCTGGTTCGCTTCTGTATCTGTTTATTTTTATGTTTCTGCTTCTTTTTATGTGTTATGCTGGGGATTCTATCTTACTTTTTTGCTTTTTCTGAAACATATATCATCTACACTAAACTCATCATTGTAAACAGTTTCATTTGGTAAATATATTTACATATTATCAAACAAAAATCATGGATTATATTTTTAATGTGTTGCCAAAATCACATTTTGACTTTTTTTAATTAGCAGCGACTTTCATTATTCAATTCATTGAAAAATTCCATTAATTGAAGAGTAAATGTAAATATATTTTCTTTCTTTTCTAAAGATTAAGTAATCATTCAGATCACTCAACATTAAAAAAAATTATGTTACTAAAATGTTTGCTATATAATTATGGATTACATTTTTTTGCTGAGAAAATATTTCAGCTTTTTCAATCTCAATCTTATAAGTTCATTTGAGATATTTTATCCGAAAAGAAAAAGAAAATTTTCATTTGAGCTAGATTCTACTTATCTTTCATAAACCCAATACGATGTATGTAGACGATTCCCTATATTCCCAACTGGCATAAATTTTGAATTTATTTTCATTGACAAATTGTTTTTTTTCTTGTGTGGGCCATATAGTCTTTTGAAATTTGATTGTGAGTTCGTAAAATGTATATCACCTCAAGGAGAGTAAGAATGTTGTCCATTATAAGTCTGCTTGAAACAAACGCCGATTGAATCGAAACAGAATCTAACAAAAAAAAACTTTAGATCCATCATCAAGCAAGGTTTTGGATCAATTAAAGTCTCAGTTCAGTAATGATGTAAAGAGAAATAGCAACTAAAATTCTTATTTGTTGCTAATCATCGTTAATTCGTTCATTGCTGCTTAGCAGCAATTTAAATCCGACTTAGCAAATAAAAATTAAATCATCGCAACATCTTTTGATGTTTTGTCACGGATTAGCTTTTCCACATAGAAATTGTTACTTTATTAATGAAAAGTTATACTACTCTTCACATTGAGGTTTGAGAAGATGATGACATATGGATTACATAGAATCATTATTCAGCTATTCAAACCGACAGCAGCCGATGTTGGAAGTTCGTCCTTGGTCGGAGGAGGTTTTGGTTTACAATCGCAGATGTGGTCAATACATTTTGGTTCAGGAACATATTGTTTGCACCATATTTCACAATCTTTCTCGTCATGGCAATGGTCCTCATGATAGTCAACTCCCATTATCATGGATGATGAACCTATTCATATATATAAATTTATCAAATAATTACCTTCACATGCTCATATAAGATTAAATAGTTATTACTTACATGATAGAACTAGCAATAGTGCAATGAAGACAGTTGAGGACTTCATGGTTCCTTTTTCTCCTGTTTGGTTTTATGAAACGTTTGTACCAAAAGCTTGTTTTGAGTTGTAGGTAAATCTAGTAAAGATCGTTCACTAATTTATATATAGTACAAAATCTTGATGCTTTTTATGATGGAAACTTTATTATTAGTTGATTCTATCTTTATATCCTATATATAACGTAAGAAACATCAACTACTGGACGGAATTTATTATAATTCGTTGAATATGTCAATCGAATATATATTATCCATAGTTGATAACTTCATAATTCGAATATTATTCATAGTTGATAGCTCATAACTTGATGTCCATAAATCCATTCGAATATTATACAGAATCTAATTTATAGTCAACGTTGGAATCTGGATACCATTAAAGGAGTTTATTTCTGTATGACTCATTTATGCATCATTTTCACTTATCGGAAGCATCATCATCGTCAACCTTATCAAGGAACATACGCCAAATACCATAATTGTTTTAAATTTTGAGATGGGTATCATGATTTTAGCTTTTGGAAATTGCATGGTAAATTTGAGGTTGATTTACATTTGTATATATATATATATTAGTATAACTTTTTATATTAAACGTGAAGTAGTATAACTTTTCAATAATAAAAGATTAAAAGTTGTCAAATTAATTACCGAAAAGTGAAAGATTTTTATATTAGTAAGCTGTTTAAGGAATGCTTGTAAATCGCGTCAATGAGAAATCACTCAAAAAACTTGATTAAACTGAAAAATTTAAGACTGAATTAGTTCATAATTTATTTTAAATTTAGTAAATCATATATACGATGGAAAAATTGTCTCCAATAAAAATATCAACATCATGATATTTTTATACAATAAAAATTCAATATCATTTTTCTTAAACTAATATTATTGTAAGATAACTTTTAATGATCATTATTTAATCATATATTAGTCAATGTATATTAAGATAATTAATGATAAATAAGTAAAATTAAAATTTTAAAATAAATATACAAGAAAATTATTGAAATTTAAGCTTTTAAATAGTTTTAGTTTTATAAACATATTTTAATGGAGAAAATCTAGTAAATCTAAAAGGAAATAAATTAAAATTTAGAGAAATGATATTAAAATATAGGAAAATGAAATATCAAATGATAAAAAAAAAAATTATTGAATAGTAAAAATTTAGTGATATAATAAGTTTCAAAGGATAGAGATTTAAAACAATTTTTGTATTACATGGTCATAAAAACTCTGAGAGTACAACCTAGTATTTCTTCTCAAACGAGAAGAAACAAGATACAATCAACAACAACATCAAAAAAAAGAAGAAGAAGATTTTCAATCCAATGTTTTAGGAACATATAAGCCTTGTCCTAAAAAGTCAGCTTATAAGTTCTAAAACATTTGGGGAAATTTAGTTACATGTATCTCAAAGTTGAGCTGCGGAAACACTTGGAGTAACCTCCTTCTGTGGTTGCGTTTGCGATTCAGAGAGTTTTGGATCTTTTGGTGATTCAGAAAAATGAACACTAGCAACTTCATCAACCATTTTCTTCTTCTCCTCTTCTTCTTCCTCAGCCATACCAACCTTCTCTTTAGCCTTTTGTCCAACTTCTTCAGCAGCTTTACTCACTTTGTTAAACGCACCAGAAACCCATGTAGCACCGGTTAAAACATACTGGTTTTTAATTATAGCAGAACCAGCATTGCTCACAGTCTGCTCAGCTGCAGCTATTGCTGATTTAGTTTTCTCTGTGACTTGAAACTTCTGATCAACTTCTTTAACTTTTTCACTAACAACCGTTGTCCCGGTGTTGATTTTCTCCGTGAATCCAATTCTTTTGTCGAATGATGTGACTTTAGCTGAAGCTATTGATGTTAGCTGATGCTTCTCATCAAGACTTTTAGCTTTAGCTATCACGTCTTTCCCTAGAATAAACCCTTTTGAAATCATACCCCTTACAACATCCTCAGTTTTTCTAAATACAGATATATCTTCCCGAGATGGAGATGTTGATTTGTTGCTCTCTTTCAATGCTTCCTGAGGAGAGACAAAAAATGAAATCACACAAAGGTTCTCAAGAGAGTTTTTGAGGCTTTTAAAAAAACAAATTTCATTTCTTAAGGAGCGTACAATAGAAGACAAAACATCAGGAGGTAGTTGATAATCTGGTGACATCGTGACTGTGACCGAGGAATCAACAATCATTGCTCCCTGAAAAAAAAAATAGATATTAAACCATGCATAGAACTCGTTTTAGAACACTAAGTAATGATATATTAATTTGTATATCATCCACAAAAAATATATATTTTTTTAAATCAGAGTGATATGTTTGAATGCTTTCTGATTTAAAAGATGGTTATGAAACAAAGCACCAATATACTTCATTAGAATAAGGTTGAGAAAGAGGTGAAATATTTACTGTGAGGAGAACTGCAGTTTCAGCTCCTTGTAAATCTTTGAATGTGATATAAGCTAATTTAGAACCTTCTTCATTTTCGCTGTATAAAAAAACATCTAAAAGAGATTTAGGAATTTGGAATAAAAATATAAGAGTTTATAATTCGAATGGAAATGTAAGTGGGAAAAATCAACCTAATTTGTGTCTCAAGGTAAATAATATCACCGGAAAAAGAGAAGAATTCTTTGAGTTCTCGTTCTGTTGCATTTAGAGAAACATTGCTAACTTTGACAGTTACCATCTGCAAAGAAAGAAGATGTTGAGACGAGAAAGCTTAAATTTTAAACTAGTAGTGCTATAAAGTTAACTGCAATTACATAGATACTAATCACAGTTATCAAATAAGTAACTCCATGGATTAAAAACAGCCTTAACAAAATCCTAAAACGACCTTTTCCATAAAAACCTCATAATCTCAGAACATTAACCCCAAACCCAAAACAAGCAATTCTCAACACCAACTTAGCCAATTTCAACAGGTTTATCCACATCATACCAAACTCTAGACAAGAAATTAAGAAGAATTGGTTATGTTATACTTACCGACATTACGAAAAAAGAATAAGGAAAACACTTTGGGTTCTGGATTAGAGGTGAGGAACATAAAAGAGGATTGAGTTTTAAATACAAGGCGACTTAACATGTGTGAGGAGAATAAGGTCGTGCTTAGAGCGCTTCGTTGTCGGAAAAAGATTCTTAATTAATAACAAAGACGTGACATAATCACTTTAACAACCAATATTTGCCGTACACGTGTAGGAACCGTTTCCGTAGTGGTAGTAATCATTGTAAAAGTCAAATTTGATTTGTGTAGCAACAACCATGGTCTAGGGAGGCCTAAGAGATTAATTAAAAAGTAATTAGAGATTAATAGAAGATTAGTTTTAAAGTTTTTATAATATTTTTAATTTATTTTAATTTATAATTTCTCATTAAATTTATAATTTTGATATAATAAAATATTTAAAGTTTCATAAATTTATGATTGCAAAAATCTTTACTTCACAAAAATAAAGTATTTAGAAGTATTTAGATTATTTTTAAATTTTTACTTCACAAAAATAATATTCATTATAAATATATTTAGAATATACAATTAAAATTCCAAATACACATGAAAATAATTTTGTTGATAGTATTAAAGTAATTAAAGTAGTAATTTCAATAAAAAAATAATTTTGGATTGAATTTTTTTGTTTTTTTAATTTTTGGATTGAATCCAAAAAAATAATCAGAAAATTTGACGATTAATCAGATTTTGGAAAAATTGGTCGATTAATCAGATTTTAAAAAATTTGGCCGACTGCAAAACTAATTCCATTTTTAAAAAATCACGGAGCCTATTTGTAGAACAAAGTTTATTACTGGTATATATATATATTATTTAAAAAAAAAAGTTTTCAATTTCTGTCTATCTGTCTCCACTATTAACGCCTTGAGCTTTGTTTTTTTTCCTTTCTCAAGAAAAATCCGATAAACCAAAATCATCTCGAAATCATAGATCGGACTGATTTCAATCAATTCCCCTGA
Organism: Nasturtium officinale; assembly: GCA_963854855.1. NCBI lineage: Eukaryota > Viridiplantae > Streptophyta > Magnoliopsida > Brassicales > Brassicaceae > Nasturtium > Nasturtium officinale. The sequence continues at coordinate 361,620 of OY978506.1, forward strand.
AAAAAAAAACGAGAAAAATTCAATCTTTGTAACAAGAGATAAAATTCCCACGAAGAAAATGAGTTTTCAAGATTTAGAATCTGGCAAAGGAAGACCAACGAGGAAGATCAATGGTGGTAGACAAGATTCAACACAAGCCGTAGCTTCTGGAATTTTCCAGATCAATACCGGAGTTTCTACCTTTCAACGACTTGTTAACACTCTTGGTACTCCCAAAGATACGCCTGAGCTTCGTGATAAGCTGTAAGTTGAAATTTGTAATCTAAAAATGTCAAAATTGAGAATTGTTTGATTGATTTTTTTTTTTTTTTGGAATTGAGAATTAAATTATTGTGTAGGCATAAGACAAGATTACATATTGGACAGCTTGTGAAGGATACATCAGCTAAACTTAAAGAAGCTAGTGAAACTGATCATCAAAGTGGTGTTAATGTAAAGTTTTAATCTTTATGTTATTAAATTTTTTGAGTTTTGGTGATGAGAATTGTTGTTTTTGTTGTTGTTTATTTGGGTAGCCAAGTAAGAAGATTGCAGATGCTAAGCTTGCAAAAGACTTTCAAGCTGTGTTAAAAGAGTTTCAGAAAGCTCAGCAAACCGCTGCTGAAAGAGAAACTACTTATACTCCTTTCGTGCCTCAATCCGCTCTCCCCTCTAGGTAACTATTGTTTTCATGAGTTTTTGTGTATGTTAAGCTCGAATTTGAATTGTGAATCTTGATGATTTATAGCAAAAAGCTATTGTGAAATGTCTTGTATTGTTTGTTTGGTAAATAGCTATACGGCTAGTGAGGTAGATAAGGTTCCGGAACAACGGGCACGACTTGTGGAGTCAAGAAGGTTGGTGATAGCCAAAAATACATTCTTCTACATATATCTCTTTGTTTTTTGATGCAACTTATCTTCCCTCTTGTGTGATTGTTGCAGACAGGAACTTGTATTGTTAGACAATGAGATTGCATTCAACGAGGCTGTGATCGAAGAAAGAGATCAAGGAATACAAGAAATTCATACTCAAATTGGTGAGGTTAATGAAATATTCAAAGATCTTGCAGTTCTGGTTAATGATCAAGGAGTCATGATAGGTAAAGAAAATCTATATAAACATAATAAGAACATGTCCTTAAATCGTCAGTTATAAAGCTCACTTTCTTTTTTTCTCGGCAGATGATATCGGTACTCACGTTGACAACTCTCGTGCTGCAACTTCACAAGGAAGGTCTCAGCTGGCGCAAGCCGCAAAAACACAAAGATCAAACTCATCTCTGGTAAATACTTTCTGAATACTTTAAAGCTAGCTTTAAAGAATGGTTTTTTTTACTTTTTAGGAAGCCTTAGGCTAATGTCTTGATCTTGTTTACATGCAGGCATGCTTGCTCTTGGTGATATTTGGCATTGGACTCCTGATCGTGATTATAGTACTTGCAGCTTGATTTCGAAAAGCAAAAGGACAAGTCTTTTGGGTGTGTTCATCGAACTCAAATCATCAATGGGTGGAACTACTTGGTATATATCATAATTTGAAGGCAACATTTAGAAGTCCTGTTTGTTATGGTTTTGTTTGGTTTGGCTTGAGGTCTATTGGTTTATGTACGAGAGTGTATGTGTGGCTTTTTTGTTGTGCAAACCTTTTGTTGGAGATGATGAGAGAATGTCTGTTTTGTTTGTGTTTCTTTCTCCCAAATTTCCAGTTTGATAAACCGGTTTATCATGCAAGATTTTTGGTTTTAGACCGGTTTAAAACTGCGCAATGTGTGTTGAGGCGTGAGAGTGAACAAAAACGATGTGATCATGAATGATACAAAGAAGTTTGAAACCAAAATATCACTCGTGACTCATGACAACTGCTTTGAGTTTTTACAAGATTAAACCTTTGAGCTTAAAACCGATGCCATAAGAATCGAAAATGCCGAGAAAACCGCTGCTGCAATTGCAAATGTAATAGCAGAAACGTACTCTGTATGATCCCTGATTCCAGCAGAAACGTCCCAGAAAACAGATCTTGCTTCAGTTTTCGATGTGTCAATCAACAAAACCAAACATCTTCTCTGTTCAGTTCTGTGGCTGGAGCACAAGAATAAGTCTGGCTCTCCAAATTCCACTCTTGAGTATCCAATATCATCCAAAGGCTGTGGAGATTGATAGAGAAATTAACATCCAAACTTATCGATAAGCAAGACCTAAGTTCAAGTGATAAGTTACCTGATAACGAGCATGTAAAGGAAGCTTTAAACTGATTTCACCAATTTCATAATCACTAGAACTTATATCAACAACAGACCTATTTGATATCTTATGGAGTGTTGTTGAATCTTTTTGCAGTTTTTAGTGATGTATCTGTGTTACTTTTGGATGTAAAGATTCAACCTTTACGTTGCTGAAGACTCTGAAGTTCAAAAGGATCAGCAAAAGGCAATTGTTCAACAATCACAAGGTCGTTAAGCTGAGACTCTGATTGAAGAAGAAGCTTGAAAGATGTGATGAGATTACGATGTGAACCTTCACCTGTAATGTTTTTATGTTGTAGTAATGAAATTGCAGAAACAATGTTTATATGTTTAAACTTTTTTAAACCAACTTTTTTTTGCTGCGTTTGGGGTTGGTTTAATTGGATTTAGTTTCTTTTTTTTTTTGTTAAAAAATGTAAAGTTTTATACCATTTTCAAGTTTGTGACATAATTAACGAGACAATACTAAGAAAAATGAAAGACCAAAAAAATAAAGCTAGCAAACAAGGACAAATCAAACAAAAGGAACTAGCAAGCAAAAATGACAACAAAATGGGAGCAGAAACATAACAACAGAGAGTCCCCGAAGTCAAGATTTTTCAATAGCAAATCTTAGAAACCCGAACTTCTTGTATTAATTAACCACGAGCAATGGCTACACCTAGCTAGTCAATCCTTAAAACCAAGTAAAAAAAAAAATATCACCTACAATTTTGCCGAGAAAAACTTAGAACAAAATCTGCCTATATAACTCGAAACAGTTTGACACATGTTTTTTTTTTTCTTTCTTAGAATAACTTGTGGTGGGAGCAATATGTTCAGTTGTTTTCGTTCTTAGTTTCATTTGGTTATATTAGCTCTCTTGGTTATCGATGTGTTTGTGCTCGTTTATTACTTTTATTCTTCCTTTTATGGACTTGTTTTTCCTTTTTAACGTTTTACTTCATTTTTTTACTTTGTTTTCTGGAGGGTTTTTTCATGTTTTCGCCAATGGTTATGATTTTTTTTTCGAGAAGCTTTAATCATATCTCAACTGACACAAAATAATAACACCAAACCGATTTACAAATAGTTTAGTTTAGTTTCAGTTTTCTTAAACTCTATAATACCAAAACCATTAAAAAAAACTAAATTAAAATTAAAATTTTAAACAGTTAATGGATTGTCTATCTCTACTAAAAGTTAACAAGGAACACAAAGGAGGTCAGACCATTTTTGATCTTGACTAGATGGATTAGTCTAAAGATCGAGACATGAATTTTCAGTGCCTAGAACTAAATTTTAAAAACAAAACAAAGGGGAAACGAAATGAAAAGGAAAAAAAAAAACATTAGAATCAAACTAGAAAAGAAAGCTTCTTTACTTGTAAAAAATAATATAATGCGACAGCGAAAGAGCCCACGACCCATGAAGCTATAATGAAAAAGCATAGAAATCTAATTTACAAAAGACGAATCGATTCTAAGCTTTTGAGACTTTGAAATCGAATTCTCTTCACTACAAAATATACTTATATACACTCATTAATGTATTTATAGACTTATAGTGTGTGTACGTAGATTTATATTATATCCAACGTTATGAAGATTTATAATTTTGGTTATTTCCGATGAAAATATTCATGATTGCGTTTGTATATGTTAATTACAATGTCTAATATGTATATATATATATATATTTCTCAAATATCATTTCAGAGAAATTCAAAACATATACGAAAAGAGCTATTTTCATTTGCGTTTCATGTTTCAGCTTACAACTTTTCAATAACTTTTGAATAACACACTAAAATCTTGTAGTTTTATTTGACAATAAAAACCTTATCTTAACTTGTAAACATCAATACAAACGCATACATAAACTACTGAGAGGAAAAAAAGAAGAAGAACAAAGACCTAATGGGATCCTCATTTTGATTTGTCCAACGCTAAAGTTCTGGATTGGTATGAAAATGTAGGTCCTTTACGGTCATGAACATGATTGATCAATGGCCCATTCACTCTTTCTTTTTGATAAAATTTTCTTTATAATACGAAAGATCGTGATAAAATCTCCAACAAAACTATTTAATCAATTAAAAGCAACTGAGCAGGTTTGCACGCTGTGTAATGTTTTTTACTTTAATAAGAAGAATCCATGCAAATTTTGATTCCATCTTACAATACACAAATTTTTATAGGTGTTTCATAAAAGTTGTGGCACAAAACAAAAGGAGTTTAAGAAAATTTATAATACTTTAGAATTTGAATTAGGAAGTGACATTACAATATCGATTCTCTTTGTCTATTTTTTTTTTATTTTTTTTTAATTATGTGCTTTAAAAAGCAAAATTCTTTGCATATTTTAATTCTCAATAAATAAACTATAGTTTGTGGAAAAAGAGAAACCTTTAAGGAAAGTGAGTAAATGGGTCCTTTTAAAACTATTTTATTCAACAATCTTCACATTCAAAAAAATTTAAATGGAAACCTAACTTTGTTCTATGCTTTTGAATTATATTAATTTGGTAATAACATAATTAGTTCTCTTTTCGCTTTCTCCTTTATATACTTGTACCACAAATTCCTCTTCAACCAAAAATCTCCAATATTTCTCTCTTCATTTTCTCTTCCCAAGAGTAATAAACAAAGATTCTGAACCTATTCAAAGCCAAGATCAACGTATAAAGATGGCCAACGTTCATGCTTAGGGGTTTATACAACTTTACAGGTATATGCATATATTGGTTCATCGTTATGCCTGGCTCCCTGTATGCCACGAGTGGACACCGGTTTTGGTTGAAAAATCGTGCTGCCGGTGGCGTACAAGGAGCCAAGCATGACCATAAATTGCATCTACAAGTATGTTATATCTACATATTTATCGTTTGTGTTATGTATAATGCTTTATCTGGATTTTGAATCTATTGTTCTGGGTTTTTATCACAAAAAAAAACGTAGTCGGAAGTGAAACCAAAATTTATAACTTCCGGATTCATATGGTTTATAGTTCTGGTTTTGATTCAGTTTTCGACAAACCAATCATTAGTTGAAAAAAAAAGCTGGCTCGTTTTTTTTTCATCGATTTGGTTCCACTTTGTTGCAGGTTTCTTATATATCAGTTTAAATATGAATTTGAGTTTTTGAATTGATTTGTTTTAAGTTTACTCATTATCAGATTGCTTTGGTTAAAAAAAAAAGATTGATCTGGTTTGTACACATATTTATACTTTAGATTCAGATTGATATTTATGTAATGATTGTCTTCATTTTGTATGACTTGCGGACAGTAGTTACAAAGCCCAAAGTCTTAGGTTAAGCATTTGGTCTATGTTCTGTAGTTTTACCGTAAAGTTCATCTATATTTAAATTTTGTCTATTGTATTTGATTTTTGTAAGATGCACCGAACTTGTATCATTTTGTTTGATTATTAGCTGTGATCAGTCAAAACTGAAGTCTTGGAAAAAACAATATTTGAGAAATTCTTTTTGGGTGATTGACGGTAAGCATGCCAATCAATCATAGTATTTTGTCGACTTCCTAACTGAATTCTGACAAAAGAAATTACAGAATTTAGGCGTTAATTAAGGCCTTTCAAATTTGAATCACTTAGAAAGCCCTCCAAATTACAGAAACGTTATAAACTTTTAGTGTTTAACAAAAACATGTCGATGGAAATTAGGGCATGTGTAGAAGGTAATATATTATTACTCACTTTGTGAATAGTTGATTTTGGGTGGGGGAGGATTTTCGCTTATATTAATAAACATTTAATGTTTAGTTATAAATATAATGCTATTACATTAAATACGTTTCCATAAATCTATAGTAATCTTATAGTTTTCTATGGCATGACAAAACTAACTAATATTAAACTTTTAAGATACTTTTCTTGTAAAAAACCTAATTTGAAAGAGAGAATTTACGTGGAAAAATAAAAATTTCGTGCTCGACCTTTCTGAGCAAGTCGATCGGCACGAACATTCAAAATACAAGAGATCTAAAGTAATAAGAAAGAAGAAAATTAAAAAGAAATATCTAAAAGATTGAAAGTCGTTGAGTTTCGAAGTAAATGATGGTCAATCTTATGGAGCTTCTGTTATAGTAATAAGATCTTTGCAATCTGCATTAAACACTACATCTTTGTATGCTAATCTTCTCAAACTACCCCAGAAAAATGAATAAATGAAAAAAAAAAAAAAAAAAAAACTGCATCTAACCGTATTTAAACCCAACAATAATATATTTTCACGTCAAAAAACAATCCAGTCATGCCCATTTAGCTGATCCAAATAGTAATTCAATAATCTAAACACTATCATTTAATATATCTTGAAATTTATGATTCATTAACATCAACAAAAAATATATTTAGAAACCTAGAAAATCAAATTTTTGAAACAACTAGGAAATCAAATACTCAAGAACAGAGAGGATACAATTTTGTGTGTTTTCGTTTACTTATTATTTTGTTAATCATATTTAAGAATTTTGATTAGGACATTGTGATACGATTTAGATGCTTATCCTATATGGTCCACAAGTTTGAGGATATTCCCCTAACAGCTGATTCACTAGCTAGTCCTCCAACTAGTCGAGGTCAAGAGTCCTAGTGATCGACTAGCTAGGCTTAGACGTAACCGAAAGCCTCCAAATCAATGAGAGGGTCTTTATATTCATGTGTTTGATAAATTTCGACGTCCAGATTGTTCTTTTTTTTTTTTTTATTGTGCAAATTCTCCATTCAACAGTAGCTTCTTTCCAAAAGATGAAACAACAACAAACCAGTCAACCCTCTCTGTACATTAGCTTCACAATTTCAAATCAAATGTTGAAACAAGTCATTGTAACAGTATAACTTTATGAGAGTTGATTTCTTTGAAATTCTAATGACAAGAAAGTTCAAATCTTCATTATAGATTTATCCATAAGAAGTCGTGTGAGCACATAAACTATTTAAGTTCTGTTATATGTGAATAAATAGTTTGAATAATCATCAAACGAGCTTTTCTATAAACTTGCAAGAAAAACACAACTGTTGAAACATTACAGTGAGTTATATCATGCCGATATAAAGAACAATACAAAAAGACTAGTATCAAAACTGAGGAGGAAGAGACAGGTTCATCATTATTACGGTTTTTAAGAAACCGCCTAAAATCGCTTCGGTTTCTTCTTCTTAGAGAAGCTTTCAGGCGTACGATTTTCTTGTTTACGCTTAGTCCCTGCAAATCTCTTACCACCACTCTCTTTCGAACCTTTTGCGTTTGCTTTTGCCTTTCTTGCTGCAACCGCTGGCCGCTTATGACTTCGCTGCTTCAAAGTACTATTATTTCCAGCTTTATTGCCTTCAACACCACTGCTACTTCCTTTAGATCTCATCCTTGATTGTGCAGGGCTTTTCTGATAAGGCTTCTTCTTATCGTCACCGGATTTTGAAGCTCGTACACCCTGATATGAAAGTTTAGCCTTCCCCGTTGCAGTTGGTGAGACCACTTTGTCCTTTTGAAGTCTTTTCTGGGCTGGTGAGTAAGCTTCAGAAGGATTGCTCTTTCTCTTTGATGGAGTTGCATCAGGTTTGACTCGGGATATCCTTAATTCTCTGTCTCTAAGCTTCAAATATCCTTTCTTGATTACAAGATTTGCAGCTTCCTATAAGTTAAACAAATAGAAGGACTCATCGATCTATTCAGTTATCACTCAAAACTTAAAAAGATCAAGTTGGAATCTTAAAAAGCTCGAAGTTCATAGCAACATACCCGTGTTTTAAACAAGACGTAAGCTATTCCTTTTCCAATGTTCAAGTGAGGATCTCTAATGACACGAACAGCTTCTATACTGTTCTCGATATTACTTTTACCAGTGAACAGTTGATACACCTCCTCATCCTGCATTACGAAACAAACAAAACATAACTGAGAAATGCCCAAGGACCAAGACTATGTTCGATAATAGCAATAGAATAGAAGATCTCTAATACTACTACTAACCTTCACATCAAAAGGGAGATTACCCATAAAGACTGTCCTCTTAGGATCATACAAATGAGTAGAAGCATCTTGGACTTTCAGTTTCTTACGAGGCGGACATGCTCTATCAACACGGATATGATTCCCATCAATCTGAATATAAACATAAAACCATTAACAAAATTTACATACTACTCCTTACAACTCAACCACAGAAAAAAAGAGGGAGAAAATTATTACCAGAGACATGTTATGTGCTAGAGAAGCTTCAGCAGATTGCTCTGTTTCAAACACAACATAAGCATGGACACTGCAATTCACAAAAACATTCGCATTAGACTTGTTCCTTCACATGAAAATCATAATCTATTATAAGGTTACAAAGCGCATACCTTGAAGCTTTCTCATTATATTGCTTCAGCAAAACAGCTCCTTTCCTCGATTTCTTAGACTAAACAATCAAAATCAACAAATCAGAAACCATTTCCTCATTCTATAACCTAAAAGAAACATGTAATAAACTCACATCGACAATTGGCACAGAGCGTATCCTCACAGATTCAACCACACCAAATTTACTAAACTCCTTCAAGATAACTTTTTTCTTAACCTTCAATGGCAAATTCCCAATGAAAACAGTTCTAAGAAGCTTACTCTCATCATCAAAACCTTCCTTTGAAACCATTGTATCAGCTACTTCATCAGACTTCTTCCTCTTCTCACCAACCTTCTTCTCCTTCTTCTTCTCAATGCTTCCATACTTTTTCGTCTCGTATTCATTCTCAATCTCATCTCTCTTCCTTTTCTTCCTCTTTGAATCCAGACTAATCTCCAAGTTCGTATCTTTCTCAACACCATCAACGTCAGAATCTGAAACTGAAGATTTCAGTTTTTTCTCTTTTTTAGATTTCTTCGTCTTCAAGGGCAAAACTGTTTCTTCTTCATCTTCTTCAACATTTCGTTTCTTGGCATTTGAATCTTTGTTTTCCGGTTGTTGTTTACGCCGGAAGGGGTTATCATCGGAAAAGAGACTCGAAAAAGCAGAGCTTTCGCCTTCAACAACATCGCCGGAGAAGAGAGTAGAAAAGATTCCTGATTGAGATTCTGTTTCCTTGGTTTTCTTCTTCCCCATCTTCGTTTGATTTCAATGAGAAGAGAGGAACAGAGAGATTTAAGAAACCCTAAAGTTGAAAACTTTGGGTTGTTAATGTTGTTAACAGAGAGAGCGCAATAGATTGATTAAACCGGGTCGGTTTAAACTGATTTCGGTATATTTGATCTGGTTTTTAAATTATCTGAAACAGCCCAGCCCATTCGTTGTTGGGCTATGACAACACAATACTAATGGGCCTACATATGTCCTTTTTGGTGTTTCATAATGAGTTATCGAGTTTTTCTTTTTCTTTTTTTAATTAATGTACATACTATTCTATCGCTTTATTAAACAATGTTAACCAGTTTTCAATTTAAACTATTATTTTCTAACTAATTTACGAACTTTTGATGATAAAAGAATATGATGTGGATATCTCTAACTTTGATGCCCATATGTTTCTGGTGGTTATGCAATAACATTAACAACATTGTAAAAGAAAGTGAACCTTTTAAAAATAGACTCGAAAATTAGGAATTGAAATTTATTGACTAAAAGAGATATGAAAAAACCACACAAAAGTCTGATTGTGAGAGTAGATTCATTAAAAAGAAGAAGAAGGAAGAATTGGAGCAGAAACAAAAGTGATACTGAGAGTAATTATTTGAACTCTCTCATAAAACCATGATTGATCTCTTTTTCCCAAACACTATCCACCATAAATGAACCAAAATATATTATTATTATTATTATTATTAATTTATTAGTAACATTTAAGAAGAAACATGAAGTAATATTTGTTTCATCTAAACATTTTATATAGTCAAACCCAAAATGTCACCCCAAAACAAAAAAACGATCAAACATCGCATGCACCACCTGGTCCACCATAGGTAAAAGTTTGACCATAAGGCTCACGATTGCCAAGATAACTCACGTCATAACATTTACCAGCATCGGCATCTTCAGTGACCTTGTTATCATCAATGGAGACAAATTGATAATCTTGTGTAACATATTTAACATTGCGCATAAAACCAGTATGCTTTAGATCCACTTCTTCTTCAAGTGGTTTATTACCATTACCCATCGGTGGACTAATAATTTCATACGAATGTCGTCCATCGGATGGTGCATTCGTTAATCCACCATACCTAACCATTTCAACTCCTCCATCCATGAATAATGTTAGAAGTTCCTCTGGCCAATAGCCTATGTAAGTTTTCCCTACTGTCAGCAAATAGTTACGCGTTTTCGGATCCTATTATTATATTTGGTAGAAACAAGAGTATATAATATGTAAGTTCTTATATTCATATTGATCAATGACCAATCCATAGTTTTATTGAAAATGTATATACCTGATGGATTGAAAAGAAAGAGATATATTGTTGGCCTCCCTTCACAGAGGTTCTTGCAAAAGGAGCACCAAGAAAGATTCTCTTGTCGATTTGAACGAAGCCTTTACATTTTACATTGTAACATCCGTTATCATCGTTTTCTGACTGTAATATTATTCAAGGTTAGTGAAGAGAAACTCATATAGATTGCTAGGAAGAAACACTAAAGATAAGCTCACACTCCAGTATGCAGTAAGTCTTGTACGAGCATCGCCATATAATTCAGGAAACACCTAGAAGAAGTTATTAACATATTGTGATTAAAGTCCACCATTTAATTACCCAGTGGTGATAACCAATAGTTATATATATATATATATTAGACATAGTAATTGTTTGAATTAAAATTACTATAATATGCTAAAAGATCTTTAGAAAATCAAGGGTCCTAACATTCATACCTATTTAAAAATGTTTATTAGTAATGATAATGTTAAAATCGTCATTTAAGTGGTATTTAGCAATCATTTGGCTGTTTAAGATTTGATCTAATATATAAGAAACTAACAAAACAAAAAAACAATTAAAATTCTTACACCCCAACCACTCCAGACGGTGGTGCGCTCGTCATCATACAAAGTTGTGAGCCAAATCATAGCCAAGCTGAATTGTTCATTATTTGCCAGTTTAGGTTGGTAAAGACCAACCACTGCTGATGCTCCACGCCATGGGTTGGAATCTATTTTCTTAATCATCGCAAGCTATACATATACAAAATCAATATGTTATAAATATATAATTATTGTTTTGGATCATATAGTAAAAGTATTAAAAATTAAGTCACTTCACATGTTGAACAACAGTTCCATCGCCATTAGGAAGAATACTTTTCTCGGTGTGGTTGAACTTTCTTGGTTTATGGATTGGTACTTGTCCTTGAGGACATCCTTCTTCTGGTATATCAAACTCTACAACTACTCCATCATCGTTTGATAAGTTTTGCGATAATGCATCTCTCGATAACATGGCTAAGACTTCGTCGCTCGGTCGCATCTACGAAATCGCATGAAACAAGACATATCAACAATAAATTAATGGGTATGAAGAGAAAAACATTAGGTGCAAGAATCGATAGTTTGATGTAATTATATAGAAATATACTTGGATTTTATGATTTTTGAGCTGATGGTGCTGTAGTGAAGGTTGTTTGTCGATATCAACGCATTCGTATTCTAGTTCTTGATCAGGCTGCCCAATATGAGAATTCAATTTTTTTTATTTGGGTTATATATAAGTTTATATCAAAGTATACTTACAAAATTGTGATATACCTTAGTATTTTGAGACAATCCATGGAGGCAAAGTAGTGAAAGAGAGAATATCAGCAACCAAGGAGAAGCCATTTGTTTACTCTTCCTCTTCTATATGTTCAACCGTTGATAATAATTTCCGAAATTTTAAATTACTGTCAAATTTAAGAGCCATTGATATTAAATAAATAAAAAGGGTTCATGATTTATAACTTTAATATTTTCTCCTCATAAAACATATTTTAAATAATTTATTATTTGGAGTTAAAACATATTTAAATAATTTATAACTTGGAGTTAATATTTTCAAAATTCATAATTTTTTTTTGTTAACTATAAACTTCCAATCTAAAACTTCAGGTATAACCGTAAAAGCAAGCATACCTAAATTTATATACAAGACAAAATCATACAATCAATGTTACTCGGTTTGACATTGAATTTAAAACGTTGTTTACCAGATAAGTTTGATGTTTTTGATATCAAGACAGAGACTTTTCCTTCAGAACATCCTTCTTATGGTGGATCTAAAGTCCTTTAATTGCAGGCTCGTGCTAACTTCAATACAAAAAAAAAAACATTTGCGTAGGGCCTTATTTATAGAAAAAAAAATCAAGACCCATTAATATTCTTCAGTCAAATTTTTAGTAGAGATACGTTTTTTTTCTTTTTGGTATATAGTAGATAAATAATTAATGAGACTTTTTCTAATTTCTTAGTAACTAATTAACGAGAAATAGTTTTATACATAAATCATAAATGTAGAATTTAGAAATAATTAATGAGATTTGACCCCCTAAAAATAATGAGATTTTTTCTAAATTTTTAGTAATTAATTAAATTTAAAACTTAGGTAGTCAATGGAATGTGTCAAAAGAGGTAGGCAATGGAATACAAAGAATTAGGAAAATATATAGAGCCATCTAATCTATTACCTTTTCACTTTTCATAACCAATTTTTTTTTTTTTTTTTTGTAATGGTAGGGTACTTACGTTCTTTTGTCTTGTATATTTACCAACAATGGCAGAATAAGTATGTTTCTAATTCATTTAGACTTTATTCTGTTTTCGGATTTAGAACAAATTTCAAATAATTGGCTAATTTATCAACTTCATGAAAGCATGATTTGGAATTATAGATTGACAAATGTGAAAGTTTAGACTTTGTAATTTAAATTTTAGATTTTGTAAATACAAATATATCCGAACCTATAAATTACTTATCGAATATTGTTGATTATTCGATTTCTAGTTGCATTTGATGAATACCCCTTTTCAAAGTTAACGGTGAAAATATATTAGATTTGTTTGATTGAACGACTTAACTATATATCTTGTTTGGATGTTAGTGTGAAAGCTTGGTTAATGATTTATAGGAGAGTTAGGGAAGTAAAATAATGTTTTAGACTAATATTTTGGGTTTTAACCTTGTTTCATATGATATAAATTATTTTATTTTATTTTGTTCTGTATAATTTTAGACATTTTAAACGCTCACTTCCGATCATCGTATTAGGAATGACTCCGTGAATAGCATAACTTGGATCCAACTATGTGACTACTTCATTACTCGATAATTTTGTTCGATAACTTGGATCTATGATCACAATAAACAAGACAACATGAATTTTTTTGGCAACATTCCTAATTAGCTCAATTGAATCACACACTTAAGAAGAATAACCAAACAAAGATGACTCTATTTCCAACGGCTTGTAACAGTTTCAGCAACTTATCTTGGGCTTGAACTTCGGCCTTATCTATGACTACTCGGTCCATCTCAACTCAAAACCCAATTAGCTTTAAACCAACTCAATCCTTAACCGAGTTAAATCCTAAACCATCTCAAACTCGACACATATCTTATAACTTACCTTATACTATAATATATGATCGGATTAAGCCAATGAGAACACTTCTGATCAGCTAATTTGGCATGTTTTATTGAATGGAGATTCGACAGACAAAATACTAATCTCTTCACTTCTCAGCTCACCAACCACTTAAAAAAAAAAACACTTTTTATAGAAGATTTATATATATATATATAAATAAAACTTTATGTGTCTCTGCAAAGCTCCATCTTTTAAGTGATTAAAAACTTTTATGTCCACTTGAAAAGTTTTTGTATCTTTTTGGGTTTTATCTGATCACTTGTTTGTGTCTCTCAATCTTTCTATCTCGTGAATTCACATCTCGATTTTTTCTTTATATTTATTTGTTATTTTTTAACGGCTTACCTTTCTCGGATCCATTCGTTGCCTTCTCTAAGCACAATCTCTGGTAAGCAAAAATATCTGATCACTTTCCAATTGGGTTTTCGATTTGATTTTCACTGAATGACTAAGAGATATAAGTATTTAAAGATTCAAACTTTCTCAGATATTTTCTGGTTTGTGGTTATCAATTTCCTCATTCTGTTCTGAATCTTCATATTTGGGAATGATAGGATTGTATTAGAGTTTTGAGGATCAGAAGATTCTAGCTTTCTGACGAAAACGTAACAAAGTATTGATTTTTTTGTTGATTCTGAGAAATGTGATTGATTGGTCAAAATTTAATTTTAAAGGATTCTTCATTTAAAGTTTTGATCTTTGGTTGGTTCTGAGATATTTTGTTTTTTAGTTAGGTTAAAAGTTGACTTGCAGGATTCTAAAATAATAAATGTTTTGATTTTTGGTTGATTATGCGAAGTTTGATTCATTTAAGTTGTTTAGGTAAATATTAATCTCCAGGATTCTTTATTAGCTAAAGTTTTGATCTTCGGTTGATTCTGAGATATTTGGTTGATTAGTTTGATCAAAAATTAACTTGAAGAGATTCTAAATATTAAAAGTTTTTATTTTTGGTTGATTTTGAGAAATTTTGATTGATTTAAGTGGTTTTGGTCCAACACTAATCTCAGGGATTCTTCTTTATTAACTAAAGTTTTGAGTTTGGTTGATTTGTTTCTCTAGAAGATGGCTGATGCGGCTAAGGATTTAGCTTCAGGGACTGTTGGAGGAGCGGCTCAGTTAGTTGTAGGTCATCCATTTGACACAATCAAGGTCAAACTTCAGAGCCAACCGGCTCCTACACCAGGCCAGCCTCCAAGGTACACTGGTGCAATTGATGCGGTTAAACAGACTGTTGCTGCTGAAGGACCTAAAGGTTTGTACAAAGGTATGGGAGCTCCGCTTGCAACTGTTGCTGCCTTCAATGCGGTTTTGTTCACCGTGAGAGGTCAAATGGAAGGATTGCTTAGGTCTGAACCTGGAGCTCCTCTGACTATTAGTCAACAGTTTGTGTGTGGTGCAGGCGCTGGTTTCGCTGTTTCGTTCCTTGCTTGTCCTACCGAGTTGATCAAATGCAGGTTAGGTTCTTTCGACATTTGGTTGTATTAAGTTTTTTTGATATTGTACTTAAGCATATAGCTCTAGCTATTGACTGCATTTTGTGAATGTGAAGACTCGAAATTTAGTTTCTTTCGATCAATTCTTGTGTGCAAAGAACTATAATATGTCTCTTTGTGTGTGTGTTCAATCTTGTTTCACTCTCAGGTTGCAAGCACAAGGTGCACTAGCCGGCACCTCAACCACAAGCTCAATTGTTGCAGCTGTGAAATATGGTGGACCAATGGATGTAGCCCGTCATGTCCTTAGATCAGAAGGTGGAGCAAGAGGTCTATTCAAAGGCTTATTCCCAACATTAGCCCGTGAAGTACCTGGAAACGCTACAATGTTTGCAGTTTACGAAGCTTTCAAGCGATTTATAGCCGGTGGTTCAGATACTTCAAGCTTAGGACAAGGATCATTGATCATGGCTGGTGGAATTGCTGGTGCTTCTTTTTGGGGAATTGTATATCCAACTGATGTTGTGAAGAGTGTTCTTCAAGTTGACGATTATAAAAACCCGAAATATGCAGGCTCAATGGATGCTTTTCGAAAGATTCTGAAAGCTGAAGGAGTTAAAGGTTTGTATAAAGGGTTTGGTCCAGCCATGGCTAGGAGTGTTCCTGCTAATGCTGCTTGTTTCTTGGCATATGAGATGACAAGGTCAAGCTTGGGATAAATCGGTTTGGTTTGGTCCGTTGGTCCGATTTGTGGATGTTCCATTCAAATTAACCTTTCGGTTTTTAGATGATTCTTTTAAAATTTCAGCAACATTGATGTTTCCCTTGCACAGTTTATTTATATATCTCTTACACAATTTGTTTCTGAGACTCGATAGTGTTTTGAAACCGGTTTAATTGATTAAAAAATTTGGGGTGAGTATTTAATATTTGAGCTATCTAATTTGAATAAATATTCAAAATATGTACTACCAAAAATATGTGTAAGCAATTTTCTTATTAATTATTTTGAAGATTTATTTAAATTTTTGTAATCGTACCCAAAAATCTAACAACGATTGATTGATTATTTCCAAAATTTTGTTTGTTTATTTTCAAGTTTTTAATATTCTATTTTTAACAGAAAAAATCCAATTTAAGTAATCACCCAGATTTATTTTATTTTTATTATGTTGATATTTTTCATTTTTATTAGAATCGTTGGCCTTTTATGCAGAGAAAAAAAAATTGAACACCTAACAAGCGTATGACTAGCGTTGCTCAGTAATAGTGTTAACAGGAAAAAAGGAGGGAACTCATAACTACTTTTATCTTTTAACTCTTACCTCATAACTTTTTCAACTATAAAAACAAAAACATAATATCACAGTTGGACAAAAATAAGAAATCTTATGGAGACGATTGAGCAACAAAGACATTCACTCTCTTCTTTGCCTATGCTCTCTAGGCTTGAACACTTAGATTTCGTTGTAAAATGTTACTCTACCTTTGGTTTCAAGTCAAGGAAACATAGTTTAATTACTATATGATGAATTTACGTGAATACTTTGTTTTGTTTTTCATGTAGATAAAAAATCTAGAAAGACAACAAAACCTTTCGAAATGGAAAGACGAAAACGCATCTAACACACGGGGATTAATCGATAGAGGCACCGCAGTTCGAGAAGCGTATTTTAAAGGATCATTACTAGATCGAATCGCAGCTCTAGAGACTAGACTCTTTCAGGTTTGATTTTATTAGTATTTGTGTATGTTTTCAGACAAAATTTCTTAATATGTTTTAGATGTTTTTGTATAGTGTTTAAAGGGTTTTTGTATCATGTGTTAAAAGATATGTTTGGAGTTGGAATCGAGCAGTGGATCTTCTACTTCAACTGGAGGGTCAGGTGAAACATCAAGCCAAAGGATTAAGAAAGATTTGACAAAGACATTACCCATTTTCACTAGCAACATTAATCCTTTCCATGTTCCCTTACAACATCCACTAGGCCCTCGGGTATTTATATTTATTGTGTTTATATATTTATGTATAAGATTGATAAATAAAAAAAAAAGTAATAACATATTAGGAGAAGAAACAATCATCACTAACTATATCGATTATCTAACTTGTTACTTTCTTTTGTAACAAATTGTTTGTTGTTTTCTTTTTGTAAGATTTTAGTAGTCGGGATCTCTCACTTTTAGACTAACAATGAATTGTTTAAAGAAAACAATTTTATCTATCATATCTTCTTTGGTCAATTCTTGAAATTGACTCTCTAATAAATTTACTGCTTCATATGATTCTTATAGTGTAAAATTAGAAGATATGGATTCGTTTAACAATAAAATTGTGAAAATGTATGTTATTATAATATGTAGGAAATGGACGAGAAGATTGAAGAGGAGAAAGAGGAAGAGACAAGTATAGAGAAGGCACTACTGAAGAAGACTAAGAAGAAGAATAATGCTAATGAAACTTGCAAACCAAAGAAGAAGAAGAAGAAGAAGACAAACGCTACCAAGAAATGGTCTCGCTTTAGCTTATTGGGTTGCTAATTTTATTTTACTTTAATTGTTTGGGTTTCATTACTTTATCTTATTTTTTTCGAGTCCTACCAAACCTGCATTTTTTTTTGATGAAAACCAAACCCGCAATATTTTACCCATCAACCTTAGGATTGATTGATTTTTGCTGAACATATTTTCTAGTTCTTAGGATAAGCTCGGATTTTGACTTGATCGTAGCAAACAAATGGATAAATTACTTATGATTCAGTAAAAAAAAAGTTTTCTGAAAAGAAATATAACTTTAACGACAAATCTGTTAGTAGGAATTTTTAGTAATTGACATGAACTATATGTTTAAGCAGATATGTTCTATATATCATCATAACTCCAACAATGTAAGCCAAAGTTGTACTACACAATGTTAAAAACATTTTGCTTTCGTGTGAACTTTTAGTTTTAGGATGTACTATAAAGCAACTACCCTCCAAAAAATACAATTGTGTTGGATGTGGATATATGTAACAGTATATTCCCTTATAACTTGTGGATTCTTTCAAGCCAGATTTTAAAATAAAAAATTCGCAATGATCAGAATCAATATCATTCCACAAAATGGACTTTTTGATACTTTTGTTGTCTCTAATCTCTATAATGCCAAAAGAATATATATATATATATATATAAGTTCATAAATATATAAAATATTTTTTAACTTTAACTTTAGGAAAAGGTAAAATATGAATTAATTTACTCATGACAGTTTGAGTCAGCTCCATTTCATTGTCTACCAATTTATGTTCTCCTTTTCGTTAAAAATTTTCAGTACACTGAACTTTTTATTGACATCAATTTTGAAATTTATGTAGGAATCATTAGTGGTATAGTGTGGTATATATATATATAAAGAAATAATTTTATATAGTTTTAAAATATAATATGTGATAATATATATAATATGATCTTTTAAATATAAACTTTTAAAAGAACAAAAATTTAAATATAAACTTTTAAAATAACAAAAATTCAAAAAACTTGAATGAAAATAAAACATATGATTTTTAAATATATTATAAATAATTAAGAAAGAAAACTATATATATCAAACAAAAATATATATAAACAATAAAACTACAAAATTATATTAAACAATCTACACACTTTTCAAAAGTTGATGCCAAGTTATAAATTATAAGTTGATTAAATTTCATCTACTTTTTTAATAATAGTAATCAACTTAAAGTAGAAAAGATTCAGTGGCTAATGACATGACATTTATATGGTAACCATTCATTTTTTTTTTAAATCTACAGTTTTAAAATTCCACATCTACCCTTCACTCTCTTCCTCCATCCAAAATTTGCATCTTCTCTCTTTCAAATCGGTAAAAAAACACAGAGATTTCAAATTCCACATCAATGGCGAATTCAGTGTCATCATCATCATCACTTACTGAAGACGATAACAACAACAATAACAATCAAAGAATCTCAAGACTTTATCACCAAACGATACATTCCGATTTAACTGAAAACGAATTCACCGAGTTATCTCAGTCAATCTCCGAGTTCCACACTTACCAACTAGGCCACGGTCGTTGCTCATCTCTCTTAGCTAAACGAATCAACGCATCGCCTGAAACCGTTTGGTCCGTCGTGAGAAGATTCGATCGACCTCAGATTTACAAATACTTTATCAAATCATGTTTCGTCAATGAAGGATTCGAGATGCGAGTGGGATGCACGCGCGATGTGAATGTGATTAGTGGACTTCCGGCGGATACATCTAGAGAAATACTTGATTTACTTGACGATGATCGGGAAGTGACTGGGTTTAGTATCCACCGGAGGTGAACATAGGTTGAGGAATTATAAATCTGTTACGCCGGTTCATAGATTTGAAAGATGAACAGATCTGGACCGTTGTTCTTGAATCGTACGTCGTAGATGTGCCGGAAGGTAATACAGAGGAAGATACACGTTTGTTTGCTGATACAGTTATTAAATTGAATCTTCAGAAACTTGCGACGATCACTGAAGGTATGATGAAGAATCCTGATTCCAGCGACGGTGGAAATTTTCAGGTGAGAGGATTTTAAATTTTAATTTTCCTTTTGTAAAACTTTTTTTTTCCTTTTAGAATTGTAATTTCCGCATGCTTATTATACAGTTGTTAACCTTATTGTTGTTTTTTTTTTTGCTTCTCCTGGAAATGTGGATTGTTCGATAAGTTAAATACAGTTATATTACGAATTGAGGAATTGTTTGACTATAATCAATTTGTTAACAAGACAAAATTAAATTATTGTTCTTTTACTGATTTTTTGAATCTTGTTGTAAGTTTGTTTTATTTTATTTTATTCAGTTTATTGTATTTTTAAATGATATGGAGAATATATTAAATTGGAGTACAAAAAATAACTTTTTTCATGGACGAATAGAAGCTAGAAGCTGGAATCTGTAAAATGGCATAAAAGTCAGTAAGTCACTACTGAAAAAGTAAAAATCACTAAAATGGCAAAAGTATTGGTGATTAGTTATCCATAAAATAAAAAAATGTTTTCCGACCAATAATGAATAATTTGTGTGTTTATGCAACTCTGTCTTAAATTCTCGTGCTAAATAACAATAGTGTATTTCTAATTATCGTTAGTACAAAAAAAGAGTTGAGCATTTAAAGGAGAGAAAGGCTTTGAAAGACGCAAAAGCCCATTAGTTATCTAAGTGGATGATCCATCATGACTCATGAGAAAACACTCAGAAATATTTTGTTTGATCAGTCTATTTTCTCGAATATGATTGGAAGGAGACAATGTGTGGGAGCCAAATCTTTTGTCGTTTTTTTGCAGTTATGAGAGCCACCTCAATTTGTAGTACACTAGTAGTCTAGTACTATGTATTTATTTTGTATATGAGATCTAATTTTCAATTTTATGAGAATTTAAAAACACCATTTACACCCAAATTAAAGAAAAAATTGCCGTAACATCTTATGAATAAATAGCAAATATAATATTCATAAACCATTGTAAAATACATATATACTCTTGATTTCTTAATGATTTAGGTATGGTTTTTGTTAATTTTCAGTTCAACAAAGGAAAGAAATAACTTTCCCCCGATCATATTCCTCTCTCTATTACTATATAGCCAGTTATGCAATTTGTTGGCAATATTATTACATATGAAAAATATTGATTAGAAAAATACGTAAATAAATGTTTGATGTACTAATGATTTAACGTGATAATAGTTCTAAAGCTTATTGTTTTTTTCATTATATTTATTTATTCTGTAAATTAGCTGATTGTATTTATTTAGTAATTGAAGCAAAAGTTGAGAAACTGATTATGCTTCTCGTTTTATTACACTCGAGAAAGGGGACAAATCTAGTGGTGGGTACTGCAAGACTGCAACTTGCCAACTTGGTAATAAAAAATCAGAAAGGTAATTAGTTTTATGATTGGACAATAAAACATAAAATAAAAAAAGTGAACAAAATCAAAGGATTCAGACTTTAACGACGGTTAACCAATTAGAATATAGAATTTTTCAGCACCACGACTTTAAGGATTAACATTAAACTTACTTTTGTTTAATTATGAGAAAGGGGTACATCTCAGTTTAAAAACTTTCTTAGGTAGTTTTGTAATCCCTCAATGTCAAAATGATTACAAAATGTAATTAGTCGAATATATGAGAAAATCTACATTTTGACACCACTAAATCTGTCTTTTGCACCTCTAATTTCTCCCACAATTCTATAAATGTTTTTCATACCTTTAATTGTATTGTTATATTTTCTTGTTTATGTCCGATGAAAAAATAATAAATTATGGGTCTGTCTTTGAGAAATGGGAGAATAAGTAAATCTGCATAATGAAAACAAAGAGTTAAAATCATAGATGAATTACTTCCCAACGATTAATTCTATTTTTTGTCAGTTAGATGTTAAATTTTACTTAATTTTTTTTTGTTAAGGACACATTACTTTACAAGCTAAACTCATCATGTAACTTAGAAACTAGGAATATAAATTACCATTCAAACACGGTAACGAAATGAGCATTACCTTTTTATTTTATTAAATGAACAATTTTCTTGGATTACAAGTTTGGACATTTAATCCATAAACCATAAGACTCTTACTTAATACACAAGTAATTAAGCTATTGATTTCTCCATAATGGACTGAGCAACGGGAAGAAAAAGCCCGGTGATGGAGGTGGTAAAGGTTCGCTACCGCCCAAAAACCGCGGCGAAAACGCGAAATTAGGTGACAACAACGGAAACGGCGATCTTGGCGTTGGTGACAAAACAAACTGTGAAGCCGGAGACTGAAAAAACATTGGATTAGGACTGGTTTGATTCGAAGGAAATAAACCGGTTGATGGTTGAACCGGGTTTTGGTTTTGTGGGTGAGACCGGTTTCCAACGGGACTTGATTCGATTAGATAGCGCATATAAGCTGAGATGGGAGATTCAGCTGGGTTAACCGAAAATTGGTTACCAGTCTGAACCGGTTCAGAGGCAGTTGAATCCGATTGAACCGGATGTGGTGGTGTAGGGCGGTTGACTTGGGTCAAAGGAGCCGGTCTAACTTTGACCAACCGTGAATTTGGAGGTTTTGGTGGGTTTGAGTTTGTTGTTTGCGGAGGATTGACTGAAGAAGTTGAACCACGTCCGGTTAACTGTTGAACAATGGATCTGAAATCGGTTTTGTTGATGTTGTAAACCAAAGCTTGAGGATTTTGTTGTTGATTTTGCTGATTTGATTGATCTTTATGGATGTTTTTACCCATCTTATTAACACCAAGATGATGTTGATGATGATTATCATTATTATAATGATTTCTCTGATCATCCATTATTAAACCTGAAAACAAACAAAAAAAACACAGAGAGAATCCAAATCTTGAGAAGTAATTAGCAAAGAAACCACAAAAGACTTAATCTTTTAGGTAATTAATTTTTTTTGGAATTTGATTTAAAACCAAGAAAGACTCTAAAACAAGTGAAACTAACAAGTTCTTTAACTCCTTTTAACGGTAAAGATAGCTTACGCGTTTTCTGAATTTGACCGGAAAAAATGAAGATTGGAAAAAGAAGAGAAGAGAAGAAGAAGAAACAAAACAAGAGGCTTTAAAGTAAAGTTTGACTTTTTGACTCTCTTGCTCTCTTTCTTCAACTTTTAATCCTATTTTAAAACAAATTTATGATATATCAAACAACTAGCGATTATTTATGTTTATAAGTTATACTAAAGTATTTTTTTTATAAAAGTGTATCTAAAGTTGTTTATATATATATATACGTTCGTGTTCGTATTTTATATAGCATGTTGTTAATACGATTTACAAGTTACAGTTAATTTAGATGATAACATTTGTTTACTGTCTTACCTTTAAATTTGTAATAGTGACAATTTTTTTGATTGTTATCGTCTTACTTACCGATCATAAGCGCAAGCGCAGGAAAATTAATGATATTAAAAACATTACTACCGTTCAATTCACTGCTATCTTCTCATCATTTTTATATTTCAAAAAAAAAAAAAAAACTTTCGTTTTGTATCATTGACAAGTCGTAGTCATATGATACAACGGTTAAAACAAAATCTGCCAAATATTATTTTATGGAAAATACGCAGTGCAAAGAAACTAGTAGGCCCAATTATAATGATAATTTTATTGACTTTTAAGTGAGTGTAGTCATAGAGAATTAGAGATAAGCATTGTCATTTTCTCTGTATTTTTGTTGCTTTGTTGATTGATATTCATAGATTTTTATTTTATTTGGAAGGGTTAATAACTTCATATTCATTGAATTAGAAATAAGCATCGTCACTTTCTCTCATGATTGTAATTTTATTGTTTAACTCATAGAGATAATCATCGTCGGTTGTGATTGGTAACCTCGTACCACATTCGTTGCACCCAATCATAATAACGATGAATTTTTTTTTTTTTTTTGTATCGTTATGTGTTACAACTACTTTTTATCATTTTGTTATTTTGGTATTTACTTACTCTTTCAGCTAAAAAATTTGTACCGATCTTTATGTTACTAATCAAAACGTGAATGGTCAAAAGCTCAAAACTCTATTGCATTTGAATAGTATACATTGAATCAGAAATTCAAAACATATATGAAAAAGATTTAACAAAAGAAGTAAACACACATTAAAATGAAGAAAAACGTTTTCATTCAAAGACATAAAAAAGAACCAATGAACTATAATTCAAAGAGAACAAACGTGACAAATAATAAATACACAAAAACATGTTTCATCCAAATAACACTATTATATTTCTCACATATTCTATCACGATTTATATAAATCAGGAATCTGGATTTGAAACTATTATGTAATCATCTTCATCAATTTTCTCTTCCAATAGAAGATACATTTCATCTTCAAAACTTCTACAAAATCTCAGAATCATGATCAAATCATTGATGATTATTTATTAATCTTCTTCTTCTCTTCTATCAATCCTTGATCTCTCAAATTCTCAAAACTCCAATCCCTTCGCATCCCACTGCTCCTTGCAAGCATTGGTTGTTCAAGCCTGGTCGTTCCATTGCTAGAGCTAGAACCAACAGGACCACTTAGCCTAATATGATGAATCTTTTTCACCTTCTTCATCTTCTGTGCTAAAGAAGATCCTGACCGTCCAACCTTCTCATATATCCTAGGGCTCAAATTCCCTGACCAATTTCTCCCACCAACATGATCTTTACAACTCGTTTTACCTAGAACATGGTTACTCTCGACCGTTGGTAGTCCAGGACCGGAGAGATCAAACTCTTTTACGGAATCTGTACGTGGAAGGGCTTGACATGTTAGACAATTTAGGCTCATGGCTTTTTTTTTTTACGATCTCCTAAAGACAACGGAGATCGGTAAAGAGAAAGAGAGATCAAGAAGAAGAAAGAGAGAGTTTGGTTTTATTTGTTAGTCATATGATTTTGTTTTATTTTAGTAAAGACTAACTAAAACTATTCTAATTTTGGAGGAAAATGTATATTTGTAAATTCGATTTTGGCCTTTTGGGTAACATACATCACCTCACACGTTAATTAAAAACTATAAAACTTTATAGAAATGAGAAGTTTCTGCCTTTGGTCATTGGTTATCTAGACATTTTAAGAATTAAATATAGTTGTAGACATTTAACAAATTATATAATGTGAACGAATGAGTGAATTATTTAATATACATAGCAGAAGATGGATGAAAGATGGCTATTGCGATACGTGGAATAGAGTCAACTTTATGGTTCTAATGAAATTTTTTTGTTTATAAATTGACGAAAAGTAAATTAAAAAAAAACGTATGTTGTTTTATTTGTTGGCCACTTTGTTTATTATTATTACTACTATATCTATGCAATAAATGCGCATCGTGTTTGTTAAAAATCTAATGTCTTGAGATTTTGGGTTTTAACAAAATTTTGAGATTAAAACCTTCCAACATACTTCCGGATTAAAATTCGGATTATCACATGGTGTCATTACTCATGCAAAATTATCTAACTACAGACCTTTGTCTAAATTTTATTTTTGAAAAATCTTGACTCTTGCCTTATATAGTTCATAAAATTCTAAACAAGTCTTTATTTTCTTATAGATAGATCACACGGCTCTCTAAACAATAAACATAGAGATATACTCAAACTCACATATAAGATAAGATAAGCACTAAAAAAACTAACTTTGAACTAAACGCAATTAAAATTTTGTTTTAATTGTTGTAATATAGCATATACAAACAAATATCAATGTCTCTACATTTTTGGCATTATAAACATTTCCATCATAGCCCCTAAAAGAGATAAGAGCACTATCCCACTCCAAAACCCATTTACCACCAATTATGTCCACCTACCTTTTGGTAAATTGCAGTTCATAAATTTGGACCTTTGTGGTATATAAGTTAAGAACTAATTGACTTAATTGTACACAAAATTTCATTCGTTGAACCAAATAAATACTTCAATAGAATTTAGGATCATACTTAATCTTACTCCATACATATATATACATACAAGTACGACCAAAGATTTCTTATTCTACTAATTCTCTGGTCTCCTCCAACTTAGTTCTCACTTAAGCCTCATGAAGACACTAAACTAAGAAGTAAGAACTAAACAAGTTCTCCTAGTGAACAACAACATTAACAACATGATGCAAAATGAATACTCACTACTTACGAAAAGATCATACATTACCGGCTAATCCCGATCTCTTTACATCGACGATCGTTGTTTTTATTCAATAGTCTTCTCCGACTTTCGCCATTAAAGCAACCTTGAGCTGGTCATGATTGAAAAACTGGCTCCCCATCTTCACAGTAGCTTGTTGAATCATCAAATCATTCACAACGGATAAACTCGCATGATTCACTTCCAAATCCAGTTCCTTAAGGGCATCCATAAATCTAGAACCAGGATGATTTTTCTTGCTACATTGTACACGTATCATCACATCCCAACCAATGATCTTCACATCAATCTCCATTTCTATAGAACTCGCCGAAGAATCTTGATTCGAACTTCTTCGTTCTTTAGCCTTCGTCCCACCACCACTTTTCCCATTTCCTTCCTTACTCATCCCATCTATCTGCTTCTGCATCTCTTCTTTATCCAATTCTGCTTGTTGCAGCTTCGACTTAAGCTCGTTAATATACGAAATAGCATCTCCCAAAAGAGAAGCTTTATCCATCTTCGAAACATTAGGAACCACAGCTCTCAAAGAGTAGAATCTCTGATTCAACTTCTCCCTTCTCTGTCTCTCTGCTTCAACATGATTCAACGGCTCTTCTCTTCCATTCGCCGGTTTCCTCCCTCGTTTCCTCGGCTTCTTCTCCGGTGGTTCAACAACAATAGCTTCCTTGACAACAGATGCTTCAAGATCAGAATGATCTGAATCAACAGACTTTGCAGCAGATCTAACCACAGTACTAAAAGAAAGCATCCCTTCATCATTATTACTCCCTTTAGAGACCGGAGATCTCTTCTTATTACTCTCCTCCGCCGTAAAACCACAAAAACTTAAAGTTTCATTAGATTTATTAAAGTCGCCATTTTGATTCAACCCAGAACTCGAAAACCTCAAATTTTCAACCTTTTGATTTCCAACAGAGCTTTCATTCCTCTCAAGATGAGAATCAGATTTGGAATTGGAATTCGAATTACCGTTAATCCTCACCGGAGATTCAATTCCGGTGATGTTATTCGTCGGTTCACTAATCCATAAAGCTGGATCATTCTCACCTTGATCTGGATTCAAATTAATACCCCAAGAACAAGCTTCACCACCACCACCACCACCATTGAAATTAAACAAGCTATTAACTTTATCCATCAGATCTGAACTTTGATTTATAACTTCCGATGAACCAAGCTCAACGACGCCGTTTAGAGCAGCTATACATACCATAGTTTGTAACCCATAAATCTGACCTTGACCAGCTCTTTCACAACCCGACCCGGTTAAAGCACCCGACCCAGATAACCAAATAACCCGAGAGTTTAAATACGATTCACCGGGAAGTCCAGCTCCGTTAACGAAGCTTTGAGTCATCGAAACTAAAAAGAACCATTCAGTATCTGTAACTTCTTCATCATTAGCCTCATCGGAAACTCCAACTCCACCGGAGATCAGTGAATTAAGCTCACGAATTACTCTTTTCCGATGTTCTTGTTCAGCTGAATTCGAATTGTTATTCTTCTTCTTCTCTTTATCTTCTTCTCCTTTGTAGTATCCATCTCCCCAACCTAGAATCACTGTGTTATCTCCGGTGGAAGAATCGAAATCGTGAGAGATCTGCCAAAAGATAGCGTAAGTCCAGTTTTCTCCGGCGGATTCGATTAAAGCTTGAAGACGTTGTTGAAGTGTATCTTCGTTGAACTGAGGATGAAGAGATTGTTGTTGTGGTGGTGGAGGGAAGATAGATGTTTGATTTGTTCCGATGAAAGCTTCCATCGCCGACGTTTCATCGTCGGTTGTTAAGAAATTGATTGATGATGTTGTCCCGTTCATGTGAATCTAGCCGCCGGAGAGAGGTGAAAGGTGAAGACTTTTTCCGATCAGAGAGAGAGAGAGAGAGGTGACGTGTCGGAGAAAAATCAAAAGAGGGAAAATATAAAAGCAAATGGCGTTTAGTGATTGTTTGGAGATGATGATGATTCTTCTGTACAAATATATTCTTTTTTATTTTTATAAAGAAATGTTAAAATTTATGTAATTATTGTTTTGTTTTTAACAAGTTGGGAAAAAAAAATAACAAAAAAAAATCTTATAAGTATGAGAGTTGACATATACTATTTATATGATGTAAAAATATTTGGTTTACGGGCATGAAAAAAATATATTTAGAATTAAATATTTCATGGTGTGATAGTTTGGACCACATTATTACTGAAATGGGTTTGAGCCATCACAAACCACTTATATTATTTTAAAATAAAATTTGAAAAAAGAACAGCTGATTTATAGTAATATACTGCAAAAGATGAAAAATAAAAATTAAATGAATAAATGTTGCATTTTAGGAGAAGAGTGTACAACTTTTAATCAATCTTTACAAATGAAGTTGAAAACTTAAATATGCAGCTGGGTTTATGTTATTTGAAGAGAAAACGAATCTGTAAAAAATCTTCCACAAACATATCAAGAATAAACTAAAAATTAACTTTTCATTTTTTTCTTAGTTATCTTTTTCAATTCCATTTATTTGCGTTCATCTTTAGACGGTTAGTCGTTAGTACAGTATGAGATTGCCAGTTTCAGTCATCTGGTTAGAAATAAAAACTAATGGATGAAAATGATATTTCTCTCTTTAATTTATTTTCTGATTTTTTTCACCTATATTCGTTTAAGAATAAAATAAAAAATCTATTGAAGTTATCTTGGGTGTAGCCCACTTTAATTGTTTGGGTCCTCTGTCCAGGCCTAGTCTTGTCTGCTTTCCATGTTTCTCTCTTACCACTATCGACATTTTATTTATTAAATCTTAATATTATAGTCATGGCATATAGTTTTTTTTTCCTGTTGGTCGAGTATAATGGCATATAGACATTTATATCGTAAAAGAATTAACCTTTTTGTTCATTATTGTATTTTTACCCATTTCAAGCACATTTTATCGTTTTCTCAAAACTTTCATGACCAACCAGAATATAATTTTCTTACTTTCTTTTGGCACAAAAAAAAAGAAATTACACATAATAATATAATATTGACAAAAATTACACATGATAATGCCAGCTATTAATTAATAAATAAATAAATAATCCACAAAAATAAGAAAAGTATTCAGTGAAAAGGACAATAATATTCAATGGTTAATCACGATGGCCCAAATGCTCCAGTTCACGTGATTCTCGTGGATGATGTAATTAGAAAGACTTTACCTATTAATCTTGCACGAACATATGATTATAGACATTAGTACATTATAAAATAATTGAATTAGCCAGTTTAGCAAAACAACTAATAAAATACTTCAATGAAATAATGTAAAAAGTTTTGGAGGAAAAATGTTCTAAGATGTAGCTTATAAATATTTATCCTAAGATGCTTCCATAGTATATATATATATATATAGTGGTAAAAAAGTTCGAAGTTTCCAAAATGTTTTTAAAATGAGGAAAAAATGTTTTTAAACTTACAGTATATAGTCTTTTTAGATCTAACCTAATATTCTTTTATTTTCTAATCTTTATATTGACATAAAAAAACTTTATTTCTTGTTGATTTATCCTCCAAACGGTCATTTGCATTTATAACAAGAACAAAAATTAGCAATGTTAAGTCTCGGCGAGGTTAAAACGATGACTAAAATATAATTTAAATATTAAAATTAAATCTATGAATATTAATGAAGTTTAAAATATTGATTACATTTATGCGATTCGAAAATTAAAATTGAAAAGTGATCACTACAAAGTACAAAGTAAAAACACATTATAAACGATATCACCAAATGTTTTGTTTTTTTTGTTAAGAACTAGGTGGGCCATTTTGTACAAAATACAAAAGGAGTAATTCAAAAATGGGCTTTTAACAAGTAGTGAGCAAAATAAGCCTATTTAGTTTAGTTTTGATCCAGTTATCTAATATTAGGCCTTTTAAGATTATATGTCACATAAACAACGAATCAGAAACGTACCATTGTAAAAGTTTCAGAATAAAACTGAAAAAAATAAAACAATTATATATATATATATATATCTCTGTCTCTTCTTCATCGATCCATCATCATTCATCACCACCATTTTCAGATTTCCAGATTTTGTGGAACAATTATTCTTAAATCTCTAATTAGTTCCTTTAGATTTGTAAATCAAACGATGGCGACTGAGAATTTTACCGATAAGAATATTGTTTTCAGAAAACTAAAATCAAAATCCGAGAACAAGGTTAGGATTTTTTTTCTCTCCTCCAAATTTGAAATTTGTGTAGTTTCAATCAGATCTGGAGCTTATATAGCCTAATAATCTCATATTGATACCTGATTTTTGGTTTTAGGTATGCTTTGATTGTAGTGCGAAGAATCCAACTTGGGCTTCAGTTCCTTATGGTATATTTCTATGTATCGATTGTTCAGCTGTTCATCGAAGTCTCGGTGTTCATATTAGCTTCGTGAGGTATAATTTGAATTCTAAGAAACATAAATTTCAGTTTAATTTGAAGTCTCTGTGCTTAATTCTATCTAGGGTTTAAGCTGTTGATTATAGGAAGACGACGTTGATTTTTCCCCCTTTGACTATTCTATTTATAGTAGTTTAACTTTGTTGTAGTTGTAGATCTTCTTGTTAATCATTATAAAGATCAAGTTTTTTGCTTTGAATTTTTATAGACCTTAAAAGTCCATTGTTTTCTTGCGATCAGATTGATTCTAAAAAAATATTTTGGTATTTGTGAAGGTCAACGAATTTGGACTCGTGGAGTCCTGAGCAGCTAAGAACAATGATGTTTGGTGGGAACAATCGAGCTCAGGTGTTTTTTAAGCAACATGGATGGAATGATGGTGGCAAAATTGAAGCTAAGTATACTTCAAGAGCTGCTGATTTGTATAGACAAGTTCTTGCTAAGGAAGTTGCGAAAGCCATGGCTGAAGAAACTGGTTTATTGACGGTGTCTTCAAGAGTTTCCGCGACTCAGCCAGTGGAGTCGTCTGATAAAGGGTTTCCTTCTGAACATTCGACAAAAGAGAGTTCTTTAGTTAAGCAAGAAGAAACTGTTGTCTCCTCTTCATCACCAAAAGCTTCTCAGAAAGTTGTAGCTAGTACGTTTAAGAAACCTCTTGTTCAGAGAAAGACAGGGAAGACTGGTGGTCTTGGTGCTCGTAAGCTTACTACTAAGGTAAACATTCAGTTTTTTTAAAAGAGAATTAAAGTGTGCATCGGTTCTATTGGTTTTGATTTACATTTGGTTCTTTTTGTTTGTTGTAGCCAAAAGATAACCTCTATGAGCAGAAGCCTGAAGAACCTGTTCCTGTGATTCCTGCTGCTTCTTCAACTAACAACGCATCATCAGCTGGATCATCATTTGCTTCACGATTTGAATACTTTGATGAGGAGCAATCATCTGGTGGGAAAAGTGGCACGCAAGTGCTTAACCATGTCGCTCCACCAAAGTCTTCAAATTTCTTTAGTGAATATGGAATGGAAACTGCTTTTCCCAAGAAATCAAGCTCGAACTCATCCAAAGCTCAAGTAAGAATAGTTGCATTTTTAAAAAAGAACCATAGAAAAAGAGATCAATCCCCAATTCCTTTTTGCCTTAACTAATTATTTTCCTAGGTTGAAGAGACAGATGAAGCAAGAAAGAAGTTTTCAAACGCAAAGTCGATATCCTCGGCTCAATTTTTCGGAAATCAGAACAGAGATGCTGATTTGGACTCAAAAGCTACCCTTCAGAAGTTCTCAGTATGTCCTATACCAATCAAACTCTATATTAACTTTTCCTAAGTCTAATTGTTCTTGCCTACTAATGCCATTGCAAAACTAATAGGGCTCAGCAGCTATTTCAAGTTCTGATCTTTTTGGCCATGGACAAGATGATTCCAACATGGAAATCACTGCTAGCGATCTCATCAACCGAATTTCTTTCCAGGTAAAGTTCTGAGTAGAAAGAAATCAATCTCTTCGGAATTTTTCAACTCTGTGCTTATAAATTTTTCTTATTTGAATTTGTTTATCCACAGGCGCAGCAAGATATGTCCTCTCTTGTTAACATAGCTGAAGAAACGAAGAATAAGCTCGGATCATTTGCCTCTACTATATTCAGTGATCTTCAGGATAGAATGCTGTAAGGCACATACATACAAAGATCTTGCCTTTTGATGTACACATTGTCGGATAATAATAAATATAAGCTCTCTTTTTTTTTTTTTTTTGCTTTGTAGTTAAAAGAATGATTTGGATCTGAGACGTTTATGTGGAATTTTGGAGCATTTCATATGGAATTTGGATGATGTAGTAGCATATTTAACTAGGGTATTGAAAATAAACATTAATCTCTTGGAAAGTGGAAAGAGTTATACTTTTACAGTTTACACTAATTATGTCAAAATATTTTTACTTTTATGCAAAATACTTGTTTTTATGTCTGCAAAATACACGGCAGATCAAAACTTTTGTAGTACAGCTGGAAATGAATATTGGAATAGTGAGCAGGTTGATGTTTGTATCAATAACTTGTATGAAATAGTTACACTATTTATGATAAATAACTTTTAAAAATTGACTATGTTGTTTTATCCATTTATAAAAAAAAATTCAACGAAAATAAAGTTAGTTTTTAAGACTCGGTTCAACCGGTGCAATTGAGTTTTTGAAAACTTTTATGTTAATTATATATTTAAAAGAAAATTAGACAATAATAAACTTAAAAGAAACATACAAATATTTGTAAATATATATATATTTTTACTAAAAAAATTACTATGTTGACCATTTAAATATAGAAAAATAAATGCCAAAAAATAAATATGATTTGTTTTCTATAATTCAACACAACAAATAACTCTCATAAGAAACACACCACCATGAAAAAGTATATAAATCTGTATTACATAAAATGAAAAGAATTTTCTCGATTAAAATAATAATAATAGAAATAATTTGGAAAGTAAAAAGAATGATGATTACTTTTAATTAATCAAAATTATGGTTAAATTTTTTGAACCGGATTTTTGTATCATATCTAATCACCAATTATATTGCTTTTTCTATTATGTCCAGTTTCTCGGTTCTATCCGAATTTAAAATATTAAACTAAAATTAGTTTATATGAGAGTAGAATACAATTTTATAGAAAGTTAAGGAAATTTGAGGAACAATATCAACAAGATGTTGAATTTGGGCAACAAATCTAAAAAAGAAGATATACAAAAGTTAAATTTGGGAAACAATATAAAATATAATATTTGGATAAGCGTAAGGAAATAAAAACATCCAATTTGGGTAATATTATAAAAATATAAGAAAATCATTTAAAAGTTTAATCCCATCATTTTGAAATATAGAAATAATCACTAATATATATTTGAGAAACAAACTGACAAAATAAATGGTTGACCAATTGACAAAACAAATGACGTGGCATGCAGTAGTTAGATAAATCTTGTATAAATTAAATTAGCTAAAAAAAGAAAAATAATAATTGTTTAAAGAGTCCAGTCAACTCCATTATAAAAGTTACAAACCATTGTTGAGTTGACCACATACATTAACCTAATCGAAAGATAACAGTTTACAGTTTTCACTTTACTCTTCAACTTTTTTTGTTTTTTTTGGGTGTCTCGAAAAGATTAAAAAAAACCTAAATCCCAAAAAAATGGCGGTATGATTTTCCCTCCTAATTTAAACCTTCTTCTTCACCCAATCTTCAGCTTCCCTCTAAATCGATTCCCAAAATCCTTCTCCTTTTCGAAATCTACCTCTTGAAAATTCCCAAAATTTCGTAAATTTATTTTGGAGCGAAACTCAAAATTTCTTCTTTCATTACTTCTCCAATTCGACTTAGGAAAAATTCAAACTTTTCCCAAAACCTAAACCCTAACTTCATCTTCTTCCTCTCTTTTCCTTCAATCTTTCAACAAATCCGATCTGGGTTACGTTTTTAATGGCGGAATCAAGTGACCCACCTCCATCAAATCTCTCATCTTCTCCTAAAATAGGTAGCCCTGTTAAAACCCTAGATGAATCTTCACCTACCGCGCCAATTCGTAACCTTGTTGCTCACTCGCTTGCTATTACCTCACCAATTCGCTCTTCTCCGGTTAAATCCTTTACCGAGACCTTAACCGAGATTCAAACCGTACCTCAGATTTCACCTGCAAACAACAACAATCATCTTCTCCAACTCACGAACAGGTCAGATTCGTATCTGTATTCTCGTTCAGAGGATCGTGCACCAAGGAGAAACATATCGAATTTTGATGATCAAAGTGAGGATGATTCGAAAACCGAATCGACAAAACCTATTCAGAGCACATGGTCTGATCCAAAGATTGAACCAACTGGTGTTGTATGTATCTCTTTCATCTTCCTTAAATATAATTTTTATTTTTATTTTTATTTTTGTTACAATTTTTAGTTTTTTTAATTGTGATTGTTTTTGTTTTATATACAATTTCTTCAGGGTGCTGGATTATATAACTCAGGCAATACTTGTTTCATTGCTTCAGTGTTACAATGCTTTACTCATACTGTTCCTCTTATTGAGAGTCTTCGTTCATACACATACCAAAACCCTTGCAACTGTAAGATTATTGCTTTATGCTTTGTTTGATCTTAATCTGTGCCTTTTCTGTTTATGGCCTTAATCATTGTTAGCTGTTATGAATTTGTTTTCAGGTGGGAGTGAGAAGTTTTGTGTTATGCAAGCTCTCAGAGATCATATTGAGCTTGCTTTGAGATCTTCAGGACATAGTTTAAACATTGAGGGGTTCCGTGATAATCTAAATCGTATCCTTTTTTAAGATTTTGGTTCTTTGTTTGTGGTTTGTGCATAGTTTTGTGTTTGAGGGTTGTGTATAAATGATTTAATCCTTAACCTGTGACAGATTTTTCGTCTGACTTTCAGATAAACCACCAAGAAGATGCTCATGAGTTTCTACAATCGTTTTTAGATAAGTTTGAGAGATGTTGTTTAGTTCCTAAGAATAGGTCTGGTTCTATCTCGAACCAAGATTTTAACATTGTTGATCATGTCTTTGGTGGGCGTCTCATGAGTACGGTAAGAAAGTGTGAAATTCAACCATACTATTAATCTAGTCTTGATTCTGTTAAATCAGTTTCCGAAATTGTGTTTTGATCTTCTTCCATTTCAGCTTCGTTGTTGCAATTGCAATTTGTCATCTGACACATTTGAACCTTCCCTTGGATGGAGTTTGGAAATTGAAGATGTTGATAACCTTTGGAGTGCTTTAAAATCCTTTACATGTGTTGAAAAACTAGAGGACCAGTTTACTTGTGATAACTGTAAGGAGAAAGTTTCAAAGGAGAAGCAACTTAAGCTTGATATGTTACCGCCCGTTGCTACATTTCATCTTAAGAGATTCAAGAACGATGGAGTTACTATGGAGAAGATTGGCAAGCATGTTCAGTTCCCTTTGGAGTTGGATTTGTCTCCTTATATGAGTGGTAACCATAATCCTGAAGTAAGTGAAATAGTTATGAATCATTTTTGTTTGTAAATCTGAGAATTTTCCAAGTCTTAAGTTCTTACTTTTGTTTCTTTAGGTATCCACAAAATATCATCTTTATGCATTTGTGGAGCATATTGGGAATGGATTTACATTTGGTCATTACTCCTCTTATGTGAGATCTGCTCCGGAGACATGGCATAGTTTTGATGACTCTAAGGTAATATTTAATATATAATGAGTGGTTTTATTTGATTTGGGTTTCAATAAATGTAACTTTCTTTATGTGTTTCTGCAAACTCTTGTAGGTTAGAAGAGTCAGTGAAGAGTATGTTCTATCTCAGGATGCGTATATGTTGTTTTATGCAAGAGAAGGAACTCCTTGGTTTTCTAGTGCTTATGAAGAACTGAAGGCAATCTTTGAAGCTACTCCGTTAAATTTTTCACCAAAGTCGGTGCTCGAGTCTACGTGCAGACAAGAGTGTCTATCTGATGAGAATGATGCTAATACCAGCAAAGCCTATAATGACTCGGTGGGAGGAGTATCAATTCCGGAAGAAAATTATTCAGATTTCCATTGTCATGAGCCACAAGAAGACGTGTTTCACTCGGTTGAGTGTAGCAGCAATGAGGAATCTTCCATGATTGATCCTCTTGAGTCACATGAGGCCGATGAATCTGAAATACTATTTGCTGAGACCTCTCAACAGATAGAACCTGACTTATGGTCTTGTGACTACAGAGCTATGAATAGTGAAGCTCATGTACCTGTGCAGCTCAAGTCTCCAAAACGCAAAGACTTGTCTCCGAAATCCAAAGACTCGTCTCCAAAAGGCAAAGACTTGTCTCCGAAATCCAATGACTCTTCTCCAAAACGCAAAGGTACAATCTTTTACTATATGTTTTCAATAGCTTACCTGTGAATGATAGAATGGTAGATCATAGATTCTGATGGATTTACATTTAAGTGTTCTCCTTGACTAATCCGAGAAGCTTCAATGATCAAAAGTGAAAAAAAATATAGAACAAACAAGAGAGTAATGATCTGTCAACAATGCTCTTATGCTGTGTTTGTTTGTGATGCTATGTATCAGCTGGTGAGAAAGCTATGCTTGGTGGTGCTTACGGACCTAAGCTCAAGATTCAAAAACATGACTCCCCTGAAAAACCCCAAGGTAGTGATATCTTTATTCTCAACTATAAAAATCATGTGGAAGAGGTTTGAATATGAAGAATCCTAATTCTGTATATGTGAACCAGAAACAGGAAGCTTTGAGATTGAACGTGCACATTTGCAAACTAAGAAGGAAGAAGAACCTCGTCGAAGAAAGCCATCGGCGATTAGAAGCCATTATACTAGCCTTGATGCAGATCCTAGGGATACAAAATTTGCTCTTTCATATCTCAACAGATTTCCGACAAGGCGCTCTCGTAAGCTTGCTAAATGTTTAGGTGATTCTCCGAACAAGAAGAAGAAAATCTCTAAACAAAGAAGAACGGTGGGCCCTCTTTAGCATCTCCGGGCAGTGATATAGTACAAAACTAGAAGAGTTAGCTAGAGATAATAAACACATTTTAATATGTTTTTTTTAGTGTTTGGTTTTTTTTTTTTGGTGTCTATACAAGTAACTTTGATCAAATTTTGAAGTTCCATCCAAAAATCTTAATACTAAATATTATGGTTTTAATGTTATAACAGTAATGAGTCTATATTTTCAATTATTAGGAAATACAAGCAACGTTCAACAATAATGGGTACAAAATCTTTTCATATACTGTATGCTTTTAATTTGTATACCCCTCCACAAATTATCTTTATTTTTCAACCTTTTTAGGTTTATCGTAAGTAATGTTTCTTCATGGAGCATAGCCTCCACCGCCTGAACCACCACCGGAACCACCTCCATGAGCTCCTCCACCATAAGCTCCTCCACCATAAGCTCCTCCTCCTCCACTTCCTCCACCGCCTCCGGCACCACCATGAGAGCCTCCACCACCAGCTCCTCCTCCTTCACCGCTTCCATAAGCACCACCTCCACCTGCTGATCCTCCACCACCTCCTCCTCCATGACCACCACCGCCTCCATAAGCTCCACTTCCATACTCACTTCCACCAGCGCCGCCACCTTCACCAGCACCACTTCCGTAGCCACTAGCATGCTCTCCTCCACTACCGTAAGCCGATCCTCCACCGCCTCCACTACCACCACCTCCACCTCCAGCATGACCACCAATTACACCACCAGCTCCTTCACCTCCACCACTTCCATAACCACTAGCTCCTGCTCCACCGCCATAAGCACTTCCACCACCACCACCACTACCTCCACCACCACCACCAGCATGACCACCATAACCACCAGCTGCTCCACCATAACCACTACCTCCTCCTTCTCCTCCTCCACTAGCATATCCACCGGAAGAAGAAGCTCCACCGCCACCTCCACCATGACCACCACCACCAGCAGCACCATACCCTCCAACACCTCCATAACCACCACCACCTCCTTCTCCACTACCACCACCATAGCCACCACCACTCACTCCTCCATAACCTCCACCACCACCATGTCCTCCACCACCGCCACCACCGTGACCAGCAGCTTCGCCATAGTTCAAAAGAGTCCGGCTAGTGGCGTAGCAAATGCTAACACCGAGTATAAGAAAAAAGAGAGATGAGAGAGCTCTGAGAGAAACCATTGTTTTGGATTTTGAATTTGATGAACCAAAATGGATAGCTCAATGAGGTATTTATAGTAATTGGAGAGGTTTGTGTGTCCACTGTAAAAAAAAAAAAGAGTGGTTGATTTACTGTCCCTACCATTACTCATAATTTTGGTTAAATTCCTTTTTTTCTCTGATTTAATATTACATTCTTCTAACTCAATTACTAGTGACTCACGTCAATCTAAATCGATAAAAACAAGACCCTAGTTTAATTTCATATTTACCAAAACATGATTCATTATTTGATTAGAAGATACATAAATAGATTCTCTTCATCACTAAACCGACAAGAACAGAAATGCTAAAAAAAATAAAAAAAAGTTCTTGTGACGAGAATTTCTTGCTTACATGTAAATATTTTTTCAGATTTATGAGAGTAAATTTCAGATAAGAGGCACAGAGTTTCTCCAAACTCTTTAATTTCTGATGACGACGTTAACAAAATCTATTCAATCAATTACAGAAGAACAAATCCGAAACAATATTCTAGTTATGAATTTAAGATTAAGATGCGGTTAAGGAATTTAGGAATAAGCCTGCTCACAAATATTTTGTATGTAAATATTTTTTTAACAAAAGTAATTTGATTAGAGTTGATGCACATGTAAGCAATTCCTTTAAAACGCCGTGGTGGTATGAACGATACATCTAGAGTACCTTTTTACTTTTAGTAACCCTTTTATAAATCTTCTACAAATTAACAATAATTAGTTTGGTTTTTAGCACTACGAATATATTAAAAAATAATAATGTCATTGATATACACATTTTGTGTTGTGTTGCTGAAATGGATTGCTAAGTAGTTAGAATATCACTAACAAATTTTAATTAATATAGTGAAGTATAGTGTTTAGTGTTCTTTTTGACTTGTATCCTCCATTACTCAGGTTATAAACTTCTAACAACCTTTTTCTAAACCGAACCCACTTATCGCTTTGTATTGTTATATAATTAAACTCTAACTTCTTCTGCATGAAATATCTGACATTTAGGGATATGCATTGCTTGTAGTTTTTATTAATTGGCACATCGTACGTGGATATAATTAACTTTAAAGACATTTTTATTCTATTTACCCAACAATTTTTATTAAAAAAATTACAGAACTGAAACTCTTATAAAATAGTTTGTATAGACTGTCTTAACTCATTCAATAATATAGTTTTATATTTAGTGATCTAATCCAAAAAACTTTTATCTTTATTTTTAATTATGGGTTATATCATGAATTATGGTGTTGAGTACGTAGTCTTCACTACATATCCTACTACCCTCGATCCATTCCTCACCAAATCTTCAAACAACCCTATTATCCCAAACCAAATTATCTTTTCTTTATTCTTTTAATTAGTTTTACCTAATACTTGATTGTATTGTTATACAGCTAAGCTCTTGTTTTGTTTTACATGAAATATTACACGACTAATCAAGATATGGAATTTCCAGTAATTTAACTACTTTTAAACAGATTATCGGATTACGCAAAGAAATAAAAAAAAAAGTTGAGGAAACTAAATTGACTAGAAGACATAATAATAGTTTCAAGAGCTCCAACATATAGAAAAATGCATAGACTCATATGTAAATATAGAAAAATATTTTCCCGATGAGACCCTACTTCTAGAAGATAACTATAGTTGAAATCAAACCATGATTATTTTAATGCACGAAACTTTGGTACCAAAACAATATGAATAGAAAATAAATATCAAATATTTTGGTAAAAGACTACTAACAAAGAAAACACTTATTAAGACGTGTCTTCGCATTGCCACTAAGGAGACCTACAAAATTTTGAGGACTTTGGTGCTGTCCAGCCAACGATCACTTCTCTACTGATTATGCCGCAGAAAGTACACTGAAATAAAATAAATACAAAAAGAAATCAATAATTATATAAGCACTGTTTTAAAATTCGCTAGGCTCTAGTCGGACTGTAAGAGTGGGCGTAGCACTTAAAGGATTAATCGGAGAATAAACGGAAATTAATCGGAGATTAGTTTTAGGTTATTTTAATATTTTTAAAATATATTTATCCATTATATTAAACTTTTAAATAATATTGTTTTTAAAATTATAGTAAATACATGAAAATCTAGTATTAATAATTTATTTTATGATTTTTATTTATAATTTTAACATAATTTATTATAAAACATCAGAAACTATCAGTATAAATATCTGAATAACAAAAACAAAAAAATTTTATACTTGGAAATTTAAAAATAATTGGATTATAGATGATTATGCCGAAAATAATCGGATTAGACGGGGATTAATCGGATTAGGCGGGGAGTAATCGGTTGACTGAATTTTTCAAGGAATTAATCATTAATCGAGGCAGCGAAGGTGAGTCTAGCGACTAGGTGAGGTGTAATCGGAGTTAGGTGGGAATTTTTAGAACATGAGTATGCAATATTTCCAAATAGGATCCAATGAAGTAAAAAAAAAAAACGATTCTTGTTTGAATTATGAAGTTATGTATTTGCAATTTCAAGGATTGTTTCATAGTGAAAAAACTATAATTAGCAATATAGCATAAACGCGGAATCGTGGAATATAAAACAAATATGAGAAATGTAATTTTGCATTAGTGAATGACAGTTGTTTTCATTAATTTTCCTGTGATCTCGGTTGAAAGTTACGTGATTTGAAACAATTTGCATAGTTGCATAATCATATAAATAGATAGTTCTAAATTATGCATTGTACATCATATTTGATATTTGTAAATAATGTTTTTGATATATAAACGTTCAATGTTATTCGGAATGTATCATTTTATCCAACGAAATCTATACGAAAATAATACTAGACTAAACTCACTTTTGGTTCATTAGTTTGACAATGCACATGGAGGTGTAATTAAGTATAATGTGTACAAACTTAACAAAATAAACTTTTTGAAGAAAAAGTGTAGAAACAAATTGAACAATGAAGAGCTCAAGCATTTGGCATTTTCAAAAAGATAAGCACCCAATTTACCCATAATAATTGGTTCCAGCTAGGGATGTCAATTAGAGTTGAAAACCCGCGGGTTATCCTAAACCCGCTCTGTTATGGGACGGGTTAGAGTTCATGTTTTGATTGCCCAAAAAAGTGGGCATTACGGGTTGATCTGTCATGGTCAATGGTCTTTGATGGATAAACCTGCATGGGTTGCGGGTTGATCCGCGGACTAATAGAGTTACACGTTGAAGACAAAAAATAGTAGGAAAATCTTCTTCATATTAGTTTTATTTTAGAAATTTTGAAAAATACATTTTATTTTCTTTTGTCTTTACAAGTTGGAGACGTTGACAATGCTTAAATCAATTTCATATTTGGATGTTTGAAAATTTATTGATTTAATTATGCATTTTATTACTATTTTTTGGTTTATGATAGATATAAAATGCATTTATTTTATTATCGATAAATTTATATTATAAAACTTTAATTTTTTTAGTTATTAATTTGATTTTAAATTCTGCGGACCAACCCGCTTAATCCACGGTTATAGTACGGGGCGAGTTAGGATTATTAGTTTAGAACCCATGGGTTATAACGGGTCAACCCGCAATGGAATGAGCTAAACGGAGCGGGTTAACCCGTTTTGACATCTCTAGTTCTAGCAAAATACAGATTTTGTCCATTGAGAGATGGAGATAGAGGAAGGTAATGATGATCCATATATGTACAACACATATAGATATTAATAGGTATATGTAGAGTTTCATACAGAACATACAGTTGGAGATCACATGCAATAAAGCAAACACCGTCGTCGTTGAAGAATGGCGTGAAGAAGAAGTAGTAGGACCATTACTAGTATCTTAGTGCCCTTCTTCTTTCACTTATCTTCCACGCGTCCCCAAGAAAGCTCAATCACTAAGTTCTTTTCTCAATCTAATTATAAGTCCGGCCACACAATGTCTTATTGATCTTGATGATCAAGAACTGTGCAGGTTCAATTTATAAGAGATGGTCGGATCAGGACAGTGAGAACAGTTCAAAAGACATTATCGACTCTCTAACACATACAATTGTCTGGATTAAGTTATTATACTCAAACATGACACTTCTGTCATTGACTTGTTCCTCATGAACGAACCATGAGGTTAGAAATGTTGTGATGGGCCGGGTCAAGTACAAGTTAGTTCGATCTATATTGTCTCCAATTAATTTAAAAAATGAGAAAGAAATATAGAAGATTGAAGATCACATAGTCTGACAACAACAACAACAAATGTCCACTAGTAGAATTTTTGTTTCTCTCACACATGATACCATTCTATAAAAGATTGAAGTTGTTTTCACAAACAAAAAATGATAGAAAAAAGACAAAGTCCCTATAGGTTAGGCATTAATTATAGTGAGCCGCAAAAGAGTCTCCTTTGCCTACTTCTCCTACCACCACTTCAAAAAACAGTAGTTACAGCACCACTCATCAAACTGTAATTTATATAATTTTTAGAACCCTGAATTTGACTAGTATGTCAAATGAGTAGTGAAATAACGGAATAGTCCAAAACAAGTAACATTTTTATCTGCATAAAGTTTTCATAAATGTTTTTATGAAGAACTTTTTTTTATAAGATAATCACAAAATACTAAAAACATGGCTGTAACAGATAAATGATATTTTTTCCTAACAGCTTGAGTTCTCGAAAGTTTCGAGTTTATTGTTTATCTTTCTCTAGTTGAAAGTCATCGAGATCGTGTGTCTCATTAGTGAAAAAAGAGATTGTGAATCTCTTGTGTTGTTAAAAGAGTGTTTTCAACGGAGATAGTGAGTCTCCTGATTGTGTTTGTGAAGTCTCATCCGTTGAAGATGATGATCCGACGGCTGGTGTTGTAGCCGCTTGACCCTCCGACCGGGTATAAACGTCGCTGATAATCCAACGGCTGGATGTTGTAGCCGCTTTTACCCTACGACCGGGTATAAATGTTGTTGATGATCTAACGGCTAGATGATATAGCAGCTTTGACCCTACGACCGGGTATAAACGTCGATGAGGACCCGACAGCCGGGTATAACGCTGATATTTTGAAGATATGTTCAATCTCATACGTGTTACCACGTATGAGCTTGACGGGGGGGGGGTATTGGGAGTTCGGGTAGATCGACCCAACCCAAATTGATATGAACCGAGATCAAGAAGTATCTAGAAGATAATAGATAAATGTTAATATTTAGTTTAGTATATTTATCATTATCATTAAATATATTGTTTACATTTATCTTTCCATTAAATTAAGAAATTAGGTTTATCTCAATGTCTATATAAATCATTGTATGTGTAAACATTATTCTTATGAGAGTTTAATATAATTCTTTCTAAACAACTTTATGTTCTTACTCTCATCGAGTTTATCATGGTATCAGATACATGTTTATCAATATACTTAACTTATAAACGTGAAAATTTTGAAAACTCAACGTATATTATAAGAGAATACTCTGCTCAACTTCTTGGAGTCATGGAGTATTTTTTTCTGACATACAACTATTCTATTACTCAAAGTTGATGTGGTGTTGCAAGTCACACTGGAATAGAATAACCAATAAACAAAAAGATCTAACATAATTCTAGCGAGACGGGTCTTGTGGTCCGCATTAATTTTAGTTTGCTTCAAGTGGAATATTGATAATCAAGAATGAAGAGAAAATAATTTGATTGTTGGACAGAACAAAGAAGTCATAACTCGAAGTGATCCATGCATGTGGATGGAAAACTTCCTTAATGGACTAGTTAAAATGTAATGTGGAGGTATCATGGTTTAAAGAGAGGGATTTATGTGGTGTTAGTTGACCTTAAGTGGTCAGTCGTTAAGGTGTGGTTACATGGGTTGGAGCTTGTGCCATTTTCAGACTAGGCTCTGCATTGGAGACAGAACCCGAACCTATGAAATGGGCAATGCTTAGTATCTGCAACCTTACATTCAAATACAAAATAATTGCAAATAATTATGTAATGAATTTTCATATTTCAGTCAATATAACAAATTATGTAAATCTTTCACTCTTTCTCTCAAATTTGATAAGCATTTTACGATTTCCCCAAAAGCCTAGAAGAAGTCTAAACCACAGAACTCCATTTATATATAGAGACTTTGTATGTATATAAGTTTTTTTTGGTTTTTTGTCATATAAAACTTTTACTATAAATCAAGGATTTTGGTTTTCTTGCTACATTAACATCGTTACAATTATTAAACGATAATCATCAAACCAATCGATCACTACACTATTAAACATCTTTATTCCAAGCAGAGATACAATATTGAGTTATACCAATTGAATCAATCAGTAGTTGAAGAAGACACAAAAGCTTCAAGTTCATCAAGAACAGACCTAAACCTTGGCCTATCATTAACCATAACATACAAAACGCCATCGTTTTCACCAAATTCACACATTCCACATTTACCTTTCTTCTCCCACAATCTTTCACCAAATCTAAAATGAGCAAAATAAGCCTCAGCTAAACCGACATCGTTTGATTCTTCTTCTTTAATAACCTCAATTGGTGATTTCATAATGATTAACTTTGATCCCTTCCAATTCATCAAGACGTATAAGCCCATGTTTCGAAACCGAATAAAGCTCGTCTCGG
Source organism: Nasturtium officinale (assembly GCA_963854855.1). Classification (NCBI taxonomy): domain Eukaryota; kingdom Viridiplantae; phylum Streptophyta; class Magnoliopsida; order Brassicales; family Brassicaceae; genus Nasturtium; species Nasturtium officinale. The sequence continues at coordinate 406,346 of OY978506.1, forward strand.
ATCTTTTGACCCGACCCGTGTTTGTTTATAAGTCAGGAATCCCGTATAGACCCGTAACGAGCGGGTATTGTAAACGGGTCGTACGTTGACCGATGAAAACGGCGTGGTTTTACGAGTTGTAAGAGGAAATGGTTTGGATGGTTTCTTTTAAATGTTCCGTTCACGAAAATGAGGTTCTTGTGTTCTCCTTCCATGCGATGACCAATATCGGTCCGCAGTCGGCTGATGTTTAAAGAAAATTAAATTGATGATGTCATTTTGATTGTAAACCAAATTTAGCAAAAATGTAAAATAAGTAATATTATTATCTAGAAAAATTATCAAAAATATTAATATATTGTTAGTCATAAAAATAATTTTCCTTGCTTTTTTGCTACAAATCATTAATCAACTTTGAATAATCGATATTTTCAACCAAATCATATTTTATTGATATCATCGCCAATCAATTCAATATTTTTTGGGACGTAATCGATCATATATAGTTTTATGAGTTTTAACTTGAAAAAACTTTTTTTATGTACAACCAACCGAAACTGGATTTGTGAGTAAAATGTGATAAACGATCTATGTCCGGATAACAATCATCTATTATTTTCAAAAATTCCAACACTTCGACCACTTTTTATGTTTTTTTTTTTGGCAATACTTATATTAAAAGTTTAAGATCCATAAATAATTTTTTTCTAGATCTCTATATCTATCATGATTTAGAGAACATTCAAACTTCATACAAAATATCTCTAGTTCATCATTTTCGCTGATCTTAAATTCTTTAAATCAAACAAAAATCCAAAAATCTCTTCATAATGCTTTACTCAAATGATCTTAAGAAATCAAGTTTTTCTAACCACATAATAAAATAATATATCTGAATATAATACTCATAAATTTCTTATAATATTTGGTGTTTAAAACCCTAAGCTTTCCAAGTCGACGACGATGAGTTTTTTGGAAGTTTGTTGGTGACTTGGGCAAATATCGTTCTTTTATCTTCCTTGGTTATTATGGGGGTTTTAATAATTTATATTGGGCCTTTAGGCCCCTCGATTTACAAAGATATGACCCGAAACTACTATTATCTTAAATTAATCTAGCGATTACACATATTATATATTAAGTACTTTTCTTTCTTATTGTTAAACTTGCCTTTTATATATTTTTTTGTTACATAAGTGTTTAGAAATATAATCTTGATTTTAAAAGGTGGTAAGAGTTTTTTGTTTTGTTTTGTTACATAAGTGGTTAGAAATAGAATCTTGATTTTAAACGGTGGTAGAGTTTTTTTTTTTGGTTAAAGAACGGTGGTGAATCTTTAAAACGAATATGTTCTTAACCACTAAACAATATTAAATCTGACATTCGTATTAAACTTTTAAGAAGCATCAATGGAAATAATTTTACTTTTCTTATGTGTAGATAAAGTTTATATCAAAACAAAGAAAAACTTATCTAAAAGTTGTCTTATAATTAATAATAATATCTGTTCGATAAATGTGTATCTAATTTGTGAGTCTGACATATAAGCTCAGAAGTATTTAGACATATTGAGCATTCAGACTTTTGTGATCAATGGTGCAAAGATTGTGTTTTTGAATGAGAGACCTCCGCCTAAGCCTGTTAAAGGAGTTACTAATACCTGCGAGGTCTGTTATCGTAGTCTACAAGATAATTTCTTCTGCTTCTGCGCTATTGGCTGCAAAGTATTACAAACCAATTAACCATTCACTCTTGCTTGTTTTCTGATATGAAAAGAACAAATTCTTCACACTTTAAGCATCTATTACCAAAATTTTTTTTGTATTTCGGTTTCTTCGGCTTAATCACATTAGAAAAGATTGAAACTTTTGAATTTGGTCTTCTTTTCTTGCACATTTCTGTCATTCTGAGCTATGAGTCTTTCCTTCTGTTAAACTTCTTTCTCATAAAAGGTTGTAGGAACATCTAAAAGCTTCAAGAAGAAAGTGAAGCATACCCTGAATGAATCAGAGGATTCGAGCAACAGTTCAGGTGTAAGTGGAGTAGAGAATAACAGTTCAACCCTCCAGAATTCAAGCCCATCACCACCTCAACTTACTACTTCTGGTCTTAAGTGGCGGAGAAAAGGAATCCCTCACCGAGCTCCATTCAGTTGATGAAATTGGATCAAGAAGAAGAAGAATCAAGAAGAGGAAGAATCAACAAGCGTGTGTTACTTAATATATACAGAGGCATACTCCAAAAAAGGTTATATAGCTTAGTACAAGACACCAAAGAAAGGCCTAGTGATATGGAATTATGGATTAGTCAAATAACTAGTTAGGGATGTTAAAATGGGTTAATTCACCCCGTTTAGTCCATCGGGTTGAGTTAATCTGTGGGTTTAGATAATTATATCTATGATGATGCTAATTAGACATGAAAAGTTTCACAAACCATAACCAAAGAGATATACAAAATATTCTTCCAGTGACGGCGAATGTTTTTTTGGTACACATCAAAAAATAAAGACTACAGGGGCCAAAAAGCGTAAGGAAACTAAAATGCAGGGATCCAATAATTTAAAAAACTCCTTGCAGTTTTGCCGCTAAGTTCTCATCTTGATCATGTATAACCCTGCTTGTACTTCCTGAAAATGTCCTCAGTTTCCGCATTTCGGAATGCGCAGCACCCGATTATATAAACTATTATCAATCCGATAAGCGCCAAAAGGAGAAACATATCGGCTTTTAACCAATCTACCTTAAGGTTTGCGAGCAAACCAGCTTTACAAGAATCACAACTGTAACATAAAGTGTTTTGATCGTTGCTCCATTGAAGACAGTCCATATCTGCAGACATATCTATGGGACTTATCCAATAAGTAGGGTTTACGAATGTGAAACCACATGTTGTTGGGGGCTTGCAGCAACCAGACTGAAAATAAAGAAATGGGGTTAAATTTTAATAAAAGAAAAATGTGGGGTTAAAAGTGTTTCCGCTTGAGTGATTAAGTGCACATAGTGGAAGAATCTAGAGAAGTTGGGGAGTTTATTATTTTTTTATTAAAAGGTTAAAAACTTTTACAGTTTTTGTTCCGAGTTCCGACAAGACTATAAGGTGAGAATCATTTCTATTATATAATTTCACTACCAATCCACCTGTTCTTTTCCTGGCCATTTGATTTCACCCTGTAATTTTTTCCAATTCAATTTACACCCTGAATTTGAATTTTCATAAACAAGAGAGAAATGTGGTATCTGCAAATGAATTTCAACTTTAATCAAAAAGATCTATTTTTCAGTCTTTATCAGACAAAACCTAACAAGCAAAATATCAATTCTATCGGTCATTACTCATTAGTCATTACTAAGCCTGTTCTTTTCATGGCAATTCGACTTTCACCCACATACTTCTTTCTAGTCCAGTTACACCCTAATTTCCTTTATTCATGAACACAAAAAACATTTTTGAGGTTCAAAAACTAATGACTCCAAGAAACCAAAAAAAAAAGAAAGATGGTATTTTTTTTTGTTTTAAACCCAAAATGCATGGATTAAAGCAAGAACTAAGAACATCTAAAACATGAAGGACCAAAATTCAACAAAAAACTTATAAACCCATGAAAACTTTAAAAGTTCTACCATGTTTCACTGAAAAAAAAGAATTTGAATTTAAATGTAAAGAGAAAAAGATACTGACCTGAATGGGACTAAGATGAGCATTGAAGAAATCTATGGCCAAAGTGAATCTCTGATTTAATTCAGGGCAAATAGTAGTCGTACTCAAACAAGTACGGATCCGTTCCCATTTATAAGATCTTTGAACTCTTCGACGTAACCAACCAGAGAAATCTTGAAGACTATACTCAAGATAAGCTCTACTTGGTTCTGGATGACCTGAGCCTCTAATGGTAACCATGTAAATAAATCCAACAAGAACACCTAAAAGTACGATAAGAACAAGCATAGCAATTAAGTAAATAACTAGAAGCCAAGTGATTCTCCAAAACCCTCCAATGAAACCAGCAAGACCCACTAAGAGGATTAAGATTCCTAGGATTATTACTGGCCATTGTAGGAGCTTCACGCATGAGTTTACTGTGCCGATGGCGAGCCAGATTCCGGCGCCGATGATCGGGATTGAAAGAAGGACGGAGATGAAGTTAATGCAACCGATTACATTGTTGCTTAAAGGCATCTTTTTAGAGAGGATAGAACTCTTTTGTGTTCTTGAAATATGTTTGGTTTGAACTTTGAAATGGATATTAGACAGTGAGATCAAGTTAAAAAAGATTTACATGTGTGAAAAGTGAATAATATAAAAAACATATAAAAATGTTTGTTTGAAGGATTTAGGCCAACTCCTATCGGTGTAGATACACGGTTTTTTACTAATAAATCAATAATATTTTTTTCCCCCACAAAAGTACTTCATTTTCATTGACAATACTGAGAAGAACAGTGACGTTCCTCGAGTTCTATAAGTGGCCATCAAGTCTATAAATCAATAATATTTTAAATATAATTTAAGTATTTATTTAAATTTAAATTGTAAATAAAAAATAAACTGAAATCTATGCTGATTCTATGTTAAGTTTCTTGTTAACAAGTGAGAGAGAAGAGAACTGTTTTACATTAAAATGTAAGTAACTAATTCAAAAATCAAAAGGAAGAAAAAGGGTAGATCTACCATCATTTCTTAAATTTGGTATTTTGACTTTATCTTTCTTAAAAGAGGAAAAAATCAAAACTATTCACTACTTTTTTTTAATGTTGTCAAAAAATTAGTATAGATTTATTTTTATTTTTACCGCAAGGGGTGGTACACGATAATTTTGGATTTAATGAATTAATCACAAGAAAGTTTTGAGAAGATGAGTTACATTGAGACACAAATTGATAATATGCAATGTGTATAGTTTTCTTATGCTCTTATCATTACTTTATTTAAGGTGAGTAAAAGATAATCTTCATTTTAATAAATTAAACAAAATAGAAAATTAAATTAAATTTTCAGATATATTTTTTTTGATTCAGACGTTTTAATTTTTTTTAGGTAAGAGACGCATTTGTTTACCTAAAAGGCTAAAATTATGTTAAATCTTGAAACATGCATTTCGTACGCTCTTGACAAAATAAGACCCGACCAAAAAATCACCCTATTAATTATAAAATCATCCTATTAATTATAAAGACACATATCGACCAAAAAAAAATATTCATCTCTTAGTCTCTTATATATATATCATGTATACAATCCACAAAAAACAAAATACATTCGTTTCCACTTAAAACAAACAACGAAATTCCTAAATTAACCGATTTGATCTTATAATCAGTTGCATAGAATGAGCCAGATATGAGGAAAATGTGATCATCTTGACCAAATTCACAAATAATCAAAACGAAACATGACAAAAGAAAATAATTATTGTAAATTGATAGGAGATAATTGAGGAGAATCTTCATTGCATGAGAAAAGTCAAGATCCACTTCTTTCTGAGGATCATCGGGTTTCGAGTGGAGTTGAAAACGACAAGCATTGAACAAAGTAAAAAATCAGGTGTTGGATCATATAAAATAAGTAACCATTTCGTTTGTAAATATCACACGAAAATGAGGTTTCGTTATAGAATGGTAGAAAAAAATGTACTCCATTTATTGTGTATAAAATAAATATATATATATATGAACTCTTTGAGCTTAAAACCACTTTCTATTGAACAAAATAAATATAATGTTCGCGTGACAGTATTTAATTATGTAAATGACACCTACCTGAACAAAATAAAATAAAATGATCACCCTTCAATTATCTTTGGAAATTGTGTTGATCATCACCTTATCCAACTCCGAGACCCCATCCCTTTGTCCATCTTCTAGCATCAAGTTCGTATTTCGCTTTTCCTGGTTTATCCCCTCCGATCCAGATCATCAATTATAATGAAAATTCTATTTGAATTAATTTTGTATTATATAATTTGATTTTTATATAAAATAGTTCAAATCCTTAAATGTATGCTAATTTTATAAGTTACCGTTATAGAAAAAAAATGGAGGATAAGAAGAGTAAAACAACGAATATTATATGCCATTATAATCCACATAAATTCAGATATAGCCTAGACACAGTCAGAAAAAACCTAAGAATAAAATAAAGAAATAATCTTTCTTTATTCTGATAGAAGAAAGATTAAAGATATGCTTTGTGATCAAGTGGAAAAATAATTAAGGAACAAAAATGAAAAAGAGTTTCCTCAGAGAGAATATGAGACATTTATGTGATTTAAAGGTAATTCTGACATTGATGAGCAACCAAAATGATCCTCTTCAATGGTACTGAGCATGTGGTGAACTGCTCCTGCAATGTCATCTCCTGAATTTAGCTGGCAACTCTCTTCCACCTTTTAAAATCGCAAAAACAATGATAGAAATTTTAGATCTATATATATCCCTAAAAATAATATATGAATTTTGACAGACAATTTTAAATAGTTATGATTGGTGTAGCAATAATTGTAACATATTTTCAATATTTTGGTGGAATTTTATTTTTTTAAATGACTCCACCAAGTATGGTAATAAATGTTGGACCAAAACTAGTTAAGAGTTCAGAGACATTCCTTTCATATGCTCTGTTCATTGGACCGCATAAAATCTACTATATAAATAAATTCGTAACATATATTCTCAAAATATCCCTCCTTAAGTTGTATTTGAACAAACCCGGCTTAGTCAGGTTTAGCTCCGTTTTGAGCCAATTATGATGGTTAGCGAGTTGTGTTACCCTTAAAAACAGCATAAATGTCCAATGCCTAAATAAGTTTTTGAATTAAACCGGTTTAGTCTGGTTAAGATGATAGGGTTGTATTTTATTACCTTAGTGCTGATGGAGTAAATTGCAAAAGTGTCCAATGTTGTGACGCTAAGGTGAAGAACCGAGAGGGAAAGAGATTGTAGAGCAGCCACCAGTTTTGAAAGCTGCGGTGGTCCGGTGGTGGCAGCCGTGCTCCATTGGAAACTTCTTCTCCTCGACAAGATTCTGATGTTAGCATGTGTTTCGATTAGAGTCACCTCAAGATCTTCCATAGCGGTTTTGACCGAGCTTGTTGAGCCATTCCTAGCCTCTTGGTTTGGGTCGTAGGAGTGAAGAAAGAACTGCGATAGCGATAGGGAAGGCGGCTGATGAGAATTCTCCGGTTCACTATTTGAGTCTTGACTTGTCGAAGAAGTAACCGTTTGGTTTAATCCACCCTTTTGGAGCTTTTGAGCTTCAAGCCATAATAACTGATGTTCAAGTTCTTTAATGAAATCTATGGCCCCACCAACTATTGAAGCTTGATCACCCTTTCATAAATAATAATAACGAACATATAAGAAAAAACAAACAAACAAAAAGAACTAAACCTTTATACAAAATTGGCCATGAAAATTGAAATTCAGAATAAAAATTATACTAAAGGATATTCCATAGAAATTGAAACTCAAATTGAAATGCTAGACCTTCTAAAAGTTTTTGTTTTCATAAAAATTGAAACAACCCTAGTAGAGATTGTAAACCTTTTTCTCAAGAATTATCCAAAAAATTTGAACCTTTTGAGCAAAAGGTTGAGGCGTGAGAGATCGTAAAACAGAAAGATGTTGATTCATTTGTCTTCTTCGGTTTCTTTCAACGGTAATGTGAGTCATACGTTGATTCTCAGCTTCTTCTTCGTTTTTGCAAACCCTAGGCTTCCTCCTCCTCCTACGCTTCTTCCCTCGGCTAGCCGGTGGTGGGGGTCGCGACGGCGGTTCTTGATGAGAAATCGCGGGAATTGTGTTCTTTGTGATCTTGACGTCATTTTCCGGTGATGGCTCGAGATCAAGGAGAGACTTGAATGGGGTTGGTGAAAGAGTTTCGGAGAGCAAAGAGTTTAATAGACCGTTTGATGATAGAGCTTCTAGTGCCATTGCTCTCTTCAGGACATTTCTTCCTTATTGAATTACCAAGTATCATTGATTTATATAGCAACCTTCCAAAGCTTTGGTTGTTTTTGTTTTTTGTAAAAAAACATTTTGTGGGCGAAAATAACAATTTTAGTAAAAATAAAAAGAAATGATTTAAAGAAAAAAATGACAAATGTTGAAGCTCTGGCAATCTGAGTGTGCACATGTGAGACATTATTTGATTGTGATCGTACTATCATGGAAGTGTAATAAGTAAATTTTCTTAATGACATATTTTCCACAAATTTTATAAAAAGTAGATTATGATAAAGTAACATGCATAAAACATATATGATCTATCATTTTTTAATGTTTTAACGTAATGTCAGGCCATTCTCTTAGCTAATTTATCAAAAAACCCTAATTTCTATCTAGTGTTTATTTGAAAATAAAAATAACACAAGCATCCGAAGTTAAAACTCACCGATTGACCCCGAAATCAAGTTTTAAAAGAATTATGCAAGGTTTTAAGTTCCAATATCTGTTGCATAAAAGATATATAGATTACATTTACCCTGTTATGCTTCTCGTTGCAAAGATGTTTATGTACGTTTCTGTCATTATGTAAATTGACACAAACTATGTAGACTGTAATCATCTTCCAAAATCAGAGTGTATAAAATTTATGGGTATTGTGTACATGTGCACATATCATGTATATATATGTGAATAGATCACAAAAAGATTAGAAGGAAGAAGAGAAATAGAGAGAACGGAAATGGAGTGCTGGTGGCACGTGAGATGGTCAGAGAGTCTAAGGTCTTGTTCTTTTCTCGAAACTATGGACCATCCCTTATTTTTCACTTACTTACCCTTTTAAACCAGTCTAAAAAGCCTCTAAGCTTTTTACATTTTCCAAATTTTCAAGAACTCTGCGCAATATAACTAGGCCTCAAAAGCAAGTTAAGCAACCCTATGTATCATACATAATTTTGGTTGGTGGCAAGACTGAAATTTCTATTTATAAAATGCGAACGCAAATATTTTCATAATAGAGTTTTGTTTTTGCGTTTGCACTATAAAAGTACGTGTTAAATTTTTATATTCTGATGTAAATAAAACATAGTATATATTTTCTTCGAATCAAACATTGATTGTAAATAAGAAACGAGAAATAGAAACAAAATCTTTAGAAATACATTTAAAATATCATAAAATTTAACTTTCAAAAATAGTAAAACTTCAGAAACAAAACATAAACGTGATTCTTTTGAGATTTACCTTCTATTTTCAACTGTTTGTATTTCATATTTCAGAAAATTTTGTCTTTTCTTTCTAATTTGATCAACGCAGATGCAAAAAAAGAATATGTAGAGTGATATTCGATTAACTCGATTATCTAAAGGGAGACCAAATTCAAAATATTCGTTTGAAGAAGAAAACCAAATGGGACCAAACCGGTTCGGTAATTGGCATGATGGACCATGGGGACCGGACAATGACACACAGATATATAGAGGACAAATGATTGCTGGAAGAAAGCAAAACTTCACCTCTAAATATTTTTGCTATTTATTTTCTTATTCGATTGCCTCTTAATATATTTATATGTACTAAATATATCATATCCATAAGATTTTTTCTTTGTGATGATATTGGGAAAGTGAGTAATAATTCACTGCAATTGTATGCTTATAATTAAAAAAGTACTGTCTCCATTTCATCAGTCAGATTTGTATGCACATTACAAGGACCAGAAGAAGGTACAAAACACAACCCGTGATTTATTTATTTTTTAATTTTCAAATCTATCAAATATTTTTGGTAACAGAAACAAAACCGACCATGCAAAACTCTAGAATTGGTAAAGTATCCAAAACCAAATTAACGACCAATAATTAGAAAAAGTACTTAAATTTTGTTTATTCGCTTAATCAATAAACAATGATTATCCCATTCTGGTTCGGTTACGATTCAATTTATTTGGTACAAAATATTTGTAACCATTCGTCTTTAAATAAATAATTTGATTGATATTATCTAATATAAAAATATACTGAGATGCATTTTTGTATAGATTTCATTAAAAGTCATACTATTTAATAAATTTTAATTTGTAATTAATTTTGATGTGGTTTAAACTAAAAATATATTTCGGTTTGATTGCACTATATTCGAATTCGAATTCGATTCAGGTTCAAATCAGTTTAATACAATAATGTATTTCTAAAGATTTGGTTCATTTTGGTTTTAAAGCCTTAGGTTCTGATCGATTTGGATTTTCATAATCACTAATCTCAGTAGAAATGTAAATTTCATTTTCACGAAGTATACACAATAACAATCAGTCTCTATTAGTTTGTTAAACCCCTTAAAACTCTAATCCCTTGCTTTCTTTGACAAGCAACAAAGTTCCAACGGCTCTATCTTATTACAAGAATCTATCCGATTCCTGTAAATGTTTTATGACACAGAAAACGTGTCTTCTATAATCTGATTCGTAACATCCATAAGCAAACACGTGTTCATGTCTGTAAAAATCTGAGAGAAACATCATCTCTAACATGCAATATCTTTGTACTTATGTATCTCTGTTGAGAGATTAGTGTATCGATTTACAAAGTCCAAGAAAAAGAGAGACAAGAACAACAAAGACGACGAAAAGCAGAGTACCTGTTCTCGTCAGATTTGTCCACGGCAAGAGAGTAAACTCAGTCTTATCTTTTAGTCCTCTGCAAACAAAAAATTCTTACTGTTTTCGGTTAAAAACAAAGAAACCCAAATAGTAAAAAGGTTCAAACTTCAAAGATTAGCTTTTACTGTGTTCAGAAGCAGCACATGAGTAACATGTCTTCGTTTTGGGACCAGTTGTTCCAAAACTGGTGTCTTTGGTCATTTGTCTGAAGTTACTTTGGACCGTTAGAAAACTCTTACAAAAACTAATCAAATAACTACATTTATCAAATTTAGCTACACTTCAAAGAGCTTGTTGTTCAATACTGAAACATATATTAAAACTGATCTCAAGTCAGTGATAATGTTGAAGAAAGCTTGGCAAATATTCTCTAAGATTCATCATTACAACTCATTACTTCTCTACGAAGGTAGACTACAAATATATATAGTGTGACAAAAAAACAAGACTACAAACATATCCTCTTATATTTATGCTATGATCTAGTATCTCTTACGATGAGACTTCTTGAATCTTAACTAGGATCTAGTATTAAAATGGTCCTTACTAGGCTCATGTATTAATCAATAAATTATTATAACTCCAAATATCAGGAGATAAACCTGAATGAAGCATTTCGTCGAACAGTTGGAGTACACGATTCAATATCAAGTTTTTCGAAGCTTCAGAGATCAATGAATTTATAAGTAGCAACGTTAGATTTGATTCCAGCTTCTCTCATACGACGAGTTACAGCATAAGCTTCATCGATTCCAATGAAACGAGAACAACCTTTGATTAGAGTATTGAAACTGATAACATTAGGAAGAACGCCTAATCTGATTGCGTCGATGATTAATGATTCCTGCGAATTTCATCAATCCACGAACCATTCTCCAACAGATTATTACTAAAGCGAATCCATATTGTATAAAATTATTGTAGAATTTTTAGGGTATTGTAACGTGAGGATCACGGATTTTGACGTATATGGAAGAAGCACGAGAAAAAATCGAGGATTGCCGGGTGAAAATCTCAAATATCCGTAAGGATATAAAAACAATCTTAAATACTACTCTCTCTAAAATAACAATTTTGTTCTTAACAATATTCAAAAATCAATTAAATAAGTATATATATATATAATTGTATATAATAGCAAAACAAATACTGTATGTCAGTGGTTTAGGATCTTCCGTGCGCATCCATGCAAACCGGGTTCCAATATGAGATTTAGGGGCCGATTGGTTATCACTATTATTCTAAACTTTGGCTTTAGGATTTTGGCTGTAAAAACTTTAACTTTAAAAGGTGTGACTTTAAATATTTTTAAAAGTCTGACTACTAAAATTATAATTTTATATAAATAATTTTTATTATACCATATTTAAATAAAAATAATTATATAAATAAACTTTATCAATAATATGTTTAAAAAGTAAAATAAAAATTCATAATATATATATATCAACCAATTTTATTAGCGCGATAAATTAATTATCAACTACAATAATACTAGATTTTATTTATTAATTACTAAAAGGATTCTCATGTAAATAACTAATAAATATATGTAATACAATCTTTATTAGAAACTATTAATTAATAGTATTTATATTTTTTACAAAAAACTAATTTAAATAATTCATCTAGATTTTATTTTAATTTTATTAAAAATATATTAGTTTAAATATTTTTGATTCAAAATAGATTATTTTGAATAATAATGATTAAATTATTTTAATTAGGTCTTCCACATAAACTTATTAATTAGTTGTAATTATTATTTATTTTCAATTATTTAATGATTGAGAGAAAAAAACTTATTTGAACAATTGATACCAATATAAGAATTAGATGTATTATTATTACTAGTTAATATATTAATTTCCATTGTTTATTTTAATTTTTAATTGTCTTTTCTGAATTAACAAATAAATTAAAAATATCTGAAACTTACGTAACTTTTTTTAGAGCCTTGAAAGTCTCATTTTTAAGACTTAAACTAAAACTTTTTAAAAAACTTTAGAAATGGCAGTTAGACTTTTAAGGTTTTAAAAACAAAAAAGTTTTAAAAGTCTGTTTGGATGAAAATTTACTTTAAAGACTTTAAATTATTCTAAAACTTTCAAAGTCTCCAACCAATCACCCCTTTAGGGTACTACTGATACAACTATAGATATATTGTAGATTTAAGAGCCAGTACCGGATATCGGTACGACTAGGGGTATATTGCGGGTATACTGGATATGATTGGTACACAGTTATACACAATTGTACTATGCGAGTTGAAAACAATTTTAAGCTGAAGGGTAGTTTCGTTATTTCATATTTAAGAGTATAAAAATTGAGGAATTGTATAAAGATTATCTCAGAAGATGGGCTCTGAGAAATTGATCCGGATTGACCGGAAGCAGAGCTTGACGAAGAAGAAAAAAATATGAGATTCCAAAACGGCGTCGTCGCCAAATTATATCTATAATCGATTGTTTTGCTAACTGAATGAGCTTATGTCATTACTATTGCGATTTAATTTCCTAAAGCTCACCCCATAAATATACTTATTTTCATGCTTTATACAGTTTTGGGATTACTTGTTCATAAATCTTTTCCTGACTAGAACATGGATTATCTCAACTACAGAATTTGGAGAATGATGAGCTCAAATCATCACAACAACTTTTTAACAAAGATTGATGAAGAGAAGCTAGACAATGCAACAACTAACTACGTCTTAGCAATCTGATGCCGAAAAGAAAGTTAAAGAAAAATTTAGTTTTGTTCTCAAAATTTTGTTTCACTAAAAGATCTCAATTGAATTTTGTGTTCATAAAATTCTGTTTTTATGATTAGTAGTTGAAAACTGTTATATAGACCACTTCATTCTTTATGTTACCAGCCAATAAATGTTAACTCAAAACAATAATTAGTTGAAAAGTCTAAAGATGGAAATGAAGATTTAATAGTCCACCAGGCACCAGCCAATAAATGTTAACTCAAAACAATAATTGACAAAGTAATGTAAGGATAAGAATTACGAGACTTGGGCGGGAAGCATCCTTCAAGTTTCTCTACTGAAAAGTCTGAGAAATAATGGTGAGATCGACTACTGAAGACTTTGGGAAGAGGCCAATAAATTATTTTAAAAACAAACATTGAGGGTTAAGATAGCATCAGAAATGTCGTGGAAACAACGATGAAACTGCTACCCACCAATCAGTTACGTTACGTTACGTTACGTTACGTTAATGTTTTATTAAAATCACTAATTAGACGATCGTGCCTCACTACTATTTTCTTCTTACAGTCTCAATCGCCGAGTTCTTTGTTAGCTTCCTTCTCTCGCTCTCTATGGCTTCTTCTTCTTCTCTCAATTGGTTATATGATGTTTTTGTGAGCTTCAGAGGAGAAGACATCCGCGTAAATTTCCTCAGCCACCTTTTCAAGGAACTCGATCGGAAATTGATCACTGCTTTCAAAGACTATGAGATCGAGAAAAGCCACTCCCTCTCGCCCGATCTTGAAAAAGCAATTATGAGTTCGAAGATCTCGGTGGTTGTTTTCTCCAAAAACTATGCTTCTTCAGGATGGTGTCTCAACGAGTTGCTGGAGATGGTGAATTGTACAAATAAAACCATCATACCAATTTTCTACGGTGTGAATCCTTCCGATGTGAGGAAGCAGACCGGAGACTTTGGGATAATCTTTGAAGAGACTTGCAATAAGAATAATACAGAGGAACTGAAAGATCAATGGAAGAAAGCGTTGACTAGTGTAGCTAATATGGTCGGTTATGATTCTGCCAATTGGTATAATTTCAATAATTTATTATCGTTCTCTTCTTAGATACATAATGAATGAATCTTTGTTTCATATCTCTAAAACTATCTTCTCTTTATCAGGGATAACGAAGCAAAATTGATTGAAGAAATAGCCAATGATGTTTTGCGTAAATTGCTTTCAACTTCATCCAACGATTTTGACAACTGTGTCGGCATTGAAGATCATATGGCAAAGATGAGTGAGTTGTTGCAATTGGAATCTGAGGAAGTGAGGATGATTGGTATTTGGGGTTCCTCAGGGATTGGTAAAACTATCATCGCAAGAGCCCTGTTTAATCAACTTCCTCAGCATTTTCAAGTTAGCAAATACATAGACAGATCTTTCGTATCTCGAACTAAAGAAATCTTTAGTAGAGCCAATCCGGATGACCACAAGTTGAATTTACAACAGAAATTCCTGTCGGATATCGTGGGTGTTAAGGACATAAAGATAAATCATCTAGGTTCACTAGGAGAGAGGCTACATCACTATAGAGTTCTTATCATCATTGATGATTTGGATGATCAGGTGGTCTTAGATTCCTTGGTTGGTCAAACTCAATGGTTTGGAAGTGGGAGTAGAATCATTGTGGTTACAAATGATAAGCATTTCTTAAGGGCTCATAGTATTGGTCATATTTATGAAGTTAGTCTCCCAACTGAAGAACGAGCTCTTGAGATGTTATGTCAATCTGCATTCAAGCAAAACTCTCCACGTAAAGGTTTTGAGAAGCTTGCAGTTGAAGTTGTGAGGCATGTTGGTAGTCTTCCTTTGGCTCTTAATGTTTTGGGCTCATCTCTAAGGGGGAGGAATACAGATTACTGGATGAATATTCTGCCAAGGCTTCAGAATGGTCTAGACAATACAATTGCGAAAGCACTAAGAGTCAGCTACGATGGGTTAGATAGGGAAGAAGATAAAGCGATATTTCGTCATATCGCATGTCTTTTCAATCATGTGGAAGTCACATACCTGGAGCTATTGCTAGCAGATAGTAACTTGGGTTTTAGTATTGCACTGGAAAACCTAGCTGATAAGTCCCTCGTTCATGTCAGGGAAGGTTATGTGGAGATGCATAATTTGTTAGAAAAAATGGGTAGAGAAATTGTCCGCACACAGTCTATTGACGAGCCTGGGAAACGAGAATTTCTGGTGGAGCAAGAGGATATTTGTCATGTACTCAGTGAAGGCACTGTAAGCTATTTTAATATTACTGTATATATATATATATATATATATATTTTGTGGTTGTCTTTTTCTCATTAATATTTTATTTTTTTTAGGGTACTGGAAAGGTTTTAGGTATATCATTGGATACTAATGAGGTTGATGAGCTGTATGTACATGAAAGTGCCTTCAAAGGGATGTGTAATCTCCGTTTCCTAAACATTTATGCGAAGATTTACAAACTAGATGAAGAAGTCAGATTGCACTTACCTGAAAGCTTTGACTATTGGCCTCCTAAACTCAAACTATTGAGATGGAGAAGATATCCATTGAGCTGTATGCCTTGTGGTTTTCGTGTTGATAACCTTGTCCAGCTAGATATGCAGGAAAGCAAGTTAGACAAACTGTGGGAAGGAGTTGTGGTAAGTTTTGAGAGTAATGCATGCATGTCTTCATTAAGAGAGATTTCACTAGTTTTTTTTTTTGTTTTTACGTTTTGGATGACAATATATAATGTGAAATTTCTTCTGAACTCTGTGATTGTTTTTGTTGAGTACAGTCTCTTCCATGTCTTAGAAAAATGGACCTGTGGAAATCATACAACCTGAAAGAAATTCCAGATCTTTCAATGGCTATTAATCTTGAGAAACTTAACCTTGGGTATTGCTCGAGTTTGGTGGAGCTTCCTTCCTCTATAGGAAATCTCAATAAACTGTTGGACTTGGATATGTTTTACTGCAACAGTCTGGAGACTCTTCCAACTGGCTTCAATCTCAAATCTCTCGAGTACCTCAGATTCGAAGGATGCAGGAAGTTGAGGACTTTCCCGAACTTCTCAACCAACATTTCATCTCTATTTCTGGAGAAAACAAACATTGAAGAATTCCCTTCTAACTTGTGTCTCGAGAATCTCGATACTTTTTCTATATCAAAATTTGACAGAGGTGGGAAACAATGGGAAGGAGTGAAGGTATGCAGTTCTTAACTTAATAGTTTTTTCCAACCTTTATATATAATATATATACTTTTTTGGCAAAAAATTTCCAACCTTAAAATACAACTAAAAATATATTATGCAAATAAGCATGTATTTAGTAATTTCATTTTATTATAAATGCCTTATATATGTAACTTATACAGAAAATTAACTACGGAAATTAAATCATAACTACAATGATCTCCACACTAATATTTGCGAAGTACATTTATAAAAATAGCTAATTGTTTAAAATTTTATATGAAATACTATTGTCAAAAAATAATTTAATTAAGGATAAAATGTCAAATGAAAATCTCTACAATTTAATTAGTTTTCAAAAATTAGAACATTTGAAACAAATAGAATATTTTCAATGTATCGACTGCATAAATTACATTCATAAAAATAATCATTAATTCAAATAAAAGAAACTAAATTTCATAACCATAATATATATACTAATATTAGTGAAGTATATTTATAAAAATAATTAAGAATTTATTAAAATTTACATAAAATGCCATTATCAAAATCATTTAAAGAACAATTAAAATAAATTTATTGAGGATACAAATGTCAAATAAAAATGTATGTCACCTCTTTAGAATAATATTATTGTCACAACTCACAACTTCATACGTTGTTCTTTCCCTTTTCAAGATTTAAATTTCATGTAATAGCATTTTAAAATTAAAAATAACAATAATTTGTTATAAAAAATCTGTAAAGCTAAAAAAACATTATTGGTGATTTTGTTTAACATTTATAAATTGTATATTTTATTTGGTTCAGCCGCTTAAGCCCTTCATGTTGATGCTATCTCCCACTTTGACGAAGTTGTGGCTCACTGATATGCCAAATTTGGTGGAGCTTCCTTCCTCATTTCAGAATCTCAATCAACTTAAGAAGCTGTGGATTAAAAACTGTAGAAATCTGGAGACTCTTCCCACAGGAATCAACCTCAAATATCTTGATGACATTTATCTCTCTGGATGCTCACGGTTGAGGAGCTTTCCTGAAATCTCAACCAACATCTCAAAACTCAATCTAGAAGAAACAGGGATTGAAGAGGTTCCTTGGCAGATCGAGAACTTCTCTAATCTCAGATTCCTATATATGAGAGGTTGCAGGAAGCTAAAATGTGTATCCCTACGCATTTCTAAACTGAAACATCTTAAGAATGTTGACTTTTCAGAGTGTGGGGCGTTGACTAGAGTTGATTTGAGTGGCAGTTCAAGCGAGGTGGAGATGGAAACAGACAATATTGAGACAGTTCCCGAGGCGGCTTCCTCTTCTCTTTCAGATGGTTATCTCTCAATACCCAGGCTCGATTTCAGCGACTGCTTCAAATTGGATAAAGAAGCTCTCCTTGAGCAAGAATCATCAGTTATATTCGACTACATGAAATTGGCAGGAGAAGAAGTGCCATCATCATATTTCACTCACCGTACAACTGAAGACTCTCTGACCAATATTCCTCTACTTGAGAGCTCTCCCTCTCAACCACTCTTCAGATTCTGGGTTTGTGCGGTTGTAAATGCGCCAGATGGAGTAGATATCGATGTAAACTGTCAGTTCAAAGACAAATATGGGAACAGCTTTGATTCCATTGTTCAGTTATGTAGCGCCTTGATAACTCGCAAGGGTAGTCATCAGCTGTTAATATTTGATTGTGGTATCAATCTCAACATACCTCAACTCAAGTATGATCACGTGGATATGAAGATTCATGCAAGTGCAGGACCTCCTGACTGGAAAATTATGTTCAGCATAAGAGAATGGGGTATACAACTCTTAGAGGACTGTTCATCACCAGAGAACCGACTCTGTTACCAAAAAACTTTTATACGAAATGAAAACGTTCTTCTTCTGCGAGAATTAACTGATTTTATGCTCTGGAGTATGTCAGCTGAAGAAGTGGCTTTATATTACACTTACCGTACTAATGGAACCTCTCTCACCAATATCCCTCTACCTCCCACCTCACTCTCTCAACAGTTCTTCAGATTTAAGGCTTTCGTCAGAGTTGATTGCAAATCCTCTCTTCCATTTTCATACGTGGACATCCACTTTTCTTGTCGGTTCATAGGTAGTTTTGAGAACCACTTTGAGTCCCCTTATCGACCATATAAGTCTTATAAATTTTGGAATGGTATCAGCTCTGTTGTGTTAGAGTGCATGTTTCCTCTAAACCAAGTCAATGAGTCTCTAGCTCAAATGAACTACGATCATGTGGATATTCATTGTCGATTGACCAGTACAGGAGACTCTACTGCCAGATTACAAAGATGGGGTATACACTTCTTCCAGGAATGTTCATCACCCATTGGTGATTCAAACACTCTTCAACCTGTTTGTGAAGCCCATGCAGACAATACAGTTAGCGATGGATACATGAGACTAAATACAGTGATTAAGGCAGTGACGTCGATAAGTTTCAAGATTGTGGAGACAATGAGATCAATCATTTTGAAGATTGTGGAGACAATGAGATCGATCAGTTTGAAGATTTTGAAACAGGGATTTAGCAATGAGAGTGAAGAATGCAGGTAAGCATTATACATGAACTTACCAATATATCTCTCAGTTCGTTTCAGGATCTTTTATAATACAGATCACTCAAATTTGTTTTCAGTTCTGCTTCCAGATTACTTGAAGAAAGTTCGAATCTTTGATAGTGAATCTTGGAGAAACTTTTATGGCGATGGAACAACAAGAGACAAAGAGGAGTTTCAGCGTTCCTCATTGTTCAATTCTCAGCTGGACAGCTGTTTTAGTTTCACATAAACAAAGCTTACAATAGATAATGCCACCGACCAAAGAGTTTGTTAGTAAAAAAAAAAAGAAAAAAAAAAAGAGTTTGTTAGTGAATTGGTAATTTGATATGTTTCAAAATTTCCTTTGTGTTGGCTTATACTTTTGAATTTCTGATTATCTGATTGTATATTTTGTATAGAGATATTTGGTCGTATTTTGGGATTTTAGAGCCATCAAGGCTTGTATGTATGGATAATTAGTACCCTGTTTCTTTCTTGGCTTGCACGTTTGATATGAGCTTATGACACTACTACTGCGATTCAATTTCCTATGGCTCACATAATTAATACTTATTTTCATGATTTTTACAGTTTGTGGATTTCTTGTCCATAAACCAAGTCATGACTAGAACATGGATTATCTCAGCTACAGAATCTGGAGAATGACGATGAAGGAAGCAAGAGGAGCTAGAAAATGCAACAACTACGTCTTTGCAATCTGATGCCGAACAAGAAAGTCAAATAAAAAATGTATAATGGTTTCCTTCCTCTACCTAATTAAGAAATACAAAATGAACTACATGATTCCTCTTGTACAAGTGACTGACCAGAAACTTCACCAAACCGGCCTCCTCTGTTTCTCATAAGCTCACCAAACGAAATACAACTCTCTGTTTGGTTATTATTATTATTATGTCTTCTCGTAACCTTAATCTTAACATGATCCGGTAATCTCAAAGTATACCGATCTTCTTCCTCCGGTTTATTTCTCACAATTGAATGACCTGTCGTTTTCGATCTCCAGACCTTATCCGGTAAACTCTCAACCTTTCTCTCTTTGTTCCTACTACTCTGTCTCGGCGACAAAACTTCGTTAGATGTTGTTGCTTGCTCGTGTTTTTCGTGTCCATTTTCTTGAATGACTTCAATGATCAACTCTTTGATGTTTTCGGGTGCGTTTGGATCTAAGTTCCGACGACAAACAGGACATGTTTTGTTAGACTCAAGCCATCGATCGATGCATTCTTGATGAAAAACATGGTAACAAATTGTTAAGAGTCGTAGGAGAATGTTTTCTTCTTCGAATTCAAGAAGACAAATCGCGCATTCGAGACCACATTTATCTACGCGAAGATCTTTTACGGATGAGAATGGAAACGTAGGTAAGGATTGGATGATGTGTGGCTCTAAACCGGGGTTAGCAACTGGTAAACCGGGATTATTATCTTCTTGTGATTGGTTTTGATTTTCGGGTGATGCATTGTGGTAATGGTTATTCCAAGCTTGTGTGAGAGTGTGATAGAAACATTTGCAGAAATATAGAGCGAAGAAACCGATGAAGAACACGAGGAGGAGGATCACGGTTAGGACTATAACCAGAGGCGGTTTATTGTAATGTTGAGGTTGATATGGATGTGTAGAGTTTGGATTGACCGGTTTAGCTACCACCACCAACTCCCATCTCTTTCCCCATTAATAATCGTACACATGGCACAAACGAGGTATTTGTAAAATACCTTTTTTGTATTATGTGAGCGCTTTGAGCTGTCTCTATTTCTCTATGCTTTTATGCTTGTAAATAAGATGAGCAAACCCCCGTCATTAGTAGTCTGAGCTTAATCGAAATGGGCCGTTAATATCTTGGATCAGTTAATTTGGGTCTGATATGTATTAAGGTTTCTTTAAAATGGGCCTTTTTAAAACTATGATTGTTACTTTATTTGGGCCAACGTGGAATAGCTAAATATATTTAAACGGCGTGCATGTGCTTTCCAAACGGGCTGCATAACATTTTAGCTTTGCAACACGGACTCTTACAAATGCTAATTCTCCTCACGCGCTATTTGGTAGCGTGGTTCAGTACGCGCCGGATTTTTCATATATAGTCCACGAATTTTTTCTTGATTTTGAACAATTAAGATTTTCTAATTTACACTGCGCGTGGGGAATTTCTATCTTCAACTCCTCTTTTTTTTTTTTTAAGAAGAGTTTGTTTTATTTCAAATTAAACTTTTGTTATTTTCAGTTTCTTATATTCTTTGCCTTTTAAATGTTATAGTAGACTGTGTGGTCATTCTTTTAGAATCAGACTAATTTCTTGTGTATAAAGTATAAATATATATATATATATATATATATCTCGGATTGGACAATCAATAAATGAATATTCTTTTAGTTTAATGTAATGATTGGTAAAAACAATTACGAGTGACCACATACATACTTCATTTTAGAGTATTTGCATCTCATAGCAACGAATTGGATTTTAAACACAAACAAATAGAAGAACAAAAAAAAAAACATAAGTACCAACTAGTCAGAATGCCATGCCGAACATCGTGTGTGATAACAAGCCACAAGTGATGATGAAATGCTTGAAAGATATAATAATCGTTTTCCAAGATTTGAGGTATTCTAAAGCACTTCTCCTTTTAATCGCATGATCTTTCCATATCACATCGAACAGCTGAGCTTTGTTATGCGTTTTTACCAAATCAGTGAACAAACAAGTACAAATAAACATTTTTTTTTATCACTAATTCAAATCACAGCAAAAGAAATAAAATGTTAAAATGACCAACAAAGAACAAACTAAAAGTTGTCACTACTCTCACTAAGCAATATTAGAAAAGAAAATATAACCAAAATTAACCAAAAAAAAAAAAACCTGAAAGAACCCTAATCTCAAGGTTCTCTATATTTATCTAATAACCCCAAAAACCCTACAAAGAACAATCAAGCTTGAATGTTTTTGAGATTGCGCAGACAACAACAAGATATCAAAGCCACCCACCAGAATCAAAGATCAAATCCACCCTAACCATAACCATAACCAAAGCAAAACCAGAACAAATTTTGGCAGCAAATTCATTTTATTGACCATTGTTAGTAGGCCAAAGATGGTACATTTGCATCTGATGAGGATGAAGAGCTTGTTGTTGTTGATGTTGTTGCTGAGCTCCATAAATCCCATTATTAGTGTCACGGTGCATCGAAGGAGAACCGCTCTCATTCTCTTCTGATGATTCGCTCGATGGCCCTTGAGAGGCTGATCCAAAGTTCAACATGTTAGCTGGTGCTGAAGCTGGTTCAGGATTCTGGCCCCAAACATTGTTACCACTACTTGGTTTTGGTTTCTTTGGGTCTGCAACAAAGCTTCCCAGTATGACCTATATCACATTATTCATGAACATATAAGAAAACGGTTTAACCGATCGTGACGATGTTTTCACTTTAACCCTATTGAACCAAGATGAAAAGCAAACCGTAATAACCTGAAATTTTGATTCCAAAGAGCCAACTCATCTTCTTAACCCGAAACTATTAAAAAATGCTACAGAAACAAGAGTTCAAGATCTATACCTGGACTGGCGTAGCAGCTACCAGCGGACCAGCTACACTGCCACCTACAATCTTGCCATCGTGTGCAGCCAAAGCCACCCTCAAGCTACCACTTTTGTTAGTGGATCCATTTACCTCATCATTCAAGAACGTGCCTGAGAGAGTAATGATCTCAAATTGTCCCTATACAAAAACACACAAATCTCAACACTAAAACAAAGACACAAATACTAAAGCTTTAAAACTATAAACAGAGAAAGAACACATTTTTTTCACCTCATAAGTAATGGCTCTAATAGGATGAGATTCTTGATGAATCGTCACTCGACACACAGCTCCACTTGCAGACAGGATACAAATTGTTCGTTGCCCTTGATCCAAAAAAGCCATCACCTTGGAGGCTATGTCCTGAAACAAAAGTTCATAAAGATTTACCAAAAGAACAACATCAAAACTCATTCTCTCCATATAAATTCACTAGAAACTATCAAATTGCCAATCTTGAAAGCATGAAACAGAGTCACATTATGAGATTTAAATCCAAGAATAACTAAAACAAAAGAAACAACATTTTACCTCTCCTGTCTTCACTTCAATGACATGAGGTGTAAACCCAACTCCTGCAGTTCCACCTAACAAAACAAACCCATTATATCAATTGCACGTAATCACAAAAAGATTCAAACTTAAGAGTTCTTGTGATCACAAAATCTGTAAAAGATTCAAACTTTAATCCTCCATTTAACCTAAAGCATCAAGCTGTTTCTTGCTAGAACCAGGAGGTCTTCCTCTGTTACGTTTAGCAGGTGGATCAGCAGAGTTATCATAAACTCCACCACCATCTCCAGGACCACCTTCATCACCACCACCACCATATGAATTAGGGAGAAGTGGAGACGTCGGAGTTAAACCTAAAGCAATGCCACCATCAGGAGTATACTTCCTTGGCCTTCCTCGTTTCTTCTTCACTTGTTGTTGATTAGGACTCTGATTCGAACTCTGATCAATCCCAAATCTCATCGGTTGAGGAGAAGAAGATGACCCATCACCAAATCCAAGCGACTCAAGCGTCTTCTGATCCATTTGTTGTTGTTGTTGTTGCTGGTGATGAAGCGTTTGAGATTGAGGATTGAGGAAACGATGATGGATCGATTGAGACGTAGAAGTAGGACCCATTAATGAAATGGCGTTAGGGTTACGGTAGAGATTCATTAACATTCCAGGCGGTTGTTGAAGCGACGACGGTGGTTGTGGTGGGATATCTCTGGAGTCCATTAGATTGGAATCAATCAATCTTCAAAGATTGTTTCTTTCGGCCGAATTCTCGTAAAGACTGAAACTTTTTGTGAATTCCGAGAAAATAGAAAACGATTAGCATGTGAAGCTGAAAGCGTGCGAGTTAGATAACAACTCTCTATCTCTTTTCTCACACACATACAGAGAGTCTCGAGAGTTGAGAAAGAGAGAGAGCGAGGGAGTTTGAAGTGTGGCGGAAATAGTAATTTAATAGGGAAATAAAGAATGAGGAATAATGAAAATCTTTTTTTATATTTTATTTAGGGTTTTCAGGATATTTTTATTTGTTATTTTCTTAATTAAAGTTATAATTGATATATTTTTGGTATTAACGAGTAGGGATGGTATAGGAGTTGGAATCTATTATTTTTTATTTGGTAATATGTTAGCTAGTAGTTTGATTTTCGTTATCATCCGATATATAACGTACAATATTTGTTGTCATCTATTCTAGTTAGAAGTTTATTCAATGATTGAATTAGGTTAGTTTCAGTACTCCGAATTAAGCAAAATATTGAATTTGATGTAAATCACTAAAACTGGCAGTAAACCGGTTGAAATTTTTGACCGTATTCCAAAATTCGGTTCAAATTGTTTTAATTATTCGTTTTTCTATTATTAAAAATTATTTCTATTTTTTTTTAACTGCAGTAGAAAATTTATTTCTTCACATTGAGTTTTAGAAAACAAATCACATTTAGTCTCTTACCATTTTATATGGATTTAAATGTTTAATACATTGTTCTATTGTCTTTTTTGTTCCGAGATACAATAATATAGAAAAACAAACTTCTTAAATTTGCGGTTTTTCTTATGCAAATGAAAACAGGTTAGTAAAAAAATGTTTCATAATAAAAAATCTTAGTTATCAAATATATAGGGAATAATACTTGTGGTCATATGTCCTAGTTAGTAGTATAATCAATATTCTAATTAAGACTGATTGGTCTGACGAGTCTAGCCAAATTTGTATGCCGAAGTCAACTGATTAATCGGTTAAAATCTGATTAATCGGTTAAAATCTGATTAATTGTCGATTTTTTTAAAAAAAAATTCTGATTTTTTTTTTTAAATCAGAAATTAATTTCCGGTCAAAATACGATTAATTTTGATTTTTGAAATTAAAAAAAAAATCAACAAAAAAACAATTTTTGATTGAAATTATTAATTTAATTACTTTAGTACGATAAACAAAATTATTTTCATGTATGTTTGGAACTTTAATTGTATATTTAGAATTTTAATTGTATATTTAAAATATATTATCAAAATAATAAATTTAGTGAGAATTTATAAAATTAAAATAAGTTGAAAATAATATAAAAACCTTAAAACTAATTACCGATTAATTTTTTAGACGCTAGATACACTTTCTGACCATCCTACTAACATTTAGCATTTAGCTATTTTTAAAT
Organism: Nasturtium officinale; assembly: GCA_963854855.1. Lineage (NCBI taxonomy): Eukaryota > Viridiplantae > Streptophyta > Magnoliopsida > Brassicales > Brassicaceae > Nasturtium > Nasturtium officinale. The sequence goes on from OY978506.1 coordinate 431,683, forward strand.
CGTTAAACTAGTAAAACCGAACAGTGACATAAATCAACACCAAAATTTTGTTTACAAAGTTTTAGTTGTAATTTTGATTAGTTGCAGCTTTTGAGACATAAATAAATAATAATTGTAAGTCAATCAATTTTTTACCTTTTTAATTTATTTCCAATTCCAAATTTTAGTAGAGAAAATTGTATATTTCTTTCTTAAAAATATATTTTTACATATATATACAGTTTCATCATTTTGTCTTACAAATGTCATAGTTTTGTATATTTCAGTTTTCATGGTAATTTGTTCTCAGCCCAACAAAAAAAAAAACCATTTCGTATTTCATGCTAATAGTTCTCAACTCAAGAGACTCTCTGTACCAAGAGAGAGAGAGAGAGAGAGAGAGAGAGAGAGAGAGAGAGAGAGAGTTGTTAGCTAACTCACACGCTTTCAGCTTCACACTCTCATCTCTATTTTCTCGGAATTCTCAAAAAGTTTCAATCTTTACAAAACTTAAGCCGAAAGAAACAATCTTTGAAGATTGATTGATTCCAATCTAATGGATTCCAGAGATATCCCACCACAACCACCGTCGTCGCTTCAACAACCACCGGGTATGTTGATGAATCATTACCGTAACCCTAACGCCGTTTCATTAATGGGTCCTTCTTCTACATCTCAATCGATCCATCATCGTTTCCTCACTCCTCAATCTCAAACGCTTCATCACCAGCAACAACAACAACAACAACAAATGGATCAGAAGACGCTTGAGTCGCTTGGATTTGGTGATGGGTCATCTTCTTCTTCTCAACCGATGAGATTTGGGATTGATCAGAGTTCGAATCAGAGTCCTAATCAACAACAAGTGAAGAAGAAACGAGGAAGGCCAAGGAAGTATACTCCTGATGGTGGCATTGCTTTAGGTTTAACTCCGACGTCTCCACTTCTCCCTAATCCATCTGGTGGTGGTGGTGGTGGTGAAGGTGGTCCTGGAGATAGTGGTGGAGGAAATGTTAACTCTGCTGATCCACCTGCTAAACGTAACAGAGGAAGACCTCCTGGTTCTAGCAAGAAACAGCTTGATGCTTTAGGTTAAATTGAGGATTATAGTTTGAATCTTTTTGTGGTTACGTGCAATTGATTTGATGGGTTTGTTTTGTTAGGTGGAACTGCAGGAGTTGGGTTTACACCTCATGTCATTGAAGTGAAGACAGGAGAGGTAAAATTTTGTTTCTTTTGTTTTAGTTATTCTTGGATTTAAATCTCATAATGTGACTCTGTTTCATGCTTTCAAGATTGGTAATTTGATAGTTTCTAGTGAATTTATATGGAGAGAATGAGTTTTGATGTTGTTCTTTTGGTAAATCTTTATGAACTTTTGTTTCAGGACATAGCCTCCAAGGTGATGGCTTTTTCGGATCAAGGGCCACGAACAATTTGTATTCTGTCTGCAAGTGGAGCTGTGTGTCGAGTAACGATTCATCAAGAATCTCATCCTAATAGAGCCGTTACTTATGAGGTTGAAAAATGTGTCCTTTCTCTGTTTAGAGTGTTAAAGCTTTAGTGTTTGTCTGTGTTTTAGTGTTGAGATTTGTGTGTGTTTTGTATAGGGACGATTTGAGATCATTACTCTCTCAGGCTCGTTCTTGAATGAAGAGGTAAATGGTTCCACTAACAGAAGTGGTAGCTTAAGTGTGGCTTTGGCTGCACACGATGGCAAGATTGTAGGTGGCAGTGTGGCTGGTCCGCTGGTAGCTGCTACGCATGTCCAGGTATAGATTGTGAAATTTTGTAACTGTAGCATTTTTTTTTTATCGTACTCGGGTTAAGAAGATGGGTTGGCTCTTTGGAATCAAAATATCAGGTTAATCCAGTTTGATTGTAATCTTGGTTCAATAGGGTTAAAGTGAAAACATCACCACAATCGGTTAAATCGGTTTCTTATATGTACATTTGCCTAATAATGTGATATAGGTCATAGTGGGAAGCTTTGTTGCAGACCCAAAGAAACCAAAACCAAGTAGTGGTAACAATGTTCGGGGCCAGAATCCTGAACCAGCTTCAGCACCAGCTAACATGTTGAACTTTGGATCAGTCTCTCAAGGGCCATCGAGCGAATCATCAGAAGAGAATGAGAGTGGTTCTCCTTCGATGCACTGTGACAATAATAATGGGATTTATGGAGCTCAGCAACAACAACAACAACAAGCTCTTCATCCTCATCAGATGCAAATGTATCATCTTTGGCCTAGTAACAATGGTCAATAAAATGAATTTGCTGGGAAAATTTGTTCTGGTTTTGCTTTGGTTATGGTTATGGTTAGGGTGGATTTGATCTTTGATTCTGTTGGGTGGGTTTGATATCTTGTTGTTGTCTGCGCAATCTCAAGAAGATTCAAGCTTGATGGTTCTTTGTAGGGTTTTGGGGTTATTAGATAAATATAGAGAACCTTGAGATTAAAGTTCTTTCAGGTTTTTATTTTAATATTGGTCTTTAATGACAACTTTTAGTTTCTGGGTCATTTTAATCTGTGACATTTGATTTCTATTGCTGTGATGTTGTCGATTAATAAATAGGGTCCTAATATTTAGACGACTTTTATTCTTAGAAGTTAGAAATGCGTAGGACAAAGCTCAGCCGTTCGATGTGATATAAAAAATGATGACACGTGAATGTTTTCTCAGTAAGCGTAATCTACCGTTGTTAAGTTGCCACGTAGTCTTTTTTTAACAACCCATGGGATTAAAAAGAGAAGGAACTTCAGAGTTTAGAGTACCTCCTCAGATGTGGGAAACGATTATGATCTCTTTCAAGCATTTTCAACATCACTTTCAAAATGCAGTCGATTCTACTCGAACTCTGGTGGCGTGTTCGGACCAACGAGCCGAGAGCAACGACTTTCAGACTCTCGAACTACTTAAAATTTCTCCAAATATCTAAAAAAACAAGCTAGCAATATTTGCATTACACGGGAAATGATTTAAGTATAAACAGGTTGTGGCAATCCATATGGGTTTCAGCTATAACAACTCTTATCACCTGACGTTTTACGTATCCAACGTTTTGTATTCTTATGCTGGACACAAACACAAGGAGAAAAGGAAGAAGAAGAAGAAAAAAACTTTGATTCACATTCTTTCTATTGTATCAAGCTTTGACCTATTCTAAAGTAATAAAACTTGTTTTCATAATCTGTTTATTTTATCAAGAAGAATTTACTTAACATCAAAAGATTTCTGTTACGTATTACAAAAAAAAATCCGACTGTTATCACAACTACTCGGGTTCGATTACACAGAAATTAATCTAAACTATAACTCGTACACTTTCACAAACAGAAAGAGAACAACAAAATGTAAAAATCTCAATATCAAATTACGACATAAGAAATCATATTAACACAGATATCTCTAATGGACAAAAACAAACGTAAAAACATATTGAACTCTTTTTTTTTGTTTGTTTTGCACACGGAACAAAAGCTAGAAGCCATGTAACTTAAGTCTGATATCACTGAACCTAAACCGTGTTTTAAGTTCAGCATCTGATCTCATATGATCCGGCTTTCGTTATGTACCGAACCCACTCAACCGTGTTGTAACCACTCTTCTCCCATACCTGTCAATCATTCCGGTTACTCATAAGTCAGGTCCAAAGTAGTAAAAACTTTTGCTAGCTAATCAAGTAAATCAATCAATTCTTTCAAGACGAGAAGCAGATAAAACAAGACCCAAATCACATAAAAGATCTGAACCTAAGATAATCGCACAATGGTTTGGAGATTCCGATGCTTAGCATCACAATTTTGGAAGAATGGTAATTTCAAAAACATAGAAATCAAACCGTACCTTGAGAAAGCGAACCCGCAAACCAGATGCTGTGAACATTGGCACCTGAAAATAGAACGATGCTGAGACAGTTAATAAACATTTTACATTATTCTGGTTCTAGTTAATAGTGCCAACAAGAGAAGACGATGACCTGAAATTCCATTTGAATTGGTGGTCTAGTCCAAGATTTCTTTTCCCCCATTGTTGAGATCAACTCAATTTCTGCACTTAGTGTGGACTCTGTTTGTCCTGGGAATTTTCTTATCCTAAAAGAGTTCAAGAGAGATGCCAAATGATTAGATAAAACACTAACTAATAGAATTATAGAAATGAATCTGATGGAAATTTCTTAAGAGGGTTATTATTAACTCACTTCCAAACCAAGCAATCGATTGATGGATTGTACTTAGCGCGACCAGTTGTCACTTGGAAATTGGTTTTTGCTGTTTGTTTTGGCACTGGAATTTTAACTACGACCCCAAGGGCAAACATTTTAGCACCAAACACACTTTTGACCTGAAAGACAAAACATGAGAGCATATTTGTATGAGAGCGAAGATCAAACAGCTTGTTAATTCCTTTAATCACTGAGAAGGAAAGCTATGTACCTTGACGTTTACTTCCATGCGTGTACGCCCAAGTTCTTTGATTGTTGGTAATACGCGGAAAGGCAGATTTACACCCTCTGTTATTCGATACCTGAGAGACCATCAAGTTAGTGCACATTTTAGTACCAGAACAATATGCAACAGTGAATATTCCAAAACTTACTTCATCAGTTCAAATTCACCATCTGGTGGTACAAAGCTAACAGTCTTCTCGGAGTTGAATCTTGTAAGGTTGACACACTGGTGAAATGTGACATCGTCAAGCTCAATGGTTTTACCACTGCACAAAAAGAGGAGTCGGTGAGCACAAAGAAAATTCAGCAGCTAGTCTCGATCAGTGTTTGAGCCTACCTCTTAGCTGGGCGAGATTTCATCTCTGATTCCTTCTCAAGACCAATTTTATCATTCAACCCCAACTTCAAATCAGGCATTCCCGAAAGGAAACATTTCATTAAAACTTTCCCCGTCACATCACACCGAAGAACGTTGCCTAACAGTTTCCATAATGTGCAAAAACAGTCATACGAAGAGAATCAGGAAGAAATAAACCTTCAAAAAGGGCAAGTATTTACCTTTAGAGGACATAAGAAGGTTTACGCTTTCCACAATATCAAGAAACACCTGCAGTAGTTAGAATGCATCATATCTTGTAATGTTGCATTCCCGCCCATTCTAGCAAATGAATACACATAGAATGAAACTCAAACTCTTACCTCATTCTTTTTATAAGAAAGACCCTCTCTTCTCCAACCAACAGCACCCGTAACTTGTAATGTTGCATTTGGAACAGGCTTGTCTTTTGGCTGTAATAAAAAGAAGCTTATGAATCAAAACATATGAAGTAAAAAAGCAACATCATCTCAATTTATTGCGGGAAATACTTCTTCACTTGCAAGAACCATAAACCAACAACACTCAAAAATCTGTCATCTACACACATGAACTGATGCCGTTACCTTTGATGAAAATGGTGACCGTACACCTTCCTGAGTGATATAAAGTTTCAAAATTTCAGGGGATAGATTTTGTGGATAGCCAAAGTCCATAATCTCTGCAATTCCATACCAAATCTCATTGCTCAGATGTTGCTACCAAATAGAATAACAACAAAACGAGCAAAAAGATAATTATTTGATCACGATACAGTCAGGTTTACTTACCATCCAACAATTCATAAATCAGAACAAAGTTATTTCTAATAGCGTCTTCATCAAAAGCTCCACCAAAGTATGATTTGAACAAAGCAACAGCCTGTGAAATGCAAACCAAAATCAGTAATAACTAAGATAAGAATCAATGTTTCAAGTTTCAACAAGAACTAACACATATTGAAAAATGCAAGATGAAACTTAAAAAAAAAAAGTATACCTCAACAACGAATTTGAATCCACAAGCAACATTAGCATTGCTACTAACAACAATAACAATGTAGACATTGCTGATTCGCATATAAACAAAAGAGCAGCCACCAATCTGACGCACTGGACAATTCCCTAACTCCTTCGTTTGCATTATATGCGTTCGAAATGCATCCACCATGTTTCCCCTAATCATTTACATTAACTCTTAAATCAATTCAAATCCAAACATCTCAAATCTCACAGCTAAAATCCTACGAAGTAGACTACAAGCACACACACACGCAGCTGAAAATGTAATGAAACCGGAAAATTTTAAACAGATCGAAGAAGCTATCTCTCACCCGACGTCATCTCTGTATGTGCGATTTATGAGTACATCGCCACGGAGATTGAGGAAGTAGATGGCGGAAGCAGCCACCGGCATCTTCAATCTAAGGAATTGGAACCGCAGATCGAGTAATCAGACGATCTGGTTTCAGGGGGATTAGAGATTCCAGATCGGAGTTTTGATGAGATCTTGGCGACGGAGGAATGAAGAAGACGACGACGAAATTGAAGAACTGAAATGCGATATTATTATTCTTTTATCAAAAAAAAAAAAAATAGAAAGAAAAACATTGAAATTAGTCGTCGTATTTTAATGGGCCGAGAAAAATATGGGCCTGTTCTATTCTAGGCCGTTGCATCTTAATTGCTTTTTATTTCTTAAGGTTAGTGTGCAAATGGTTGTCGATGGATCATAATACAGTAGTGGAATAAATACAGATGAATAGTTTTTTTGACTTAAGAAAAAAGAATAGTTTTCCTTTAGTTTTTTTTTCTCTCTACCTAAAGCTAAAAGGAAATGAATATTTATTTTTTATGGTAAAACTTCAAAAGGGTTTACTTTTTCTTATAGATTTTGTTTTTCCAAATGCAACCATTTGCAGCATTTTTTTTTAGATTTCTAATTAATGACACAACTACTCTCTCTATTTCTTAAAAAGTGTAGTTTCACATTTTTCACATAAATTTAGAAAACATTTGATTATACAAATCCACATTATTTTATGTGCCACTAGATATATTATATTAACTCGGATTCAAGGAGTTTTAGATTTGAATTGTGGATAACTTAAAATTTCGTTTTAAAAATCTAAAATAATATTATTTTTGATACAGCAATTCAATTATATAATGAGAAACAGAGAGAGTATAAAAGATAATGATTTAGTTAGTAGTTAGTACAGTTGTTTTCTTATCTTAACAAATATAGACAAACTTTGATTACAGTATTCCTCTTATCTAAAACTGCTTTAATTTGTGTGTATTTTTTTTGTCTTTTTCAAAATTTATCACTACAACCTAATAAAAGTTCTTAATTTTCAATTAATTAACATTAACCCAGAACTTTGTAATGTGTAATGGATCGCAAAAGTAATTTCTTTTCCTCATAAGAATAAAATAATGTGGAATATTTGTTTATTAGATTATATACCACGCCGTTAACGATCCAAAGGGTAAAAGCAAGAAGAAGATCTTGCTCGATCCATCTTTCATCCAAAAAGTTTCAATTTTTAGTATAATTGTTGCAGAAGAAGATAAAGTGTTCACAACAAAGATAAAGTACAAAAATTTCTTAGTTTTGATCACAGTAATGAGTATTCTTGGATTGAGACGCGACCACAGAAAGTAGAAAACTAGAAATCAAGGGAATTTTCGAAAACCCTAATTTCAATTTGTATTTTCAATTTCTGTGAAAGCATCAATTTTGATAAAAAGTTGTAAAGTTGAGAGCTTTGGATCGAATTTGATTTGTGTGGTTAAATGGGTTTTTTGAAGAAGTTAACGGGGATTTTGGGGTTTGGACATAACGATGGTGGTGGACATGGAGCTGTAAAAGAAGAAGATGGTGATAACACTGGAACTGTATCCGGTGAAGGAGATAAACATGGGGAGGAGAATCAACATAGATTCCGTGAAACTGGACTTCCAAGGAAAGGTTTTGGAGTTCCGGTTCAAGTTGCTGTTGAACGGTCTAATCCTGGTCCTATTCTTCAGCCTTGTGCTGCTTTAGATGGTGGTATTCAGGTTAGTTCTTGTGTTTGATTGATGATGGTTGGTTTTTAGTTTGTTACTGTATGGTAGTTTAGGGATTGATCAAAGTTATTTAAAGATATTTGAATTTTTAGTTAATGGTTTTTCGTTAAGCTTTATGAGGAGGTGTAATGTGGTATTACATATTCCAGTTTCAGGTTTGTTCTGTAGAATGATTGTTGATTTTTATCTTTGGTTTGGATCATACCAAGTTGGATGGATGATGAATTGGTTTGTGAGTTTGTGAATATTTAGTAGCTTAAGATTTGTGAATATTAGTATGGCTCAAAACAGTTAACGTGAGTATGTTTGCTTATCATTGATGAACATTAGTATGAACATGAGTCTGTAGCTTAACATTGATGAACATTAGTATGGCTCAAACAGAAAACATGAGTCTGTAGCTTTACACTGATGAATATTAGATGAAAATGAATCTGTAGCTTAACATTGATTAACGTTGATAACTATTATTTTCCTGTTCTATGCCCAATGCCTTGCTTTGTTTTTTACCCTAGTTTGGCTTGAGATTGGCTTTTATATGTTTGTGTTTCAAAAACAGTACTTTGTACTTTTCTGTAGATAGCTTTACATTCGTAATTTCTGTATGGGTTTTTTTTTGTCGACAATTTTCTGTATGGTTTGCCCAATTCCTGAATGAGCTCATTGAATTAGGTTTCGTTATAATTCTTAGCTCATTGTCTTATCGCATTTAAAAGTAATGAATAGTCCTTAGCTTGATATATGTCTTAGCTTGATTGATTGATTAGTTTCAGTATCATCTACTAGGGAAAGTATAAACTGACAAAACATAATCTCATTGATGGTTGGTTATTTTGACTCATCATGACTCATGAGGCTAAGATCGAGAGTTGATTCTTGTATATAGTTATATTCGTAGAGAAAGACGATAATTTTAGTCTTTAAGGAGCAAGAAGACTTGATTCAGCCAAGATTAGTCAAGAGGATACGTGTCTGTTCACTGAGTTCTTCTTGATAGCATTGGCTAACATTTTAACATCATTCACTTAATTTAGTTTAACCGAGAATTCTAGTGTCATACCTCCTCTTTTGGATCAGGGACTGCGTTGGTACTCAATGCGGCTTAGGATTGATGAAGACGGAGATGTTGCAGACGAGTTCTTAGAAGATCATAACTGTAAAAGTTTGCCAAGAAAATGCAAAACAAAAGCTGCAAAAGTGAGAGGTTTAGTGTTATCTTCTGACGGGAAACTTCAACCATTAATGCATTAAACAATGTACACTCAAAGGAGAAAGATTTGCTGAATATTGTGATTGGATGAGAGAACAGTTAGAACATGTGTTTCATTAGCAAATTTTAATCTCATGATCAATCGATTAGATTCTTAATATTATTATTCAGAACTTAAAATGTAATAGTTAACTGTGAATTTTGTTTTTGAGTCGTTTTTCTCGTTAAACTCTTCTTTTACGATTAGAAAATGGGTTAATTTGCATGACGAATATAAATAATCCATTTACATATCTTCCACTATAATTAATGTAAGACCAAAAAAATAAACGTTGGAATCATTTTCGACCGACCAATGAGTTACTTAGCTGGTTTGAACTCCACAAAAAAAAAATTGATCAACACATTGGATTTTCAAGATTGTATGGTTTAAGGTCGAGCCACGTAGTTCGGGTTAAAGCCCACTTTAGTAACCTTTTTAACATGAAAAAGAGAATGGATGATTAGATCAAACCTACCAAATTTCGAATACGACAATTTGTTTAGAAAAGAACAGATCATGTGTCAATATCCAGACCAGAAAATTAGCTGTCTATGGGGTCTCATGGTTTGGTATATCATATATATATATGTGTATGTCTACGAGAGAACTTTCGTGAAGATATCTTTTTGCCTATCTTTTTCCAATTTTTATTTCTACATCAACATGTGGAGAGCAATGTATTAAATAATAAAAATAATTCATTTTGAGCTGTGGAGTCTTATTCATATTAGCAAAATTTTGGATTTATTGTATTCACTTACATTTAAATAAATAAATAAATAAAAACAGAAAAGATAACGTTAAGAAATAGCAGAATAAAAAAGTTTTTTTAAATAAATATATATGTAACTAGTTTCAGGGAGGATGTAAGTAAAGATTGGGAGGGGCAATTGTTCCGGTAAAATTTTTAAAATTAGTGTAATTTTGTATTAAATTTAATTTTGGCTCTTTAAATAATTATTTGATGCCTTTAAAAATATTCTTGCATTCGGTAATATTAGGCTATGTTCTAAAAATCTCCGCCTAGCTCCGATTATACCCTGCATAGTCGCTAGATCCACGCTCACCGCCTCGATTAATGACTAATCCCTCGAAAAAGTCAGTCAAACGATTACTTCCCGCCTAATCCGATTAATCTCCGCCTAATCCGATTATTTTCTGCATAATCATCTATAATCCAATTATTTTAAAATTTTCAAGTATAAAAAAATTTGTTTTTGTTATTCAGACATTTATATTGAGAGTTTGTGATGTTTTATAATAAATTATGTTAAAATTATAAATAAAAATTATAAAATAAATTATTAATACTAAATTTTCATGTAATTACTATAATTTTAAAAATAATATTATTTAAAAGTTTAATATAATGAATAAATATATTTTAAAAATATTAAAATAACCTAAAACTAATCCCGATTAACCCCCGTTTACTCCCCGATTAATCCCTTAGGCGGTAGACCTATCCTCGCCGCCCGACTAACGCCTAGCGAGTTTTAAAACAATGATTATTAGGTTCTGGATCCACCACTGACTAAGTTTAACTAACAAGCTAATTGCTTATAACAAACGATTCATTCACGTATTCACTTACATTTAAATAAATAAATAAATAAACAAAAACAGAAATGACAACATCAAAAAATAACAGAATAAAAAAGGTTTTTTAAATAAATATATATGTAACTAGTTTCAGGGGCAGACGTAAGTAAAGATTATGAGGGGCAGTTGCCCCCGGTAAAATTTTAAAACTAGTGTAATTTTGTATTAAATTTTAATTTTGCTCCTTTTGAATAATTATTTGATGCCTTTAAGAGTATTCTTGCCCTCGTTAATATTAGTTTCTGGATCCAACATTCACTATATTTAACTAACAAGCGCTTATAACAATCGTCTGATAGCATAAAATATGTTGAAATGTGGTTATCCTTACCTAACATATCTACCGACATACTTCAAGAAATAACATGTTATTTAAACTTAGACAAGATAAACGTGATTAATACCATAGAGATCTTCGACAAGATAGGTTCACATCGCATCAAGAAATTAATGCGTTTCTAAAAGGCAATCTCTTTTCTTCACGTGCTATAATCAAAATGCGTCTTTATTTTTGGCGTTAATGTTAAAAATGCAACTTCTTTGTTTCTACTACCTAAAATCATAAAACAGAATTTTTTTTACCATTAACGTTAATTAGAAAGATTCAACATCTCAACCTTATTATCTCAACATTATCATCTTCGCTACAAGATTTCAATTTAAAACCAATAGTCACAACCTTATCATCTTCGCTAGATACCAGATTCCAATTTTTTTGTTTTTTTTTGTCCTACAAGATTCTACTTTAAAAACCAATCATCCCAACCTTATTTTACCACAACTAGTCTTGATACTTGAAACGAGAGAGCGGTTTGCTACCAATGGCACTAAACGTAATCAAGACCGTTCGTATATCCCCTGCCAAAAACTTGTCCAATGACTTAATCAATTTCTCCAATCTTCCTTTCACCTTATTCGACTTACACTTTATGAAATCCCTTCCTACTCAACAAGTCATTTTCTACAAACTCACAGAATCATCATCACGAGACTTATTCCACTCCCAAATCCTCCCAAAACTTGAGCTCTCTCTTTCCATTGTCCTCGGCCAATACCTCCCACTCGCCGGCCACCTCTTGTGGAACCCACAAGATCCAAAGCCATGCATTGTTGTCTCCAAGCATGACACGGTATCACTTACCATAGCAGAGACCGACTCAAGTTTCTCTTTTGTATCGGGCAATGGACTACGTCCGGCGAAAGACTTACATCCTTTGGTACCGGAGTTATCGTTCTCCGATGACTCAGCTTCCTTGCTTTCTTTGCAGATCACGTTATTTCCTTACCATGGATTATGTATCGGCATCACATCCCACCATGCTGTCCTAGATGGTAAAACATTAACAATGTTTATAAAATCTTGAGCTCATATTTACAGTTTACAAGAACAAAATAAACCTACACAGTTTCTTCGTCTACCGGAGGATCTAACCCCACGTTTTGATCGTACGGTCATCAACGTTCCATCCGAACTTGAGACAAAGATGTTGGAACTTGACGACTCAAGAAGCTTGAAGCTTCCTCCCACCAATGAGATCAGCTCAGACGTTGTTCGTGCTACCGTTGAGTTAACTCCAAAGAACATAGAGAAATTACGGGAGCGAGTCAAGAACGAATCATCTCGCTCTCCACAAGAGCTTCACTTGTCAACGTTTGTCATCTCGTACGCTTATGCATGGACATGCGTGGTGAAAGCGCGTGGAGGTAACGTGAACAGACCAGTACATTTTGTATATGCAGCTGACTTTAGGCATCGGCTAGAGCCGCAAGTTCCAGAAGAATACTTTGGGAACTGTGTGTTTCTAATAAGTTTTTTCGAATACTGAGGACATTTTAGGAAGAAGATGGTTTTGTTAAAGCTGTCAAGATCTTTAGTGATTCGGTTAAAAGTTTGAGTTCACGAGGTATAAAGTCAATATGTGAGGACTTTGTGGAGGGATTGAAGAAAATGAAACCAGATGCACAGATCGGTTCAGTTGCATGGTCGCCTCAATTTGGGTTGTATGGATCAGATTTTGGGTGGGGCAGACCCGTTAAGACCGAGGTTGTGTCCATTGACCGCAACGAAGCATTTTCTATGTCGGAGAGAAGGGATGAGCCAGGTGGTGTGGAGATGGGAATATGCTTGAAGAAGAATGAAATGGAAATTTTTCTTTCTTTATTTAGAAATGGTCTAAGTGATTAGACTTTATAATCATTTTTATGTAACGAATTAATCTCAATTGTTCGAAATTGAATCACCCCACTCACTTGTAATCATTAATGATAGCTGCATGGATTTGAAACGGATCGATATCCGAGCCAAGGATAATGTATCCAGGGTCTACTCTATGCCTTACCCAAGTCACTAAAATCCAAATTATTTTCATGTAGGACCTTACATCATTGGGTATAGACACGTATTTTCAGTTCAATCATTTATGTCCTTATCGACTTCACTATATTATTTATTTCACACACGTTGAGTTTAACATAAATACAATTTATTCTTATACCATATGAAATATAGCAATTCCGGATCGGTCAAAAATATTTTGGACTAGTTTCCTACCGATTTATGAATTCTCAATTCTCAATTCTCAAAGCAAAATCTAAGCTATGCACTGCTATAAATATCATCATACATACCTAATTGACGACAAGTAATATCACCACTTCGTTTAAACAATAGTACTGTTTCACTATCAAGTTTTACGTTAGACCAAAGATCGGTGAAGAAATCTGCGTTGACCGGAGATCGGAGGAGAATGAGGAAACAGCTAAGCAAAGTCGCTGTGATGAAAAGTTTGGAGGTTTTCAGAAGTGTAGATAATGTGATTGATGAGGTTGAGGAACTGGGAACAATCGCCTCCTTCAAGGGGTTCGATTAAGACTGTGGAGGTGCGTATTGAGAAACCGGTGGATCTACTGGTTGGAGATTGAATGGATTTGCACGATACGGTTTTGTTTGGTACGACAGAGAACTTGATTTGTTCTGCCTCGGTTTGTGTTTGTGTTTGTAATGTGATCGATTCTCTTTTGCATTTTTATATTCGGATTTGGTGATTTTGAAGAGTTACGTTGAATAATTTTGATTGTTTCATTTGTTTGTTAATTTTGGCATAAAACTAAAACATAGTTTGGAAAAGTAAAAAGTCTTGGAGTAAGGGCCCAACCGGGTTCGAACCGGTGACCTATTGATCTGCAGTCAATTGCTCTACCACTGAGCTATGGACCCAATTTGTTAGATACTCAAAACATTTTATACTAATATTTAAATATTACCAAAATAAGAAATGATTTTGATAAAAACTTCTCCAAATTAGAAAATAAAAGATGCAAACTTTTGGGAACTCTTTCATATTTTAATTTTGATATCTTGTCATTTTAGTTCTGGTCCTTTTTTTTAAAAAAATATATGAATTAAAGTATTTTCATCCTATATATTAAACGAAAAATTATGTAGCTTAAGTGTTTAATGTTTATGGTCCACCATCATTCCTTTTGTTAAAAGTATTGTTTTATACAGAATCATTGTTATAACTTATCATTTCAATAAAAAAAATTGTATTAAAGATCATATAGTGACGTGAAGAAAAATGTCATAATATTGTGGTCCAATCATTAATCATTGTGATAAAAATGAGAGATATGTGAGACTTTTACAAGAATCCTATATAGAATTTAAAATACTGCTTCAGATACTAATGGCAATCATTTTCACATAAAATATAATAATTCCTTACAAAAAAGTTCAAAAAAAAAAAACAGAAAAACGAAACTCATTCATACACCAATGCTAAAAGAGACTCAAACACTCTGCCTAGAAAAAATCTGAGTAACCGAATAAATCGTTTTGTTCGTATCCGTAATTTGTCCAAGAACCGGTTTGCATAAACTCATCCATGTTCTGATGTACGTTTGTACTAGCCGGAAACTCCACCTTTTGATTACTATTGATCGGAAAATCAAAGTCTTGAAAGTACTCAGATGCAACATCTTGGATTTAAGGATAGTCCTACACCAAAATTCCAACCAACCGATATGAGGCAAACAAAAACCGGTTAGGGCTTAATTATTAGTCAATTTAGTATTAATTATAGTACTTACTTTTGAAGAATCAAGAATGAAGTCAGGTGAAATCCAAATGTTGGAAGAGTCAGTTTCAGTAGAAACTGGATTGACAAAGGAGTTAAACGGCGTCATCTCATCGCGACTAGGCGAAGCCACTCGGCTTGAATAACCCGAACCATCTCCTGAGCCAAGTGTTTGTTCACTTAGATTTTTCCGAATCTTTGAATGAGTCTTGATCTCATTCTTTTTACCCACACGACATAACACAAACGCACCCTACAATGAAACACACTCAATTCTTAATGTTTTTTGTTTTCATCAAAAGAAACGTTAAAAAAAAAAGAATATATGATCAAATATAGAGTGCTTACCTTAAAATTTTGTGATCCTTGTGATGATTCATCATCGCAGAATCGATACTCATGCATTATCCAAGTGGTTCTATCGCCTAATGGGGCACGACCTTCGTAGAAAACTAGTGTCTTTCTATAACCAATTATAGGAGACGAACGACATGTAATCTTCCGGTCTTTTCCGGTTGCTTTCCAATAACCGGACTTTGTTCCTCGGTTTGTACGAAAACCATTTGGATACTTTTTGTCTCGTGAACAGAAGAAGAACCATTCCATGTCCCGGTTTGGAAGAAATGACTTGTCTTAAAGTAACAATTACAAAATTTTATTTAAATAAAAAAATACGAAATAAAATTAGGAGAAAATTTCAAAGTTAATATGTTATTAATTACCTGGTAATTCCCAAGGATCGAACTTATAAAGATCGATAACGGGAATGACTTCAAGCTCGATCTCGAGACCTTCAACTTTTCTTTTCAAGTAATAGTCTATTAGTTCTTCATCGGTAGGGTGAAAACGGAATCCAGGAGGTAAACATGAACTTCCCATTTGCAATAAAGCTCACACTAAGTGACTTGCTGCACAAGAAAGGTTTAAAATCTTGAATACGATGTTTTATCTAAGTTACGAAGCTATAACTGTTAATATTTGGAAAATCCAAAAATAGAAACTTTTCTCGACACTCGATTTGTTGTTAGGAAAAGATTGCAACTCAAGTCTATTGCATTCTTTGTGTGACAAGAACATTGTTAAAAAAAGAAGCAATTTCTTCGTAAAGTAATAACAAAATATTTCCCCAAAAAAATCAGTAAGTTAGGAGATTTAGTAAGAAAGAAATAATGGTGTCAAAGCTTCAGAAGTGATTGACGAATGATTAAGAGAGTGATTGGGAAATTAGAAGGTTGGTAGAGTGTTGAATGGTTGTGGAGTGCTGAATATTTATAGCACAATGTTGATAAGTATAAGAATATTGATAAATCTATATAAATGTTAAATGGAATAATAAAATTTTGTTAGAATGTGGCTTTTATTTTTTACAAAATTATGGAATACCAATAAAGTGATCATGACATAACTTGTCTGAAGTGTCCTATTAAAAATTCCAAAGTGAATGGACCCACCTAGACTCAAAAAGATATTTTCACATGTTCATACTTAGGCACAAGTCATTAACAACTCATTCCTACTGTCTTATATATGTCTTTCAAAGATTTCTTCTTGATTTATCATTAATTTTATTTTCTTTGATAGGCTTATCATTTCGATCTTTAACCATACAATTAATATTTGATTTACCAAACAAAATATAATTATGTAGATTAAATTTACTAGTAATACATGTAATGTTTTGTATCAAATGAGTTGCTAGATTTTCTCAATTAATTAATGCTATAGCTAGATATTATAATGTGAATAACTTTTACAACTTAAGTTTGTAACTTTCATTGTCATATATTACTGTGATATTGAGTTTTAAAATCATGTTACACGTCACCATGCGTAGGACAAAAGAACTTTGTATTGTAACTAATCACTTTTATGTCATACGAAAAGAAGAAGAAGAAAGTGATAAAGAGAACTACATATTTGATTCGGAACAAACTATTGGACCCGAGGCTCTTTTAATCGGATCAAAATATGTTAAAATTTCTAATTAATTAGTTTATTTGTTCATGTCTTTAAGAACGACCAAAGAGCCATTTTGAGTCTTTTGTGTAAACAAAAAAAAAAATCAGCATACATATATAGTTGTACTTAATATAAAGTTCCATCTTTAGCCATTTTGGAATTACATATTAACTTTTGGGATAAAATTTATATTAAGGAGATAACTGTTCTATTTAGCCTAAAATATCCCCGTTTATTTAAAGTTGCACTTCATATGGTTTCCAATTTAGTTGGACCTTTTTTCTAAAAAAAAATTCATAGCATTCGGAAAAGGTATGCCGCCTATATACGACGACTGTGAAACCAACATGACAATATGAAAGTCTATATCACCAATTGTTTCTACGTTGTCCCTATGATTTGTGATGATGAGGCACATCAAGATTGAGGTGTCACTTCATGGGATTCTCAAAGTGGCCGTTTCTTCTAACATGACTCGAGTCTTCTTGACACGAAACCAATCCTTTGATCCTTCAGTCTTAATTATCGCAGCCAAGGCTGTTATTTATGCATTATGGCAAAATCGAAACAACCAAATTTTTAGGGGCTACACACACACACACTCCAATTGAAGGTTTGTTTAGACAAATTGATCGAGTAATATGTAACACTTTCTCCACGAGACGCCACCTACCTCGATTTGTTGATTTACTCTCTTTGTGGTTCCGAGATTCCTTCACTAGGTAATTTTATTGTTTTTGTTTTAGTTTTAGTTAATTATTTGTTGCTAAACGCGGTAAATTAGACGTTGCAATGCCACTGTTTTCTTTTCTTTTTCTTTGTAATTAATTTATTTTTAAAAATATAATAAAAATCAGTGCATAAAATAAATATAATAGTTCTTTTTGAAACGAGGTTTTAATATTTTTTTTTTAATAATTACCTAAACAGAATCTCATCCAGTTCTTAATCTTTCCATAAAAAGAAATGTGAAAACATACCAAATGCAGAAGGAGAGAGTATTTTATGTTCCAACATCCATCCATATTGGTGGGACCGTAGAGTACTACTAACTAGTGTATTTGGTTTGACACGGTTTTAGTTGACTTAAAATTAATGTTCTCAGCAATATAAATCACAAAAGGTCGAAATTTATATAATATAATGGTTCTGCCTTGTTATTTGGCTGTCGAATATCCGTAAGATTGCAACTCATTGAAAAATTCTAAACGATTTATGGACGAAAAATATCTCACTGTTTTCTGATAAGTTTCCTCTCATAAACCCGTCAATTTTTTTTTTTTTTTACAATTTGACGGAATTAAATCAGTCGGAATTCCATAGAAATCCACCATGGTTTAGAGACTACCTAAGAGAGGTTTGCTTTTGTTCTATAAAAATGTACCTTATCATTTAATTTGGTAGAGTGAATTCATAAATTATTTAATTTGGAATCTGAAGTAAATTAAATTCATAAATTGGAAGCTTGAAATCGGTGGCAAAGAGAAACCATGAACGTTGGAAAAAGGAGAGGACTCATCTTATCACTTAATCACACTTTGTCTCACCTTTTCTTCTTTTTGCTTTCGGCTCTCTTCTCTTCTTTTATTTTATTTTACTTTGTTTCTTCTTTCGTTTCTTTTATCTCACCACCACAATTAATTTTATTTATCTATTTTACGACTATCATGTTATCAAGCTCTGGTAGTGTAACAAAATCTCTCATTTCCCAACAACATTTTCATAACTACTATTTTGACATGTTAATTTTTTCGACCACCGTCGTTTTGCTTTGTTGGAGTTGGAGTCATAACGACAATTAAAAGAACGTATCTAAATATTCATCCGTTTTACAAAGAATGACACTCTAGAATTAATTTTTGCTTGAAAAGTTTTCAGTTTACCATTCATCAAAAGCTAATGAAGTTTGAATTTTAGTCATCACCATGTAATTAGTAGTATATAATATAAAAGGATCTAAAAGGCATGGTAAATATTAATATAATTTTAGTCATCTTCATTTCCAATCCAACAAATTACTCTAGATGTCAAGTTCTGCACGAATCAAAGATCTCTACGAATTAATAATATTAATATTAATATGCATGTAGACAGTAAACAATATATTATTTAACTATAACAAAAGAATAAAATACAACATACAATTGTGGACAGTTTTAAAAGCCTAAGGAAGCCCATTCTCTATGGGCCACTATTTATAGGCGCATAGAAGCCCATAAGAAGATAGTACTTTTGACTTTTGAGCGTCATTTCAAAATGAAGATAAGATGTTCTGATAAACCTCACTTCTGTTTCAGAGACACAACAAAGCCATCTTAACGCAAAGACCTCTCAATCTCTGTTTCTAATGGTGACTGTTCTTACTACAGCCATTGATGTCTGCTTCAATCCACAAAATTCAGACACAAAGAAACACAATCTATTCTTAAAGTCTTCTTCTTTAAGACAATCTCGTTTTAGAAAGCTCAACATTTCTTGCAATTCCTTGAAACAACCTAAAACCCTAGAAGAAGAACCAATCACCACTACCCCAAAAACTCCATCTCTCTCTGAGCAACTCAAGCCTCTCTCTGCAACAACACTCAGACAAGAACAAACCCATGTCTTGGCTAAACCAAAATCTGTCTGGGTCAATCCAACAAGACCCAAAAGGTCAGTTCTTTCACTTCAGAGACAGAAACGCTCCGCTTATTCTTACAACCCTCAAATCAAGGATCTTAGGGCTTTTGCTCAGAAGCTCAATAGTTCTGATTTCACTGAAAATTCTGAGTTTATATCTCTTCTCGATGAAATACCTCACCCACCAAACAGAGATAATGCATTGCTTGTGCTAAACGGCTTAAGAGAATGGCAAAAGACTCACATGTTCTTTGGTTGGGTCAAAACCAAGAATTTGTTTCCCATGGAGACAATATTTTATAATGTTACAATGAGATCTCTGAGATTTGGGAGGCAGTTTCAGCTAATAGAAGAGATGGCACTTGAAATGGTGAAGGATGGTGTTGAGCTTGATAACATTACTTATTCGACTATCATTACTTGCGCGAAAAGGTGTAATCTTTACGACAAAGCTATTGAATGGTTTGAGAGAATGTATAAAACTGGCTTGATGCCTGATGAGGTCACTTATTCAGCAATTCTTGATGTTTATTCAAAGTCAGGAAAAGTTGAGGAGGTTCTTAGTTTGTATGAAAGAGCAGTTGCTACGGGTTGGAAACCGGATGCTATAGCATTCTCTGTGTTGGGGAAAATGTTTGGTGAAGCTGGGGATTATGATGGTATTAGATATGTTTTGCAAGAGATGAAATCTATGGATGTGAAGCCTAATGTGGTTGTGTATAATACTTTGTTAGAAGCTATGGGGAGAGCTAGGAAACCGGGTTTGGCTAGGAGTTTGTTTAATGAGATGCTTGAGTCGGGTTTAACTCCAAATGAGAAAACTTTGACAGCTCTTGTGAAGATTTATGGGAAAGCGAGGTGGGCGAAAGATGCGCTTCAATTGTGGGAGGAAATGAAGGCGAAGAAGTGGCCGATGGATTTCATTTTGTACAATACGTTGTTGAATATGTGTGCTGATATTGGATTGGAAGAAGAAGCGGAGAAGCTGTTTGATGATATGAAGGAGTCTGGGCAATGTAAACCCGATAGTTTTAGTTACACCGCTATGCTGAATATATATGGGAGTGGTGGAAAAACCGAAAAGGCAATGAAGTTGTTTGAAGAGATGTTAGAAGCTGGTGTTCAGGTTAATGTAATGGGTTGTACTTGTTTAATCCAATGCTTAGGGAAATCTAAAAGGATTGATGATTTGGTTAATGTATTTGATTTGTCGATTCAAAGGGGAGCTAAGCCTGATGATAGGCTCTGTGGCTGTCTTCTTTCAGTTATGGCTTTGTGTGAGAGTAGTGAAGATGCTGAAAAGGTTATGGCTTGTTTGGAGCGAGCTAATCAGAAACTGTTGACATTTGTGAACCTTATCGTAGATGAGATAACCGAATTTGAGACTGTGAAAGAAGAGTTCAAGTTAGTGATCAATGAAACCCAAGTCGAGGCAAGAAGGCCCTTCTGCAACTGTTTGATAGATATATGCAGAGGCAAGAAGCGGCACGAGAGAGCTCATGAGCTTCTCTATTTAGGAACACTTTTCGGTCTATACCCGGGACTACACAACAAGACCATAAAAGAATGGAGCCTAGACGTGAGGTCATTATCCATTGGTGCAGCTGAAACCGCTCTCGAAGAGTGGATGAGAACACTTGCCAACATCATTAGACGCCAAGAGGATCTTCCCGAGCTATTCTTGGCTCAAACTGGGACAGGAACTCATAGATTCTCACAAGGATTAGCAAACTCTTTTGCCTCACATTTGCAGCAACTCTCTGCACCTTTCAGACCGAGTGATAGGGCAGGTATATTTGTGGCTACAAAGGAGGATTTGGTGACATGGTTGGAATCAAAGTTTCCACCTTTGATTACTTCTCAAGCATGAAACATCATCATCCGTTACCCTAAACTAAAAAGCAACACTATTTTTCCCAGTAAAGTTGTTTATAATTGTAACAGCATATTAAATCTTCTGATAAAGTTTCAATTTTGTATTAGCACAAAGAAGAAGGAATCAAATTAGTTATTTGCAGTCTTTCTACTCTTTACTCAGAAGATTTAACTTTTCCCAAAGATTCATTCAAAAAGCTCCCATTTCACAAAAGTAAACAACACATTTCAATCTCTCTCAGCACTCTTACATGCATAAACACCTTGCAGTTGGAGTCTGAAAAGACTCATAAATATTTGGGACTTCCTCTTATAGCTTAGCAGCGCCAGCTATTCTGTCGCTTTGCATCATATGCTGCGCCATCGTTGAGCATATCTTGAGCATCAGTCTCCATTCCGAGCTTCGAGAGTGCTAAAGCCTGCAAGTAAAAGGCTGTTGGCCATTCCGGTATGCACACCTGAGCCTGCATTGCATCTCTCAGTGCAAGCTCCTGTTGGTCTGTCATTAAGTAGGAGAAAGCCCGTCTAGCGAAAACTGTTGCAGAAGGAACCGGCATCATCCCAACCAACTAGAAACAATAGATACACTAGTTATAGATTCTTGTCGAATACTGGAAGTTATGAATTTGTTTAGTTTCTCACCTTTGAGTAGTATTCAATTGAGTTCTTGAAGTCCTTTTCTCTGAAAGCAACATCCCCGAACTTTTTTGTGTTGAGTATCTCCTGCACTTGTTGTGTCCATTCTTGAAATGAAAGCTCATTTTCTGCACCTTCCTCGTCTCTGTAACCGGTTTTAACCAATATGTCGTGAAATGTCACGAGGTCCATCTTTGAACAGGCTTTTCCAAGAGGAGAAAGCATAGTTGGTAATATGACTGTGTTCTTTGGTAAGCCCATTAAGACATGAGAAGCAACCTAAGCAACAAAACCAAAACCAAAACCAAAATAAACAATTTGGATATGAAATTCAATATTTCAATTTCAAGATAGATGCTTTTAAACCTCTTCTTGCTTTTGCAGTGGTGCAACTGCAGAGAGAAGAAACTTGGTGTCAGGTCGATCTTTTGCCTCTGACTGAAGGCATTTAGAAGCAAGCTCAACTAATTTAGTAGCATCTTCATTTGTATATTGACCTTCGAGAGATGAATCCATAAGGAGTAAAAGGTTTTTCCCTCTAATGATATCAAGAGCCTAATATATAACATCATCACTAATTCAGATAAGATGGTCACAGGGAAAAATTTCAGTGAATCAACAAAAACTGCGGCACATACATGGCTAGGTGGAATGTGTTTTCCGCTTAAAAGATCTAAAAGAATTGTTCCATAACTGAAAATCACACTTTCAGGAATTACTCTGCCTGTAAACAAAGCAGAAACCATTACTTATCAGTTCTCAATAACAAATTGGTTTGTCTTTAAATACGATTCACAAGATCAAGAATGTTACCTGTCCGTAAGAACTCAGGTGGTGTATAAGCTAAATTGGTGCTATAACTTTTTCCATCTCTACTGTTCTTCATAAGACCAAAAGTAGATAGACGAGGATCACCTTCCTCGTCGAAGAGAATTCTGTATGCATTTAGGTCATGATAGATTTTTCGGTTCTCAATGTTGCAGTGATCAAGTGCTTGTGCAATATAGTCTGCAATTCGAACACGCATCTCCCATGGAAGTGGCTGCTTTTCCCCTGCACACAAACACATAAAGAAGAGAGTAAAACATCTAAAGAAGATTATAAACAGAGCTTATAACAAAAGGAAGACAAGAGACTATTACAGTGAAAGAGATGCTTCGAGAGAGTATCATTGGGCATATACTCTGCTACCAACAGTCTCTCGTCTCCCTCAGCACAGCAACCAATCAAACTAACTAATCTCTTGTTTCTAAGCTTCCCAACACCAGTCGCTTCCACCTGATTTCACAAGTCAAGCAAAGTAAACACCAGATCAAAGTTCTCATTTGTAGTCTCTTTTTGGTTATAAATATCTAACCATCACGACATTAGTTAGATCCTAGGATCTAAAAGCAGATTTAAACCCAAAGTTGCAGAATTTTCTGCATTTCAGCAGTAACCAAACTCAGATTTATGTATTTTTCCTTTAATGTAACTAAAAATTACACTTAAAACACCATTCCTTTGACTAAGTCATCAATGAGCTTAATCTAAACAGTGATCAAAATAGTCTAATAGATTCACTCAGGGTCTAAAATTTAAGTCAACGAATCAATAAAACAAGGAACCATGCATTGACTTTTCTCAGATTTCTTACCACAAACTGTTGAGCATCAGGCCAAGATTGTCTAGAGAATCTCTTGATAGCTACAAGATGGTTCCCTTCAAGCTTCCCTCTATAAACAACATTGGGAGCTTTCTCTCCACCTTCAGAGACAATGCAGCTAGGGCTAAACCCATTTGTGGCTTTTTTCAGCTCACTTAGATCAAATTCGTTGAAATTCTGGATCTCCTGATCCACTTGATCCCCATTTACTGTCAACAACACAACAACACAAAGCCGAAAAGGCAAATTAATCTTAACAAGAGTTTGGTTCCATAAAGGAAGAGACTTTACAACTTTTTCCTGCTTTAAGTCTTAAAAAACCCTAACCCCACAAATTACCCCAAACCCATAAATAGAACAGAAGAAAATCTGCAGATTTACGGAATGAGCAAACAAAATGTGGGTTGAGATTATCATTACCTGACTCTGGTTTGTTTGGAGCTGATGGGTCATCAGAAGAAGGAAGATGAGCAGTTTTTGAATGTAAACAACCCATTTGATTCACATCAAAAGTTTGAACTTAAAGAACAGAAATTTGGATAAGAAAACAGAGATTGGAAGATATATGGTTAGGAAAGATTTGGTTCTGTCTTGATTTGAGGTAATAAAACAATGGTGGGATTTGATTTGGGCTTTGGATTTGTGCTGTGTGTAAGGAGATGAGGAGGCAGTAGAATATAAATTTAATAAAATTTGAAAACAAAAAAAAAATAGCTAGAGAGAGAAAGATCTGAATTTGTAGCTTCAAAAGCTGCAAGAGTTGAAAAAATAGAGGTAAGAAAAAAATAATGTCGTGTGAAGCAAATATCTTAAATTTTCTGCTCGAAAAGATTTTGGATGAGAATTGTAGATTTTTCTATATTATCTATCTCCCAAACTTCAGAATATTTGTCATTTTTAAAATTTTAAAATTTGTTGCATAAAAATCTCTTTTTGTATTTATAATAATATATTTTACATTAAATTACAGTCTTCCCTCTTGGAATTTTTAATTAATTAAAAGATATATAAAAACTTGAAAATAATATTATATAGATAAAATATATAATCAATTTTGTAATTTTTTGCTACATGAAAAATCATATAAGGAATATTCAAGATCAAAGAGAACAAAGTACATCTTTAAGATTTTGATTGGGATAGAGTTAATATTTTTTCCTGACTTATTTTAACTCTATAACTCATTCATTACATCTATCCAGTTGAGTAAAATTAGACAGTATTAATAGCACGATTCCAATAATACTGAAAATCATTGCTACTAGTTGTTCTCATTTTTTTTGCCTAACTATGTAGAAAATTAATACCACTGGATTGAGAGCATTATTGATCTATGAGATGAAATGTCAATGACGATTTGGTTTGTGTCATTCATCCTTGCTAAATAATTATTAAAATATTGTGTTTTGTTTTTTCTTTTCTTAGTTTTGTTATGACAATTTATTTTATAAAGTTTAGGGAGGAAAAATAAGGTCACATCACATGACAAGTCTATCATGGGGCACGTGACTTTACGTTCTTGGGTCCTGAATTTTTTCGAGGATGGAAAGCAACTATTTTCTTTGTAATCATTTTGATTTAAATATTCATTTGTAAATTAATTAAGAGTTCGAAATGTAATGCCAACAAAAACGGTGTTTAATTTTCGTATAATACAATTTGAAAGTAATTTCAAAATAAATAAGTACCATTATTTCTTTTTTCAAGATAAATATTGAATGCATCTAGTACAAGGAGATAAACAATTTACGTCTTTTAAAAAAAAAGTTGTGGTACTAAAGTTGTGAGATTGTTACTCGGAACATTTTTAACCACTATCAATTTTGCATTCATGTCACTAGCTAGCCATAGAATATCATATCCCTTCAAAACTCAACAAAACTTTTGGCATATAATTTTTTTTTCTGTCTTTCACTCATAATAATCGATTTTAAATACAGTTGTTCGTAATTAATTATGTTATTTAAATACCCTGAAAAGGAGTTATCTAAACAACAATAAAAAATCTAGACATGGTAGTGAGATTGCTAATCATTTTGATCCTTAATGTTTAGAATAATTAATCATACTAATGTGAGTATTAATTAAAAAAAATATTGGATAGAATCTTTGAAGGATTGACATTCCAACACTCAAGTTTTCTTACTTGCAAGCTCAGAAGTCATTATAAGCCTAAATAATGATTTGACTAAGGTTTAATCAGAGAGATAAATAAAACAGAAAAGATAATATACTAAAAATATTGTAGAGCACAGAAAAGTAAATGGCATAAGAGAGTTTATCAAGTTTAGCTAAACCAAAATGGAATAGCCTATATCTCGCCAACAATGATCTCAATATCTACTAGATCTTGAGATTACAAATATGTTTGTTGAGAAACTACACTTATAACTCTATTTCGTAGCTCTTTTTGTATCTATCTTTATTTGTAAAGTTCTATGGGCTTCCAACTCAAAACCAATTGGTTATGAGTGGATTGACTCATATCCCTTATATATTAGTGTTAGTCCCTTCAGTTATCCGATGTGGAATCCTAACACGCTCCCTCGAGATAATGGTTTTTACCATCTCATCTCGAACCGAATCCCACTTTAGGACCAGTCATAAGCCCTTCTTGGGTCACCCTACTTGGGTCAATGAGGCTCTGATACCATGTAAAGTTCTATGGGCTTCCAACTCAAAACCAATTGGCTATGAGTGGATTGACCCATATCTCTTATATATTAGTGTTAGTCCCTTCAGTTATCCGATGTGGGATCCTAACACTATCTTTTACTGGTTTATCCCAAAAGAGTGGTCACAACCCCAAAGGACCTCTTAACATGCCAATCAACAACTTTCAACAAATCCAAGTCACTATTCTTCATCTATTACAAAATCCAAGCAACATCATCATCAACACAAAGAAAACTTGGTAATGCTTCCTGAATTTTTGGATCTTTTAACATTACTTAAGTCTCACAAGAAGCTTCTATATTGTTCTTTTTGTAAATGTACTAGTAACTTGTCTCTGAAACAAAACCAGATAAAGATAAATCTTCAAACAATGCCTATTCGGCTCAACAAGTAATTTACGAGATAATGTTCTTTTTGGTTACTTACCAGTAATTTTTCTGTTGTAATTTTCTTGCAAGCTTGAGTTTGAGTCAATAATTTTTCTAACTTTCTTCTGTGTCTCTCGCCGTTTCTTCAACTTGGATAAACTTAGTGAGCCTTCAACTGAATAATCGATTGGGAAACAACTTTAATGGATTGTAACAAGACATCAACGAGTGAAAGCGGATAAATAACTATTTAGAGTTTCATACTTTGCCATTCCCATACAACTTTTTGTTCACCCTTTACAATTTTCGGATATGGATCAATACGCGAATCCTCTTGTATTAACTCCTCAAACTATAAAATATAAAGAAACATCTCAGTCACCAACATAAGAATTAGTTAAAATAGTAATATCTGTCACATATAGTTAGAGAAAGAACAGAGGTACTAGTTGATAAGCTAAGGCAAAAAAACAGCATACCTTACTCCATAACAGAGGTTCTCTTCTTTCTCTAGGCAGAAGTAGATGATCACGCAACAGTGATGCAATGACCCTCTTATGTCTCACAGTTACTAGCATCTGCAGAGTTTGATGCTACTTCATTCTCTTCCAGGAACTCACAGACCTAATGAATCAATTTAAACCAAAATCGTGTTCCTTATTCATACACAAAGACATGGACAGCAGAATAATCAAATGTTGTACAAATATAAGTATACCTGTTCGTATAGCTCTTCAACTCTACTTGAAAAATAACGCTTACGCTGAATTTTCCTACACAATATTGCGCAGCCCACAAGCTGTATATCTCAACACTGTAAACAAGCTTGAAGATGTTGATAATGGAGTGTAAGCCCACAAGTTCTTTCAGGTATAAAAGAGTGGAACATTATTGGTTTTGGTTTTTTTTGTTCTTCTTCTAATATTTGACTGGTTTTAACATTGCAGGTCTTCTTTGCGTTAACTGTAAAAGCCATAGGAGTAACTCAAACGAGTGCTATGGCACCTGACATAGGCAAAGCCAAAGACTCTGCTACTTCAATTTTTGATATTATGTATAGTAAACCGAAAATGGAATCGAGTTCCTAGAAGAAGACAATAATATATCAATCGTTCGCTCACTGCAATATTGAGTTGCAATACATCAGTTTTCGGTTTCCTAAGAGATTGAATATACAGATATTTAGTGACTTGTGCTTGACGTCTATATATACATAGCTCTTCTGACATATATTGATTGATATTTTGAAATAGTGTATTGTTGTTAAATTATGATAATAGTAAAACTATATTGTAGTGAGAATCCAATAATAATAAAAGTTCTAGTAAAAATCCAATCAAATAATCCAAACCACACAATATTACATCTTTAAAATAAACAAATTGGAAAAAATTAAATTACAAAACAAAAGGAAAAAAAAGAACCGTATGATTTCTTCGATTTATTTTCGAACTCCGTATATAGCAGCAATATAAAGAAGTTGTGTTGCCGAAAGCATGATTAGAAATGCTTCCATTGTCCTCTGCCACGAAATAAAAAAAACAAATGAATTAAAAGAAAGTATTTTGTTTTATTTTTAGTTTAAATAATTATTATAGGTATATCAATTGTATATGCTGATGACCTTTTGATATAAAATAAAATAAAATCGAGGTTTACTTACCAGACGAGCATTTCTCATCCCAAGTTCAATTTCCTTGCAGCCAAATCTACACAATAACATCAAGAAATATATATATATATATATATATATATAGGTTTTAGATAACCTATAGATTGTATGCTAATTTTGATGAAATAAAATGACTGAAAATTAAGTCACAAAGTGTTGTTTTAACGTGTGTACCCCATGGCTAAAAGTGTTAGCGACCAAGCAATGGTGGCGGCGGAAACAGCTGCCGGGAGACTCGTCGTAGTCCATGATTGGAGATGACTGACGCCAGAGATGACCGAGGCAGCTCCAGCAACTCCAGCAATTAAAGCAAACATAACGAAGAATCCGGTGGCCGCGTTACCCATTGGAAAATATATAGGCGAGAAATGAGCCGGAAGACTATAATCCGCACCTTGAATTATAATTTTACAAGAAAAATAAATGAGATTCTTAGCACAATAAATAATATTTCCTCTCTGAATCCGAAGAGATTTAGTTATAAAATTTAGTTTGTCCTGAATGAATCGGCTGTGTGATATGGATGATTGAAAATAACATTAGTTCGTTGATGAAACAAAAGGCTTGCTAAACTTTTTTGTTTTTGTTTTTAAGGCTTTTTATATATAGCTAGTAATTAACAACCTTAACGCTTGCTATAGTTTTAAGAAATGTAATTAAAATATAACATTCTCTAATTTTAGTGAGACATTATGTGTTTACAACGTGATACATAAGATATTAATTTAAGTGCTTTTTATATGACGCATGCATAAATATTGTCTTATATGTGTATCATGCAAATTTACAACGTATATTAAAATTACTAGAAAAGGTTATATTCTAGTTACATATATTAAACTTATAATAACAAGGGTTAAGGGTATTAACCAATGTAATAAATAAGATATTGAATAGGTGGTTTTACATATGTATCATGAAAATTTAGAACGTGTTTAAAAATTTAATTGCATGCATAAGTATTGTTTTGTTTATAATCAGACACATGAATTGGTAAAAGAACTAAAACAGAACTCATAAAAGCTGACACCAAAATCTATTAACTCTTGATACCAAGAAAGGAAAAGAAAAATAAAAGTAAATCATTTACCAATAAGGAAGCCATGGTCAATGGCTTTGTTCATGGACCATGCTCCAATTCCGAGAACTATGGCATACATGCAGAAATTCAAGACTAGGAGGAAAGAGGCCACCGGTTTCATCTGCTGTTCCACCATTTTTTTCTTGGTTGTGAAATGACTTAAGAGATTAAGATTTATATATAGATTCAGGAGAGGTTTAGCTAGGTTAATTAATGGTGCTTTTCTTGGTTAAGGCTGTTTGGTTTTTCTTGATTCTTAAAGGGTCATTTAGTTCTTGTTGTTGCAGGTTGTAAAGCTCATTTGCTGCGGTTTACTTTTCCATTTTCTCCAGAGAATCCATATTTTGCTTCATTCACAGGGCATAATTAAATAAATTGAAAATTAATATATATTAATTAAATAAATAAAAAACCTGTGGAAACTTAAAGATTCTTTGGTTCGCTTGGTTTCTTTCGCATTTTTCTTGTTTTATGTTGCCTTTTGATTTTCTTTTCTTTGTTTATACATGAACTTATATTCTGTTCATAAGTATTTATGTATAAAATTCCATATAAAACTCGATCGACGTACACATATTCTTTCCAGAAAAGAAAATGAAACGTGTATAAGAAGTTAATAGAGGAAATCTTCTCTTCTCTCATCTGATTATTCACAGATACAGCCTTTGAAGCATGGTGCTATAAAATTAGCAAACTTCATATGGTATGAATAAAATTATTATGTTTGGCTTCCAATTCAAAACTAAATAACATATTTTTTTTAAAACCTTTCATTTTCCTTGTGCAGGGACTTTTAAAAACTGTTGCTTTGCCTCGTTGAGCGCCAAGGTTAAGTGATTAAAGATGTTCCCTCTGCTAGGATGTCGCAGAGCCCATCCAGAAAGAGATAACGTAGAGCTCACGTTATCTGTAGAAACAATCGAGTGATATATTATATAAAGAAGAATCCGACTAGTCCTGATAAAAAGTGAGATATATAAATCTTCAATGTACAGAAATATTTGGCTTACCAGGTCCTTTACTGGGGGATGGACAATGGTTATCAAAGATTTGTATACCACATCCTTTTAGCATGTACATAGAGCAATCTTCAATGATTCGGAACTCAATGTCCACTTGGTCATAATCAAGTTTTGCTGGAAGAGCATTGTCTTTGTTTAGAGCGATACGAGAATCAAATATAAAGAGATGACTTCCCTTCTGATGATATGCGCGGAAGACATGTGGATGACTAAAGGAATTAAAGATGTTCCCAAGTCTGCCACTGAACCGACAGCATATCTGGATAACTAAATAGGGATCTCGGTACAACCTAGAATCAATTTCAACCACAGCACAAGCCCTAAATCTGAGGAACTGTTGATAAGGAGAGATATGGAGAAGAGGGATGGTCAGAGTTATTCCAGTTGTTCGGTGAGTGAAGTATATAGGCACTTCTTCACCTGGAAATATTAGTCCCTTTAAAACTGAGAGGTTTTGAAGGAGAGCTTCTTGACCCAATATGAAGCAGTTGGTGAATTTGAGGTAGAGTTTTGGGACACAAAGAGAAGACGAGGCCTCCTCGGGGACTGGTAATGTAAACTGAGCATTGTCTGCTTCCATTGACACTACTACACTTGGACTGTTACACCAGCTAGCTTTATTAAACCGAGTCCTTGAGAGTGTAAAGTCAACAACCTCCAGATGATTCAGTTTACAAATATTTAGGGAAACACAGCTTAGCTTGAAGCATTTCACCATATGCAGCAACGTGAGCTTAGAGAACTTCTTGATCCACTTAGGAACCTCTTTAATACATGTTTCGTTTAGATAGAGTTTTTTGATGTTGGTTGAGATATCAGGAAAACTCTTTAGCCGCAAGCACCCATTGAAGTTGAGTACTTCGAGATACTCGAGGTTTAATTCGGTTGGGAGAGTTTCCAGTTTTGTGCATTGTGTGATGCTCAAATCCGTCAGCTGATTGAGAGTTTGAATGGAGAAAGGAAGCTCCACAAGACTTGAAATATCCGAGAGAGACAGCCTCTTCAAAGAGGGAGACACCATGGTCATGAGGGGAGTAAGCTGCTAAACCAAATATGAACAATGAAGTGATGTAAAACTCAAAGCTCAAATGATTTTCCTTTGTGGGTCAAGAGTTCGCAAATAAATTACATATAAGCAGAAACTTAAACGGTTTATTATGGTAATTTAATGAAAATCAATAGTACCCTTTAAACTTGAACACCAAATTAACTCAGTTTTTTTTTCTTTTCAAAAAGGGTTAAAAATATATGTATATGGTGCATGGGTCTTTATTTTTTTCTTTAAAAAAAATATTAATTTGCAAAATACATCAACTAAAACAATATTTTAATTTTGCCATGGTCACATAGGATGATAAGGCCCGGTTTAGAACACCGACTGTAAAAAAAAAAATACATACATACCTGCACTGTTTCCCATAACTTTATACTCTTAATTCGCTCCATGTGAAGATCAATAAGATTCTGAAAACGCAAATCAGAAGGGATTTCTTCAATGGCTGTTTCGTCAAGATTGAGAAATAAAATATTGGTCGAAATCCTAGGAAAACATTTCAACTGCGAGCATTTTCTTAGGTCTAGGCTAACGAGAGAGTGGAGGTTGATGCCACTTGGAAGAGTCCTTAAATTTGTGCATCCTGACATTTCCAACATCTTCAGTTTATTGAGATTTCGAGTAGACAAAGGAAGATCCACCAAACTCGAGCAATCACTAAGATTAAGTGTCTTGAGATTGGTCGCCATGGAAAGATCTGGAATCTCTTTCAAATATTCAGATCCCGACAAGTTCATATCGATGAGGCATGTAAGAGGCTGAAATACACGTACTATGTTACACATATAGGTGAAAAGAATGTTATACATAAAAAGTAATAACCACACTTAAGAAAAACTTACCACAACTCCTTCCCATAGCTTTTCTAGCTTGCTCCTTTCCATTTTGAGCTTAACGAGATATTTAGGACAAAATTTAGAAGGAATACATCTCATTCTACATCTATCCCATCTCAGTAATCTGAGTTTAGGGGGCAAATAGTCTAAGTCTTCTAGTAGGTGCAGTCTCTCTTCTTTTTCTGATGACATCCTCCGCCTTGAGTAAATGTCTAGAAAACGAAGATTACGCATCCCTTTGAAGACACTATTATTTTCTACTTGTAACTCATTAACCTCATCTATATTCAATGAGATACCCAAAACATATTTCGTACCCTGAAAAGATAGTACAATGAAAAAGAGACAAAAAAAAAACATTAGCTTAACAAACACATACGAGTTATCGTTTTATATGAAGATTGCATGCAAAAACTCACTGTGTTATATTCAAGTACATCGCGAATATCCTTCCAATCTGTAAGGAACTCACGTTCTCCAGGCTCATTGGACTGTTCACGGACGATCTCTCTACCCATTTCTTGAAGCAAATGGTGCATGTGCACATAATACCTTCTTATATGTATGAGAGACTTATCATTGAGGTTTTTAAGTCCGACACTAACATCTAATTCACTATCCGCTAGCAATTGTTTGATGTCAATTATTGCCGCGTAACTGAAAAGACATGCGATGTGTCGAAATAAGGCTCTGTCCTCTTTGTAATTTAATCCATCATAGCTGACTTGTAGTGTCTTCTGAATTTGTTCACCTACATTTTTTTGAAGCCTCGACAGATTGACCATCCAATCCTCTTCATCTTTCCCTCGCAAATACGAACCCAAAACGTTAAGACCCAAAGGAAGGCTATCAACACACTCCACCACTTTTGAGGCAAGCTTCATAAAACCATGAGGAGGGGAGCTTTTCTTGAAAGCTGACCGGCAAAACATCTCAAGAGCTAGGGTTTTAGAGGGTAGTTGCACCTCGTAAATATGATTAATCCCATGAGCCCTTAATATATGTTTATCTTTAGTAACTGCAATGATTCTGCTTCCACATCCAAACCACTGAGTCTGACTAACTAAGGCATCTAGCACTACTTGATCATCCAAATCATCTATAATGATTAGAACTTTATGATATCTCAGCCTCTCTCCTATTGTACCCAAATGATCTATCTTCATGTCTTTCTTATCTAAAATTTCAGAGAGGAAGTTTCTTTGCAAGTTTAGTTTCATGTTATAGTCATCTGGGTTGCTTTTACTATAACTCTCCTTACTCTTAGATATGAAAGCTCTATCTATGAAAACACTACTTTGGAAGTGACGATTGAGTCGACCAAATAGAGTTCTTGCAATGGTAGTCTTGCCAATTCCTGAGGAACCCCAAATCCCAACCATTCTCACTTCCTCACACTCCATATGCAACAATGAACTCATTTTAGCAATATGATCTTCGATGCCAACAAAGTACTCAGAATCCTTTGATGTAGTTAACAGCAATTTGTCCAAGACATTATTGGCGACGTCTTCAATCATTTTTGTTTCGTTATCCCTAACAAAGAGAACGATCATTTGATAAACATGAAACAAGTATGAATATTCAAATATCAAGTAGGAACAAATATATCACAAGAAACAAGTATGAATAGTCAAATATGTAGTTGGAAAAAAATGTATATCTCAAGAACTATAAGCAAAAATAAAGATCCATAAAGGTGGTACCAATTTCGAGAATGATATCCGAGGATATTTGCAACATCAGTCAATGCTAGCTTCCACTGGTTTTTCACTTCCTCTGTTCTGTTCTTGCAAGTGTTATCAAATACCTCTCCAAAGTCTCCAGACTGTTTTCTGACATGAGAAGGATCCAAACCATAGAAGATAGGTATGACAAGTTGACCAAACTCTTCCTTGCATTTCTTGATCTCCAGCAACTCGTCAAGGCACCAGCTGGAAGAGGCATAGTTTTTGGAGAATACAACCACCGCAATCCTCGAATCTCTAATCGCTTGTTCAAGCTCGGGGCCAATAGACTGGCTTTTCATGATTTCGCTGTCTTTGAAAACACTTATCAGTTTCCGATCGAGCTCCTTTATAAAGTGACTGAGGAAATTTTGACGGATGTCTTCTCCGCTGAAGCTTGGGAAAACATCAAATACCCAATTACGAGAAGAGGCCATTAGATCAAAACTATCTTTCTAAGAAACTTAGAAGCGCTGAAGAACACAATAACTAGTAATCCAGAGGAAAATCTCAAAAAAAGAAAAAGAAAACTAGAGCACATAGTCGTCGTTTATGATGATGACAGTTTTACCAATTTTTTAAAGTTTCATGGAAAACAGAACGAAACTTGTTGGATGATAGTTGAAGAATTGCCAACTACGACCATTTTTATATAATCATAAGAAATATGGATTGAGTCCCACAGCCAATCAAATCTATCTGCTACGAGAGCAAGTGAGTCATCAGAGATTCAGAGTCTAAATCTGATCGCGTCAAACTTTGAAACTTTCCAAAATGCCTTTTCTTCCAATATATCTAATAATAATAGTATATAGTATCTTGCTTTGAAATAGATATTATATATCTAATATCTTATTATTAATATGATATACAAACCTGAATGATAACATGATCCAAACACAAATGATCCTGATCCAAGACAATACACAGAAATTGAAACACGTACGATTCAAGACGAAACACACAAATGGTTCAGGACCGAAACATAATGCATATTATTGCAAAAAAGGAGGATATATTACAGCTCTTATAATTTAATAAAGCTTTTAACCGGAGAAAAAAGACATGTTGTAATTCAATATGTTGTTTATTGACTTTAGCATTAGGGCAAGCCTGTACAAGAAGCTACCATTATTTATCACTACCTATTGCGTGACTTATGTTTTACGTAAGAGTTTTGTGTATTCTTAACTGATTCCATGTTGTTTATGCCAAATGCTAACCATTTTCAAATGTAAACCTTAGATGATGATATCTTTTAGGGCTTTTCATTCATCTTCCTGGCTACGTAACCTAGCAAGCCTGTTAGTAACAACAACGTCTAGCTGATAAGCTCTCTCCACAATAGCCTTTCTCTTCTTTGTTGAGAGATTGTCAGCAATCTCTGCACAGTAAGTCCTACAGAGGCATAGAAACACACCATGAGAATCTAGTTTAAGATCAATTATAGATAATTATAATTCAGTACTTTTGTTACACAATCAAAAGATGATAATTCAGACTAAGACACACATTGATATGTATTATATACAAAATATTATCATTGCTAACACATTTATTATCAGCTTCACAAACACGTGGAAGAGTGATTGGAATACCAAATTGGCTCTGAGGTGATGAAAACTCTTCAGTCTTCACTCTGTTCAGCCTCATTCACAAGTCCTTGAAGAGGAATATCTCTAAATGGTCTTCATCGGCACATACTTGTGGAAGAGTGTTTGGATTACCAAGTCGGTTCTCCGGTGATTAACAGTCCTCGGAGAGTCGTATACCCCATCCTCTTATGCTGGGCGTAGATTTTGAACCTTCACCTAAATGAATTTTCATATCCACGTGATCATAGGCCAGTTGAGCTAGAGGAGCAATATTTACACCCAGAGAGATATGAGAGTCAAATATTAATAGATAACTTGTACACTCCCAAGTTTCAAAAAAGCCTGGCATAACAGAGGAAGCAAAGCTTTCATCAAAGCTTTTTTGAAGTCTGTCTTTGAACCGACAGTTTCCACGGATACACACATACTCAGAAGCATATACCACCGTGCAAGCCCTGAATCTGAAGTAGAGGGATGTCAAGTAGAGGGGATATTCCAGTCGTACGGTGAGTGAAATATGATGGCACTTGTTCCCCTGGCAATATCATGCAGTGGAAACCAACTGATCGTTGCTGAATGAGAGCATCTTGATCCAACTTGAAGAAGTCCCTGAAATTGATAAGGACTTGGGGGACAGGAGGACGAAGAGAGAACATAATGTCTAGATCTATACCCATATTGAAGCACTTACTGAATTGGAGAATGGCCTCGGAAAGTGGGTCAAGAATTTTGTCTGCTTCCATCTCCACCCCACTTGGATATCTACTTAAATCAACTCCAGCCAACTCCCCACAACCTAAAAATCTTGCTACTAAAAGACTTTTCAGTTTAGAAATGTTTAGGTATACCAATTTCAGCTTGTTGCAATCTTCCATAGTTAGGATAGAGAGTCTGGAGAAGTTCTCGATCCACCGAGGAACCTCTTCAATCTTTGTTTTACTTAAGAGTGAGCATTGAGATGTTGGTTTAGATATCATGGAAGGTCCTCATCAATTGTGAGCATCCAGGGACTTTGAAAAGAAGCTGATCATTTGTAATCCTACTCCCACATCCAAACTATAAAGTATCATAAGATCGTATAATCATCCAAATCATCAATAATGATGAGAAGTTTCCGGTGCTGTAGCTTCTCTCTAACTGCACCCAAGTGACGGACCTCTAGGCCCTTTATACATAATAATTTAGAGAGAACTTCTTTTTGCAACTGCAACTTCATGTTATATTCGTCTGAATTGGCTCTGTAATTTCCCAGACTATTTATAAAAATGCTACCTTCAAATTGACCGGAGAGTTAGTTGCCTGTATAAAGCTCTTGCAATGGCAGTCTTGCCAATTCCCGAAGGTCCCCAGATCCCAACCATCTTCACTTCCTCAAAATTCATCTTTGTAATATGATCATTGAGGCCAACAAAGTCCTCAAAATCGTTTGATGAAAATGAATTCAGTTTACCCATAGTATCACTAACGAAAAAAAAGACGATCAATGAGCAAGTATGAACCAACAAATGATGTCATTTAGATTTAATTACAAGATATATAACCACAAACAAAGATTTACAATTCGTACCAGGTTTGAAAATGGTATCCGAGGGTATTAGAAACATCAGTCAACGCTTGATTTTTCAGTTCCTCTGTTTTGTTCTTGCAAGTCTCTTCAAAAACCCTTCCAAAATCACCGGTTTGTTTCCTCACATGGAAGGTTCCAAACCGGTATCACGATCTGACCAAACTCTTTCTGACATTTCACGATCTTGAGCAGCTCGTTTAGGCACCAGAGATGATGAAATGTTGGAAGTTCCACAGCGTTCAAGAAACTCGTCATAGTTTCTTGTTAAAGTGTACATACCAGCGCTCTTTCCCACAATTTCTTACCTTTCATGCTATTCTCTATACGTAAGTTAGGGGAAAGATTAGGAAAACTTTGCAACCGTGAGCATCCATTTGAGATTGAGGCGATACAGAGATTTGAAGATTAATTAGGTGGGGAGAGCCTCCAAAATTAGGACAGGCAATATGATACGTACAAATTAATCATTCAGTTTATTCAGGTACTGGATATATGATATGTCCAAACTCGAGATATTTTCAGGTTTCAGCGAATTACTTTTCCTCCTTTTTGTTATCTTTTGGCCTATGTAAATGTTCCAGCTAAATCTTAAGCAAGATTTTCTTGTTGCGTTTTATTTACAATCTTTTGTAACGATGTAAAATATTTTAAAACATACAAAGATTTGTGGCATAAACAAACACAATGTCTGGAACTCTAGTCCTTAAGAGAAGTCAAGTAAAGAGGGTGGTGAACTACCTGATCCTTATAGACTCCAAACTTGAGTTCTAAACTTGGCTCTCAAACGAAACTTGAGTTTCTTCGGTTCTTATAGTGCTCAAACTCTGCATCCACATAAAAAGTGTCATGTGATCAAATATCTTTGTTCTGAAAAGAATTAAGAAAATAAATAGAGTTAATACTTCAAACCACATGTCATTGCATTATCTATCTGAAGTAGTGGTAAAATGCCAGAAACTTTGATAACCACAAGTAAGAAAAAAACAGGAATTCAAATAAGATAGTTTATGAGATTTTTCTGTTACCTGTAAAGATCTTTCCAACTGGGGACACAGTGAAGTACCTTGTTCCATTAGCACATGTGTTTCTCCATGGGTCTAGAGTCAGGGGAAGCCAATAGCTTCTTGAGTGGTTTTTCATCGAAATTATTATTTTCAGTTCATGCTTAATGCTTACACTTTAGTCTATTTATCTCTGTCTCTAGAACGCTGCCTCCACATTCTTCACTGTGATCAGTATCATGACGTCCATCATAAACCGCATTGTCTTCATCAATTCTCAAGTAATGAACAGTCCTCGAAGAAGCGTATACCCCATCCTTTTAAGTAGCAGGTAGGGTAACCACTACTCATATGAAGTTGTACATCGACGTGATCATAGTTCAGTTCAGCTGGATTATCATTGTCTTCGTTTAGAGGGAAACTGCAGTCGAGGATAACCAGATGACAATCCTTCTGTCTTGTATAGAACACATGTTTCTTACCAAATGAATCAATGCTACACCCAAGTCTGCTTTTGAACCGACAGTTTACATGAATATATAATGTATTGTAATCTCCGGACATATCGAAAAAAGTCACCACACCAACTCTTAACTTCAAGAACGGTTGCAAAAGAGAGGTCTGAAGTAGAGGGATGGTCAAAGAGGTTCCAGTAGCACGGTGAGTGAAATAGGAAGGCAATTCTTCACCTAACAGTACCAGTGATTTGAATACTGTTTTTTGTTCAATCAGAGCTTCTTGATCCAAGTTGAAGCAGTTGGTGAAATTGAGGATAACGTTTGGGAGATAATAGTCGTTAGGGAGAATATGGTTTGTTTCTGTCACCATCGCACTTGTAGCACTCAAGATAGCTTCAGTCAATGCCCCACAATGTGAAAAGTCAACCTTCTCAAGGTGTTTCAGTTTGTAAATGTTCAGGGATACAGTTTTTAAATGGTTGCATCCCCTCATAGTCAGCAGTCTGAGCTTAGAAAAGTTCTCGATCCACCAAGGGACCTCTTCAATTCCTGTTTGGCTTAGATACTAGGAAAACTCTTCAACTGTGAGCATCCAAGGAGTTCAAGATTCTCTAGAGTTTCGAGGTTGATTCCTGTGGGAAGTTGTGCATTCTTTCATGCGTAGCGAAGTGAGCCTACAGAAGTTCTCGATCCACCAAGGAACCTCTTCAATGGCTATGTTGCTTAAAAGGAGCTCTTGGATGCTGTTTGAAATATCAGGAAAACTTTTCAACCGTGAGCATCCACTAAGATTGAGGCGATAGAGAAATTTGAGGTTCATTCCGATTGGAAATGCATCCTACAATTCCCAAGTCTCTCAAGTCATGGAGATTATGAAAAGAGGAAGGAAGCTCCACCAAACTTGGGATATCCGAAATAAGCAACTTCCTCAAAGAGGGAGACAAAATCGCCATGAGGGGTGTAAGCGGCTGAACCAAATAAACTTGTTTAAAAATGTGTTACTTAAAAAGAAGGATAGAGAAACTTTAGGAAAAGTAATTACCTGCACAATTTCTGAGTGTTTATTTCGGACATGTCAAGGGAAAAGAGATTATGTAGAGGGGAGTTCTTCAATAGCTGTTTGGTCTAACTGGAGCATTGAGATGTTGGTTGAGATATCAGGAAAGCTTTTCAGCCGTGAGCATCCCTCTAGAATGATGGAAAAGAGAGATTTGAGGTTGATTCCAGTTGGAAGAGTCTCCAAACTTCTCCAGTTTGTTAAGATATTGAATAGAGGAACCAAGCTCGACCAAACTCAAGCAAAAATTGAGGGCAAGCTTTTCGAGGTGAATGGCCATAGAAAGATCTGGAATAGCTTTAAGGTTTCTAGATCCATCTAAATTAACTTCCTTGAGCCCTGTAAGTGACTATAAAGCATAGGTAAGTTACACATCACTTGTAGAGATGACCATCTAAAGGTAGAATAAGCCAAAAAATAAATAAAAATAAAAAGCATCCTTTTGAAGGCTTCTTTATGTATCCACAACTCATCAATCTCATCTATATCCAATGATATGCCCACAACTTTTTTAGTACCCTGAAAAATTAAGAATAACAAAATTTCTTTCAATCTTAATTATAGAGAGAAAGAGAGAAGATGAAGGATAAAGAAAAAAAAAAAATATAATCTTACAGTGCAATTTTCAAGTACATCGCAAACATCCTTTGGATCAAAAATAAATTCCCTTTTTCCAGGTTCGTCAAACTGTGTTCGTACGATTTCTTTTCCCAGTTCTTGCACTAGACAATGCATGTCGATAATATTTGTGTTTGGTATTACATGTACGAGTGACTTATCAAGTAGAATTTCAAGACCTATATCAACACTCAACTCACTATCTGCAAGCATCAACTTGATGTTATCGATTTCATAGCCGTTAAAAAGACATGCGATGTGACGAAACAATGCTTTGTGTTCTTTTCTTTCTAATCCATCGAAGCTGACTCTTAGTGCTTTCTCAATTTTACCGTCTAGACCTTTTCGAAGAGTGGGTAACATGGAAGCCTACCCGCACGCACTACAACTTCACAAGCGAGCTCCATGAAACCATTAGGTGGGGAATTTTGCCTGAAAGCAGATTGACAAAAAATCTCAAGAGCTAGCTACTTCTTCAGATGGGATACCAAACTCGTAAATACGTGTAATCACAATGATTCTGCTCCCCGGACCAAACCATTCATCTCCTCCACCCACCAAGGCATCTAACACCACTTGTTCATCCAAATCATCCACGAAGATAAGAAGTTTCATATCCTTTAGCTTCCCTTTCACCACACCTAAGTGACCTACCTCTATGCCCTCCCTGTTTGTTTAATATTTTAGAGAGGAAGTTTTCTTGCAAGTGCAACTTCATATTATAGTCATCAGAGTTGCTTTTGCTAAAAATGTCCACACTCTTAGATATGAAATGCCTATCTATATAAACGCTACCAGGGAAGTGTCAAGAGAGTCGATTAAACAAAATTCTTGCAATAGTACTCTTACCAATCCCCGAGGGTCCCCATATACCTAACTTCCTCCGATTCCAAATGCAACATTAGACTCATTTGAGCAATATGATCATCGATGCCAACAAAATACTCAAACACATTTGATGGAGTCAAAAGCAGTTTTTCCAAAACATCATTGGCTATCTCTCCAATCATTGTAGCTTCATTACTTTACACCTAACAAGGAGTAAGATCAAACCGCAATCATGTTTTTTTGGTTCTCTTCTTCGAAATATAAGAAAAAATAATAATAATGATATAGAAAATCATACCAGGTCGCAGAATGATATCCAAGGATATTCGCAACATCAGTCAACGCTTTCTGCCATAGATTTTTCACTTGCTTTGTTTTGATCTTGCAAGTCTCTTCAAAGATCCTTCCAAAGCCTAAACTGATTTTCTCCAGCTTCTCATAGTCAGGAAGGTTCCAAGTTCCAAAATCCGTGATCTTTACGTGAACGGGAAAGAAAAATTACTAGATGTAAAAGTGATATTGTTCTATGCAAATCCGGAAACTATAGCATGCTTCTGAAATTTGGTTCACAGCTTGATCAAAACCTTAAAGATTTGCAAGCTTGATCACAGCTTGATCACAGCTTGATCACAGCTTGATCATATTTAGGTATTCCAGCACAGAAGAAAACTTGTTGATCCACCAAGGAACCTCATATTTAGGCATCACTAGTTTAAGAAAAAGCAATCTCAATTTATAAGCAACATGAGAGTATACTGTAAGCACTAGAAAATTAATTATAATTTATACCAGAAAAGGAAATTAATTGGTAGTAGTAGTAGTAGCAAAATTACATTCATTTGGTGATTTTTTTCTAGGCATGTTGAATCAACTAACAAAATAAAATTAATTGGAGACTTACAATTATGCTTATCTCGGTTTGAGATGACTCTATATAGACTTGGAAGAACATGCTTTGTTAAGTATTGGGCTCTGAATATGCAAAGCTTTTGTCTGAAACAGAGGCATCCATGTTGAAACAAGAATCAACAACTGGCTGAACATTGTAATACACTTAAACAAGCCTAAAGACTGAAATTATGCAATGTCTACTCTAAAAAGAAACCTGTTCGAATTAAATCACTATGTAAATTCCTTCTGTAATTCAATTGTTTTGACCATCCTACTGATTTGAGAATCAGGGTTTATAGAGAAACAATACTTTTTTGGCATTGATCATTCAATAAAAACACACAAAAGAGACGCATAATCCAATGTTAAGCTCATGACTAATGCTTACTTTACCTTGTTTCGCTGCCTTCTGTCTCTACACCACTCTCTCCTCGCTCTTTGTCTCATTCCCACTCGCAGAATCTTTTGCCGAGTATAACAGACGTTGCCCTTCCATAATCTCAGCTCTCTTGATTATATCACTTCCAATGCTGACTGAAACTTCAATATATTGTAACAGTTATAACATAGCAAGATAAGACAGAGAGAAAAATGAGAGGGATGACAAGAACCATAGTAGAATTAAATCATAACAACAGTTGACAGTTATAGTAACTCAGTAGTTTCCTGAAGAAGGAATATTGCAAGGAGAAATCTCAAAAAAATCTAACAGGAGACAGTCTATATAATAAATAATCCTTGTTTTTTATGCCAAATGCTAACCATTTCCATATAGCAATAGCAGTAGCAGAAACCTAGCGATTGTTGCACCATTGTTTCTTGCATTTTTTCGGACGCAACTTTAAAAAGTTTACTCTTTTCGACTGGATCTTCACTTAATCACCACCACACAAGTCAGAACCATGTTTGTAGTCTTCTTATATTGATATCTTAGTTTTCTTTTGTAAGATCAGAGTTTTGATCGATTCTCATATCACAAGTCAAAGTTCGAAATGATCCTTTCTACCAATAATCCCCACAAGAACACATCCCATTCAGGAAATGATGAAACCGAGTCGGATCCCTTAAAACAATCTCACGTCCCACAACTCTTGAGATCAACTTAATCACTGTGTGGCAATCTTCACAAACCCGTAGATTTTTCATCACTGTGACTGTACTTCCTTCAATTGTATTAATCAACCCAAACGCAATAGCAAGCCTCTCACTATGATACCACAACATATCTTCTTTCTGTTCATCTTCAACATCATGTAAAGCAGATCCATAATCAGGAACATAGCCAAGTTCCTTCACCTTCTCTCTCAGAAGCACCAACTTCTCATATGTTCTCAAGCAGTGTGGTCGATCACCAGAGAAAAACTCATGCCTTTTCCCCTTAAGCACAACCCAACTGCTCCCGGGTTTCTTCATTATCCCCTTCTGCTTCATCTTAACTCTCAATTTCGATATGTTCAACCATCTACCAGCAGAAGCATATATATTCGACAACAAGACATAAGCAGCGCTTGATTCTGAGTCCAGATTAAAAATGGCTGCAGCAGCTTTCTCGCCTCTGTCTACATCAGAATGCATCCTACAAGCACTAAGTAAAGCCAACCAAACCATTTCATTAGGTTTCATAAGCATGCTCTCGATAAGCTCCTCTGCTTCTTTCAGCTCCCCACATCTTCCCAAGATGTCAACCATACAAGTGTAGTGTTGAATCTTTCTATCGATATGATTTGGTTCCCTTAACATGTAATCAAACAGCGTTCTTCCCTTCTGTAGAAATCCACAATGGCTACAAGCAGAGAGCAAGCCTGTGAAAGTGATCTCATCTGGCTCTTTGTTTAAGCGAATCATTTGACCGAATATGACAAACACCCACTTTCCACGCCCATGCTGTGCGCAGCCAACAATAATGGAATTCCACGACACAATACTCTTCTTCAAGATTTCTGTGAACACTGAAACCGCATCATTCACGTTTCCACAATCGCTGTACATGACAACCAGAGAATTACCAACAAAGGCATCATTTCCTAAACCAAGCTTCACTGCAACTCCATGCATCTCCTTACCCCAATCTAATGTTCCCAAGGCAGAGCAAGAGTTTAAACCGCTAGTAAATGTTGATTGATTCGGTAAGATATTGTTTCGTAACATCTCAGAGAAAACACTTGACGCAGCTTCATGCTTTTTGTTAAGACTATACCCTGACAACAGAGCAGTCCACACAGCAACATTCTCATGAGCCTTCTCATCAAACAACTTCCGTGACTCCTCTGTTCTTTTGCAGTTTGCATAAAACGTTATTAGCGTAGCAGATACATATTCTTCATATAAAACCCCCAACTTGATGATCAAGCCATGAACTTGTATACCCATATGAAACGCTGGAGCATTTGCGCAGGCGATGATTACACTAGCGAATGTTCTTGAAGTCGATTTTATGCTACAAGCCAACATGTTCTTGAACAGAACAAGAGCTTCTCCGCTCCTCTCATTCTGGTCTAACCCACAGATCATTGTCGTCCACGAAACCACATTCTTCCGAGGCATTTGCTTAAACAACT
This sequence comes from Nasturtium officinale, assembly GCA_963854855.1. Classification (NCBI taxonomy): domain Eukaryota; kingdom Viridiplantae; phylum Streptophyta; class Magnoliopsida; order Brassicales; family Brassicaceae; genus Nasturtium; species Nasturtium officinale. The sequence goes on from OY978506.1 coordinate 476,215, forward strand.
TCAAAGCATCGTCTACTTTACCAACCTGTAAATACCCATGAACCATCGCATTCCACGCTGCAATATCTCTCATAGGCATTTGATAAAAAAATCTCTCCGCTTGATCAACCTTACCCGACCTAAAACACCCATTCACCATAGCTGTCCATGAAACCACGCTTCTCTCAGGCATTTCATCGAACAGCTTTACTGCAGTATCCATATCTCCACACTCAACACATCCACTGATCATCGAATTCCAAGAGATGACATCTCTCACAGGCATTTCTTCGAACAGATTCAACGCATCAACCAATCTATTGGTCCTCGTGTAGCCCGTAATCATCTTTGTGTAAAGACTCACATGAGGAGATGAAACCTGATTGAAAATCTCTCGAGCTTCGTCAAGTCTTTGGTTCCACAAGTGATTACATATCAAAGCTTCATGATTCTGAAACTCCGTAGCAACTGAGAAACCCCTGAAGCATTCCCACCGGAAAACGGGAGTATCCTCAAAGCACAAAATGGAGAAAGCTTGAAACTTGAATCGTTGTAAAATGGCGCGGCGTCCCATTCATAAAACTCTGATATGCGTAAATAACAATAAAGCTATTCAAACAATGGAATCTGTTTACAATTCCAGTGGAAAAAGTTTCGAACTTTATAAAAAGTGTGTTGATCAAGTTCTATCAGAAAATTTTGGTACATAGAGTTGAAGATTCGATTTGGTATTTTATGGTAAAAAATTTGAAATCTTATGGAGATGAGAGTCGAATTGATTCTGAATTAAACATGATAAAAACGAGAACACAAGTTGTAAAATCATTCAGCCACATTTCAAACACACAAAAAGAAGGTAATCCAAAATAGTCAACGACAGATAAAACAAAAGTAAACCCTAGATGAGATCTTTTAGGGCTTTTCATTCATCTTCCTGGCTACGTAACCTAGCAAGCCTGTTGGTAACAACAATGTCTAGCTGAGAAGCTCTCTCCACAATAGCCTTTCTCTTCTTTGTTGAGACATTGTGAGCAATCTCTGCACAGTAAGTCCTACAGAGCCACAGAAACACACCATGAGAATCTAGCTTAAGATTCTAAAACAAAGTTGTGTATATATATAGCCAAACTATAATATAGATAGAGATACCTGTTGTGCATCATTAGGAGCTCAAGCTCATTTGTGTTGTGAACAACGAACTTCTTGAATCCATTCGGAAGATAGTGGCGAGTTTTCTTATCAGATCCGTAACCAACATTGGGCATCAAGGTAACACCTTTGAACTTTCTTCGAACTCGGGAATCAATACCCTTAGGCCTCCTCCAGCTTTCCTGAACAATAACAATTAAAATGACAAAACAACCATTAGAGAATGAAGATATTGAGAAATGTCAACAGGTTTAAAAGTAACAGTAAGCTTATTGAACTAAAGCAAACTGTGTCGCAAGACCTGGAAGAGATTCACTATCTGCCCGTAAAAAACGAAGTAACCAGAAACAGAATAAGAATTATGGCTACCAGATACCACAGGGCATTAAATAAATGCAAAATCACATGTACTCCTAATGGAGATTAAAACCTTTAAAAAAGCCTCAGTCTTATACATTGTATAACATTGTCACAAATTCAACAAAATCTACAGAATAGATCAATCATCACTGATCAGTATAGCAACATAAAAACATGATAATAACATTTTCAACATTTCAGACTTGAAAGACTATCAATACCAGAAAAAATCGAATTTTTATCACAGTGTTGCATCTTATAAGACTCATAAGACAAAACATCTCATCATTTTTGACACTATCAAAGCCTAATACAGAGAGTAATGAACGAACCATAAAAATCCACGAATACTAGTAAGTTTTGAATCTGTAAAACTGAAAAAGGAGAAAAAGTGATTACCTTGACGGTGATTCTACGATCACTCTGGGGTCTGATGAAATGGGCAGACCTCTTCTTCACCACCTTCTTCGTAAGCAACGGAACCGCCATTTTTACTCTTCTTCTCTACGAAAAACCACCGAATTGTGAGATGTAGCACCGATTTCAATTGATAAATAAACATAAACACGCACAAATATGAGATTCAGAGAGAGCGAAAGAGATCTTACGAGATATTACGAGCTTCCTCCGCCGCTGTGTGAAAGGATATTAACTGGAGACTGATGTTTATTATATAAACAGAAACTAGGGTTTCTCTGTATGAAGGTCAAAAGTGTAATTTTGGTAAGATCAGAGATTGGTCAACTGAATCAACGGCTGGATCTTTAATTTAATATATATGCACAATCAACGGTTGGATCTTAAAATTTTATGATAATGTTTTTTTGGGCTATGAATAACAGTAGTTAAAAACTGATTTTGGTTTTTTTTTTTTTAGTTTTTTCTTCTACTGATTTTTAAAATAAAATGAAAAATGAAAATAATTAGACTATCTTTTAGTGAAAACATGGTTTTGAGTACTTTTAGTTATTTTCAACTTTTAACTGATATCTCAAAAACTACAACAATTGATGTAATCATCTCTTTGAGTATTGTATTGGGGCATGTCTTGTAAGTAGCATAATAATATACAAATTCTAAACTGTGATGTTCATCAAACAAATCTTAGCTGATGAAGAGCATTCACTCAAGACTCTGTAAACATCAGATCGAAACTCATACGAGTTTGGTTCTAATGGTACTGAATCAACCCACTCCTTTTCAACCTTTTCAACATGTGAATTCATCTTCATAACAGCTTCAAACTCTATTTTTCCCTTTAACCTCTTCAGAAACTTCATTGAGAATGTCATTTCGAAGTGCTTCATATCAGATTCTCCAGTCACCTGAATACCAATCTCTGCTCCTTTTGCGCTCACGAATCCAACCAGCATAGGATTGGTGTAATTTTGTGAAGGTTGAGATTTTGTTTCAATGCTGTGTACCTATGAAGATGTCAATATCTCAAAGGTTATTGCCTTTTACCAAATTTGAAGGAGAAAATCAGAAAGGATCAAAAACTTTTCTGATATGAGTTTAAAATCGAGGAGATAAAGCGATAATTTTTAGGTACCGATACCTGAAGATAATCGATTCCTAGGTTGGAAAGAGACTCTGCAATACCATGTGAAGCAAGGATGCTCAAGACTCCGCCAGAGCCAACTGGGGACTTGAGTATCTCCCATGGAGATTTCATCAAAATCTTGTGCTTTTTTGGTTCTTCTGGTGAGCTACAAACTACTGGAAGTGTTTCTTCTTTGAGAAACCAGATCTATATATTAGTAAAAACAATGAATTTTGTTAGAAAAATCCTGATATAATCTGATAACCGAAATGCAAAACTATCTTAGGAGGAACTAAAGTATTAACCTTTTCTGATTTAAATCCAAAATGATCATTATCCTGAAATAGCTGCTGCAGAGCTTCAATGGTATGTTTAGGGGAAACTATGACAAGTGGTACGCAAGCACGATCTTCTTCCTGCGCATAACTCGAGAATTATCAGGTAAAATCATAACTACATGACATGGAAAATTCATAATTCTGTAGTTAAGTGTCAGCTAACCTTTGGGAACCTCTGCTCATCCTCAAGTAGCCCATGAAGGTACGAGACTGAACCATTCTCACCTTCTAGTCGTTCGTACTCGTCATCATTGACAACCAAACAAATAGAAACTTTACCCTCTGAGAATAAACTTTGCCCTTGTTGAAGGAAACTGAAGTTATCACCCACTTTCTCTTTGCTTGCATCAAAGCTAAGGCATTCCCGAGACACATTCAGGTTACATTCCGATACTCTAGCTCTCAGCGCATTGATTTCTTCAGTTACATTCCATCTAATTCATCAAAACTCAAATGAAAAATGAGAAACCAGACTTCTCGCAGTGGTTGGGAAATTTCTTGGGAGTTATTTAGTATTTACCTCTTTGATGATGAATCGATACTTTGCAAAGCTTTCTGAAGCAGTGTGGAGTTTACGTCAACGATATGATCAGCAAGCAGATTCCTTTGAGACTTTTCTCCATACCTCAATCCATCAAAAACATGCTTTTGCTCCAATTCACATAACTTCTTTTTAGCAGTAATAAGACGCTTCTGCTGCTTTTTTCTTTCTTTCCATTCCTGAAATGACCCGAACCTAGAGTTTAAGAGACCAAGAAAGATCACACTAGAAAGTCTATAAAGACTGATAAATATGAAGAGCGAAGAAGAATATGCCTCACAAGCTGCCGCCTTTCTTTCTTGGACCGATCATCTGCTCGCATATTGACCTCAAGAAGTCCCTTCGGGGGAGTTATATACATCTCTTTTCTTTCTAAATCAACATCAGGAACAATTGCGTCTACAAAAGGTATCCACACAAGCTGATTGGTCTTTGCACTCCCATCGCAGACTTCCATGGATGAATCAAGCAAAACGTGTAGAAGATCATTTCCTCCATTGTCAAAAACATTAGCAACAGTTCCAACAAGTTGACCGGTCTCCTGTATAAGACAACTGATTTAGACCAGAGACTTCTAACGTTTATTCGATACATTATAAAAGAGGCAAAAAAAACACACATATACCTTGAGAAGAATTCTCATGCCTACAAGATCACGAGTGTAAAACTCTCCTTCATCAAGCTCAGGACGATCATCTTCCTCAGCAAGAAGAGTTGCACCAACGAGTTGTCTCACCTGAAGGAAATTTTGAAAAGTAACAAATCATGTTCGAATTTTTCTTCTAAATCTCATGGATCTCTCACCTGATCAACATCATCCAACCCTCGAAACTTGAGAATCCAACTCTTCTGCGCTGGATGAGGTCTTCCTTCAACTAATTCAACCTCATCAATCTTGTCTTGTCCCATCAATTGTTGTCTTAACCACCTTCTACCAGGCTAATGAAGTAATAATGCCAATAGTAAAGCAATGTCAAATAATATGAACAACTTAGTTTCTTCCAGAAAAGAAAAACACAAAAAACTTTCCACAAATTTCTTACCTTAGAGAAACGTAAATCAGGAAAATCAGTGTTCGGTTTAATGCAAATCTCGCCTTGTAGGCCATGAACACCAGACAAGAATCCAACTTCAACCAAATCCAGTCCAAGGTTACTACCACTGGTTTCAACAGCTTCATGAGTAGCTGAAGATCAAAAATCAATTCAATAATCCCGTTGCTAAGAGCTTTAAGAAAAACAATTTTTAAAAATTTACACAGCTTAGAGAACCCAAAACCACAAACCAAGATTGTAATAAAAAATAAGCATCTTCTTCTATACACATACTCAGAATAATACAATTGCCAAAACTTTTTTTAAAAACCATAATTTCCTAAGTATTATCATATAAACCCAAGAAAAACCGTAATTACCGGTGCTACGAACGAGGAAGCTGGACATCCCACGAGCCCTCACGAGGCTGAAGTGACATTTGCTAGGAGAAAAAGCCGAGACGGGACGAGAAAGCTCGAAGCTTTGGACAAGAGGAGAAACATTGTGATTGAATAGTTGAATTGGTGTGAAAGTAATTGAGGTCGAAGAACAGAGAAGCGAAGCTCTCAGCATTATCTTCTACTCCCTAAGCAAATTGTGTATGGATATGACGAAAGTCGCAACAACCGAAAAAAATCCAAACTTTACTAAAAACAGAGCAATATATTGTCAAAAGCCTCTAGACGGCCCGGAGGGTTCTAATATGCCTCACGTGTGCGCACCTAAGTTTGATGGGGACTGACGTCATGCAAGCCTCAAGTTTCAAAAAGCAGAAGTGGAAGAGATGAAATGTGTTATCAAACCGTCATGTTTGAGTCTAATTCGAAAGAAGCAGTTCAAGGCATGGCCTGCCTTTGAACTTACACGACATGACACTCTTTTCATGGTAATTGTTTGCTATTTTTCAATTGTCTCTTTATACACAAGTGTGTGACCAGTTCTCGATTAACGGTAAGCGTAATCTTGCTTCATTTTCAATGTAGAGGAGTATATGTGAGCCAAAAAAAGCTGTCCTCTGGTAGCATTGGTAGATGGTATAAATGTTTTTAAAAACTATTGAAGAGCTTTTATTAGCTGTAATATGGTTTATGTATAGTGTATAGTAGGTTTATGTTGATTGGAATCTGTAGAGTAACGGTTACACTATAATTAAGAGTCCATGTATTGTAGACTATGTATGAGTTTTATTTACGGATTGAACAAAAGATACTTTCATAGGCAAACAAAGAGCCTAGGACTGGTTATAGAGCTCTGGCTCCAGGAAAATTGTACCGAGGATAATATATCAACACACTAATTTAAACCAGTCACAGAACATATAGGTTAAAACCTAGGAGGAAACAAACAAACCTCAAAAACTGATAAACAGCATTACGGAAACTGAGATATACATTTCAACAATCATCTGTGACTATACGTGTATGATATTAAGACAATAACTTTTTTTTACTCTACATGAAACAATGGGGGAAACAGGTTTTGGAACAGGTAAAGCAACAACATTGTGAAACAGCTTTCAGTACAAAGATTACAAGGTTAGAGACGAAGTAATTAAGAAACCAGAAGAAGCTTGTCAGACCAAAAAAGAATTAAGTAAAAATGGATTTAAAACATACCTACTCTTGTCATTTGCTTAAAAGCATATAATATAGTTTAGGTTCGTTACTTCGTTGGATGATATCTGCACGTAAGGCATGCAAAATCATGAAAACTTTAATAAGGATTATAGACTATATAAATACCATGAACTTGACCCGATGATCACATATTTGGTATTCCTCCCACCTCAACGTATGCTATCTCATTTGAACGTTGCAAATTCAAGAGGCACAAATGTGGGATAAGTTTGCTCGAAACCTTAAGAAAATACCATAAAAGATTCAAGACTCAACTTCTGCATTATTTGAATAGCTTTCTCTGTGTTTATATGACTGGCAAAGAAGCAGCTAAAACATTCTGGATTTACCATTTCACTTAATAATTTCAAGGTCAGCTAACAGTATATGAGAAGTCCAAAGAAAGAGACATGAATGCAACTGGAGTAAACTTTCAAAATGATTTCACGCAAAAGTAACTCATTTGTACACATCCATTATCTCAGCTTAACCAACTGTACATTTGTAGCAAACTGCAATATTTTCTAGGATCTATCTGGCAGAGTAGAACCAGCAAAAGAACAGGATTTAAGCACACACCTAGGTCTTCTACTCAGAAGATTCTAAAAAAGCGAGCAAGCAAGGAAAACTTACTCTCACTAGACTCGACGAGCTTATTCTTTGGTTACCTAATCAACGACCTAAAAGAGATATGAGGAACTAAAATTAAGGGCCAATTTATGACCAGAATTCAAAAGGAAAGAAATCAGAATCTGCACTCATGTATAAAGAGAAAAAGAGAAGGAAGCTCTTATTCCTTGTTACCAAATCTCCTGCCAATGATAGGCCGAACATCCTCCGCAACAGCCAAAGTTTCTAAGAAGGGAAGTATAGATATCAAACCATCATCAGTTGGATCATCGTACCAACTTTTGATAGGGATCCCATTATTTATTTGCAATCTGTACACCTGAAACAATTAACAAAGACAAGATTTTGATGATCAAAACGGAAACGGTGATGGTCCATGTGTACACTAAGAAAGCTTGGAATCTGTAATGTGACAGATATTCTTCAAACTTAAGTTGCTGGTTGTGTCCTTTCACGAAATTAATAATGTTCTCAGTAACTGAGTAAAAATAAAATTAAAGAAACACCAGACTTCAATATATTTGTCAAGATCCATGAACAGATCCTAAGATAAAGTACCTGCGGGCAGTTGTCAATTATAGCCACTTTGGCCAGATCAAGACCTAGAACAGTTAAATCCTTGGTGTAAATTCCATCCGAAAGAATGCATGAGTCGCGATAAAAACGCTGTGATATGAACTTTCCATCTGGGTCCAATATATCTAGAAGCTGTGAGGCATAGATGCTGTGGCTAGCTGTGAAGATAACGACATGAAACAGTTCCTCAACCCTCTCTAAGAACCTATGAAGGTGTGGCCTTTGCTTGACATAGACCGTATTTTCTTGCATGTTGAAAAAGACTCTGAAGGAAAAATCTGCAACATTACACGATTCCAAAGTCGAATGGACCAAAGTTTCTGCATTTGAGAAGAAAAGATTTTTGGTAAGTTAAGTAGCACATCTACCTTAGAGGTAAGAGAAACAGAAATACTTAACAGTTACACAGTCATAAAAATTCATAACAATATCTCCTCATCTTACAATCAACCAAAATGAAGGAATAAGTCGGTTAACACTCTGCTCCTAAACATGATTCAGTGTGCTACATAAATTTAAAGGAAAAACTTTTATAACGAATGAGTTCATGATGAGAGACTATAATAAAGGTCAAATGAAACTTAAGAATAATTAAACGAGGGATACATACCATCCAAATCAAGGACAAGGGTCACAGACTTCTTTCTTAAGGTATCCCTTGGCCAATAACTGGATACAACATCCGATAATTCCGGCTGGTTTTTTATAAAAAGCTGAGGGTCAAAATCTTCAGCTTGTTCAGATTCAGCATGATCAGCTGGTTCCATATTGTGTGACCTTGTCCGGTTGAACGCCAGAAACAAGTCATGGTTATCAAGGTTAAGCTTGCTGTCAACATCTGACTTAACATCATCTGTGTTGGCTGATCCATCTTCTAAGTAAGGAAGTAACATGTACTGCTCAGGAAAGATGTAATGAGGCAAGGGACTTATTTCAGGGAAAGCATCATTGTTTCTGCTCTCATCAAATGGTAAGCTCGCAATAAGAACGTCAGAAATATAGAAATCAGAAACGTTGCAAGTTTGGTTGTCAAAGCAAATCATGTTGCTGCTTTCGTCAGCTCCCCACCTAGGGATTTCCCAGTGCACAGAGTTTCCTCCCGTAAATACTGAGGAAAGAAATCTATTAGCTTTTTATTTATCACAAAAAGGGGAAAACTTATACATAAACAGAAACAGTAACACATACCTCGATCAGTTACATCCAGTTCATCATTCAGAACAGGTGAAAATATTGTATCTGAGTTTGACATATAATTGGAAGCAATTTCCTGCAAAAGAATGAATAGTTCACAATAGAAAAGTTGCTCATCTAGTATCCATAAGAGAAAGGACAATGAAAATCAGCTAAACATATCAAATCTTACCATTTTTTCGACAGATTCAGAACCATCAACAGAAGAAACAAACGCTTGAGACTGAGAATTGACTTCCACAAGCAATTCAGCAGGCTCATTGGTATCAGTATCTCGAGCAAAAGTATCCAAACCTGACGAAACTGACACAATCATCAAAGAGAAGAAACCAAAAACGATTGATAACATAACACAAGAAAGTCAGATTACACAAATCAACAAGGAAGACTCTTGAATCTTTACCAAGCTGCTGTTTCTCACGGTCGTTGCAAGTATGAGTAGTAGTAGCTGTGGTCATGTTTTCCATGTGCTCTGATATTTTAGACAAAGAGCATGAACTTCTTGAAGTTGGTTTATGTTTCTTACAGACACCAAGAACCTTGCTTATCTTGCTCTTCATTTCTATATATGGCATTGGCTCTGTATATAGAATTATAACAACCTGGAACTCAAGCACATGTGCGACCAAATCAGCAGATGATGCTGCAAAAAAAACAGAGCACATCCATTCAAATAATCAAAACCAAAATCCAAAAAGATAAATAGAATCTACACAGCATGGACATGTAATCTGGGATCATGAAGACAAACAAACCAAAAGTCAACTTAATCAGAAATAGCTAAACCCAGAATCTTAACACAGAAAAACCCCTAAATTAATATTAATATCCGCAATTAGTCAAGTCTCTCGATTCCAAAATCACTTGTCCTAAAAACGAATCAATCGTACAAACAAAAAAAAAACAAAACTTTTACATGCTCTACTAAAACTAAATTACAACTCTAAATCAAAGATACACTAACATAGAATTCAAGAAGGATTAAACAAAGTATCACAAAAATCTGAATTCTGACAGAATCAAAATTGAAACAAAACCTCATAAATCAAAGACTATGAAATTTTCAAAAAAAAAAAGGAAATTTTTTCAAAAACCCATATGAAAAGGATGTTTTTCTAACAATTCCCGAAGGAATAAGCTAAAAACAATAACAGAAATAAGAAATCGAAAGTCAAACAAAACAGAAGAACAGAAAATTTTCAAAAAAAAAGTTACAGAAGAAGAAGAAAGCGATCGAATTTGAGGGAAGAAGACGAAGACGAAGACAGACCTGAGAGAGAGAGAGGAGAAGAAGAAGAGAGTTGATGTGTTCGTCGTCGCTCTACTTTGTGTTTTTGTGGGTCTCGTCTCTTTCTCTCTTCTTCTCTCTGAGTTTCTTCTTTCTCTCACATAACTTCCACGAACGGTCAAGACAGAATGATACAAGCTCATGACGGCTCTTTATTGGATCAAATCGACGGCTCAGATTTATTCCTTTGGTGGGCGCTTTTTATCCAATTGGATATTTACACGTGTACAGTAGACCAGCTGGACGACTCACCCACATAATTTGACGCGTGTTGAGGCCCCTCACTTTTTTGAATTGTTTTAAAATTTTAGATTCTTTTCTAGATTTTGGGCAAAACTGAAACTGAAAGATATTACGAAAATGTACTAGATATTTTAATTTTTTTATATTTAGTCCATTTAAATTACCATGCGGTTCTACTAACGGGTGTGCAAAAAAGCCAGTCCGAACTAAACCGTTAAACCAGAATCGAATTGATATTAGGATACGCAAATCAAATTTAATTTTTCAATATAATATGCACATTTAAAAATAAATATAAACTCAAGTCTTCAATTACTTTTGAATGAATAAAGTTCAAACCAAAACTAAACTGAAAGATCAATTAACCGAACTACAAATTGTTTTTATGGTTTGAATTTCTATAAAACCGAAGAAACTGAAATTAAAACCAAATGGTAAACCGGATTTCCAATCCTATTTCTACATCTCCTCAAAAACTGCAAAATTCATCAACTATTAAAATTGAAGTTTTTCTAACATTTTTGTTATAATCTCAAGCTTAAGATTACACAATGAGCTAATACAGTTACGTGTTCATCGGCTTCCATGAGACTCATATAGAACTAATGGAAGTGTCAGAGGATAGATTTGCTTCATTGACCCCTCCAGATTCTTGACTCTACAAGAACCATACATTCTTAGTTAACAGTATAAGAAGATATAAACAAAATTGAAGCACTCATGTTTTGTTTTTGAAGCAAACCTTTTGAATATCACTGTTTGTTGCGGACACCTGTGGCGTAGAGAATCTCTGTTCCTCGTCTTTTGCTTCTCCTTGCAACTGTTGCTGCTGAAGATAGAGAAGATAGTGTTGTTGTTGCCATAGCTGTTGCTGTTGGAACCACTCTTGTTGTTGTTGTTGCTGCTGGAAATGAATTTGCTGCTGAATTTGTGGTTCTTGGCTCTGTTGCTGTTCCACCCATTGAGATTGTGAATACGGAGTTTTGGCTTGAGATTGGTACGGTTTGGAGAGAAGTTGCAGAAGATTCTGATCTAGTTGTGGCTGAGAGTTCTGATTTGGTTCTGGCTGTTCCGACATAAGCTGTTGCTGTTGCTGTTGTTGATAATAGTAATAATTATAGTAATACTGTTGCCACATTTGGTTATAAGCTTCATTACTCTGCATCTGACCACCTTGTTGATTATTACTTTGCACTGGAATCTGAGTCTGGGGATAAGCAAAGGATGTTTGAGGCTGCGATGCAGAGCCTTGATATTGGTTCTGCGGATCCTGTGTGACTGAGTTCTGCAGAGTTGCTGGATTGTCAGAAGGGGCTACACTTGTCTGCTGACCAGGAATCTGCGTTTGAGGATAAGCATTGGATGTTTGAACCGTGGGATGCATCTGAGATGCAGAATTCTGACACTGGTTTGGCAGATTCTGAGAGATTGAGTTTTGTAACGCTGCTCGATTGTCTTGAGGAGCTACACCCATGTACTGACTGTGAATCTCCCGAACAATTCCAACTGGAGAATATGACATCTGAGGAGGTCTCTCATGAGAATGAGGACTCAAATCTCTATGAGTCTGGTTTAAATCTCTTCTGTAGTACCTGTTCCAACCAGCTTGCCTGAGAAATTCTTGGTTTTGATAACTGTGGGGACTCTGTGAGCCACTAGGTTGGATCACTATAGCATCTGATTTCACAGTATGTATTGGATTGGACGAGAAGTGAGCTTGTTTTGTGACAAGACCATGGTTTGGCGTGGCTTGGATTGGTAGGCTTACTTCATGAGAGCGTTCACCACCTTCATTCGACTTTAATCCCATGGACAGATCACTCTGTGACTCACAGAGTTTCTCCCTCTCTGCAATATTATTGTTTCCTTCAACTTGAAGTCCTGAAGCCAGAGACCCCGGATTAGGCTCGGTGTTTAAATGGTCAAACTGAACAGCATCTTTAGATTGGGTACCATCACAGTCTAGAGGTAGCTCTTTCTTTTCTTTAGGTGGCGGGGCAACTGTGCTGCTAATGCCTTTGTCTGTTGATAGGTCTGGATTTAAGCACTCACGAATCTTCTCTCTTCTCTGAATCAACTCTCTGAATGATTTCCCCCAAGGACGAGACCCATGTAACTTGCCTCTAGCAGAATGTGGGAATAATTTTATGTGTCGACCCAAAGCCTTCCTCACATCATGGATGGTTCCAGAGAGATCAATAAACTGCTCAAAAACAAGAGTAAGTACCAAGTATCAAACACAGTCTATGCGGTCAAGAAATGGGAAAAATGAAATAGAAAAGGCCATAAGCAAAAAAGACCATTGAATCTCCAATCTATAAAAGAAACCTTACCTCCATGTATAAATTTGATATCTCCTCTTTGTCCTCTGCGCTCAGACCATTGGAGGAATCTGCCTGGTGACATAGTTCCTTATCTATGATAGGATCTAACAAATCCACTTGTTGAGATCCTCCATGCATCATCAAGAATCTTATAAGCTCCTGTTAGCACAAATATTAACATAGATAACTTCAAAATGTTAGTAGATGCTTATTGAATTTCTAAATGGGAAACTGTGATACAATGTTTGAAGAGATTCAAAGTTCCAGTCAATGACAAACCTCATGAAGTAATTTGCAGTGGGGAACTTTCTCATTGCCCTCTATCAGAATCTGAGCTGCCTCATTAGCATTATTTGTAATCTAAGAATAAAAATAATCGTCAGATAAAGAAAAAATTCCAAACACTGAAGGTAAGGTAGTGCCCCAAACGTTCCCAGCGTCTATATTGTGACATATTTATTGACAGATAAACGAAACATAAACGAGTCATACACATTACTTACCATGTACTTGAGGCGAGAAAATTGAACATACAACAGTGCGGTCGTTTCCAAATGTTCTCTTCCAATGAGTGTTTTCTTCAGAGCCTCCCTGTATGTAGTAACAGCCGCTTCAAAATTACCCTACATGGAACAGCTCATACTCAGATATTCTCAATCAATACGTCATCAAAATCAAATGGTACCGAGTAATATACTATCCATACCAGACGCTTTTCCATGTTAGCCTTCTTAGTTACATTTTCAACAAAACCAATACCAAGTTCCTTGCCACATCGAGACAAAGCAACAGAAGCAGCAGATGCATCTCCCACGTGTTCCTTGAATCTTGCACTGTATAGATGGACAACAGGTGCATTCTACAATGAACATAAAAGGGCATCATGTAAAATGTGTGATCCTAGTTGTGCATCTTCCTTGTTCCCATTAGTTTTATAACTAAAGTAATTGTAAGCCTCTTTACCTTGACAAAAGTTTGTGATGCTCGAGCCAAAGCAAAGTTTGCTAGCTCCCTTCCACCTTTGCTTTCAACAAAATCCACATAGCGGAACCAGAACTCAGTGTAATTAGCGCATGGTAGTAAGCATCGCTCATAAAGCTTAATAGCCTGCAATAAAAAAAAATTGAAAAAATTCTGAATGTAAACAAGAAAGAAACAAAACCTAAACTGAACAAGAAACCAAGAATTTCCCCTACCCAATCAAAGTCCCCATATGTTTCGGCAAAGTTCAAATATGCATGCCAATTGTCCAGCTGAATAGTATCCAATGGATTTACATGAAAATAAGGCCTACGGATTTGCGTCTCAAAACAACTTATTTTTTCCATCAATTGCTTTGAATATTTAAAGAACTGTTCTCCAATTGACAGATATGCATGCAATGCTTTTGACACAGCTGAGCTAGAGGAAGGACCCATCAAGTCTCTTATAACAACAGAGATCTCCTCATCAGTGTGCCTTGTAGTGACCAAATCTTCTTCCATAAGATCTGAAGAGAGGTCTTTGTTAACATCTATTCTACATTGAATCTTCTCTTTCAAAGAATCTGCAATCTTCCTGAAGCTGGAAAGGTAAAGGACAAGTATAATGTAATGTGAAAAAAAGGCTTAAGCTACAAGAACTCGAAGTACCGGAACAATGTAATAATCATTATAGAACATATGTAAAAGGACATACTTTTTGTAATAGAGAACCAACTTTCTGGATGGATATTTCAGGGTCCGGAGATAGACATGAGCTAGTGAACTCCACTGCTTCATCCCCAAAAGATACTCTACATATTTGTCCCAAAGACTGCAGCAAGAATAATCTTTTCCAACAAATGAAAGCCCCCTCTCAAATAATCTGTCAGAAGAGAATCAATCCGCTCCAAAAATTAGCTGTTGGTTCTCCGCAAATAAAAATAGATAGAGGAATTGAAGTAAATTATCATTCTATCATCAACTGCATATGCTGAACAACTTATCAACAATCATATACAGATGGAGAAGGCAACTCTACTACTTAGAACAATGGAAATGAAGAGCAAGATTGTTATTGAGCTCCAACTTCAAAAGGAGATTATAAGTTACTCAAAGAATAAACACAAAGCCTATCCAAAATTCAAAAATACCTACTAACATCATGAGGATCTTCATACGCAGCAACAGCGAAAGCGCAATAATCGAGCCATACAGCTACAGAATAAGTAGCTGCTTGTACTGCTCGTTCGAAAACTCCAACAGCATCTTCTAAAGTACATAACTTTATCTTATGGTAAGCATATTTCTTCCAATAGCCATGACACAACGGAAACTCCAACAAGAAAGCATCGTAAACTATACACAACTTCTCAATATCATCCTACAATAGCAATTTCAACGATTTTTAGTTACTGAGAAACAAAAAGTCTTGAAATTCAAACAAATAAAGCTGAAAACTTTGCACCACATTGAGTGCGACTTACGGAGAACGAATTCTCTATTTCGGAGATTAACAAAGTCCATTCATCAAAATCAAGCTCTCCACTGGAGAATGTTTCTTTTAATATATCGTTATCGAGAAAATCTACAAAATGAAATCAACCCAAGTTGGTGACTTTAGATTGTACTCGCTTCTTTGAGCAATGGTGGAATCACTCTGCAAATGGAGAAAAACCAAATCTGATACAGAGAGAGTTAGGGTGTACCTGATTCTGGAGGCGGATGCAATGCTCCCGCACCGGATACGGTGGTTCTAACCTCCGTCGTCGCCATTGAAGGACACGACTGCGACGTTTTGAGTTTCTTTAGTTTCCGTATTTTCTATTTTATATTATTTCTTTTTTCTGATGACAAAACAAACAAGTTTTTATTTTTTAAATCTGATAATACAAATTTCTTGTCTGAAAAACTTGTATAAACATATATTGATCTTTGACACATTTGGACCTAATGGTCCTAATCAACGTGTTATACAATGGCACAAGACAGAACCTAATAAGCTTACCCCAAAACAGATAATGGATTTGATAAAGGTATTGACTTTTAGATACAATTTTTGATCTACTAAAAGTATTTAAGCATATTTTTTTTTATTTTTTTTTTCCCTAAGAGGTATTTAAGCATATAGGATCTCAAAATCCATATCAATTTTTGGTTTTCATATCGAGACAAGATGGTAGAGAAAATAAAGTATTTGAGAATATTGTTTGATCGGATCCAAATTCCATGGACAACTATTATTCTGTAGAAAATGAATATGAATGAAATTTTGGAATTTGTGTTATGTTTGTTGCTATGGAGAGTTTGGTTTGGTTACATAATAATGATCTTAGGACCTCTTCTCTTTTTTTGGATCACAGGTTCATCTTATAGTGTTACATTGCTTTGTGACAATAAGAACACAGCCTGATGAGTTTCATTGCATGTCAACTTCGTTGGAGAATATTGCACTTAGACAAACGTTTTTTAACTTCATCCCAAGCTGCATATTGTAACATATCAAAAACGAGGTTCATGCATGTTTAAATAAATTAAAAAATCAAGATTCAAGAGGTTAACTAAACCTGGTAGATTTCTGAAATCAGGTTCAATTCCACCACCATTGATGTCTATATGGTTAGGTGTGACATACTTTCCTACTGTCACAACAACTCCTGAACCATCTCGGAGTTCATATACTGATTGAATCAAACCCTGAAACCGATATATTCAATCCACAAGAAGATGTCACAAACATTTCAAATTTTTATAAAACTAGTTAGAGTTTGGAATAACCTTTCCGTAAGTTCTTTCACCAACAAGAACTGCTTTACAGTTATCGTGAAGTGCAGAGGCCACCTGAAAGAAAATGAGACAAATCATTTCGTTTAATGATCCAAAAGAAGACGAGTTTCCGAGGTTTATAGATTGAGATTACTCACTATTTCACTAGAAATTGCTGTTCTGTTATTTACAATTACCTGCAACAATGATAAGGCCTGTAATCAGTGCATGAGACAAGAAAAACATAGTAGTGTGAAAGATTAAATGGCTTACATGATCCATCACATACAATAAGTGGGGAAGTAATCAACGGTTTTTTATCTGCAACAATGGTTTTTTGAGCCTCGGGGTCTCTCCCTGCTGTATATATCACCTGTTACACAATTGCAACATATAACATGACTTTAAGCAAACCGTGATGGATCTCTTTATGTAAGTTAAAGTTAGCTACTCTGTTTAATATTTACCGTATCTCCTTCATCTAGGAACAGCTTAGCAGTTTCTATTCCAGCCTGAAATAACCAAAACCCAGAAACGCGGGCTAAGTGAAGAATCAAGTGCCTGTAAAGAATTTGTGAGAAGATATGGTCTTAAGTTACAGTTTTAGAATGAACCTGCACAAGTCCACCAAGGTTATCTCTAAGATCCATTACGAAATAAGATGCACCCTTGTCTTGGAGTCGTTTCATTGCTGCACACACATAGTGAAAAAGTGGGTAGCATAAGCACATGAGGATAGGAGAGAAAGCTGATATATCTCATGTAACAACATCAAAAGGCTTACCAATCACCAAATCTTTTCTAGCCAGAGCATTGAACTCTTTTAAGCGGATATACCCAACAGAGATATTTCCGTTTTCAACTTTTTCTAGCCGATAAGAGACTGGCGTTTTTGCATTAACTTGTCTCTGGAGTTTAATAGATTTAACAGGTCCACAGTTACCATGCTTCACCTGCAATATGCATAAAATTCATATATATTAACAAACAAAATTGAAAACTTCAATCAAGTACTTATGTATATTAATTTGTATCTTATGATTAAGAGTAATAACCTTGAGAACCACATAAGTTTTACTAGGGCCTTGCAACAAAGATGATACTTCAAATGATGATTTCCCACTAACATCCATTCCATTAACAGAAAGAATTTCATCTCCCTAACAAGATAAAGACATTGCACACTTTGAGCCAAACCAGAAGCAAACTAACTAGTAGAAAGAAACTAGAAGGTTTTTCTATTTAACCTGTTTCATGCCAGCAATATCAGCAGGACTGTCCAATACAAAACCAAGAACCTTCAATTTACATTTCCATCACCATCAGAAACTTCTCTAAGGTTTAGTCCAATACCAGTTATATCATACTTCGACATCCTAGAGAACTTTAAACAAGTGACACAAACAGAGAGATGTTTCATTAAGATTCATTCATCATCAAATTCGTAGATTCCAAGTAGTACTGAATTTTCAGAACAAAAACCTCATCTGGTGATAGGAATCGAGTGTATTGATCACCCAAACTTGCCAACATTTTCTTAATCACTTCATGTGCCTTTGATCTACTCTTAATTGGCCTAGCCAATATATCATCCTTCTGTTTCTGTAAAGTAAAAAATAAAAATTCAACCTTTACACAATAAAGTTCTGTTTCTGCAAAGTAAACCATAAAAATTCAATATTTACACATTAAAGTTTCGTCCTTTAACCACCCATTAAGCTATTTCACATACCTGCCAAGTTTCAGGAGTCCAGCTATGGCTTTGAGTATTGAGGAAGGCATCATTAACAATCTCCCAAGCTTCTTCAACAATCCCTTCATTAGTTACTACTAACTGAGGCTTAAAGTCATCATCTTGCATCTCAGTATCAGCTTCTTCTTCATTAGGGCAATCTTCAGGAACCGAATCAAAGTGATTCAGAGAAGAATCAAGCGATGATGAAGGAGGATTCAAAGAGAGATAAGGGTCACTAGTAGCAGCAATGGATGAAATCGGCGATGAGAAAACGAGTGTGAATGATAAAGCTCCAGTTAGGGTTCCGATTACAGATTTTTTGAGAATTTTAGATAGAACAGAGTAGTCAATTAGTGATGGAGGTGGATATTCCGGGAGAAATTGCGGTGTCGGCGGTGATGACGTGGCGGATAACGGCGAGGAAAATGGAAGTAAGAGCCTCATCTTGTTTAACGGTCAAGATTCAAACCAACAGATACATAAACATATATATACGCTTATATTTAGGTATCTTTACAAATAAGTCCTTTTACTTTTTAAATATTATAATTCGTTCAATAAAAGTTTGGAAATTATGTTTTTATTCTTCCAAATTTGAATATTTTTTCCTCTTATTCTTCTTTGTGTTTGTGTCTTCGTGACTGTGAAAGAAAAGCTCTAGAGGAATCGTGGGTCAAATCAGAAATGGGTTTTTCAAATTCTGACAACAATTGGAGAAGAAAGAACAAGAAGAGTTGTACAGAGAATGAAAGACGTCGTGAATTTTTCAGAACAAGAGATTTACGAAATGCTTATGAAATGCGATATGAACCCTGAAGAAGCTGTAAATCGTCTTCTTTCTCAAGTTTCTTGGAAAAAGTTTCTTCCTTTCTTTCTGGGTTTTATAAGCTTTGAAGTTGTTTGGTTAAGAGTATAAGAAGAAACGAAGATTCACTTAATTGGTATGTGTCGAGTTTGATGGGAATTAAAAATCGTGTGCTTATGATTCTCTGTGTATGAGATAGTATTGTTTGTCTTGCTTTGATCAATCACCATTTGTTATCTAATTCTGGAAAGAATCAAAATGTGATTTTTATTAGAGAATTGGCCTAAGTCAACTGTTACTTCTTCATTTTCTTGTTAAGTTTTGCAATGTTCTTATTTGTGTTCAAACATCCATGAAATATTTTGCTCAAGTTTGTTGTGTGACAAATACAATTACAGAATCTGACTAATATTTTACCAAGTGCAAAGAGGTTAACAAGCATTCACATGGGAACTTGACTTAAATATGCGCTTCTTTTGGTCATATGTTGTAGAATCAACAAGCATTCACATGGGAACTTGGTCGTTGGATATCAGCTACCGTAACTGAGGTAACTATTTTTCTTTCTACATCTTTAAACGACTTCTCTTGACCCATGTGATTCATTTTGGTTTCACTTTCGCAGGCAATGGCTTCTAGCAGGAAACCACAGATGAACAAACCATGAACCAACAAGTATACACAAGGGAACAAGATCCTCTGTATTCGGCTTCTCCTCTAAATCAGTCAATGCCCACTACATCTTCACATGGTCGTAGGCTATCAGCTTCCGAGATTGAGGTACCTCTCTTTCTCAGAAAGCACCGATCTTTTTCCATCTTTAAGCGATTTCTCTTGACCCGTGTGATTCTTATGTGGTTTGGTTTTCATTTTACCATGCATATGTAAATGGATAAGCCATGAACCAACAAGCATACACAAGGGAACAGGATCCTCAGTACTCGGCTTCTTCTCTTGATTAGTCAATGCCCACTGCACCTTCACATGGTCGTAGGCCATTAGCTTCCGAGATTGAGGTGACTCTCTTTCTCCAAAAGAACCGATCTTTTTCCATCTTTAAACGACTATTTTTGACCCGTGTGATTCATATTTAGTTCGGTTTTCATTTTACCAGGCACAGATGAATCGACAAGCCATGAACCAACAAGCATACACAAGGGAACCAGACCTGCCTCAATCAGCCGCCCCTGTTGTGCCTTCCGCTAATGGTTCTGCTTACAGTTTTGGCATGTCAAGAGATAATGCTGCAAACTCAAGGTTTGGGTCTGACGATGTCCTAAGGTCACAGTTGAGCAATCACTTGCCATCATTTCAGCGTCAGGTAAAATCCATTACATCTCTTTTTTGTCTCTGTTTAAATGATTTGGATAGTTTAATACCAAATTTGAACCTCTATATATTTTTGCGTGGTTTCATCTTCAGAATAGGAACTCAAATGTGTTGGCTCGTCAAAGTCATCAGAATGAGCAGTCACAGAGTTTGAGACATATCCAACAACAAATACAAGAACAAGAGCATCAGCCTTATAGAGGGAGTGGCAATGGAATTGAAAGAAACATACTTTACCAGTGAAACAATAGAAGAGACTCATCTAATCAAACCCAACAAAAGGCACGGCGAAGAAACAGACGTGACTAATGGTTTTGATTTGTAGTGTTAGCTGTAGAAAAACTCAATTAACTGTCTGATTTTACTACATTGGTTCAGCAACTTGCCATCACAAACAAGTTTTATAAATACTTTTGATACTTTAGAGTTATGTGATTAGACGAGAGTCATATATACATATATATACCGTCCGTATGAACATAAAGGTTGAAACTCTACAAAACCCGTAATTAAGATTTTGGAAAGTAACGTTTCTGTTACCATCCCAAAGCCATTATTAAGCCCAAAGATTGAAAAGAGAGAGAGAGGGAAAGGAAAAAAGAGGTTTCTTGATACTAAAGCCAAAGCAAGGCGAGAGAGAGAGAGAGAGAAACAAAGATAATCCTTTTCGTTCCTTCTTGTTCGTGAGGAATCGTGGGTCAACGAGTTTCTGTTCAATCAAAAATCGAAGAGGAAAGAGTAAGAAAATGAGCGGGAGAGACGAAGACAGTAATATTCCGGAGGATTCGAGAGGGAAAGTTCAGGTGTTAAAGGAAATGTTTACGCTTTACTCAGAACAAGAGATTTACGCTATGCTGTTAGAATGCAAGATGGACACTCGAGAAGCCATTACTCGTCTTCTTTCTCAAGGTTTCTTTGATAAAGTTTCTTCCTTTTTTATGGGTTTCAAGTTTTGAAGTTGTTTAGTTGAAGAAGAAACGAAGATGAAAGAAAGCAGAGCAACGCTTGTTTTGTTTTATCCTTTAATTGGTATGTTTCTTGAGTTTGCTTTGGTCAAATCGTTTCTTGAAACAAGAAAAAATTCAGTGGTTTCTTTGATCTCTATTTTAAGCTCTTTACTTCGAATTTGATTTGAGAATTAGCCTTAGATCAACTGTTACTTCTCACCTTTCTTGTTAAGTTTGTGCTCAGTATTCATGAAAAGCTTTGCGTCTGAGATATCTTTGTCTCTAGTTGATTTTTGACAATGTTGCTTTGATTACCTTTACAGGTAGTTTTCAGCAAGTGAAGAGTAAACGAGACAAGAAGAAAGAGGTTTGTGTCTACTACTATAGATTGTTGTGTTAAGCTTGTTCCTTTTTATGTTTAATTCCATGTATTTTCCTCTCTTTCCCAGGTCAAGGAGAAAAGATTGATAATGGGTGAGAGAGACGAAGAGAGTAGGGTAAACACAGATAATATTCTGGGGGATTTGAGAGAAGTTGTACAGAAGTTGAAGGAAGTTGTGAATTGCTCAGAACAAGAGACTTACAAAATGCTTGTAAAATGCAACATGAACCCTGACGAAGCTGTTAATCGTCTTCTTTCTCAAGGTTTCTACGAAAATTTGTATGCCTTTCTTTATGAGTTTTAAGCTTTGAAGTTGTTTAGCTAAAAGTAAAGTGAGAAGAAAAATGAAAATGAAAGATTACGGAACAAGACTTGTTTCTTGAGTTTGAAGGGAGTTAGAGTTAGAGAATCTCGCACGTAGACCTTTTTCTTTCCACATTCCTAGAAATAGTGAAGCTTTTCTTTTCATTTGCTATCTGTTTCTGGAAAGAATTAAAAAATCAGCTGTTTCTTTGATTAGAGAGTTAGCCAAACTCATTTGTTTGTCTCATGATTTTTTTCCATCTAGTTGGGTTTTGACAATGTTGCTTTGATAACTCCCCCAGATATTTTAAAGCAAGTTAAGAGCAAAGAAGACAATAATAAAGAGGTTTGTGTGTATTGGAAAAGGATTCTAGAGACTTTTATGTGATTCATAATCTAATGTTTGCTCCTTTTTAATGTCCTATTACTTTATTTGCTTATATTTCTCAGTCCAATAATACATCGGATTGTCAAAGAGTTTATAGCAGCAACCAGATTCATGAATTTACGAATGGTGGTGATTCTTATGATGGTCAATATGGTAGAAACAAGTTTCACTCAGATGGTATGAGATGTATAATACTCATCTTTTCTTCTGTTCATAGCTGTTCTATATCTTATACAAATGTCTAAAGTTATCCATGGTATTGGTTTCAGATACGAGTAATGTGCAAGGAATTAATAATCATGTGGCTGGTTCATCTACTACATCCGCTATTCTTGGTCCCCCTCCATTGAACAGGTTCTCTTCATGTTGTACTCGGTTTAATCTCTTGTAAATGCCTTAATTTTTTCAATTGTTATCTGATAATTGACGAAGTGGCATATAAGTTAATGACAGAGTTATTTTCACTAGCTTGCTTGTCACATTCCACACTATCTGTCTTTGCAGTGATCTAACTAAGAGAGTACCAATAAGCTCGAGTGAAGCAGTTCATTCATTGTCTGTGCCATCTTCTAGGTTGATATCTGCTTTGGGTTGTGGTGCCTCTGGCCAGAAAACAATGGCTGATGTTGTGAAGATGAGTGTGAATAAAGCTCCAGTCAAGGATGATTGTCCCTTACCTGAGAATCGAGACTTTCCTATCTCATTTATTGAGTCTCCTCCTCTCAATCAACTTCGAGAACTCGCTAGAATAAATCAACTTCGAGATTCTGCTTCTGTATACAACCAAAACTTTCAAGATGACGAATATAGAGGCTCACGGTTGTTGTGTGACAAATACAACAACAAAAATGGTGAGACTTACCAAATGCAAAAAGGTTATTTTGAGCTTCTAGTTCCTGCTATGTTTTCTTTCCCTGATAGTTTTGTTTCATGTTCCATTTGCTCCTATTTCAGCCAAAGATCCATCAGCTAGTGTTAATTTAGTGGAATGTCTAGCAGCGTTCAGGTGCCTGAACATAAGGTAAGCCAATTTTTTTATCTGCTCCTAAAGCTTTATCCGTTTATACTATCTAATGATCTCATAAACGTTTTCACAGAGGTGATGAGTACCATGAAGAGGAAGAACAACCACGAAGGAGGAATGTTGCTAATAGACAAATGGCATATCAGATCAATTCAAATGACGCTCATAATTACCATTCCTCTTCAAATTATGATCAGACAGAACCAACTCAAGAAAATCAGAACAAGTCTTCATCTGCTACAGATTTCACATTTGATGATAATCAGCTGTTCAATCCTGTGATGACTCCATCAGAGCCAAGTCTTCAGAGGCAGAATTTTAATACCTTCCCAAGCGATATGGTAAAAAAAAACTACTAATTTTTTATTGTTTAGTCCGTTGCATCTTAATAACCAACTTCTCAAGCAAAATATTGTGCTTCATAAGAATAATTTCTCTGAATCAAACCAATACTTCCGTTGTGTCTAAGTATGAGATACTCTTTGACTTAAATCCATGATTCTTTTGGTCATATGTTGTAGCATCAACAGATATACACGAGGGAACCGGATTCTCAGTACTCGGCTAATCCTCTCCATCTGTCAATGCCTGTTATATCTTCACTTGGTCGTAGGCTACCAAGTTCCATAACTGATGTAACTTTTTCTCATAAGATTCTTGACCAGTATGCTTCACTTTGGTTTCTATTTTCGTAGGAACTAATGGCTTCTAATAATGAACCACAGATGAATGGACAAGCCATGACCCAACAAGTATACATGAGGGAACCTGATCCTCAGTATTCGGCTCCTCCTTTCTATCAGTCAATGGCTTCTATTAATGAACCACAGATAAATAGACAAGCCATGAACAAACAAGCATACACGAGAGAATGGTATCCTCAGTACTCGGCTCCTCCTCTCCATCAGCCAATGGCTTCTATTAATGAACCACAGATGAATGGACAAGCCATAGACCAACAAGCATACACAAGAGAACTGGATCCTCAGTACTTGGCTTCTCCTCTAAATCAGTCAATGCTTACTACTGCATCTCCACTCGGTCGTAGGCTAGCAGCTTCGAAGACCGAGGTAACTATTGTTCTCATAAAACACCGATGTTTTTTCATCTTTAAACGACTTCTCTTGACTCGTGTGTTCCATTTTGGTTTTCATTTTCGCAGGCAATATCACAGATGAATATACAAGCCATGAACCAACAAGCATACACGAGGGAACGGGATCCTCAGTATCCAGATCTTCCTCTCCATCTGCCAATGGCTTCTATTAATGAACCACAGATGAATGTACTAGCCATGAACCAACAAGCAAACATGAGGAAAACGGATCCTCAGTACTCGTCTCCTCGTCTCCATCTGCAAAGAGCTTCTATTAATGAACAACAGATGAATGGACAAACCATGAACCAACACGCATATGCGAGGGAACCAGATTCTCAATACTCGGCTTCTCTTCTTAATCAGTCAATACCTACTACATCTTCACATGGTCGTAGGCTATCAGCTTCCAGGGCCGAGGTAACTCTTTTTTCGTTGTGTAGAACCAATCTTTTTCCATCTTTAAACGACTTCTATTGACATTTGTGATTCATAATTACAGTTTGGTTTTCATTTTGGCAGGCAATGATAATGGCTTCTGGCAGCGAACTACAGATGAATGGACAAGCCCTGAACCACCATTACACTGAGCCTAAGGTTCCTTCAGGGCATTATTATAGTATGGTGGACTATCCTTACTCTCCGCCAACACAGGACGACACCTACAACATGTCACCATCAACATTTCAGCAACATGGTAGTAACGACAACGCTTACCATCTTCAGCCTTTAGCTGCATTGCTTCCTCAGCACATAAAGAGTGATCTGTCTCCATCATCTGTCCCATTTGTTCCTTCCGCTCACAGTTCCACTAATGGTTTGACTTACAATTCTGCTTATGGTTTTGGCATGTCGAGTGGTAATAATGCTGCAAACTCGAGGTTTGGGTCTGACAATGTCTTTAGCTCACAGGTAAACCCCATCACATCACTTTTTCTCTGTTTAATTGGTTTTAGTGAGTTTTACACCAAATTTAAACCGGTATTTCCTTTACGTGGTTTGGTCTTCAGAATGGGAACTCAAATGTGATGGCTCCTCAAGGATACAACAACTCAGGGAGCAACTTGTCCAACTTATTCACAGGTCATCAGAATCAGCAGTCACCGAGTCTGAGACATAACCAACAACTAGAACAAGAGCAGCGTTATTATGAATCTCTAGACCAACCAAGCAATAGAATAAACCCATCTAACCAAACCCAACAACAGCCACGGCCAAGTAACTACTAATCAAAATCAACCAATCAAAGCCGAATCATAGTTTCTTTTTCATACGTTTTACTTTGACGACTTCAAGTTCTTAGTTTTGCTTTTTCTAACCATTCTTTGTAGTATAATCTACTTTGTTTGTTTAATGGCTTAGCCTATGACAAACTAAATCGTATCTTTAGATTTTACTACATTCAATTTTTTTTAATATATGTTTGAAATATTGATTTCTTTTCATC
Source organism: Nasturtium officinale (assembly GCA_963854855.1). Lineage (NCBI taxonomy): Eukaryota > Viridiplantae > Streptophyta > Magnoliopsida > Brassicales > Brassicaceae > Nasturtium > Nasturtium officinale. Next base: position 502,211 of record OY978506.1, read on the forward strand.
ATTTTTGACTTTCCTTTTTTACATTGATATTTGCAAGTTTGCAACATTTTTTTTTATATGAAAATATTATCTACACAAGTAAAATTAATATATTTTTAAATATTTACGTGATGAAATGACAAAAATAAAGATACCTTTGATACCGGATGAATAAAAATTTTGAATCTAAAACCTGCATGTAACATTGACAAAAAAAAAAAAAAAAAGAGTAAATGATCATGGAGCTTTCTGTTGTTGTAAACTATTAGTTAAAAGTTTTTTTCTCAAGTGTTCCTATAGTTAATCTAATTTATGCAAAGAAAAAGGATCTAAAAGGACAAAAAAAAAACACATTAACATTTTTGAATTTGGTATGGTTAGTGTTGCCTTTTTTTATTAGAGAGACGATCTTTCATTATTATAAGAATCATCTAATTGTTTGTATTGGCTTCATCAGTTTGTTGGTATCCAAAGGGTGTTCGTTTGTGTAGAATGGTTGTAGGTTTTAGTTTCCTTGCCTAGTTTCGGGTTTGATTTGGTTGTTGATATGTTTCATATATATATATTTGATCCCTTTTGGTTCCTAACTCGTTTGGCTTTTGTAGTTTCTTTTTAAAATTCTTATTGTAGGGCTTTTTCTCTGTAGAACACTTATGTTCTGTTAAAAAAGATTGGCAGGAACTTGTGTTTTGTTAATTTGTTATGTCGGCTTTGTATTCGGAGTCTTTGTTTAGCTCCGCCGATTTTCTAATCACGGGTGAGCAGACTGTTTAGCTTACTAACTATACCATTTTGTTTTTTTGGAGAAACTATTGTTGGAGTATAAACTAACGTCCCACATTATATAATTATACAAGAAATGTTTAATATATAAGTGGAGTCAATAACTAATTAGTTTGAGACCTTTCGGGAAGGAGTCCTATAAGTAAAACCGCGAACCTAAAGAGTTGGCTCAAAGCGGACAATATCGTACTAATAGTGAATTAACATGGCTTTGAGAAAGCCCAATAAATAGTATCAGAACCATGGTTCAAAGAAAATGGACCTGATAATCGATGTGGGAGAATCCTCATGTGACACAATGAAAAAAGTCCTTGGAGACTAAGTATCGTGGTCCGGACCTAAAGAATAGACCCAAAACGTATAATATCAAATTAATAATAAGTTGATTTGGGCCTTAAGAAACTCAATCCCTATAACAACAGTATGCTGTTAATTAATTTCATGTAAAATTAGTGTGCATTGTATTCTATGTTTCTTTGTTCGCACTATTGCTGAATAGACTTACACATGCTCATAATTTGCTTGCATGTAGATGCGTCCGTTTTATCCGCGGCAATAAAATACATTCAACCATTTCTCTACATGATTGATCTAAGCTGCAATTATGAAACCATAAAATATGTACTTAGTTACAATGACACCTTAATGTGTTTTCCTCACACCGTCACACGTGTTGTGGAAATGTGAAGCAAGGATAGTTGGGTTTTGATTAATAGTAATTTGACTCTAATACTATGATAAATTGGTTCTGATACTATAATAATTTTGACTAGAGTAAAAACATAAATGTGTTTTGGAAAAAATATATTAGACTATCATAGAATAATATTTATATATATAATAATTTATATAGATTGAGATAAACATAATTTTTTATTTTAATAAAAAGATAAATGTAAATAATATATTTAAAGATAATACTAAAATTTTTAAAAACATTTATATATAATCTTGTAGATTATTGTTAATCTTAGTTTGTAATCTCCATTCATATCCATTTGGGTTAGGTCTATCTACTAGACCTCTTAATAATTTTGCATATGTTGTGTTTTTTTAGTTTACATTTTAATATAGTGACATCCATAAAAAAATTGATATATGGCCATTGTAAATTCAATCATTTTTTTTGTCATCCACTTGTTTTCTGATGTTTTCAGCGGACATATTCCTTTCGATTGTTTTATTTTATTTTTCACCAATTGTTTGTTTCTGAAAACCCGAAGGTGTCAAAATTCAAATAAGAAATCATTTAAAAAGGTATAAGAAATTATCAATTTAAAAGGTATAAGAAATTATCAAAATCCGACTTTCCGGAAAGGCAAAAACGAGACGTCGTGCCGTAGAAAGAGACACCATGCCGTTGACAAACAAAGTTGACCCCTTCAACTGTTTTATTTTCTTTGCACAAATTTGCTATGTGTTTCTAAAGTTAATAGGACTTCACCTCTTCATGTACAAGATAACTAATCTCTCCCCGCACAGTATTTAAACAGTTTGAATATGGATATAACTTTAGAAAATTGCTTTCTTTTTGTATTGCACACTAATAAAGAGGCTACAAACTTAGAATTCACTATACTTAATTCAGTAAAAAAAAATTTACCAACTTATTTGTAAATTTTTATAAATGTTTTGCAATGATATTCATGAAAAAAAAATGGAATTGGAAAACATAAGAATAATAGACAAAGACTTTATCATATAGAATTGTAGCTTTTGCTAAAGAATGTTTGTAGCTAGATTAAAAAAACTAAACATCTTTATATATTGAATTGTGACTTGTCTAAAATTCAATTCATTATTATTTGAAGTTTGATTTCGTCGTATATACAATTATATAATTTCACACCACTTTCATTAGATTATGACTACTCTGCCACCACTTTGTAATTTATCATGTACACAATCGAATCATTTATAATCATGGTAAATTGATAAGAAGAGATTTAAAAAGTTGTCTTACTAATAAAAAAATTTAGGAAGTTGATTAGATGTTACAATCTTTACTAACACATGGGGTGTCAAATGGATAACTCGACCCAATCCACCTAAACTCATTTGGGTTCAAGATTTATATAGTTTATCCGTTTCGATTTATTTATTTCATAAACATAATTTTATATATTTAAATTCATAATCGTTAAAATCCACTGATTAATATATATATTATAAATTGAAATATATCATATAATTGTAAAAATAGTAAAAATTTCTAGGTAGCAAATTAAAAAAAAATATTTAGTTATTAAAATAAATAAAACCATAATAAAATCATAATAAAATCATAAAACAATAATTCCATAAAATCATAAAACCATAAACCATTAAAATATATTAAATTACAGTTAGAATTTTTTGATGTATTCAACTCTTTGATTTCATCTTCTATTTTATTCTCTACAAATGGTTTGAAAAAAAAAGAAAAAATTAGCAATTTAACTATAATAATTATTATTATAGCTAATATTAACAAAATAATGAATATAGATGATAAGTTAATATTTTTCATCAACATGATAACTAAATAATTAAGATCAGTACAAAATAAAACTTGAACAAGATACATTCATCAAATAGATCTATGTATATAAACTAAAATCAAACCTAGAAGCATAAACAATGGTGAGATATCCAAACATTAATATAATAATTTAAATACAATTTTATTATATATTTAATATTAAAATATTTAAAATAAAAATTGAACTAATAAAAAAATTGATATTTTTCATTTAGGTATTTAGTTAAATCACCGGTGTATTTTGTTTGAGAGACCATATGTCACTCTTTTTCATAGTTTCTAATATTTTTTTATTATTTTTATTAAGGATATCTAATTTAGATATCCGATTGTACATGTTCTGAGTCGGATGCATGTATCAATCATTTAAAAATAAAACAGACACTTCTATCCAAATATCGTGTCAAACTGTCAAATCAATAAAATCATTATCTAAAGTCTAAACCTTAGTTTTAAAAAATCTGTCTTTTTCGAAAACTCCGTCTTACAAAAAATCAGAGTACTACTTATGAACAATTCTCTAAAACAACTGTAATAAGCAAAATCCATCATAACCCAAAAAAGGTTCAATATTTGGTGGGTCAAAGTTTCAACCTTTATCAACTCTTTTTGTCCCCACCATAATCGGAAAAAACAACCTGATTTTTTTATTCCTCAACTTTCCGGTGTCCCGGTGAAAACCCAGATGGCAAACGACGGTTATGGTGGCGATAACAACATTGAACCTTTACTCCAGTACTTGATAAACCCTAGAATCAACACATCACTGTCTCTGTTACCCTTACCGGAGAACAGTGACGTCACAATTCCGATGCCAATGATACCATCGGAACTCAAAGACCGGTTAATCTTTGGTCCATTTCCTCGTTCTCAACGAGATTCATCTCTTCTAGCGGAAGCTTTCTCTCAGAATCCTTCTTCATCATCTTCAGCTACAGCGTTATTCTCTGATTCTTCAATCCAAGACCTTCTCCTTCTACCTCAAGAATCTAATATAGCCGTGAGAAAACCAAAATCTTATGGTTTCCATCGATCTAAAACAGCTCCTGCGATGGCTGCAATCAGTGATCTTACACAACCAAGTGATCAGAAAAGAGAGCAATCAGATTCTAAATCCATTGTAAGACAAGCTGTTGCTTTGCTTGTTGTGTATCTTTCATTAGGTGTGCTTATCTATTGCTTGAATCGAGATGGCTATGCTGTGAATGAGACTCATCCTGTTGTTGATGCTTTGTACTTTTGTATTGTTACACTGTGCACAATTGGGTATGGAGATATCACACCGGATAGTGTTGTAACGAAGCTGTTTTCCATTTTGTTTGTGCTTGTTGGGTTTGGTTTTATGGGTATAGTGCTTAGTGGAATGGTTACTTATGTTCTTGATCTTCAAGAAAACTATATTTTAGAGGCTGCAAATAGTGATAGTTTGGATGAGGGGGAGAAAGCAATATCGTATATAATCGATGTGAAGAACGGGAGGATGAGGATTAGGTTGAAAGTTGGATTGGCATTGGGTGTTGTGGTGTTATGTCTTGGATTTGGAGTTTTGATTATGCATTTTGTTGAGAGAATTGGGTGGTTGGATTCGTTTTACTTCTCGGTTATGTCTGTTACTACTGTTGGGTATGGAGATGGGGCTTTTAAGACGTTGCCTGGTAGGCTTCTTGCTGCGATTTGGTTGCTTGTGTCAACTTTGGCGGTTGCTCTAGCCTTTTTGTTTTTGGCTGAAGCAAGAGTTGATAAGAGGAATAGAGAGCGGGCGAAGGCAGTGCTGGGCGAAAACATGTCTATCTCTCAGTTCTTTGCTGCTGATATCGACCACAATGGCTCTGTGAGGTACTCATTTACTCTTTTATCTTCAATTTCTGTGCTTTTCGCCTGTTGATTTGGAAGGTTTGATACATGCACCTAAAGTTTAGTTATTTGATACTAATCCTCAGGTTTCATTCTTGTTCAGGCTCTTGAAATCATTTGCTCCTCAGATTCTTTAATCAATACCTTTTATAATCTAATCGTGCTTGTGGTCTGTTATCTGAGATGCCTAGTCCAATGATCTTCTTAGTTTCATCTTAATAAGCTTTTTTCTTCTTCTTTTTGCAGTAAAGCAGAGTTTGTGATATACAAACTAAAGAAGATGAAGAAAATAAGCGATAAAGACATTAAAACAATTGGTAACCTGTTTGATAAGCTTGATCGAACCAATAGTGGAAGGATTACTCTCTTAGATCTTTTGGAAACCAGCACCAATGATTTATCCACTGCAACTTCTCTTTAGGAACCCACATTACAACATGGTTCAAGTGAACAATCAAACATTTCGCTATGTAATTACTTGAATCGGTTTTAATTTTGGTTTCTTTGGCCTTTTATGATAGCAGAAAGTGTTCTCTTCTCATCCAAGATAATGATGAGGATAAAGAAGTTTGATTTCTGGTTTCCTTGACCGGGTTGGTGTCATACCGATTTGGTATATGCCATGGTTTATTTCGGTTTGATGGCTATGATCAAATATTGTATGGTTTCTTTCATGTTTATATTCTTTCTGTTGAAAGATTTCGAAAGAGTGTGAAATGTCAACGCAAAGATTTGATGTTTGTTAGTCCTTTTATTTATGATCCACAATTTATGTTTATATTTTTTCATCAATTTCTAAATTTTAGAACAGAATATATTAGAGATGTTTTCTTATGTTGTCACTCACCTAACAAAAAACCTGTTCAACTATGGCATCGGTCAATAACCTCATTCTCGATTTCTCACATCTTAGAATCATAATCATTTATGTTAGCATTTAGTAGATTTTAATAGTTTCAATTTATTAACTATTATATGCTTTCTCAATCATGACAACTGTTCAATTCAAACAAAGATAACGAAAGAAAAATCCCACTCAATTTAAACATCCGTACATATATTCCACGAAATTAGTCGTAAATTTCAACAGAGAACATGTCATTTATTTTTGTATATAGCTTCAATTTCCCATAGAGGGCTGACAAGTTAACTTTGGTAATTCACTGAACGGAAAACATAAAGGAAATATTATAAACTAAAACCTACTGATATGAAGATTAGACAGACACACACAAGCTAAGTCACACAATTAAACGTTACAGAAAATTAGTAAACAGGTGGATACGTGTGCTATGACATACACACATAAATTTAGTACTTCTATAACTTTATCCTTTGAATATTCAACATGCATGTGATTCATATAATTATATAAAAGTTAAACAAAAGGAATAGTAATAGTTTTTTATCGTTTGTTTGGAAATTTGAAGTAGTTGCAGGCGGAGCGAATATTTACATCTTAAAACAGTTTTTTTTTTAATTTCTATCTATAAGTTTTGGAATATATTATACGATTGTGAATGACAAAAGAAAGCAGATTATTATTCGCTTTGTTCTACTTTGTAAATGGAATGGAATCATTCAGAACAAGTCCCTAAAACAACTAAGTAACTATTGACGTTCTTTGTCCACCGAGAATCATGGCTGAGTTGCATTTTTTGGGCCATAGAGAATCTACAATAATTGTAGATAGCTGTCTCGAAAAACTTTTTGTCAAAAAAAAAAAAAAAATTGGGTAAAAATTTCATCAGTTTTGTTGGAATTATCATAAAGTATTTCTATAAGATGCATGTTTGATAATGTGATTCATAATTTATGTTTAAACCCCTCGATTTACATGAGCGGTTTATAGGTTTATACTTTATAGAGTATTAAATTAGATAGGTATAAAATGAATTTTCTTTTGACCGTCTCCAAAGTTTATATATTTACTTCTCATTGTCATTTTCGGTTAGGAATCAGGTCCTTTTTTTGAAACTTAATTCCACTCCTTTTTAGCTAAATAAAACTATATATATATATTGTAATGCTGAGAATGTATTAAATTTCAAAAGCGATATAGGTCTGACCATATATATTTCTTATTAAATTCATTTACTTATTTAATGTTTTTTTTTATGCTTGAGGAAAGTTCTAATGTGAAAACATAAAAAAGATCGTACAGCGTGATGACGTTGGTAAATCGTCAGCATTTCCATCATATTTTTCGTAACGTGATAACAGATAAAACCTAAACATATACACAATGAAAATAAATTAACGATCAAATTGTTCATAACTTTATATAATTCATTTGTTTTTAAAAAATGAAATTTAAATTTTTATTAAATATAGTTTTATCCCATAGGGCATATGCATCACTTCAGATAAAGAAAATGATTGATTTGGGAAATTTCTTTTCGTATATTTTCATAAAAATTGTTACAAGCTGCAAAAAAAAGTAGAAAATATTACAAAGTTTATGGAATTTTCATGTAAATTGGTTCCAAATTCTAGTTACGTAGAAATTATAAAGAATATGTAAAGTATGTATATGATAATATGATATTGTCGCATTTGTCCCTTGACTTATAGTTGTATGTATATTCAATTTTCTACACTAACGTCTGATATTTATTAGGGTTGAGGAACAAAAATGCAGTAGTCCACCACGTGCCAAGTCATGTGTCGGTTACGGTCAAATGCCGGTGCCAATATATACACGTGTCATCCTAATAACCCCACAATTAGCCTTTAATTTTTGACTTGGCTCTTCCTTCTTCACCCAAAGATGACCGGTGACTTACTATTTCCAGTTCCCGGTTAAATCATTAGTCATCGCCTATCTCCTCGAACTTGTTCAGTTCCCACCTTATTACACATCTATAAAAGGTAAATGTTAACTTTTAAGGTATTGGCCCCAAAAGAAAAGTACTACACTAAAAGAACCCAAACAACTTTTCAGGTCTTACTTTAAGGCCCCAAAAGAAAGTAAGAATGCAAATTCGTCCTTTTTACATTTTATTTCATGAACATGACTTTTTTTTAAGGTCAGACAATGAATATAATTTTTCTTAACGAAATGAATAGAGTTATCTTTCAGAAAAAAATAATGACTGTTTTTTCTATGAAAAATGCCCTTTTCTTTTAGGTTCAGTATTCAAATTAAGCATTTAAAAAGCAAAATGACAAACTAATATATGTTTCCTCACACGAAGCCACTTTTGTATCTCTCGATTTAGTAGGTATAATGCCTTTTGTCAACTCAACTTTATAAAGTTACCGTTTTATATAAAAAGTTATTCAAACATTCGAACCCCAAACCTCTTGTTCGAATCATTCACACGCTAATATTCTTTCATCAACCTTACATTTTAAAATATATAAGACGATTTTCTCCAAAAATAAAAAATGGTAAAACGCCATTTAGTATGCTCATTCAACAAGACATATTAAATAATATAAATTTATCAAAAGACATAAATACGAGAAAACCCAAAAGTCTTGGCACCAAATTTAGACCGACTCATAAACAATCATAAACGTAAAAAGTTCTTCTTCTTTCTTTTTCTTCTTCTTTTTCTTCACGCTCCTCTCTTTATCATTTTCTTCTATATTTTGGGCTAAAGTTTCTCTCTTTGTTCTTCATCATGTCTAATGAAACCAAATATCTTTACAACTATCGCTATACTCCATCGTATAATCATTACAATATCAACAACCATAATATTACCAATATCCCTTACGTTTCTGGTCCATCTACTTATAAGGCTTATAATGCAAACATGATCTCATCATCCCAACTCGGTTTTGATCTACCCTCGAAGAACTTGAGTCCTCAAGGAGCGTATGAGTTTGGTTTCGAGATCTCACCATCTTCTTCCGAGTTTCTTAACACCTCGATCGATCAAGAGAATGGTTTGTATAATGCTTATAACTATAATAGTAGTCAGAAGAGTCATCAAGTTGTCGGTGGTGGTGGTGCAACTATCGAGAGTGAAACTAGGGTTTCTGCTTCCCCTTCTTCGAGTGAGGCTGATCATCGTCCCGGCGAAGATTCCGGCAAGAGCCTGAGGAAAAGGGAAGCTGGTGATGGAGGAGATGATCAACGTTCTCCGAAAGTGTAAGTTTAATAAGTCCTTTTACTAATTAAACTTAAATTTAGTTAAGCAAGATAGAATATGCAGCTAGAGTTCACATGGATCATGCTAAAAACTTACCTTTTTTTATTAAACTTGACCATTTTATTATTTTACCTAATGTTAATTTTGTTTTGGCTGGGGATATTTGACCTAAAGTTGTTATCATTTCTCTAATAAATAGAAAATATTAATTATTTGAAAATACCAAACGAATTCTTTTTCACTTTCAGGCACAGAGTAATCAGGAAAACGATTTTTTTTTTAAAACTAACTAAAAGTCTAAAACTATTAAGTTAGAATTTTCTTATACAACATTTAATATGAACACTGAAATGATGCTAAATCAAATTATTTCGAGCATATTTTTTCTGGAACACATAATATAATTAATAGTACAGATTAGTATTCTAAGAATAGGTTTTAATTAAATTACTTAACGCATTGGTACCTTTAAATTACTTAACGCATTGGTACCTATAAGTATAAATCTGCTCCCTAAAGAAACTACTAAAACAAAAATACGTGTCCCATTTTTGGCAGACTATCACCTAGGAGTAAAGTATTATTGTGTCCTAAGTCCTAAAAATCATTTGGTGCAGAACAATTAGCATTATTGAATCTATTTCAAAGAACCAAAGTCAAGTGTACGGTACGGTGCCATGAATTATAGATGGTCCAATCTAGTTAAGCATTAATTAATTAACATATGGTTCAGACTTAAAACAAAGAAGAAAGAGGAGAAGAAACAAAAAGAGCCACGAGTCTCGTTTATGACTAAGACCGAAGTTGATCATCTCGAAGACGGCTATCGTTGGAGAAAGTACGGACAAAAGGCAGTCAAAAACAGTCTTTATCCGAGGTAATTTAATTTATTAGTATATAATAATTAACTATTCAATACCTATATACAAAATAATACATAAAGTATAATATCCTTTTGAATAAATGCTTAAACAACATTTTTTTTTTAAATGCAACTTTTAATTTAGTTTTGGGCTTTTAAAAGTTAAAGTTAGTAAATTTCAGTCAAATAAGTTTTTTTCTAACGTTTTGTTTTTTACTTGAATAAATCAAAGCAACTTTGTTTTTCAGGTTTTCTTATCTACACGGTGTACTACACATATTAAAGGTCTAAGATTTCAATGTGTCCTGTATTTTAGCTTCATTTTTTAGATTGAAGATTTATTTTAGTTTTGAAGTTTAAAAAAAATGTTTGATATTTAAACATTTTATAAAATAATAAAAAACTATAGTGGTATGATAATTATTTATTCACATTCACATTTAAATGCATATTTCATAAGTAACTATCATTCAATTCGATTATTCTTATCAACATTCTTGTTTTAATCATAAAAATAGATCGACAAAGAAATTTTGGTCAAGTTCTTTGTGAAATTTTGCTTGTATTTACCTCTCATAAATTTTTGGATCCTGACATTTTTTGAAAAGTCCATCAAGTTTTTTATAACATAATAACAAAAAAAAATCTAATTTTGTAACGTAAATTATAAGTCATATGCTAAAACAATATACTGATGTGAGAACAGGAGTTACTATAGATGCACGACCCAGAAGTGCAACGTGAAGAAGAGAGTGGAAAGATCTTATCAAGATCCAACGGTCGTGATCACAACCTACGAGAGTCAACACAACCACCCGATTCCTACCAATCGCCGCACGGCAATGTTCTCTGGTTCTGCCGCATCTAATTATAATCCATTGTCGTCTCCAATGTTTTCCGATCTCATCATCAATACTCCAAGAAGCTACTCACATGATGATCTCTTCCGTGCTCCGTACGCCACTGTGAATGTAAACCCTAGTTATCATCAACAACACCAAGAGTTTCACAATGAGAATGAGTTCGAGCTCTTGAAGGAGATGTTTCCTTCGGGTTTCTTCAAGCAAGAGCATTGATGATAAAGAATAATAACATATACAATATAGAAACAATTCGGATGCATAATAAGTGATGGTATTATCTTTTTTTCTTCATGTATATGCATATTTTTGTAACTAGCTATAGGATTTATATATATAAAAAAACTAGCTATCTGATTATAATGTAGTCATGTCAAAACATTATCTGTAGCTCTTCCAGTTATTACAATAATATCTTTGAATAATTTTGATAAATATTTAGTATCTTGACAACTCCATCTTCAGTTCACGACATGTTGGATCCACTAACCACATTTTTTTTTATTAATTACTTTCAACGATCATTTTCCCAAATTATCAAAAGAGAAATTACGAAGAAATTATTATTTTTTCCCTCACCAAAAGGAAGAAAAATTATTATTTGGTATCAGATTATATACTATTAAAATTTAACATTATTGTACCACCACTTATTTTCAGTCATTTGAAGTAATTAAGAAGAAAAAACTGCAAACATGTATCCAGATTTTTAAATTTAAAATTTATAGATGAAAATAAAAAAGTAAATAAATAGAAGGACCTTTATAATAAAAATTAAACTATTTTGAATGGAGATGATTTTTTTTTTGGCTCGTCACTGTCTTCTCTAACCAGAGATCAAGTTGCTCGGGGAAAAAAATCAGTCGCCGGCGATCGAAAACGACGCTTCGCCGAATATGTATCTCTCTTCTTCAAGCATACACTTCCACATCTCTCTCCTCTCTCTCTTTCACTCTATAATATTTATTATGATCTTCTCCTAGAGATCACTATCTCTCAATATTATATTCACCATCTTCTTCTCAATATTTGGTAATTTCAAATCTTTGAGATTGTTTCTGAAATTCCCAAGTTTCAAAAAAAAAAAATCCTTTCATTTCGACTTCTTTTACATATAATTGTTCGTCTTTGGTTTGTTTACAGTTCAGAAGTTTTAAATAAAGATCGTTGAAAATGGTGTATCTGGGACCTATTACGCCGGGACAGGTTCAATTTCCCAAAAAATTCACATTCGTACTAAATTTGTGTTTTTGTTGGAGTTTGAGTCCTTTGACCAAACCTGCAATAATGAAAAAGAAGAATCAAGAAGAAGAAGAAGCAAAGCTATGAAAAGTGAAAAGAAGAGAAAGAAAGCGTAGGTGAGCAAAGAAAGAAAAAAGAGGAAAGTCAACAAGTAAGTTGTTTGTCATGTATAAGAGAGTTGTTAGTGAGTTGTTGAAGTCTAGAGCATGTCTCTATGATGTTGCTTGTAAGCAATACCCTAGAAGCATGGTAGTTATACTTAGAGTTTTAATGAGTTTTAGTGTAGCAATGAAGTAGTATAAGAAGGTGTATGTGGTGTTGTGTAAGAAACATCTTTGGATCCAATATTAACAATGTAGTCTTAAAGAGAAATCTCTCTAAGTGTTCTAAAGTCTTTTGTGAAAAACAATCAAAGAAAACTAAAGATAGATGAGAGAACTAACCTTTGAGATTAAGACAAAGGTTAGAAGTGTGAATATCAACATGGTATCAGAGCTTAATGATCCTTTGAGCCTGCAAGAAGAAGAGGAAGTTGAGGCCTAGAGGAAAAGATGTCAGTTTAAAAAAGACTGAAGAAGAAGAAGAAGAAGGGAGACAGCACAAACGGCTGTGAGAAGATGAAGATGTGAGGTAGCAAGAAGAAGCTACACCACGCAAGAGAAGAGAAGAATATGCAGTCAAGAAAGAAGGCTGTAAGGAGAAAACAAAGATGGAGAACAACCATCAAAGAAAATAAGAAGAAAATAAGACAGCTAAAAGGGCTGTAAAAGGGAGAACAAGAACCTCATGGTGCTGTTTTATTGTTGGAGCCTTGCAAGCTGATCAATGGAAGAGGCCTACAGAGAAAACTGAGGCTGAAAGAGGAAGAAGAGGTGTCACAGATGGTGTTCCGATAAGGTTGGAACTGAAGCAGATAAGCTCAGCCACCGTGGAAGAGAAGCTGCAGCCATACTAACAGAAACTCATAAAGGAGAATCTGTGGCTGAACCTGAAACAAGAAAGAAGAAACCAAGGTTAGAATAATCAAAGTGGTGGTGTAACGAATCAAACAAACCAAGTTGGAGAAAGCCAAGGTTGATGATTCAAGAAACCAATCAAGCTAAGATTAGAGAAAAACCAAGGTGAAGATTCAAGGAGTCTATCAACTTAAGCTAAAGCTAGGGAGATGACTGGATGGAGAAACCACATACTACGGTTAAGGAAAAACTGAGATGTTGGGTCTAGTCAAACAATCATAAAGCTAAAGCCTAAAGAGATGGTTCTGCGAATCAAAACAGAGTGAGTATACTATATAAGCTGGTGATAAAAAAAAAAAAGACACTAAGCAAGAGAGAAAGCTTACCTCAAAGAGAGGGAGCTGGAGAAAGGGTTCCACAGAAAACAGATGAAGATGTGACAAATGGTCGCAGAGAAGAAAACTTGCAGGTGACATGGAGAAGCTCATGGAAAAGAGAAAAACCAAGAGTCAAAGTGTCATCAGTAAGGAAGAGGAATTGATCATGAAGATTGATCAAATAAAACAAGTGGAGATTGTGAAGAAATTTTTTCAAAGAGATATGGCAAAGATATCTCAAAAAAAAAAAAAAAAAAGCTTACTAAAAGAAAGCTAAGACCAGTTGTTGTTGAAGCAATTAGAAGATTGTGCTGAGGCTAAGGAGAATGGAGAAGACAGTTCCAGCTTCAGAGTACCTGCAAAAACAGAGATTGATCAAAGGAACTGACAAAGAGATGCAAAGGGAGATTGGCAAAAAACCAGCCAAACTGAGGGCAATAAAAATTGGAAAAGAAAACGGCCGGAATCAAAAAGTTCCGAGCAAGAGGGAGATTGAGAAGTTGAGTGTACCTACGCTAATCTCGTGAAGGGATTGAGAATTTCACAGTGAAAAGGTGATCTAAGCAAAGAAGAAGAAGCGATGGATTCAAATCCCTAAATTACAATTGGGAGAATTTGATCAAAGGACTCAAGAGGGAGTGTTGGAGTTTGAGTCCTTTGACCAAACCTGCAATAATGAAAAAGAAGAATCAAGAAGAAGAAGAAGAAGCAAAGCTATGAAAAGTGAAAAGAAGAGAAAGAAAACGTAGAAGAGCAAAGAAAGAAGAAAGAGGAAAGTCAACAAGTAAGTTGTTTGTCATGTGTAAGAGAGTTGTTAGTGAGTTGTTGAAGTCTAGAGCATGTCTCTATGATGTTGCTTGTAAGCAATACCCTAGAAGCATGGTAGTTATATTTAGAGTTTTAATGAGCTTTAGTGTAGCAATGAAGTAGTATAAGAAGGTGCATGTGGTGTTGTGTAAAAAACATCTTTGGATCCAATATTAACAATGTAGTCTTAAAGAGAAATCTCTCTAAGTGTTCTAAAGTCTTTTGTGAAAAACAATCAAAGAGAACTAAAGAGAGATGAGAGAACTAACCTTTGAGATTAAGACAAAGGTTAGAAGTGTGAATGTCAACAGTTTTTTTGTTGTTGGTAATTTCAATTTGGGTTGACTTATATGGCAAAGTACTATTGTGACTGTGATTTCTTGAAAGTCGCCATTTTTAGTTAGATTGAAACCTAAAAAGGTGATTTTTATAATAATGAAGTCAGTCTAAAGCATAGGACAGGTTCTTTAATCTCAGTATTATCTTTGACACAGCAAGTACAAGTAGCAAATACACATGGATGTTGTTTTTTTGTGACTTTCTATTAGCTTTGGAACATTTTAAAATTGGCTGGATATAGATTGACTTCAATCTTTAAGATTTTTAACTTTGAAGTGAAAATTTTGTAGGTATCTTTTCTACTTGGTGTTGTCCCTATATTTGTTGGTTGTATATACTCGGAGCTACTTGAGTACAGAAAATCTTGGGTTCCCTTGAAACCGTAAGTTTTCTTCAATGTGGTATTCTCAATAATGTAGTGGAGTTTAGCTATGAAGTAGCCCTCTGTATTGACTAGCCTTGAAAAGAGTTGCATTCTTCTAATGCAGTCACTCGGATAATAATCTGGTTGATTTGGGAGGGGTAGCGGAGAAGGACGATGACAAAGCTGATTTGTTGGAGGGAGGTCTTTCCCGATCGACATCTGTAAGGTTTCATAATTCATCAATCAGAACAAACATAATCAGGTTAGTGTTTCCAGCTCATGATTTTTTTCTAGTTTGTTTATTATAATTCTTGACCAGTTCTCATGCTAGGGTGTCTATGATTTATTGAATCTCAGGTTTTTGACTATGGAAGATTCGTTTTTACTGGAACACCGAGCAACCCTGAGAGCAATGTAAGTGAAAGCTACCTCAAGAAGTGATAATCTCTTTGTTTGTTATCCTATGTTAACATTAATAATCATACCTAGTTCGGAGTTTGGGGCAATCTTAATATATTTCTATATATGTGACCGCACGGAATTTCTTGGAGATTCTACCAAGGTACCAAAATATTTCACCCGCTTTGTATATTAAGTCTATGAAAGAATATCTATTTCAAATATTTGAAAGGTTTTGCTCATAGGACTTGGATTCCGTTGACAGAATTACAACCACGACCTTTTCATTTTTCTCTACGTTCTTCTCATCATTGTATCAGCCATGACATCTCTCAAAAAGCACAATGACAAGTCACCCATAACTGGGAAATCCATTCTTTACCTTAATCACCAACAGACTGAAGAGTGGAAAGGATGGATGTAGGCAAGTATATCTATTGGTTATTGGAAATATTTTCATTGCCTTTTATTGGCCAGTTACTGTGTCGTAGCTATTGTATATTGCCGCTTTCTAGATATTGTTTTCATGTCTTACTTTTTTACAGGTTTTGTTCTTATTGTATCACTACTTTGCTGCGGCTGAGATATAAAATGCAATCCGTATCTTTATTGCTGCTTATGTTTGGATTACTGGTTTTGGAAACTTCTCGTACTACTATGTCAGAAAGGATTTCTCTGTTGCCCGTTTTGCACAGGTGAAACTACTCACTCCATGATGAACCCTCGTCATTGTACTTTAGCTTCCACATCTGAAATCTTGTACTCTTACAGATGATGTGGAGGCTGAACTTCTTTGTAGAATTTTGCTGTATTGTTCTCAACAATGATTACATGTTTTATTACATCTGCCCAATGGACACTCTTTTCACTCTAATGGTCTATGGAGCTCTGGGTATCTTCAACAAGTACAATGAGATAGGATATGTGATGGCTCTGAAATCTGGGTATCTTCAACAAGTACAATATTCTTGGTAGTTAACTTCTCTGGATCTGCTCATATACTCTATATGGAATGAAACAGTTCAACAATATTTTAAGGGGTTTCTAATATTTAGAAATTGCTTGTGAACAACTGCAGGTTACAGTGACCCTGCGAAGCCCGATCTTCATCGTCTGCATGAATGGCACTTCAGATCAGGCCTTGACCGCTACATATGGATCATCGGAATCATTTATGCCTATTATCACCCAACTGTAAGCTCTTTAACTGAAATAAACTTCAAATTTTTCTATTTTTTTGTGGTGCCGATGTAATAAACTTAAAAAATTAGGATCATTCTCTAGGTAAATAGATGGATGGAGAGGTTAGAGGACTGTGAAACGAAGAAAAGACTGTCCATAAAATCTACTATAGTTACTATTGCTGTGCTTGTAAGTCATTTCAGCTATCGTTTTGTTTGTTGGGTGTTCCATTTGTTCATATACATTGATATATATATATATATTTATATATTTCTTGTTTGGTCACATCTTAGGTTGGCTATGTGTGGTATGAACGTATTTACAAACTGGACAAGACTAGTTACAACATGTATCATCCATATACATCTTGGATCCCCATCACGTGTGTGCATAAATTCTCTCTTTCGTCTTTATATCTCTCCCGTATTTCACTTGCTGGAACTGAAACATAACTTGTCATTTGGTTTTTGGGTTCTAGTGTTTACATATGCCTTCGGAATTTCACCCACCAGCTTCGAAGTGTCTCATTGACTCTCTTCGCATAAGCCAACTCGCACTTGAGGCTAAGGCTTGGTTTGGTATACTTGCCTCACTTCTGTAAAAAATTCATTACGTTTCCTTGTGCAGATGGCTCGGCAAGATCACTTCATATATGGCTAAGGTTTGTTTTCAGGCAACATAAATCTTGTTTTGGTTGAAGCTAATTCGATCTCTTGTTGAACTAAGCACACAAATTTTCAGATCAAACATGCCTGATGGGCAGCCAAAATGGCTTCTCTCTATTATTCCGGGATACCCTATGCTCACAACTGCGATATACGTTCTAGTAAGAAACCGTAACTTCTTTTCTCCCTGATCTTCTCTATTACCAAACTTTCTGAAACATCTATGTGTTCTTCTTGTTCTATAGATATCTCACCGTCTCTTTGAACTAACCAACACGCTCAAGGCGGTTTTCGTACACACAAAAGACAACAAGCGTCTTTTCTTTAACTTCATAGCTGGGATCGCCATCGCTCTTCCTCTTTATTGCTTCTCATTCGTTCTTCTTCAGATTAAAGTGTGAGTCCCCAAATCGTCTCATGGCCATTTACTCATCAAAAATCTAATGAAAACTCTTGAAATTTTTTTGCAGGTAGAAAGAAGTGCTGATTCTTTGTGTTTCTTCATTGGGGTCTCATCAAAGCAAAGCTTAATAGGAAGAAAAGAAAAGTAAGCTTTGTGGATAATTTTCTTGTGCACATTCAGCTTTGGAGGTCGTTCAACAAAGGCAAGACCAAGAACCGCAGAATCGGCATACAAAATCGTTGTGATTTTTCAATTTTTTGTTCTAGATAGTTTCTTTAGATCTTGTTTTGTAAGCATTAAGCAAACAATCTATGTGGTTCCTCCAAAAATGTATATTGATTTTAACGTATTAATCAAGTTGAAAAGTCTCAAGCTTGAATTATGAACCAGTTTCCACTTTCCATGCATGTTACCACAGCAGCATAAGTACTAATCCGAAGTCTCTTCACTCTTCTCAAATGTGTTGCCAGTCCCATCGGTGCTTAATGATCTTATTGTCGACATCCAAGTTTCTTTAAGTTGATCTATCAGTTTACTAACTAAATGCATAGTGAAAGATGTTAACAATGACATTACAACATACAGCTAATTTGCTAGAATCCAGTGGATTCTAGTTAGTCAATATTTAACTACTCACATGGTATTTAATAAGTGTGACATTCTCAATTTTGGATCTTTGTCATCTAAATTTTATTTTTTATAAATAATGTTTGAGCTACCACAGTAAGAGTCTCCACATTTTATCAAGTATCATGTTGTCTACACCATGCACCATATCTTTCACTAGGAATATGTGCCAGTCGGTAAAAGATCAGCTATGGAAAACTTCTGAATAACTCCGAGTGACTAGTAAGTATGAAACATCAGTTTTCTAAAAACATCCTTAAAACATGTAAACATCTTTTGTAAATGTGTTCTCTCTGATATTCTCAGCTTAAGCAGATCACAGAAGCAAGCAAAACTCAAATCATGATGGATGGTGAATCATCATCATCAGTACCTATATTGAAGAATCGTAAGAGGTGGTTTCGTATCTTCGTTTATTCCTTCTTTGTTCTCTCCTGCCAAGCAACATCTACAATTCTTGGTAGACTACTTACCGGTTTCTACTTACTCTCTCATTTGGGCTTTACAGTTAATTTTCACAGCTTTCTTCTCATACATCTTAAACTCACAAAAGTTCACTCCTTACATAGTGAATTCTCTGTTTCTCCTCATCATTTCCTCTATTCTACTTGTGTTCAACAATGAATCACAAGCCATACATGTCTCTAAAGCCAAATATGCAATAGGCTTCCTGTGTACCGTTTCTGCTTCTGCTATGAGTGGACTGATTCTGTCTCTCGTACAGCTCATACTCCGAAAAGTTTTAAAGAATAATACATTCTCAACAGTCACTAACATGGTTTTTTATCAGTCTTTAGTTGCAACTTGTGCGCTTCTCGTTGGACTTTTCGCGAGCGGGGAGTGGAAAACTTTAACAGGTGAGATGAAGAGCTACAAACTTGGAGAGGTTTCATATGTAATGACATTGGTTTTTACAGCTATTACTTGCCAAGTTAACACTATTGGTCTTGTTGGATTGATCTTTGAGTCATCTTCTATTTTCTCTAATGCCATAACCGCTGTGGGATTACCTATTGTCCCGATACTAGCAGTAGTAGTGTTTCATGATAAAATGGATGGGACTAAAGTCATCTCCATCATTTTAGCAATTTGGGGTTTCATTTCATTTGCTTATCAACATTACCTTGATGACAAAAACTTGAAGAACCTTGAAGGGAGTTCCTAATCTTCCACCTCTTTCATCACAAGAGAAAGAAGATAGAGACACGAAACAAAGCATAGCGATAGATATTATTCACAAGGCTAGTTAGTGATCTCTTAAACTTTTCCTGTAATAAGAGAAAGTATAAAATGTGTGACTCTTTTTCATTGCCATAAGAGTAATTCAAGCCATAGCAACTTATACAGAACAAGCAAGTTCAAATATTAAAACACCTTATGCCAAAAGAGAATTACATTTTTTGGTTTTTAAATTCTGTGAAAACATAAACAAGGTCAAAATCAAAACCATACTCGTATTAGTCCATCTCAACTTTGCTGCCACACTTCTCGATCATCATTAACTGAAATTATCTTTCCTCTAAGTTTCATCAGATGAGTAAGAATCACATTCATGTCAGGTCGATCTTCAGGTCTTGAGCTTGTACAGAACAAACAAAGCTTCAAATGATCTTTAGTAGACTCTTCTTGTCCCTGAGAAACGATAGAAGACCTAAGTTCTGGATCAAGATTGTTATTAGAGATCCAAGGAGACCAAACGCGTCAAGTTCCCAAAGCTCTCAGGGATTCCACCAGAGAGTCTGTTCCTTGAAAGGTTCAAGCTTATGATCATATACATTCCTCCTTGTTTGAAGACTTCATCTGAGATCTAAACTTAGAGATTGTTCCGCGAAAAAATCCAGTAAGAAGACGTTTTTGCATGCCTTTAAAGATCTTGGAATAGACCCGGAAAAGAGACTGTTCGAAAAGTCGATTTCTTGAACCATTTTAAGATTTCCAAGATCGTTCGGGATGGTCCCAGTGAAGAAGTTGTTTGAGAAGTAGAGGTTAAGGTGAATGTTTTTTATATCGAAGATAACAGCTCATCAGGGATGGTTCCAGTGAGAAGATCGTCGGAGATATCATATGTGTTGAGTTGAGATGCGAAAGTGACGAGACTTGCAGGTATAGAAAATGATTTGACTAAGGTTTACAAAAACATTATCTAAGATCTAATCATAAAATAGCTATAATGACAGTTTGGCCGAGTGGTCTAAGGCGCCAGATTTAGGCTCTGGTCCGAAAGGGCGTGGGTTCAAATCCCACAGCTGTCAAATTTTTTTACTCCTTCATTGATCGTCTTATTTCCAATCAAAACAGAGAGATTTTTTAAAAATAGAGTCGGTTCCACGGTTGGCCAATTAATTGGATTTATCGATCAAAATCCGATTAATCGCTGATTTTTTCTGATTTTTTCCGTTTTTTTTTTTGAAAAATTAAAAAAAAAAAATTCAACCCAAAATTGATTTTTTGGTTGAAATTACTAGTTTAATTACTTTAATATTATGAACAAAATTATTTTCATGTGTATTTGGAATTTTAATTGTATATTTTAAATATATCTTTGATGAATGTTATTTTTATGAAGTAAAAATTTAGAAATAATCTAAATACTTGAAAAAATTTTGTAGTGACAAATTTATAAAACTTTATATATTATATTATATCAAAGTTATAAATTTAGTGATGATTTATAAATTAAAATAAGTTAAAAATACTATTAAAACCTCTAAAACTAATTCCCGATTAATCTCATAGGCGCTAGACCCACCCCACCGTCCGACTAGCGCCTAACGAGTTTTAAAAAATTAAATATAATTGTTGAATAGGTCACACGTTAAGCATAATATGGACGAAAAAAAATTATTTTTAAATAGGTCAAGGTCAAGTAAATATAATACGATATTATTGTTAAATGAGATTGAGTAGTTATGATCTTTGTTCTAAAATTCGGCTACCTAGCCGATTAATCGACTTCCTAGGTATTAGGCGAAGGTAGACCGTCGCAGTTTTCCTAAAATCGGATTGTTTCCGCGGTCGGGCGATTAATCGGTCAAAATCCGATTAATTGGCGATTTTTTCCGATTTTTTTTTTGAAAAATTAAAAAAAAAAATCAACTCAAAATTGAATTTTTAGTTGAAATTATTAGTTTAATTACTTTAATACTATGACCAAAATTATTTTCATGTGTATTTGGAACTTCAATTGTATATTTTAAATATATCTATGATGAATGTTATTTTTATGAAGTAAAAATTTAGAAATAATCTAAATACTTAAAAAATTTGTATAGTGACAAGTTTTTGAAACTTTAAATGTTATATTATATTAAAGTTATAAATTTTGTGAAGATTTATAAATTAAAATAAGTTAAAAATACTATAAAAACCTCTAAAACTAATCTCCGATTAATCCCTGTTTATTCTCCGATTAATCTCTTAGGCGATAGATCCACTCCCGCCGCGCATAGAAAGTTTTAAAACATTAGTTATGATACATATATATATATATATTTATATAATAAAGTTATTTCCTACTCTATATTAACTAATATACTCACATAGTTTTTATGATATCTTCTACATGATTCTAAAACATCCTATAGTTTTATGGAATATATTGTCTATGTGATGTATACTATTATGAAAAGAAAAAAAGTAATTTTCTGCAACTGGCTGAATTATAGGTTAATGTAAATTCACGTTCTAATGCCAAATTTCCCATTTGGAGAAAGAGAAAAGGAATTGAAGTTCAAATTTTGAAGTGAAAAAAATTGTTGAGTTTTTGATTAAAAGGAACAATATTTGTTCAACACTATTAATTAATTAATAACACTGCTTAAATTTTAAAATCCTAGTTTTAAATAATATTTTCAAATTTTGGACTCAAAGTATAAACAATCAGCACCTAAGTATGAGGCTAATTCCAATTTGGGTCTTTACGCATTCCAATTTGGTACAGCTTTGTTAACAAATTAGAATATTATAGTCATTATCATAATACATTGGCAGGTTGACCTTTTTTTTTTTACTCGTTTTGAATAATCCTACAAAAAACAAGAATATATATATATATATATATATATATATATTTTGAATATATATATATTATATCATATATGAGATCAAATATAATATTTATATATGCCTATATTAAAGAATCGATAATGATATTCAGTTTTTCATTTTGATAAAAATAATGATATTCAGTTACGAAAAAAATAAAAAATAATAAAGAATAGATAATGATGACGTATGGAGGAAATATCTTTAGAAAAGAAACAGAGTGCTTCCAACGTCAGAACACCTGCTTTGACTCTCATCTGTAAAGTGACATTTAGAAACGCGCTTCTGGTCAATTTCTCTATATTACCAAATTACCCTCAATTTCTCCCTGTACAAAACTTTTGTTCGTCTTCGAAGACTCTATAACAAACAACAGAAACATAAACAAAAACAGATAGTAACTCTTTATTCTTTTCTCTGTAAAGTTCGATTTTTTTGTAAGGAGCTGAAAGATTAAGAAAGATGGGTAAAGGGAAGTTTTCGATATTCAAGACGACGCAAGAAAGGACCAGCTTTAAGTTTTTAGGACTTAGAGGTATAAAATGGAAGAGATTGAATCTGAAGATGTCGTTTCTTGAAACTTTGAAATACAGATTCATGTCTATCATCGAAGCTATGGTTTTGGTCTCTAGGCTTGCCTTTTTCTTTCTGTGTTGTGGTTGTAGATTCTAACACAATTTAGTTTCTTTTTTTTTGGGTCAACTCTGTTTTGTTTTTTGTATTTTTTTTTGTTTATATGTAAAATTTGATTCTTTATTCTTTCAATTCAATATGAAAATTTTCTAATTCGTTCCTGTTTTCTTTTTATGATTTTATACCCTGTAAGTGAAATTAATGAATCAAAATGTAAATTTTGTAATCAAACATGTAAATTACTTACGTGAGTACCACTCGTTAACTTATTTTTAGGGATTGCTTCTTTTTGATATTGAAAACTTATTTTGGGTTATTTTCTAATTTGTTTTCTTTCTAATGTAACTAATTTATTTTGGATGCATCCAGGTTTTTGTCCACTGTCCCAATATTACAAAAATAAAAGGGTAGATGCTAAAAAGAACATGGATAGTAGTAAATGAATTTCTGTTCTCGAGCTTTAGGCCAAGCTATATATTAACTTTAACATTATCACAATTGATATATTTCATTCATCACATACAAGTGAATATGTTTTTTTTTTAATTTACAAGTGAATATGTTAAAATTTACAAGTGATTGTCAATCTAATAAAAAATAATATGCAAAGACTAAAGCGTTAGATTGTGTATATGAATTATACAATATGATATAGAACCTCTAAATTTTCAATAAAATGTTATAGAACTTTGATTGATCCAATCGGTCAAAATGGATTAAACCCATAATCCGAATACTATCCATTATATATCTCTCTCTCTCTCTCTCTCTCTCTCTCCAAATAGGAGTGTTTAATTTAGATCCGTTTAAATTTGAAAAACCAAGCATAAATGGGAAGAAAAATACGTGACTTGGTCAATTTATGGTTTAGATGACAAATATTTTTATTTTACTGAAATGTTTGAGATTCGATAAAGACTGAAATATGGTTTTCCCAGTCGAGTTTTATATTATTGTCATTACATAATGATTCCAACGAAATCGAATCTCAGTAGCATACATGTTCTAGAAAGAGTCAAAAGTCTTTTTTGCGTGCACTTTATGTTTGTGCAACTTGAGTCAACGTAATAGAAAATTAACCGATACAAACGGATATTGGATTAGTCAACAAACTCAATGCCGAGTTTTTTCTTTCTTTCTTCTTTCTGGCTAATATTGACTTGTAAAACAAACGGTACAGTACGTACATATGAGTTTAATTGGGAGTACATATATAGTAAGAAAAAAATGGAGGGAAGTCTCTTGAAACTCGTACTCTTATATACATCACACATGAGATCTTCATTAGATCAATCAAGAGCAAATCATATCTTCCAATTCTACACATGTCACAACTATATAATCGTTTATATTTAAACTTGCCGTATCCAACCGAATCCCAATACATACATTGAAATAGAAAAAAGAATGAAGATGGAGACTTTCAAATGGAGCTCTTTATATGTGAGGAAAATTCGAAGACGCATGTACAATTACAGGAAATCATACTTTTCTTACTATCAAGAACATCTATGAAGAAAAATCTCATAGTAACCATTGGATGGGAAATTTTCTCTTTGAAAGTGATCGAAGATATTTTATGCAAGTGATAACAAACCCTCGAAAGTGGCCAATGATTTACTTTTGACAAGTAAATTATTGAAATATCAAAGAGATTCCTACAACGAAATTCTAAATTTGTTGGTAAAAAGACAAACTTTTTTGTGCTAACTATATAACTAAAAATGAATTCATTTAATGTATATCATGTTTGACTAGATTGTAGTACTCCAATTTGACATCCGATCGTTAGACGGAGAACATCATCGTTGTATATGAACATCATCGTTCGTCTGGATTAAAGTAACAAACAAAGTTGTATGTAAATGCTCTCACGGGCCTAATCTTTCAATTTTCCTATTATGTAAGCCACACATTGTGTGGAAGTAATTTTTGTTTGGTAATTTAGATTATAATAAGAATCTAAAATTTGAAATATTTATAAATAGATATTCATATTGTGTTGGAATATATTGCCTTTAATGAGTTCTGTGTATTTTTCATTGATATTACTTTTTAATAGTGACATTTAATGTAATTTTAGTAGATTCTACTATTGTAGGTTATTTTTTTTTAAATTAATGTACTTCTATAATATTCTGATTTTAAAATACACTCCACAAATTATATTGGTATGAAACTTATTACACTTCAAAACAAAAAATACAAATGTCAAACATATATATATATATATATAACTGAAATGGTAAGTTCCCCACCTTTTTAGTTCTCAAACAACTTTTCTACGATTCTTATAGATTCTAAAGAGATAAAAGTATCAGAGACTCTTAGTCTTAGTCTATAACTTTTTATACTAGATGATTATTTTGTATTTTTAACTACAATTTTCATCTATTGGATCACTGGGGGAGTTATATTTTCCAAATAATCACTTAAATTAAAGTATTTCAATTAAAATTCACTTGTTACAAACTAAATGTTAAATGCAAATGATTTTTTTTGCATTTAACAAACCTTAAATGCAAATAGAAGTAGGTTTTCCAAGATTGTTGCAAAAGCTTGGAAAATAGTTTGTATGTCAAACATGTAAAAAAGTGAGAAGAATTTACTTGCAAATAGAAACGCAAACGTAAAAATAACATTTGATATATATATATAGGCATATATTTATTTATTTAATAATTTGTAATTCAATATTTTGTATTTAACTTTGTAATACTCTTTCTACTTCAAATTTAATAGAATATTTTATCGGAAAAGGACATTACATAGGGGTTGTTTGTGGTAATGACTATCGAGTTCTTTAGAATTGCGGCAATAATGTGAATGTCCGAGTTTCTTTGCTCGGAAACTGTGTTTCTTAGATTTTCCATGTGTTCTTTCCTTATTGTATTTTTGGTTTATTTTGTGTTTACCTGTTTTTGAAGACTCTGTCATAATTTTGTGGTCATTCTGTGTTCTAAATCATCCACTGCAGTAACAAATTAAAACTGATATAAATACTTAACAGGTTTAAAAAATGTTGACAATTGTACATTATCATTCAAACAAGTAACATAAAGTGTAATAAGACTTTTATGAGGATAAAACTGGGTGGTGAACAACTTATACCAGCTTTGTACTTACAACTTTCATTGGCTTTTTAAGATCAATGCCCTCACGTGAATACCGGTTGACCCACCTCACCCAACTCTATTTAATTACATTTCGAGTACTTATTTTCCTATTACTTTTTCCTTTTATAGGTAATTTCGTCTACATGTTTTAAAAATTTAAAAGGGATCATAAAGTATTTCTTGAATAAAAAAAATAATAACATTACTTAACAAAAAAAAAACAAGATAATAGTGTATTTGAAAAGTTCATGCTCAACTTTGACATGTCTTATTTTACGGGAGGCTAAACTTTGAGGGACTAGTGAACTATACAAATTGTAAGCGTGTAGGTTCAGATAAACTGAGCCAAGTGGCCGTGTCAACTTTACCTTGAGCACGGGTTCTCGACTCCAAGTTTCTTTAGACTTAGTAATATAAATGGGCTAGTGGACAACTTTAAAAAGATAATAAATTGAAAGATCACATTTATTTGAAATGTTTGTGTTAAAAACTAAAAAGAACTATACATATATGCAACGTAAATACTAATGAGAAAACAAGTAGAAAAAATATTACTATTTCCTCTATGTTTTATCAACGGATTCAAGTGAAAGTTGTACTATTTCACATTTGTTTTTGTGAAGATGTTCAACAAATCAATTAAAAAAACTTTAGAATCAAACCACTAAGACTATTCGATAATTTTGAATAGCCGAAGTAAAATTCATCTAGACCGAATCGAAACGTGTTAGTTAGTTTTAGCAAAGTAATGCTATTTATGTAGATTCAAAAAAACCAAAATCGAATCCGCGAACTTTCCGAAAAACTTTAATCCAAAATGTGAGTGAGTAAATATTAATAGAAAAACTCAATCCTAAATACAGAAATAATACTCGAGCCAAAATGTAAACAAGTAAAAATACTGATATTTGATATCCAACCTTTATTCGTAAAATAATAGAGTTATGATATCCATTATTCGAAGTTACATGTACTTTTTTGAAGCCAATATAATTTCCCAATCATATTTTCTGGTGACCAAATGTAGCCTAATAAAACATAAGGCTAAAAAACAGTTATAAATGTATAGGGACTTACAAAAAAGTTAAATACATATTTTTATGTGTTTTTTTGTTAATTATTTGTTTATGTGTCTTTCGCACTATATAATATTGCAAATTTCAATTTATTAATTTTTGATATAATTTTTTCTATTAAATTTGTAATATCGATTTGATAATAATGAAATTGTAAGAATTACGATATTCATTGGGTATAAATAAATATTTCCCAACCCTACTTTGTACTTGTAGAGACCAAATAGTAAAAAATAATAATATTAAAGGACTTGCAAAAAAGCTTGTCTCAGTATAATAAGAACATTTCCTAAATCCAGACGAACTCAAGCTGTTTCACAAAACACACATCACACACCATTTCACAAAACATCGTACTTATCGCCTCTCTCTCGTTCTCTCTATCTCTCTCGTTCTCTCCTAAGATCCACCATGCAAGCTCTTCAATCCTCTTCTCTTCGTGCTTCTCCACCAAATCCACTTCTAAGACCATCAAATCGACTATCACATCAGATTACCAATGCAAGACCCATCAGAAGACGCTCATTCATCTCTGCATCAACCACTGTTTCTGCTCCTAAACGTGAAACAGATCCGAAGAAACGAGTTGTGATTACTGGTATGGGTCTTGTATCTGTCTTTGGCAATGATGTTGATGCTTACTATGAGAAATTGTTGTCTGGTGAGAGTGGGATTAGTTTGATTGATCGTTTTGATGCTTCCAAGTTTCCTACTCGATTTGGTGGTCAGATCCGTGGGTTTAGCTCTGAAGGTTATATTGATGGTAAGAATGAGCGTAGACTTGATGATTGTTTGAAGTATTGCATTGTTGCTGGCAAAAAAGCTCTTGAAAGTGCTAATCTTGGTGGTGATAAGCTTAATACGGTACATTCTCATTCTCATTCTCTTCACAATTGATCCAAAGTTTCAAATTTTCAGATTGATTTGTAGTTAAATTTAGATCGACCTATGAACATCTAGAGTTAAAGTTTCAGCATTTTAGTTCTCTGCTCAAATTTTGAGTTTTATTGGTGATAAGCTTAATTCAGTACATTCTCTTTCTCATTGGCTTTAGAATTGATTCAAAGTTTCAATTTTTCAGATTGGTTTGTAATGAATTGGGTGTGGAGTTGAAATTGATGAGTTTAGATCGAACTAGGCACATCTAGAGTTAAAAATTTCAACATTTTATTGAATTTTTAGTTCTACCAACTCAAATTTTGAGTTTTAGTGTTGAGAAGCTTAATACAGTGCATTCTCATTCTCATTAGCTTAGAACTGATCCAAAGTTTCAATTTTTCAGATTGGTTTGATGAATTTAGATCGAACTAGGCATATCTAAAGTTAAAAATTTTAACATTTTTCTTGAAAATTTTAGTTCTACTAACTCAAATTTGAGTTTTAATGGTGATAAGCTCAACACAGTATATTCTCATTCTCTTAGAACTGATCAAAAGTTTCAATTTTTCGACTTAATTTGAAAATAAACTTGAAATCAATTGGGTTTGGGTTTGTTGCAGATTGATAAGCGGAAAGCTGGAGTACTAGTTGGGACTGGAATGGGAGGTTTAACTGTATTTTCAGATGGAGTTCAGAATTTGATTGAGAAAGGTCATAGGAGAATAAGTCCATTTTTTATTCCTTATGCTATAACAAACATGGGTTCTGCTTTGTTGGCGATTGATCTTGGACTTATGGGTCCAAACTACTCGATTTCGACTGCTTGTGCTACTTCTAATTACTGCTTTTATGCTGCTGCAAACCACATTCGTCGTGGTGAAGCTGATATGATGATCGCTGGTGGAACTGAGGCTGCTATTATTCCTATTGGGTTGGGAGGTTTTGTTGCTTGCAGGGCATTGTCTCAGAGAAATGATGATCCTAAAACTGCTTCGAGGCCGTGGGATAAAGAAAGAGATGGTTTCGTTATGGGTGAAGGAGCTGGTGTTCTGGTATGTTTTAAAAAATCTTACTTTATGTGTGTGGTAGCCTGTTTTGGTCTAAATTCAAAGAGTCTGATGAAACTTAAGGATTTGATACATTGTTATCTTATGCTGAGAGTCCTACTTATAAATGATGAAACTTGCTTTACCATAGTTGCTTAGATGTGGAAGTATCCTTGGACTTGAATTTTACTACTCTACAAGTTTGGTTTGTTTCACCATGAGATTGGCTCATGCATTTGACATGATTTTTTGGAAAGACATATTGGTTATATTATTTATTGTACGGTCTATTAGGTGATGGAAAGCTTGGAACATGCGATGAATCGGGGTGCTCCAATTGTAGCAGAGTATCTTGGAGGCGCTGTTAATTGTGATGCTCATCATATGACTGATCCAAGAGCTGATGGACTTGGTGTCTCTTCATGCATTGAGAGATGCCTTGAAGATGCTGGTGTATCACCTGAGGAGGTAAAAACACAAACTTTTCAAGCTTCTTAAGGTTTATGGCTATCTGAAACGTAGGGGTTTCGCTAATTTTATGTTATGTTCCTACTTATATTCATAGATTGTGATTCTTCTCCACGGTTTTTTTCAGGTAAATTACATCAATGCACATGCAACTTCCACTCTTGCTGGTGATCTTGCTGAAATTAATGCCATTAAAAAGGTATTCAAGAGCACTGCAGGAATCAAAATAAACGCCACCAAGGTTCGTCCCCAAAGCTACTGTGATTGAGTGTTCTTCTTCTACTCTGTATCATCCATATGATTGCTTTGTATTTCATGTTAATGACAGTTTTATGTTACAGTCTATGATAGGTCACTGCCTCGGTGCAGCTGGAGGTCTAGAAGCTATTGCCACCGTGAAGGCTATTAACACAGGATGGCTACATCCTTCAATCAACCAATTTGTATGTCTAATCTCTCCTTTATTAAAAGAAAACCATTTACATCATAATCAGTAAAAAGAACCGATGAAAAGACTTGGTCGATTTGCTCTTCCTGGGTTTAGATACCTCAGTTTTAAGTTGTAACTTTGAACTGTTGCAAGATTTGAACTTGTGGGTTAGTTATAGATTCTTTACACATTGTAGAACCCAGAACAAGCTGTGGACTTTGATACAGTTGCAAACAAGAAGAAGCAGCATGAGGTTGATGTTGGTAAGTGACGAGAAAAGCCAGCCTGCCTTGTCATTGAATTAAACAGACGGTTTCTCTGATAATGTCTTTGTGTTTCTGCTGCAGCCATATCAAACTCATTTGGGTTTGGTGGACATAACTCGGTTGTGGCCTTCTCTGCATTCAAGCCTTGATTTCTTCAGCCCCTTTAGGTTCTCTGCCACATCCGTTACATCATCCATCACCATCACCATCACCACTACCATAATCTTCGTTGCAGCTTCTTGGTTCACAAATTTGAGCTTTTTCTGTAGTCATTTTCGTTACTTTATTTATCATTCATATGTTTTCTTAATTGTTACTGAGTTTCTGAGATTTCAGATTTTGCTTGTTCACTCTTGTACGGAATGTTTGTGTATCTTAGTTCGTTCTATATTTTTGTAATTTATAAAAACAGAACTAAGAGAATCTTTGTAGTATTAGTGTTACGTGTTAGTCTCAGAATAATAATCCGGTTTAGGTGATTCTCATCTCATCTTATTTGATTTTTTTTTTTGTATAGATAAATTAAATTTTGAATTATAATAATTGACATCCACACAAGTGTTTGAAATCACGGGTTTAGTTTGGTTTTTATTCAATATGCATTGAAGTATGGTCTGATTTTATAGGTTTAGTTTTGAGTGTAAAACCAAATGTAATTTTAATTTTCGTTTAAAAGAACTCAAGAGTCAAGACTGTAGTACCGGTTTGGTGTATACCATTTTAAACCATAATTAAACGCCACCGGCACCGCCAGATAATATAGGCCCAATTCATATCAGCCCAAAATTGGTAAAATGAAAAGTACGTAAGAGTAAGGCCCAAATTAGATCGGCCCAAATTAGATCAGCCCAAACACTCTTCCCGCCAAAAAGGTTACAAGTCATCCTGATCCCGCCATAACAAGACCCTCACTCTGGAAATCGAAACACACAAAATCAGGTTTCACGAAGAAGGCGAAGATCCAAAGGCCAGATTCTGTAAGAAATGGATTTGCCAGAGGAAACAAGACTTCGCCACAAGCGAGATTTTATCCAATTTCTCGAAACTGTAAGTCAAATCTCCATATCTCACCATACATTTCGAGCTCTGTAATGAAATTTGAAATAATGGATTTGATGGCAATTGTAGATGTACATGGATGAAATCAAGTCACTGTTACAGCTTAAACGTCACCGTCTCATTATCAATATCTCTGACATTCATCACCACTTCCGTGATTCTTCTTCTAGGTTCCTTCACCTTCTTTATACTTCTTATTTGGGGATTTCATTGGATTTACGATTATTTATGTTTTTCTGATTTAAAGTTTGTTACTTTATTTTATTTTGTTTGTGTGTGTGTTTAGGATATTGAAGAATCCAATTGAGTATATGCAATCATTTTGTGACGCAGCTACTGAAGCTACTCGTAATATTGATCCTAAATACTTAAAGGAAGGAGAACAAATCCTTATTGGATTTGAAGGTCATTTTGTTTCTCGTTGTGTTACTCCTAGAGATCTTCTTTCTGAGTTTATTGGATCTATGGTTTGTGTTGAGGGCATTGTTACTAAATGTAAGTCTTTATTTTCACTCTACTATATCCAGTTTGTGAAATCCTTGTTTATGATTTACATGTTTTGCTTTCAGGCTCTCTTGTGAGGCCTAAGGTTGTTAAAAGTGTCCACTTTTGTCCATCAACTGGTGAATTTACCAACCGAGAATATCGTGATATAACCTCTCATGTTGGTTTACCTACTGGCTCTGTTTATCCAACAAGGGTAATTACTTGTTCTTGTTCTATATATCTTAGTTGCTGTAAGCATTTTCCTGTTGCTGAGTTTTTTGTTTTCAGGATGATAAGGGAAATTTATTGGTGACTGAGTATGGGCTGTGCAAATACAAAGACCATCAGACCTTGTCAATTCAAGAAGTGCCTGAAAATGCTGCTCCTGGTCAGCTTCCACGAAGTGTGGATGTCATAGCTGAGGATGACCTTGTTGACTCATGCAAGCCAGGAGATCGAGTGGCTGTTTTCGGTATTTACAAAGCTCTTCCTGGCAAAAGTAAGGGAAGTGTTAATGGAGTATTTAGGTGCGTGTTCTTACACACTCCTAAGTTCAAGATGTTTTTTTTCATTGTGAGAATATTAACTGAAACCGAGATCTTTCTGTGTAGGACTATCCTCATAGCCAATAATATCGCTCTGCTCAACAAAGAAGCAAATGCACCTATATACACCCCGAGAGACCTACAGAACATTAAAAAAATTGCAAAAAGAGATGATGCATTTGATCTCCTTGCTAGTTCCTTAGCACCTTCTATTTATGGGCACACTTGGATAAAGAAAGCAGTAATTCTATTAATGCTTGGCGGTCTTGAAAAGAATCTCAAGAACGGAACCCATTTAAGAGGGTAAGTCTTGTTTGAAAACAAATTTCAGCTTATGTTCACTGAATCCTTTTTGCCTAACTGATTTTTCCTTCTTCACTTGAAAACCAATCTTATGATTTCAGAGACATTAACATGATGATGGTTGGTGATCCATCTGTTGCCAAATCTCAACTTCTGAGAGCAATAATGAATATCGCACCGTTGGCTATATCAACCACAGGCCGTGGCTCTTCCGGTGTTGGGTTAACTGCTGCTGTGACTTCTGATCAAGAAACAGGTAAACACACATAAAAGCCTTTTGACATTTTCCCCCTTGAACTTCAAATGTCCAAACATGAAATTAGAGAAAGGTCAAAGTGCTAATTATCATGAAAATCAATTCTCATATTCATCAGGGGAGCGAAGACTAGAAGCTGGTGCAATGGTCCTCGCTGATAAAGGTATTGTGTGCATTGACGAGTTTGATAAGATGAACGATCAGGACCGTGTTGCTATACACGAAGTGATGGAGCAACAGACCGTAACAATTGCCAAAGCCGGTATCCATGCATCACTGAATGCTAGATGCAGTGTGGTTGCAGCAGCAAATCCCATATATGGAACTGTAAGTTCACACAGAACTTGTCCTAATCTGGTGACTCTATTGACTAGTATCCCTTATCCAAATGACTTACTCTTTTGCCTGCAGTATGACAGATCACTGACTCCAACAAAGAACATTGGACTTCCAGACTCCCTGCTTTCTCGTTTTGATCTGCTTTTTATTGTGTTGGATCAAATGGATGCTGGAATCGACAGCCTGATATCAGAACATGTCTTGCGCATGCATCGTTACCAAAATGATAGAGGTAGGCTACAAATCATGCTTCTCTGGGTACTAAATATTTTACAACCCATGCCTTGAAACATGTCTTGGCTTTTGAATGAACCACAGGTGTGGCAGGGCCAGATGGGAGCTTGCCATATGGAAGAGAGGAAGATGGTGAAAGTGAAGTGTTCGTTAAGTATAACCGAATGCTACATGGGGAGAGGAGTAGAAGAGGCCAAATAAAAGATAAAACTCTTACGATTAAGTTCCTGAAGAAGTACATTCACTATGCCAAGAACCGAATTTTGCCAGAGATCACTGATGAAGTGAGACATTGAACTCTATTATACAGTCTTTTACGTTTCTGATAAGCTTTTTAACTAAAGCATTGAAATTTCAGGCATCTGAACGTATTGCAGAAGCATATGCAGATCTCAGAAATGCAGGTTCTGATACTAAGGTAAATCATTTCGTAACTTAACCTTGGACACTGAGTGTTGTATTTGCCTCTTAGGAACCTTGTGTTTCACATGACCATCAACATTTCTGTAGACTGGAGGTACGCTTCCAATAACTGCCAGAACCCTAGAGACAATAATCCGTCTTGCCACGGCACATGCCAAATTGAAGTTGAGCAAAGAGGTAACAAAGAAACTTAAAATGATTTTGCTCTCCTAGTCGTGAGCACAGATTCACTCTTAAAATTATATCTTCTGTTTTGAAAGGTTACTAAATCGGACGCAGAGGCTGCCTTGAAGCTTATGAACTTTGCAATATATCATCAAGAACTCACAGAGATGGATGAACGTGAGCAAGAAGAAGAGCGTCAAAGGGAACAAGCAGGAACAGAACAGGAAAGAACACCAAGTGGTCGTAGAGGCAGTCAACCCAGGACTAATGAAAATGGAGATGGGAATAATGTCGAAAGGTAACTGATTAGCTTTAATCTCTCCTCCGCTGAAACTCATTCCGCAGATTTCTTAGTCCTAGTACATTGTTCTTCTTTATCAGTGAAACAGCAGATCCAATGGAAGTAGATGAACCTCCTGCAGAGCAATTCAGTGGCACGGTCTCTGCGGCAAGGATTGAAACGTTTGAGCGAGTGTTTGGGCAGCACATGAGGACACATAGGCTCGATGACATTTCTATTGCAGATATAGAGACTGTAGTCAACAACAATGGAGTTGGAGCTTCTCGTTACTCTGCAGATGAGATAATGGCTCTCTTAGAGGTATGTCACAAATTAAGGAAAAAAGGTTTCTCATTCTTTTTGGTTTTTCTTATAATTTCTTAACATATTCATTCTTTGTTGGTTTATGCAGAAACTTCAAGATGATAACAAAGTGATGATAAGCGACGGCAAAGTTCATATCATTTGATCTGAAGAATTCCATATTGATTGCATCATTTCATATTAGAACTCCAAATAGTGTAGTAGAGTGAAAAAAATTGGGGACTAAAGTATCATTTTGTAAAATATTTATTCATATTTTTTAAGTTGTAGTTGCATCTATCAATTAAGTAAAACCGATGACAAAGGCTTAAGAAATGCATTCCATTGAGATGTGGGATTTATAGTTGATAGTTGATAACCAGTTTAACAACGTACAAGTGCTATGCTTTTTTTTTTCTCATTAAGTGCATTGTTCAGAGTTATGAGTTATCAATGTAACAAAAATAACAGAAAACGTAGATATAAGACCACAAATTTATATTATTAGCTGCTAATGATTTTACTGCAATATAACAGGAAGTAAATCAAATCTTGTTTCTGAACTCTATCAAATTGTTACTTTCTTAATTCACCAAAACTTGCCAATACACAACAACACAAACTAAATACCAAAGTGAAGATTTGGAGGACTTGTAGATGGCACCGAAAAAGCCCAAATCCAGAACATCTCAGTTTATACTAACTACATATATTTTTCACATTTTTCAAAGCCAAACAAAACCACACAATAATGCCACCGGAGATTAAGAAAACGATCAAACTTAGAGACTGGTTTGAGTAGATGTGGGAGGAGGAGAAAGCGCTTTACCACGCCCCATAGTGAACCCTCTGGTCCCATCAGGCATTCTCGGGCCAGGAGGACGTTTTGAGACCTCAACGGGATAATGATTATGATGGGAAGATGATGAAGCTGGTGGTGCGCTTCCATGTCCTATGGAAAATTTAACAAATAGTGTGTCAACATTTCACCTTCGCTTTCCTTAGTTGCAATAAGTGAAGAAAATATGGCCTTTCTCTAAAACTATACCAATACCGTTGCCGCCTTGATGATTCTGTCGTCTTCCACGTCCCCCACCTCTGCCTTTGTTTCCATTTTTGTCCTTCTGATGATTGCCACTATCCTGCAAATGATTAAAGGAGGATCTGAAATTATTAACAGCTGTATCGTGTCCTGTTTTAATGGTAGTGTTAAGGTAATAGTAATAAAATGGAAGTTACATCATCAGCAGGATTATCAGAAAAATGGTGACGGTGATGCTGATGTTCATGCGAATTTTTGTTCTGCTCGCCTATAGTTTGATCATGACCTCGGCCTGTATTGTCCTTCTCTTTATCAACTTCCCTCCTAGCTGGTACTCTCTGTACAAACTTCCCCTGGAGTGAACAATCAACCAGTTAAGAGAAGCTATAATCTGATTCCATAAGTATTATTTAAGTTAAAGAGTCTTCAAGGTTTACTTACTGCTTGTTCAAGAAGCTTAACTCGCAACCCATTTCTCCAGTCTTGCTCATTATTCAATGTAGCTGCCTGCACCCAACAGTAAAATGTTGTTAACCACACCCATTCCTTGGAGAAGAACATACTGATCCTACGATTTCTCATTTACACTCACCGCTTTTTCAGCTGCCTCCACTGTTTCATATTCCACAAAGGCATGTAGCTATAGCCAAAAGAAGAAGAAGCTAATTATTTATACATAGACATACGTATAAGTGCTTGAGCATCCATATAGGAAAGCTCTCCACAAATTTCTTACCCTGGTTCTGATGAATTTATCCTTTTTACAACCCTTTTCTGTTTCTCCAGCAGCATTTGGATCACATATGGATACACTTTGTATGCTGAAATGGCCGAAAATTTTAATGAGTATAACTAAGATGTAGCAACGATAGTAACAATATAAGATAGATAAAGTTAAGGCCTACCTTCCAGCTTTACCAAATATCTCTCGGATATTCCCATCTGAATGGTCCTCTGGCAAATTTTCTACCAAAACAGTACAATTCTATGGAACGCTAATTAGAACGAACAAAATTGCAAAGGAAGCAAAGACACAACCCAAAAGTCAGAAAAAGTCATATTTGAGGCAATTAATACCTTTGGATCCCTAATCTCAGGAAGAGGACTCAGCCGCTTCACCTTCTTCCCATCAAGGCTAACAACCTACAAGTTGACCAAACAGATACTAAACCTCTACGAGCTTCATTAATTCATACAACTTCTAACCACTGTGGAAAATCTTACAAGAAATGACGATTCCTTCAAGGCTGCAACTACCAAAGCATGGTCTCGAGTCAGCTTCTTCATTTTATGAAACGTAGCAATGGTAGATATAGGAACTACACAACGAAAAGAAAACCATTAACATTGTTCTTAAGCAATGATTTTAGATAGTCATGGAGCTACATAAACACAAAGCCAGTTTAATTTTCATTAACATGAAACAAACTTTTCAGCAATCAACATTAACCAACTTAAATACAACTTTCCACAATTGCCATATCTCTACTCAAGAGTGCTTAATTACACAACTACATATTTAACAATGGTCACAAAGTTTCATACTTTCAAGTAACAGAAAGTTTATAGCTACAATATGTAACATAAAATCAAAAGAGTCTGAATAAACTCACCAAACCCTTTTTTGTTTCTTTTTATAGCACTCAGAAGAAATTTGTCAGTATGCAAATTCTCATCACTAAAGTAATACTCAACCTGCAACAACAACAACAAAACTAAATTCAGAAATAAACCCAAAAATCGTAAAAACTGAAATAGAAACTTCAACTAAAATTCGAAATTAGAAAAATCTAAATCACAGTAAAAGAAAAAATTCAAGTATTCAAAAATATTGCCTGTCTAATGATCTTCTTCTTCAACTCATCGACGGGAACAACAACATCAGTCTCAATCAGATCATCACAATGATCATGATCATGATCATGATCGCGATCCTCGCCGCGAATTCGCTTGTGGTCAAAATCATCATCCGAGACAACAACATCATCGGAAGATGAAGCAAGTGTTGATGAATTGACTACATTTGACGGCGGCTGTGGCGGTTTAAAATTATCCACGGTGGCGTCTTCCGGTGCCTGAAGTGTGACAGCGGCGGGGACAACGGAAGAAGTATCCATTTAGCCGGAGCGAAGAGGAAGAGAAGACGAAAGACTCGCCGGAGAAGAGAGAAGAAGAAAGCTTGCGTCTCCTACTTTATTGCCTTTGAGAGTCTCTCTTCCTCTTACCTCTCAGTCGACGCGTCGTCTCGCTGCTCCATGTTTATACGTTAGAAGACTTTTTCGTCAGATCGATCAAGGGTTATTTTCGTCATTTGCTAACGTAATTGGGCTTTGATATTAGCCCATTTAAGATGCTTTCATTAGCCCAATAGTTTTCATTAGAAAAGAAGAAATTGTAGCAGATAACATATATGTATAGATTTTCTATACTTGTTGGAGAAAAATGAAACTGTCCATTTATATGTGAGCAAAAAAAAAAAAAAAAAAAATTCTAGTTCATTGCATTGTAATAGTTGATGATTTGAGCTGTTCTTTAATTTGATTTTCATTGTATACTTATTCAGTCATTTATCGACATTTATTCATCTCGGGTACATCTCAGTCATTAAGAATTTGGTCAGAATAAAAAGGAAAAAATCTTTTTCTTTTTTTTGACAAAACGTTGTAATTGATGATATATATCGTAAATGATGTGACGAAACATTGGTTTTGGTTAATTTGAACCCTAAACGATTAGGACATGAGAGATCAACTAATCTTTAGAAAATTCTATTGGAATGATGACTCGGAGATTAAGATTTTATGGTATCTCTTATCAACCACTTAAAACGAATGTTGATCTATACACTAACATATCATAAGATATAATATCATTTACCCAATGATCATTTATACATGTTGATAATGACCAATTAAAAGTGATTTATTAAGCATAACACTATAAATTTGACTTCCTATATATTAGACGAATCGTGTAAGATCACTTGTAAATTTTTGAAATGTAAATGGTCGAAATAAAAATGAGTTGATATTTGTTCACAAGGTTTTTTACCTTCATAAATTGTAAACTAAATCAAGAATGACCATCTAAGGTTTAACTTTAACATCAACCACATTTGTTAAACATTCTTTTTTTTTTCCTTCTAACTATTTTATTAAGAGTCGATGTTAGTAAATGTAACAATAAAAATGGATTAATCGTAATTATCAAATTTAATAGTTTTAAAACGTGAATTCCTCACTTTGTCCTTATATATATATATATATATATATATATCTAACTTGTTTTTTTTTTAATTAAGGGTTTATATATATATATGTATCTAACTTGAATTGATTGGTTGGTCCAGATATTTTTCATAATAAATGAAACATTATAACTTCATCTGCATGCCCATATAGTTCTCTTCTCGAATTGCCTTTAGATGCGATTGGCTTAATCCTTTTTTGGTCCACATTAGGTCCTCCACCAAATAAATGAGAACATTTATATTCTATCCTCTCTTTCTACAATTTGTATGGAGTCTATATCAACTACAAATTCTAATACTTTTGGCTATATATAGGTGATAATTACATTGTTTGATCAAGATTGTAAGTGATATTGTTACTATAATAACTAAAAGGTTTGTTTTATAGCATCTTCTAATGCTTTTAAAATCACGATAGGTTTATATCGTACACACATGTTGTTTTCTTTTCCAAATTAGAATATTTGATGTAACAACGCCAAATTATCTATGCCTTTTTTAACAACTAAAAAACACCAATATAGATAATATTCGACATAATTAATCAAGTATTAATTGTCGATGAAAACTAAAAGAAATTTGGCTGGTACAATAATTATAACGTAGAACATTCATACGATTCGTAGTCTTAAAATCGATTAAATTTCTTTTAATTTGTAAACCAACAATTCATATTTGTTGTATGCTTTGTGACAACGTTTCAAGAGAGAAAAACAATGTTTATTCCAATGATTCGAAAGAGACTTTAAGAACTCATTGTTTTAGTCTTCGATAAGATATAATTTTTTAAGAACTCCCTCCCCCAAAAATAGGGCTATATACTTTTTGTGTTGGTATCAAACTTGATAAATGGTTGAGTTGACCATATCCAAAATACACACTCATACCTCTCTCGGAGAAGTCACGA
This sequence comes from Nasturtium officinale, assembly GCA_963854855.1. NCBI lineage: Eukaryota > Viridiplantae > Streptophyta > Magnoliopsida > Brassicales > Brassicaceae > Nasturtium > Nasturtium officinale. Next base: position 542,084 of record OY978506.1, read on the forward strand.
GAAATTCGGAGACAAACAATAGGAAGCTTCAATTTCTAATAAGGAAAAAATATGGACAAATAATTATATATATATATATATATATATTTACAATTTGACATTTGCTTTTTCGCACTGTTATTGCAAATAAGAAGCTCTCATGCTTTTTTTTTTTACTGAAAAATGATAAAGCCGGTTTTCCGGTTCAACGTAAGGAAATTGAACCAAACTCCTTTAATTATCTATACTTTATAATCATAAAATCTACAAATATGTTTTCTATATATGATTGAAAGCAAAATTATAAATATTCTATGGTTAATTAAAATTTTCACTATAATCTAACACTCATTTTATAAAAAAAATAAACATGCAGATATAAAATTTTAGTCTAAGTAATGGTGTAAACAATAAGCGTTTAGCCTACTGATCCTAATATTATTACCATGTCATATTCATAATCATATTTTATCGGATTTTGTATATCAGAAAGTTCTTTTGAAGAAAGCATCACTAAAAAGTAAAACGTTATTCACGCCCTACTATATAACAAAAAGAACAAAAGAGTAAATTCTTTTACAAGTTTCCAAAAGAAAACTTTTCATGGGTTGCTTGATTATCAATCATGGTATCTTATTTTCCTTATGGTGAATTTGACTCTCTTTCTCAAAAAGTACCCTTACAGACTGAGAAAACATTTCAATAAAAAAACTCAGATTAATATTTATTTTAAAAAGTAATTTTCTTTTCACTTCTTACGCCCAAGAATCTTATAAGACGTACGTATTATAAAGATCATAACAACTTTCCAATCATATTTAGATTTTCCACTAGTGAGGCGTAAAGAACTTTGATAAGAAGAGCCAACTACAAAACAACAAAAATTTCTCCATTCTGATCAACGAATTATAATATCAATTTCCTTAACAAAAAATTATAATATAAATTTATATTATTCTAAAATATTCGACCTAATCAATGTGACTAAGTATTGAAAAATAATAATAAATATGACTATGTAAAAATGCTTGGTTTCGTTCACCATTTTAAAATGATTTTTTCTATATATCAACAGTTTTCAACTTCTTATTCTCACACTTCTACTGAAAATATTAACGATTCTGTCGTAAGGAATATTATTTATAGGTCTCAGTCTCACGGTCATAATATATTCTATGAAAAAAAATAAAGGCACTTCAATTGTCCATTTCTTTTACAAATTCTCCTATTCTTAATACAGTATGTTAATGTACGTGTCAATATTGAACTCATTTACAAGGAAAGGAAAATAATTCTTATGGCTTCTTTTCAACTTTTAAAGTCTTCAATTAATTTACTAAATCAAATTTAAGCTCTTTTAGTATTTATAGTTTTCTATGAATCACGGTTTAAAGAATACTTTCAATATATAAGGTGTTTTATAGATTTATGTTGTTATGGTTTGTTTTGGTTTCTTTTCAACTTCTAAAGTCTTCAATTAATTTACTAAACAAAATTAAGCTCTTTTAGTATTTATAGTTTTCTATGAATCAAGGTTTAAAAAATACTCCCTACATTTCGATATATAAGGGTGTGTTTTATAAATTTATGTTTGTTTCCATTTATTTCATTTTCTCACATATATATGCAAAATTTTAATGCACTTAATTTTTATAGCCATTTATATTTTGTAGTGTATCTTACACTGACTGAATCTTAATAAATACTTTGTGTTTAGGGCAAAACATTAAAATAATAAATTTATGTTGCTTCCTATACAAATCTTGTACTTTTAGCCAAAACATCACATATACCGAAATAAGAGAATGATTTCATTTGAGAAATAGTTAGAAAAATTTAACATATCCTAATACATATTAACTTCTATCATTATATATTCACAGTAAAAAAGTATATATATATATGTTGTATAATAATTTTTAAAGTTAGTACACATTATCAAATAAATTTAGTAGCAAATACTATTGATTCTTATAAGCGAAGTACACATGATAGATTGTTTTTTTGGATAAAAGATAGGAATATATTTGGTGATGATAATATTTTTTGCTAGATTTGATATTATTTTCAAAGTAATAATGCTATTTTAATTTTATGTCGGAAGGAAATTAAAGCACCTAATTATGAGGAAGAAAATTGAAGAGCAAACTCACAGAACTTTTGTCGTGTGGTTCCTAGAAAAAGAGAGTTTTAGAAAGGCTAAAACCATTTTTAATTCACAGGCTATATATACCTACCCAACAAAAAAACAAAATATTAGTGAATGATTTTATTTATGCTTTAGAATAAAAAGTTTCCCACGTTGTAGGACATGCCCGAGGATTTTCCTTTCGGTTTGGACCCTACCGGTCTTTAACTAGATTAAACCTAATCATTTTAGACTCACAAACCTACCACTATATTGAATCTAATTGTTCACATGTTTTAAAACTTAAATGTACAACTCTTCCTGAATCTATAGTGTAAAGTTTAATATACTTAATACTATCTAAACATTATTTTTCTTGAATGTAGAACTATATTTCTTAGGTAATCTATAAAACTAGTAAACAAAGTAACAAAACGGTACAAGAGGAAAAGAACATTTCGCATCAACAAAACTCTGTTCAAATTAAACTCCCACTAACTCTCCTAATTATAGTCTAATGACCATGAAAGGGGTCTAGAATACAATAGTTGACTTTAAGTATAATAGAAGATTTACTGGAAAATGTCTTTATCTGTTATCTAGTATTGGACCCGTTAATAATGCACATGTGCAATACTGCAACGTATGATGTAGGGTGGGTACTAAATCCCCAAAAAAATCTGGATATTTAGATAACACAATTAATTAGAAAATTAATTTATTTGTAGTGGAATATATAGACCAGCATGGTTCAATATGGTCGTCTCTAAAAAGAACAATCCAAAACATCTAATATGACTATTATACGGGTTTGCAGATCAATTCGCGGTTAATCATCAAAAAATCAAAAAAGTTTAATAGTTTTAGTTCAAACCGCAAATCCTATTATTAGAACACTTATTTATTTACATAGACATAATTTAAAATCAACTCCATTTTAGATTAAAGACTTATCAAAACCGGTTTTGGTCCAATTGACTTTTGGCCCACAACAAAATCTTCAAAATAACTAACACGTTTTTGGACCCTACATTACTCATGGCATGTGACAGCTTAACCTACTTAAATTGAAGTGTTTAGTATTAACGATCCCACAGACCACTAGGAAGACAACAGTGAACTTACGCTGTTAACGATTTTCCGGTCTTGTTCGATATTTAAATAATTTTAGTATATATATACATTTCTCTCATTTTGTGAGAATATTAATAACTTCTAATTCCTTTGGAGAAATTGTATGGACACATCTCGACTTAGACATATAGGAATTCATGATGATATTTTATATTGGAGATCTTTCACGTTTATTAAATTTTCTAGACTGATATGGTTACTGACTTACTGGTCGTAATGATAACTCAAATAAGCACCTTAAGAAAAGCACCAAACAAAATATGAACAAGGAATCATGATTAATACATTCGGGCGGGCCAAATCGACGCATAAACAAAAAAAAAAAAAAAGGTTTGGAGCGATTTAATAATACAAATTTGGCGAAAAAGGTTTGAAGAATTTATATTCGGCATTATAATTTAGCGAACGAAAATAAAAGTTTAGTCAGATAATTAGAGTTACCAAAAATAAAATAAAATCAATATTCGTGTACGAATGTGTTTTTATTATTAACCATGATTTATTTTTTCCTAAGGGCCAGATACTTTTTTTTGTTCCTTGTCTTCTCATTCCTCGTTCATATTGTAGAAACAACGTCTTTTCTAACTTTCATGTAAAATTTTATCCACCAAAAGAAAAACAGTTTAACCTATAATTACATCGTTTTGAGGATTAGAAAAGGTAATTGCATGTGCATTAATTTTCCCAAGACCATATCTATATTTTAAGCCTAATATTTTTTTGTTCAAAAGATTTACAAAGTAATAAGATCAATTTAACCCGGATCAGGACATGAAGGAGAAGGGGCCACCGTACCGACGGGAATGGATCTATTGGGACCGCGGACGAGTAATAACACACATGGAAACCACAGCACGTGGAGACCTGCGAGTCTTCTCCTAACTCGTAAGAAAAGCCAAAGTCAAAACACAACAACAAATCACAAATGTATATATACAGAAGCGAGCGAGCCAGCGAGTGCGTCCGAGGGACAATAGAGATTGGGTTTGTTTTCACTTACCAGAGAATGTCATGGTCACTAGCTAGCTAGATTCGAATTTATCATGTGGAGAGCTCACAGTGGTCCACGTGGCTTGTCTAAGCTCTTCAGATAAAAGAATCTTGAGTTTCTTACCTCCTGCGCCGAAAAAAGATTTAAGAGTGCCAAAAAATAAAAATATACGAACTAGCAAATTCTTCAATAAATATATTCTGTGATACTTAACGTAAAAAATATAAACAAATAATATGAAATTCATTCATGGTTTAACCAAATAAATATACTATATATTTTAACCGTAGAAAATAATAATAAAATGTTTAACATTATATATCATATTTTTATTTAAATCACACACAAATTACACTCTAACGATTTACGATATTGCAACAACACGATTTTCTGATAAATGTCATTTTTGCAAATATAAACTGATTTGGCAAATTCAACAGTAAACTAATGATTGATTTTTGAGGACGAGGAGAAAAAGAGAGATATACTTTAAGAATAGTAGGAGAAAATTAATTTGATTTCTTATTATTAAAAAAAATATTATGCTCTGGCCCCTTAAATATTCTGTCGAATGCCATTTTATTTTCTTTATTTTGTTTGGTCCATTTCTGGATTCCTGAAATGAACACACCATATTTTTCTTGCCCATTTTTGTCCTTCCATTTTCACTCACCAAAACACCAAACGTTACTTACTTCTTCTTTTATATATCACTCCCACCTTCAAATGTTGAGAAAGTGCATTTCACACAACAGTCATAAATCTCATCAAGTAGAAATCTCCAAAACCATATTGCGTCTCTTCTTCTTCTTCTTCTTGCTCTTTCGAATATTCTATTTTCCTTTCAAGAAAGGGAAAAAAATGATTATTTCTACCGCAAAAGCTCAATGTTTACCACTTAAATTTTGTTTGATTTCTTAAGTTTTTTTTTCCCATTTCACACACTTCTCTGTTCCATATTTTATACCTTTTGCTCACCATTATTGCTTCTTGCATTGAAACTATGTTGGGTTTGCAGCGTTAATGGTGCACTGAATCTGCATAAAGCTGTTAAACTTTCTCAACCAAATTCTTTATTATCTCAAAAACCAAAAAAAAAAAAACATAACAAATGGGTAAGAGCAAGTTGCCATAAAGGTCCCAACAGAAGAGGGAAAAGGAAATTTTCCCGTGTCAGTTTGTCATAAGCTTCATCATTATTTATAAACTACCTTGCCCATAACAAAGCCTTTCACAGAACATTTTATTTTCTATAGAGATCATAAAGATGTCGATTTCGCGTACTCGAAATTTCTTCGAGAGGTTTTGCGTTGAAGAATACAATATTGACACCATCAAACAAAGTAGTTTCCTCTCTGCTGATATTTTACCATCTCTTGGAGCAAGAATTAACCAATCTACTAAGCTCCGTAAACACATAATCTCTCCTTTTAATCCAAAATATAGGTAACTTTTTTTTCTCATCTCTAAACTCTTTATAGGTAATTTTAACTATTTATAATCCTCTGTTTTTTGAAACAGAGCATGGGAGATGTGGCTAGTAGTTTTAGTTATTTACTCAGCCTGGATTTGTCCATTTCAATTTGGCTTCATCACTTACAAAAAAGACGCGATTTTCATCATTGACAACATTGTTAATGGCTTCTTTGCCATTGACATTGTTCTCACCTTCTTCGTCGCTTATCTCGATAGCCACTCTTATCTTCTTGTTGACAATCCTAAGAAAATAGCAATAAGGTGAGACGAACTAAAAGTAAAAATCAAAACCTTTTTAAAAAAGTGAATCAGATTCTCAAGATATGTATACATTTTCAGGTACCTTTCGACATGGTTCGCTTTCGATGTGTGTTCAACAGCACCATTTCAGCCTTTGAGTCTCTTGTTTAACTACAATGGAAGTGAATTAGGATTCAGAATTCTTAGCATGCTTAGGTTATGGCGTCTCAGACGAGTTAGCTCGTTGTTTGCAAGGTTTGTTTCAATGCTAAGAGACCATATTATTCTTCTTAGGGTTGCTTTTTAACTAAGAAACGTGTGTACTCATCTCTAATTAACTCTTTCACTTGCTTCAGGCTTGAGAAAGATATCCGTTTCAACTACTTCTGGATACGATGCACAAAACTCATTTCGGTTAGTTCCAAAAACAGAGCAAAATAATTTTATTTTTAGTGAAGTTTAAGATTATCCTTATCCGTGCTCATTAAAATTATTCGTTTATGACAGTTTAAAATAATATTAGAATTTATTAAAAATATCTTTAAAACCTCATAAAATGTTCAAAAATAAAATTTTGTTAAAGGAAATGTATTATATTTAGGTATTGGAATTTTTTTTTAAAACATGTTTTAAAAGTATTCAAATATTCCAAATTCTCAATACAATATTTCGTTTCTACCCGAGTAAATGATAGCTCGGATAATTATAAATGCTTAAATTTTCCGTTCTTGACCCTTACATGAAATACAAAAAATAGACAACCTATAGAGAGAAGCTAGTTGACGAAATAAGACATTAACATGTGCTTTTGTGGATCTCAGGTGACTTTGTTCGCTGTACATTGTGCTGGATGTTTCAACTATCTGATTGCAGATAGATATCCTAATCCAAGAAAGACATGGATTGGTGCAGTGTATCCAGATTTCAAAGAAGCAAGTCTTTGGAATAGATATGTCACTGCTCTTTACTGGTCAATTACAACATTAACAACCACTGGATATGGAGATTTGCATGCTGAGAATCCAAGAGAAATGATTTTTGACATTTTCTTTATGCTCTTCAACCTTGGTTTGACAGCTTACCTTATTGGTAATATGACCAACCTTGTCGTTCATTGGACTAGCCGAACGAGAAGCTTTGTAAGTTCTATCACTTGCTTTTTCATGTATGCATGTTTATTTCGGGTAAATGATATGAAAATAGCGGGTACAAATCGGATAAGGGCAATTTAAGTATAAGAAAATACTATCCAAGATATGCTCTAAGGGGTTATAAATAAAACTATGGGGCAAAATATGCACTAAGGAGACAATGTGAGTAACTGGTAGGGTATTTGTAGTTCAGGTGCTTAAAATTATTTCATATTTGTCATTATTTGAGTTGGGTATTACATATAATTTATGATTTTTTATATATATTTCTTGAGTAATTGAAAATATCTATAGATTATCTGGTATCATTTTTTTCGGATATTTTTAGTTTTTTTAATTTTAAAGTTTAGTCACCCAAACTGATCATTTAGATACCAGATAAATATTTGATCCGTAGTGTATCCACCGCTATATAGTGAACAAAATAATTTCTATTACTTATATCCAAAATAATTCGGAAATTCGGATCATACCTAAATTATTTATATTAATGTTGTAAGAAAATATAAATCTTAAATAGCCAAACATGTCATTTAAATAGCGGGTAACTAATAGATATTTATATCCGGCACTTTAATAAACTATATAAATCAAATAAAGTAGTTTCTATTATTGAACTAAAATAATATGTTGAAACTCAGGGAAAAAATAACTAATTATTTGTGTTCAACAGAGGGATACAGTGAGAGCTGCTTCAGAGTTTGCATCAAGAAATCAACTCCCACATGACATACAAGACCAAATGTTATCACACATTTGCTTAAAGTTCAAAACAGAAGGCTTAAAACAACAAGAAACTTTAAATAATTTGCCTAAAGCAATTCGATCAAGCATTGCAAACTTCTTATTCTTCCCCATTGTTCACAACCTTTACCTCTTCCAAGGAGTCTCTCATAACTTCCTCTTTCAATTGGTAAAATTAATCTATTCTCTAACTTTTCATATCAATTCTAATATCATTATTACTAACTCCATGTACCTTTTTATGTTCAAGGTTTCAGATATAGACGCCGAGTATTTCCCACCCAACGAAGATATTATTCTACAAAACGAAGCTCCCACTGATCTTTACATCTTGGTCTCTGGAGCAGTGGTGAGTGAATTATATCACGTAAATACGTATGCATATATAAAAAATACCTTGTAACATAGTGTAATTGTTATAGGACTTCAGCGGCAATGTTGATGGACATGATCAAATTCAAGGGAAAGCGGTTATTGGAGATACGTTTGGAGAGATTGGAGTTTTATGTTATAGACCACAACCATTCACAGTAAGAACAACCGAGCTATCTCAAATACTACGCATAAGCAGAACATCGCTAATGAGCGCGATGCAGGCTCATGCTGAAGATGGACGAGTTATAATGAACAATCTTTTCATGGTATGCGAGTTATATAATGAAAACTTCTATATCGTCAAAACGAAAATCAAGAAACTTATGTTTTGGTTCTAATAACTTGCAGAAACTTAGAGGACAACAGTCAATAGCTATAGATGATTCAAATAATGATCAAGAAAACAGAGATTTCAGAAGAATGGGATGGGAAGAGTGGAGGGATTCAAGAAAAGATGGTTACATTTTAGATGTTACGAATTCGACTTCCAAAAGTGGAGACAAGATTCTAACTGATGCAATTAACAAAGGGGATAATGAAATGGTCAAAAAGATACATGAAGAACAAAAGTTAGCTGGAAACGATTCGTCTAACAAAGATCCATATTGTAGCTCAAGCTACCAAATCAAGAATCCATGTAAACGAGAAGATAAGAGAGTTACCATCCACATGAAGCCACAACACAAGAATGGGAAGTTGATACTCTTACCATCCTCCATAGAAGAGCTTCTAAGACTTGCTGGTAAGCTTTGAAATTAGGAAACCAAAAAAGGATATTTGTATAAGTCACAATGAATAATATTTTTGGAATTTATGTAGGTGAAAAGTTTGGAGGCTGCAACTTCACAAAGATCACCAATGCGGAGAACGCTGAGATAGATGATTTAGATGTCATCAGAGATGCTGATGATTTGTTTTTTTCATCAAATTGAGTTTAAAAAACTCAATTTCCTTCATAGAGTATGTATTTCTGCAGGCAATGTATTTTTATCAACCCATGCTAATTAAGAAACTACATGATCATCTTAGTTTTTGTTTATATTTGACAAAGGCTGTTTGTTCTTTCTTTTTCCATTGTTGGTCGGTAGCATGAAAATGAAACTTGTTCACCATGTTTCATAAAAATGATCTTCCAACTCCTCGGATAAAAGAGATTCTACATGATATTCATTAAACACATTTTGTTATTACACGTCGATAGTGAAAAAATGGAACTAAAATTTTGAGCATAAAGTCAAAAAGCGAAAATGATCTTATCTGATTTTTTTTTTAGTAGATTGAAGTTGCTTATATAAGATGCTCTTGGTTGACATGTTTATGGCTTTATAGATGTTATGGAAGAAAAAAAATTAATAAGTAAAATAGTGACTTTGAAAAAAATATAGAGCAGGTTGAATCTTATAATTAATTGTAGTATATTATAATAGTTTATGGAATGTATCTAGTTTAATATAAGAAAAATGTATAATATATCAAATTTATGAAAATTGAGAAGAAAGTAATGCATTAACAAATTTTGATGACCAAAAAAGCATGGTTGTTTGTTGTGAAACTTTTATCAAACAAATTAACATTTATTTTCTGATATTAACTAGATTTGAATCATATTTACTCTCCCAATATGTTTTAAACAAATTTTTAAAACAAATAAATATTACTTTCACAATTAGAACTTAGGAGGATGATCCTTAGTTTGTGAATAAAAGAGACCTAATTCTTGAAATTAGTTCAAGAATTAGCCCTTTAGAATTACACACTTCAACATGTTCGTAAAAGATACCACATCCCTAGTTTTAATCACTTCTCAATTATATTTTATATTTTGTTCAACAAATTGAACATTATAAAAAAAAAAATATTCCACGAACACGAAGTGCATGCATCCCACCTACGCAATTTACATATCGGACCTACAAACCTTTTTAATTCCAATTTTACCCTCGCTTTTCTTCACAGACCCAATTTCGTCATTGCATGTCAAAATCTCTAAAGTCTATAAATACCATCAAAAATCCCTAAAACCACAAATCAAATAATCAATGTCGTCTCTAGAAACAATAACAGATCAAAGAGAAGGAGCAGAGATCTGCAATGGCGGATCAAACTGCAAACAAAAAGCAAACGAGATCTTATCAAACATGGATTTGCCTAAAGGACTTCTTCCTTTAGACAACATGACAGAGATCGGTTTCAACAAATCAACCGGTTATGTTTGGATCAAGATGAAGAACAAGGTTCAACATCGGTTTAATGCTATTGGAAGAAACGTATCGTATGATTCAGAGGTTACTGCGTTCGTTGAGAATCGTAAGATGCGTCGGCTTACAGGAATCAAAAGCAAAGAGCTTATTCTTTGGGTTACAATTTCTGAGATATTTGTTAATGATCAAGACAAGACTAAAATCACTTTTGCTAATCCTACGGGGCTGTCACGTACTTTCCCGGTCACTGCTTTCGAAGAAGACAACTGAATTGTCAACGGTCATTGGCTTTGCTTTAGCTAAAATTATCTTATGTATTGTCTTTTCTTTGAACACATCTGTATTATTTCTTTTAATTTCCAATTGCCGTTTTTTAATAATTTTAAAAATATAGAATAAAAATTCCACAGAAAATTTTGTTAAGTTTATAGTTTCATTATATATAAAAATTTTAAAATTAATTTAAGATAATTAAATTTTGATCATATATGTAGTAGTTGGTAAGATGACTAAAAATTTGGTCAAAATTAGCAAAATGATTATGGCTTCAATTATTAGCATTCAAGTTGGGGGAAAGATATTGCGCAGTTTATGTTTTTTTTTTCTTTCGGAATTTCGGTTATCTTCTTTCTCTTGTTACTTTATTTTTTTTGAAACTTTTTCTTGACTCTATTTTTTAACATGCTTTTTTTTAAATGGCACGCTATTTCTTTTAAATAATATGCTATTTTAACATTATTTCCGTTATTTGTTAAAAACGCCCATTTTTAAAATTTTTAACATCTGTGTTTTTGCTAATTTTAATCCAATTTTAGTCATTTACCTGATTAACTGAACTTAAATTTTCAATAAATTATGATTTTTTTTTGGCGAGTGGCGAAATTGGTTTAAAGATGTGAACCGATCTGCTTAGGCAGATTTTTGTTTTTAATTATAGTTAGTGGTTGAAAATAATAATTTTGACGTATATTACCTAAATTACATATGAATACAACTTGGTAAACCTAGAAATGAAATCATATCTAACCAATTACTATATCGGATTATAAAGAAAACAAAAATTCACCCCAAACACCAAAAAAATGTCTTAATTAATGATTCACCTTTGCGGCTTTCCCATCACATTTTATTGCGAAATAAGAATTTTGCTATGGAATGGGTTTTGTCGATCTAGACAAAAAAAAAAAAATGATATTCTCTCCGAGAATTTTCTTGTCGTCTTCAAATGTCATATCCACTATTTATAGTAATTTTGAGTCGGTTGATTATTGTTATTGGGCTTGAGTTTTGTTCATCTACCGATCTCCTTTTTTTCCCTCTCTAAAATTGGCGTTTCCATGTAATTCTCATTTCTGTTCTTTTAAGTCAGTGGATACTTCATGGACCAATCTAATTGGGCTTTCGGTTTTAATCAGTTTTGTTCTGTTCTGCAGATCCGGGGTATTGTTAAATCCGGTACTAATCTCTACTACTAATTCGGATGGACAATTAGTACATAAACATAATTATGTAGATGGAACTAAAATCCACAAAATTCAATCACTACAATAACCTACCCAAAATTATGTTAATTATAATCAATAAAAATCTCAGATTAATGGAGCAATACACCAAAACGTTTTAAACTTACACAAATTTCAATTAAATATGTCAATAAGTTATACATCAATCATTTGTATCCAATATGTAATTTGCAAATTGCATTAAACTTAAAATATCTGTGTATTAGATTAACGCCACGTGACAATTTTATAATAATCGTTTTAATAAATAATAACTGAAAATAATAAATATAAATACGAAAAATAATCTCGAATCCTCTCTCGGGTCGGATCTAAATCGAAAGAGAGAGAGAGAGAGGAGAGTCTTCTGATTGAGAGAAAGGGTTAAAGCCTCTCTCTCGCTTTTTCTCTTGTAGAGAGATGTCTTCTTCTTCTTCTTCTTCTTCTTCTTCGTGACTCAAAAATTTTCATGTCTCTTCCAACCAAACGTTCTACTTGCTCCGCCGCTTCTGCCTCCGACGACTCTTCTTACTCTTCTCCTCCTATGAAAAAGGCTAAAAACGATATTCATCAACATCCTAACGCCGCCGACAAGGCTGGCTTTCCGATGGAAGAAGATCCTACTCCTCCTGCTGCTAATCTCTCTCGGAAGAAAGCTACTCTTCCTCAACCTACTAAAAAACTTGTCATCAAGCTTAATAAAGGTTTTTTCGCGCGATTTTTTTCCTTATTCATGAGTTTTAATTGGAATTGTGTGTTTTGATGAGGATTTGTTTGGGTTCTTTTACCTGATTGTGTAATTGATGCTTTTGATTGTTTGGAAATTAGTATTTCTTCGATTAGGGTTCTTAATCTTAGGGTTTTCATTGGGAATTTTGATGTGGATGATTGGTTTGGTTTGTGGAATCGATCTGAGATTTTAAGATCTGGAAGCTTTGTTATGTACAATTTTAGCATGTCTTCTTTCTCATGAAGCTTTGATTTACCATTTGAAAACATCTTGAGAATTCGTTTTATTGTTACTGTGATCTTGTGACTGGCTTCTAAATTGAGGAAGTGGATAAAAACAATTTTTTTTATGTGAAGCCAAACCAACCTTACCATCAAACTTTGAGGAAACTACGTGGGAGAAGCTGCAGTCTGCAATAAGAGCTATATTCCTGAAAAAACCATTTCCTTTTGACCTCGAGTGGCTTTACCAGGTAAGGTTACTTGTGAATTTTCTAGCTTCCTTTTTTTTTTTTAATTGGATGCTTCTTTTAGCGTGTGCAAGTGTCTTACTGTTGAGATGCTGACTATTTTCTCAGGCTGTTGATAACCTATGCTTGCACAAGCTTGAAGGAAATCTTTACCAACAGATTGAGAAGGAATGTGAAGAACACATCTCTGCAGCTTTACAATCTTTAGTTGGGCAGAACACTGATCTGACTGTTTTCTTGTCACTTGTCGAGAATTGCTGGCAAGACTTTTGTGACCAGATGTTAAAGATCCGTAGTATAGCCTTGTCTCTGGATAGGAAATATGTAATACAAAACCCAAATGTACGTTCGTTATGGGAGATGGGTCTGCAGCTTTTCCGGAAGCATCTTTCTCTGGCTCCTGAAGTTGAGCAGAGGACTGTTAAAGGTCTCTTAAGTATGATTGAAAAAGAAAGGTAATTTTGTTACTTTCTGCTCTTTCAGAAATAAAGCCAGGTTAATTTTTCATATTGGAAATTTATTCTTCATAAAGCCACCTTTACCTTATCTTATTTTTCTGGCTTTCGAGTGAATCATGCAAACTTTTGCATCATCTGTGAACTATTCCTGTACACTAGTCATAGTAAATTAGCTATACGTAGAATTTCAAGGCAAATCAGTAAGAGTGTTAGTCATTTATATATTGGATAATGTTTTCAGCTGAATCTTCTGACCTTGCTTACATGATATGGTCCTGCAGACTAGCCGAAGCTGTTAATAGGACTCTACTAAGCCATCTTTTGAAGATGTTTACTGCACTAGGAATATATATGGAAAGCTTTGAGAAACCTTTCCTTGAAGGGACTTCCGAATTTTATGCCGCTGAAGGAATGAAATACATGCAGCAGTCTGACGTTCCTGAGTACCTGAAACATGTTGAGGTGCCTTGCATCACTTTATAATCTCTCCTTATGATAAGCTAGTTATTAGTCGATCTGGTCTCTCTAAGATTTCTTCTGGTAATTGGTGCAGGGAAGGTTGCATGAAGAGAATGAAAGATGCATACTGTACATAGATGCAGTAACCAGGAAACCATTGATAGCTACAGTTGAAAGGCAACTTCTCGAGCGCCACATACTTGTTGTTCTTGATAAGGTTTCTATCCTTTTGGGTGCCTGCATAATTAGCAAATTTTTAATTACCTTTGGTCTAAAGTTATCTCCAAACAAACATCCCCAGGGTTTTACAACATTAATGGATGGACGTCGTACTGAGGACCTTAAGAGAATGTACAACCTGTTTTCAAGGGTTAATGCACTTGAGTCTCTGAGGCAGGCGATAAGTTCATACATTCGGAAAACTGGGCAGAAGATCGTTATGGATGAAGAGAAAGATAAAGATATGGTACAATCACTATTGGACTTCAAGGCTTCCCTTGACATAATATGGGAAGAGAGTTTTTTCAAGAATGAATCATTTGGCAACACCATCAAAGATTCATTTGAGCATCTAATTAATCTTCGACAGGTATCAAATATTGTTTTTCTTGATTATTGCCTGAATCACTTGAAAATGATTTTAATTTCATGTAAAATAAGCATGCTGATTATTGTGGATATGTCAACCTTAAACTACAACGCTGCAATTGAGGAATTTATATTATACAACAATATAGAGAGTTTCGCTGCTGATTATGTACTGTATCGCTATAATTTGGAGCCATCTGTGGGCAGTGGATATAATCTTAAACATAACTTTGATATCTAGCTTCTCGTGGCACTGGACCTAATTACAAGTAGTGTTGTTCGCTAGCCTTCATTACTTTGATACCAAATACTCTGCCCAGTTTTATCCAATATTTGATCGTCACTCAAGTCTGGAGCAAGAAAGTTTTTGTACTATATCGTGTCTCTTGGACAAAGTCACATTTGCTTTCTGCTCATTAGTGATTCACCGTTTTAAATCTGTAAAAGTTTCAAGTTTTGCACGTTTGCATGCATCCCAAACAATATACATCTTATGCTCCTGATCTGTTTTGCAGAACCGTCCAGCTGAGCTTATCGCCAAATTTTTGGACGAGAAGCTTCGTGCTGGGAATAAGGGTACTTCTGAAGAAGAATTGGAGAATACCCTTGAAAAAGTCTTGGTTTTGTTCAGATTTATCCAGGTTATCTCTAATTCTTTACATCCAATTATGTTTTTTGTCACTGTTAAATTACTGTCTTGACACCAGTGCATGGTTTGTAAACCAGCTATTTGATCATCTTGATATCTGTTTTGCTGAAGGATTTCTATTGTTTTTTTTCAAAGGGCAAAGATGTGTTCGAAGCATTCTACAAAAAGGATCTTGCGAAGAGACTTCTCTTGGGAAAGAGTGCTTCAATTGATGCCGAGAAATCCATGATCTCTAAGGTTAAAAACTGATCTAGTTATCTAGATGTTTCCTTTCTCACCGATTTATTTCTCTATCGGTAAGTTTGTACCTGCTGACCCCAACCTTGGTGTTTCCTACAGCTTAAGACTGAGTGTGGTAGCCAGTTTACAAACAAGCTAGAGGGGATGTTCAAGGTCCATTTTCTTTCTCTTTCTCTATATCAAAAAAGATGTTGGTCTTTTAATTTTTACTAAAAAAACAAACAAAAGGATCTTTTATTGTTTTTAGCTTACGTTCTGTGATTTTATGCTTACAATATATTGTAGTATACTTGCATATATATATATATATATTTTGTTACTTGATCTAATCTTATATAAAATTGCTGGATGTTCCTGCACCAGACTTACTTTAAGGAACTTGTGTACGAGTGCAACAATCAGATTGATTTTGAATTCTTTGGTATTTTGAAATTTCTACAGGACATTGAATTGTCAAAGGAAATCAACGAGTCATTCAAACAATCATCCCAGGCCAGAACAAAACTGCCATCGGGAATTGAGATGAGTGTCCACGTTTTAACAACAGGGTACGTACTATATATCAAACTCATCCAGGATTCTGGGTTACTGGATAGATTGTTTAACTTTCCATGTGTAATGCAGGTACTGGCCAACATATCCACCTATGGATGTTAAACTTCCTCATGAATTAAACGTCTATCAGGTTTTACCATAAGTTCTTATTTTATTTTTATTTTTTTCCAAAATGGATTTTATCTTCTAATTTATCTGTTTGTTTCGTAGGATATCTTCAAAGAGTTCTATTTAAGCAAGTACAGTGGTAGGAGGCTAATGTGGCAAAATTCATTAGGTCACTGTGTTTTAAAGGCAGAATTCTCCAAAGGTAGAAAGGAGCTTGCGGTTTCCCTGTTTCAGGTCGGTCGAGTTGTTTTTCTCTTTTCCCTTTTAAAGCTCTTCACTGTCATTCCTATCCCCTCTTCCTCAAGGTTACAGAATGAATCAATTGCTAACAAAAGGTCTTGTCGCTTAATGTCTCAGGCTGTTGTGTTGATGTTATTTAACGATGCAATGAAACTTAGCTTTGAAGACATTAAAGATTCAACTGGCATAGAGGACAAAGAACTGAGAAGGACTTTGCAGTCACTTGCTTGTGGGAAAGTTCGTGTCCTGCAGAAGGTTATACCAAAATCTGGACGTTATTAACTCTCTTTTCAACTAATGCAGAAACTGTCGAGTTTGCTTCTTTTTTTTTACCATATTGATAAGCCTCATGTTAATGTTTTCGCAGTATCCAAAGGGAAGAGATGTAGAAGACGGTGATGAGTTTGATTTCAATGACGGCTTTACAGCTCCGCTGTATCGCATTAAGGTGCTTCATTTATATCTTGCCCGCTTCAGTTCAAGCTTCCTAGAATCTTGTAATACTCTCTTGTTTCCTTTTTTTGCATATAACGTAAGAATCATTCTTCTTCTTTTTCGTCTTGTTACAGGTAAATGCAATCCAGATGAAAGAGACAGTAGAGGAGAACACAAGTACAACCGAGAGAGTATTCCAAGACCGACAATACCAGGTTTGTATCTGCTTCATTTGCTTACAACTTGGATCCTTAAACATAGAATGAATTTGACAAAATGGTTTTCCACATGACAACAGATTGATGCAGCCATTGTTCGAATTATGAAGACGAGAAAAGTCTTGAGCCATACTCTTTTAATCACTGAGCTCTTCCAACAGGTAACTTTGTTCTTATCACGGATAACAAACGTGAAATTTATAACTCGGTTCAATCCTATTAGTAATGTGGTCAAAACCTAGGCTCTTTGTTGCCATGACGATGACAGTTTCGTGCTAAATGTAATATGTATTGTGAATTGCAGCTAAAATTCCCAATAAAACCAGCTGATTTGAAGAAGAGAATTGAAAGCTTGATCGATCGAGAATACTTGGAGAGGGACAAGAGCAACCCTCAGATATACAATTATCTTGCTTAGAAATATTTTCTGGTAAACACCTTTTTCAGTATTTTCCTCTGTATATTTATTTGACAAACATTGACCGAAATTTTCTTCTTCAGTTTGAGAATGAAAAAAAAAAAGAAATCGAGATTCCGATAATTTATTATTTCGCCTTTTTATTATGTACAGCTATTTAATTTTTGGTTCACTAATTTTCTTCTGTTCTGTGTTACTATGAGAGCATTCACTTGGCTGATTTATGAGGTCTTTGAGTCTTTCCTTCTCCTTGGAGCTTCTTGTTTATAAATTCTTTATTCAGCTTAAAATGTTTGTTTCTATACCAGAAGATAAAAGTCGATTTTTTTTTTTTGAATTTGTAGTAGAGTATTTTAAGAGCAGTTATCTTCAAGAGTTTATTTTAAGGTTCTTCGTTGAATCTTCTTTTTTTTGTTTTTTTATTCTCAATTTAACAGAGAAAATTAAAATACTGGGGGTAAATATGTAATAAATACGTGTTGGCATGTGGATGTAAATTATGTAACTCATGCTTTTGCAAATATTATTACAAATCATGAATAACTATAACTTTTATTTGAATTTGAATTTGAATTTGAATTTGAATTGTATAATGTGTTTATGGTTGATTTACAAATTTGAATTGTGTTTTTGTAAAATTTAACTCAAAAGCATAGTCATAGACAATGTGTTGCATATTTTATCCCATTTTTAATTCCCACGATTCTCCTATTTTTATATATATTTTTCTTTTATAAATTTAATTTTTAGATATTCCAGTAATTCAAACGATTTTTCTATCCAAAAATTCTAGTTTCTAGGAAGGGTAGGAGAACTATATCCTGACAGTAAGAGTCAAAGTTAAGGTTCTATATTTGCTATCTAGTAAACAAAAATTAAAAAAAAAAAAAATAACCAAAAATAAAGATAAAAGATACTATATTTATTTTAAAAAAATTCATGTATTTAGATGTAAAAAACGGACAATTCCTATTTTTGTAATCAATGCAATTCCTTTTAATTCCAAAAGAAAAGAGAGTGGAAGAAACACAAACACTCTTAAAAAAAAAAAAGCCTTGACCTTCACAAAAGAGAAAAAGAGTAGCAATGGTTTCTCTTTGGTTGAATTTATTCTCCTTAAGTCTAATATGCTTTATTTGTATCGCTAACCCAACTCCGGTATGTTCGTTAAGAGGTAAATTGGTTACAATAAACTTTAACAATTTTCTCATATTAAAAATTGTTATATTTGTCAGCATCAAGAAACCGAAGTCGAATGCGTCTCTATACACACTCAATCTGCATTACAACATCCTCAACTGAAGAATCATCGCATACAGGTATTGTTCATTTGCCATTAAACATACTAATCAAGGTTTTTAATACAAATTTGTTGGACTAAACCTAAATGTTATTGTAGACTAGACCAAGTCGAGAACTTTTATCAATGCTCTCTAGGTCCGATGATGGCAGAAACAGTGGGATTCGTTTGAATGGATCAGAAGAATGTCCTAAGGGACAAGTACCGATTCACAAACCAAAAACCAACCGAACTAATAATTTTCTTCATCCCCAAGAATACACTAGAGCAGGTAAAAGCTTTTGTCTTTGGCTGCTTAATATTTGTCAATTTTAATGGCAACATACTGAGGCCATGAATACATACAAGTTTTTTTTTTTTTTTGTGGTTTTTGAATTATAGTTTTTGATTTTGGATTTTAGAATTTGGTTTATGGGTTTTAGATTTTGTATTATTCAAAAAAAATAATAATCAATTCACATTAAAAAGTGAAAAACCAAGAAACATACGTTTTGGATTCTCTTTACAAATGTTGATAAACCATCAAAATTCAAATTCCATATTTTTAAGGAATCTTCTTTATTTAAAATCATAAATGAGAATAAGTTAGATTTTTGGAAAATTTAATGTTAAAACCCACAATAAAAACCGTTGACATTTAAGACCTGGATTTCAAAGTTTTGTTATCTTATTTTTACTTCAGTTTTTCTTAGCTAATTAGGTGGGAAAATCTAATTTTCAGCTTTTACATAGCAACCTTAGCATATATATATATATATATATATTTTTATTTTTTTTTACCGTGAACCACTTGTTTATAGATTATTTTTCTCACCATTAACCTACGGGCTACGGCCCATATTCTGTTCTAAAATAAATATATTTTATTAACTAGTTCATAATTATTATATTTGTCCTCAGTTCACAATTATTTGGTAAATAGACAATATCAACTAATAACAGTTCCTTTCTTTGTTTTAGGCCGTCTTCGGAGACAAACTTGGAAGGCTAAAAAGAAGAAGATAAAGAACATTAATCGACGTACAAGAAGTAAACCTAAATTTATCAGTTCCGCAGTGTTGTCTCATAAAAATACAAAACATAGCAGCCGACCAAAACTATTTAGAGAGACCCATCTACATGTAAGTATCTTAAGCTGCAAAAGCCATTACTATGTATATATATATATAGTAACTATTATGTGATGATTATTATCATATAATAGTAATATATGATTTTTTCATTTTTTATTTGCAGTATGCAATTGTCAGGACATTTGAAAATACAACAAAAAGATGGCGTGGAGCACAAGCATCATTCAATATTAACAAGCCCCGAGTGATTC
Source organism: Nasturtium officinale (assembly GCA_963854855.1). Classification (NCBI taxonomy): domain Eukaryota; kingdom Viridiplantae; phylum Streptophyta; class Magnoliopsida; order Brassicales; family Brassicaceae; genus Nasturtium; species Nasturtium officinale. The sequence goes on from OY978506.1 coordinate 562,196, forward strand.
AAAATCAATTTAGTAAAGCTTGGGTTTGGCTTAATTACGTAAAAGACAACCAAATGAGTAGTATCCAGTTTGGTTGGGCTGTAAGTATATTACTACAAACTCCATTTATCGATTTTAGATTCAGATTGTAAGAACAATCCATTTAACAAAATTAATATTCGTAAATTCATTTATATTTAATGCCTAAAACTTTTCTCTCTATAGGCACATACGAAATTATATCCAGACGCCCTTCCGAGACTAACCACATTTTGGATGGTGAGTAATGTGATTTAATGTATTTCTGTTCACGAATTGTATGATTAGTTAAGATATTTTTAGTTAATTTTGGTGTGACCATAATCAAAATATATTATTTTTTTACAGTCAGATGAACAACCAAATGGATGTTACAATGCGTTATGTCCAGGAGGATATGTACAAATTCATAAGTCAATTTACCCTGGTTTGCTTTATGATCACATCAACGTCCCTGGAACAAAACCGGACTCTATCCAACTTTCTGTGGCTGAGGTACAAAATTAAAACCCTTATTTTAAAAATAAAAATTAGAGGCTTAATTGTTTCTCTCATTTGCATTTTAGTTACCGTTTCTTTCTATGCATGTTTACATGTTAACTGTTCTTGGTTTACTTCAAAATATTATAGTTGCAAAAAATGTCAAGACAAATGCAAAATGCAAAAGGACCTTTTAAATTCGGGTCGTGAGGTATCAACGATGCTAACACAAACCACTGATAAGTTACATCTTAGAGTTTTTAAAATGTTTGAAACTCTTTTATTTTGATTTTAGAAAAGACTAAACAAAAAGTAAAGTTATCAATTACAATAGTTCTATATAGTGATTATTTGTTTCTGTTTAATTTTGCAATTGTATAATACATTTCTTCTTCTTATCATATGTGTTATTTTCACAAAATAATTAATTTCTTTTTATTTGACTCCCTTTTCTTCTGTTTTATCCCTGTTAATAATTTATATACTTTTTCATTTGTCGATTTACTAAAATAATAGGGGTTAAACTAGAGAGTCTATCCAAAGTTTGCATGAAAAATAGAAAACAACATTTTTTGTCAAAACAAATTTTATGTATTAAAACGCAATTGGGTCATTGTTACTGTATAATTTCTTTCAGTTATATATACAAGCTAGTAACTGAACATGTAAAGCTACACTTATATAACTGCAGGATCCAAATACCAAAAATTGGGTATTGACGATAGGAACAACAATGATAGGCTATTGGCCACGTCAAAGTCACATGGAAGAAGGAGCTTCTGAAATTTACTTCGGTGGATTTGCTGGAATTAGTACAGTTTCTCAACCCAAGACAAGCCCACCAATGGGAACTGGAGATTTTCCGACAAAAGATTTGAGTCGGTCTTGTTACATGAAAAAGCTTAAGTATGTTCTTTCGGATTATACACTTGTGGATATTAATACCCATGAGGTCGAGGAATATGTGGATAATCGTAAGTGTTATGGTGTAATGTTTCTCAAGTATGTAGATTATGATTTCAGAGAGACTCTTACATTTGGAGGACCTGGTGGACATTGTTGATAGAGGTATTAAAGATAAATGTCTGGAATATGCTACTTGCTCATAATCTAATAAAATAAAAGGGTGTTTTTAAATTTGTTTGAGATAAGTGTGTGTTGGTTTTTTGGTTGGATTATGATATCAAAATTTGGTTTTTTTCTTTACAAAAGGAATTGAACATTTTATTATATGCTCACAGCAATTTTTTTTGTGTGTGTGTGTGTGTGATATTTGTCTACTGTCAACCATACGTTTGAATTACATTTGCTTTTTGAAAAATTAATCAACATATATACAATTTGTAATTATGATTAGAGATGTTAATTACTAACATCATGTTAGGTATAACTTGAAAAAAAAACTGATTTTCTTGTGATAATATTACATCATATTTCATATAATAATACACATATAAAAGGACGGACCAATGTAAAGAAAGAGATGATCAAAGCTTCTTCTTCTTCTTCACAAACCAAATTAGGACAAAAGCTTCTTCTCATCTCCGTACAGAAATATATTGTTGATATAGCGAATAGCAATTCAAGTTACGCTGAGGAGATTGTGCCTTTGTGTTCTGCTCAAGATGCTATTGTTACTTCTTTAGCTACGACTGCTTCTGAGGATACTAAGATAGATAGAGATGATATTAGAGAATGTCGAATTTTAGTTCCGTCTAGTCAATGTTCTAATGTTATTGGTAAAACTGGTTCGACTGTTAAGAAGATTAGAAGTAGACCTAGAGCTAATGTTAAGGTTGTTTCTAAAGATGTTTCTGATCCTTCACATACTTGTGCTTTGGATTTTGATAACATTGTTGTGGTTAGTATCTAAAATCGCACTAATCTATTAACATATATTGGCTTGTTTCTTTTTCTTATTCTTTTTTTTTTATCAATTAGATGTCGGGTGAGGCTGAAGCTGAAGCTGTAAAGAAAGCACTTTTCGCTGTTGCTTTAATCAATTCTTCAGTTTCTCTAATAATGTCTGATCACATTTACCCGATAAACCTGCGGTTTCAACATACTAGGTTGTCAGAAACCCGCAACATTTGTTCTGTTTGCAGATTGATCATTCTGCTTGACAAGCATGAAATCTGTCCAGCACATCCCTGGACTTTTTTTGTTAATCATTGTCCGTTTCTCATTTCCTGCGTAATCCAGACTGGTCTTTATGGCGAAAAAATTGTGATTTGATATATAGTTCAGTTCTTAGCAATTATATGGTTTCTTGTGCATGTTTTGAATAAACGTCACTGAGGATAGTTTGTTAGAGAAAGATAGATGATGGTTATCCTTATGGAAGCTTTTGATACTCAAATGTTCATGCAAAACTCGAAACTAACTCAATCTTCCAAACCAAATCCTAACCAAAATTACAAATTATCGGATCGAATACAAAATAGTTAGTTCTAAATTACCCAAACACACATATCCGAAATTTTCAATTATTCGGATAATGGGATAAATGTTACATCCCAAGAAAAAAGAGCCAAATACGAAAAAAGCAAAAAAAAAAAAAAAAGTTTGCTTGTACCTCTGAAAGACTCAAATGACAGCCACTATGAGACGGTTGCTTCAGTGCGTGTCTAAGACCGCCGGAGCACGGCGGAGCTATTGCCGTCTGCCGCAATCGAACTCCAAATCTCCTCCGTCTTCTTCTCAACAATTGATGAAATTAGAATCCGAATTCAGCGCACACAAGTAAAGTCTCTCTCTTTTCCCTTTTTTTTCCTTTTCTGAAATGAAATTACTGAACTTTCCTCTTTTGGGCGTTATGGGTTGTGCTCTGTTCATTCAAAAACTATGATAGTTTGGGTTTTGTTTGTTTCAATCAGAATTATCTGTTAATAATCTCTTGCTTCTGGATCATTTGATAAAACTCATGATTCAAATTATTGAGTCATCACTTATTTTTTTTGGCTCTGGATTTGCATACTTGATTCAAACGTGAAAGAAGCAGAAAAGGCTAAGAGATGTGTTTGTTTTTGAGCATTTGAAATGTTCTGAAATCTTGTTTTCTTGGAGTGTTGAACATGAATCGAATGATTTTTTTAGTTATTGCTTAAAATTTATGATGAAGCATCTGGTAATCTTTGATTCTAACAGTTCATATACCTTGATTTGTATCCAGTTTTATCCTCAGAGGTTTATGCTTGTTTTTTTCTTTTGGAATTTGAAAATTCTGAACCTTAGCTTCTTACTGATGTAAAAAAATGCTTTGTATGCGTCCAAAATCCAGTTACCATCCTGTTCCGGTTGTGTTTTCTCTCGCAAATGGCTCAACTATTTGGGACCCTGAAGGAAAGAGATACATTGATTTTCTTGCAGCTTACTCCGCAGTTAATCAGGTAATATAACCCTTAAACCACTTCGGTTTACATAAAGATACAATACGTGGAAAGTTTCATACTTGTTAGATTCATTGATTGTGTTTCAATGTGAAATGTTTAATGTTTAATTGTGTATATCGTTGTAGGGACATTGTCATCCTAAGATCATTAAGGCATTGCAAGAACAAGTGGAGAATCTCACTTTAAGTTCACGAGCTTTTTATAACGATAAATTCCCGGTATTTGCAGAGCGTCTCACAAATATGTTTGGTTATGGTATGGTGCTTCCTATGAACACGGGGGCTGAAGGTGTGGAAACTGCTTTGAAATTAGCAAGAAAATGGGGCCATGAGAAGAAAAATATTCCCAAAGATGAGGTTCACTTTTTTTTTTTTGTGATTTGCTTAAAGAAAGATCTTACTACATGCTACTAAACAAATATCCATTATTCTTTGACAGGCTATAATTGTCTCTTGTTGTGGTTGCTTTCATGGTCGTACATTAGCAGTTATTTCCATGAGTTGTGACAATGACGCTACTCGTGGATTCGGGCCATTGTTGCCTGGGAATCTTAAAGTTGATTTTGGTGATGCGGATTCACTTGAGAAAATCTTGAAAGGTATGAAAAGGTTTAGCTATTCAATTTTCACACGAGACTTTCATTTCCGGAATTAAGTATGAGCTTGAGCTAATGAGTTGATCATGTTATTGTTATGGTAACTCCAGAAAAAGGAGATAAAATAGCGGGATTTCTTTTCGAGCCTATTCAAGGTGAAGCTGGAGTAAGTTCCTTTGTCCGACCTTTTATTATTTTAGAGGGTGGATCATGCTGGTTTCGTTTCTAAATGTTAAAAAAAATGGCTTTGGTTTAGGTTATTATACCTCCCGATGGTTATTTGAAATCTGTAAGAGACTCTGCACAAAACACAATGTTTTGATGATTGCGGATGAAGTACAAAGCGGTCTAGCTAGATCTGGAAAGATGCTAGCTTGTGATTGGGAAGAAATTCGTCCCGACATGGTGGTATGTCCTGTTACATTTTCTAAGCGTTTTGTTTCATTTTCTTTATGGTTTCCTCTACGAGCAAAGCCATTACATAGATTACACATCAAATCTTGAATCTGTTGTTTTTGAAAGATACTTGGGAAAGCATTAGGGGGAGGAGTCATTCCAGTAAGTGCAGTACTTGCTGATAAAGAAGTGATGCTTCATATCAAACCCGGTCAACACGGAAGGTTTGCATAAGTGTTACTTCGCTCTTCATAACATTTTATTGGTTTGATTAATGCTATACAGTTTGTTCACTTTTTGTGCTCTTGATTGTCTAAACCAGCACATTTGGTGGGAACCCTTTAGCTAGTGCTGTAGCTATGGCTTCTTTAGATGTTATCGAGGAAGAAAAACTCGTTGAAAGGTACTATTTTGCTTTCTAAATCGCTTCAAGTTCTTTAGATTATAAACTGAGTTCTTGTTTTGGTTGGAATCTATAGATCAGCAAGTCTAGGGGAGGAACTAAGGATTCAATTGAATGAAACCAAGAAACAGTTTCCAAATTACGTAAAGGAAGTACGAGGAAGAGGATTGTTCAATGCAGTTGAGTTCAACAGCGAAAGCTTATCTCCTGTTTCAGCTTATGATATTTGCTTGAGCTTGAAGGAGAGAGGAGTCTTGGCTAAACCGACTCACAATACTATTGTCCGGTTAACTCCACCACTCTCCATAAGGTAAATTATTTTTAAAACAGCTGAACTGGTCTGGTTTGTCTAGCGGTTTATCATCGATTGAATCAATTATCGGTTTTCTTTCTTTTGCCAGCTCTGATGAACTCCGAGAAGGCTCTAAAGCTCTTCATGATGTTCTTGAACTCGATCTTCCGAATCTGAGGAAAATCAATTCTGGTAAAACACCGGTTTCTCATTTAACCGAATGTGATCGCTGCGGTAGAAGCCTCTATGCTTGAACCTGATCGGAACTTGATTAGGTTCCGGTTTAGTGTTATTGTTTGTATTGTTAAAGAGTGTATCTTATAAGGCCGAACCGGAGTGTACCGAGCTCGGTAGAAATAACTATGGTTTGACATTGAATAATTTTAGCTAACCCGATTTTGGTGTTAGAACACAAGTTTCGGGTTAGTAATAATTATATTTCTGTTAGAAATTAAAATACTAATGAATAATTTGTTAGTTTCCCTTTGGCATACAGTATTTCTAAATTGTGCTTGATATACAGAATTCACCAGTATTTTTTCAGTATTATCAAAATTTAAAGATGTAATGGTGACATGGAGTTAATGGCATGATGAGTTGTATAAAAAAGTTAGATGTATGTATTAATGTATATATGTACACGTGTTGGCATGTGTATATAGATATAGATATGGAACATGAAATCTTGAATAAACATTTGCTTGTCTTCTATTGCTCAACCCAAACATGTTGAGGCGTGAAATCCCATATGACTCATCTTGATATGAGTGGTTGGCTCTTCAATATTTTAACTACATTTATCATAACCTGATTAAAATTAACATAATCTATACTTCAATATCTATCTTAAACATATGAATAATTTACCAAACTAATGGCCTCGTGATCTCGTTTTTTTTCTTTTATATACATTAACAAGATGCATATTATTACTCTTTTCTTTTGGTCAAATGAAATAAAACTTTTTAGTGGGAAGAAATGTAGATGCTTCATTGGTGAATGTGTATTTAATAGTCACATGTGACTATTGTATCCTATCAACGATCATTTTGTAAATCTAAGGAAAACGCCGAGGCTTGCGAAACGAGAAGCTACACATGAAACAACATGCACATTTAGCTGGCGTGGCTTTCATATTCATATATATCGCAAAACCAACACATGATTTGTCTAGTCCCTAGTGCATTATGCATATCTTATTCAATTTATAATCATATTTATACTTATGATCTAAGGATTATGAAGTTTGGTAGGATATAATAAAGGTGGAACAAAGTAAGTTTGATAGTAATCGGTTGCATGCGGAAGATATTATAAACGGCAATTATAGACAGAAGACACTGTCATTTAGTTATCAATAATTATAAAATTTTATATCTAAAGTCTATGTAAAATAGAAAATGCATTTAGCCAAATAGTTAGAAATCCATTTATGCGACTTTTTATAGGAGTTTGACTCGGGCTAAGTAAAAATTAGATTGTGAATCAGATTTTGTTGATCCAAATAATTTAATTAACTTCAAAAAGTAATAATAAATCATATCATAATGGTTATGCTCAAACATTTTTATGCTTTTGTTGTAAACAATGACATTGATTTTTTTTTGTTTGATCAAATTGGTGATTTAAAAGACAAAAAAAAAAACACATATAGACACTCAGCGTTAGTTACACGCGCTCGCTCAGAATTAATTCACGCGCTTAAAGTAGAGACAAAACATGGTGGATCTATTTTGATTATCTCCTCCAAAATCTCTCTTTCTCGAAACATCTTCCATGCGTTGTTTGTTATCTTCTTCTTCTTCTCCATTTCATCAGATTCTGATTCTCAAATCCCTAAAACCCTAATTTAATTATTTCCCCCAAAATCCGTATAATCCAATTTCTTCAATGGCCGTTATTATTCCTCGTTCATCAGATCCACCTTCACGGATCCATCCTTTACCACCATCATCACAAACCCTAGATTTCGACCATTTCGATCGTCTTCCTGATTCAATTCTCCTTTTCGTTTTCAACAAAATCGGAGACGTTAAAGCTCTTGGTCGTTGCTGTGTTGTTTCTCGTAGATTCCATTCTCTAATTCCTCAAGTTGAAAACGTCGTCGTTCGTGTTGATTGTGTTATCTCCGATGACGATGATTCGTCATCTTTTTCTTCTATTAAATCTCCATCTGTTGCTTCTGGATCTTTCTCTTCTCTATTTCGTCTTCTTGTTGGTGGCATTGTTAAGCCTTTACAAATTTTAGGTCATTTTCTAGGTACCAAGAGATCATCACCATCATCATCGTCATCATGTGGTTCTGGATCTTCGTCTTTGTCTATTAGTGGAGATGGTGATGAAGATGGTGGAGAGATCGAACAAAGTGGAGTGACACATCATTCACCTACACAGGTTTTGAAAAACTTTCAAGAGATTCGTTTTTTACGTATTGAGCTTCCTAGTGGTGAACTTGGGATTGATGATGGAGTTTTGTTGAAATGGAGAGCTGAATTTGGTTCTACTCTGGATAATTGTGTTATTCTTGGTGCTTCTTCTGTGATTCTACCAAATCCTTTGAGAACTACTACACTCTTTGAAGCTTCTTCAAGCTCTGATGATAATGGAAGTATACCGGAATCTTTTTATACTAATGGAGGTTTAAAGCTTCGTGTTGTATGGACTATTAGCTCTTTGATTGCTGCATCTGCTCGACATTACTTGTTACAACCGATAATCGCAGAGCATAAGACTCTTAAGAGTTTAGTTCTTACTGATTCTGATGGGCAAGGTGTGCTTTGTATGAATAGAGATCAGTTAGAAGAATTAAGGGTGAAGCCCTTGTCAGCTTCTTCTGCTTCGAAGAGGACTCTTGTGCCTGCTTTGAACATGAGGCTTTGGTATGCTCCAAGTTTGGAATTGCTTGATGGAACTGTGTTAAAAGGTGCGACTTTAGTGGCTATAAGACCAAGTGAATCGAAAAGGGAAGTTTCTGATATCGCTTGGGTATCTTCGGCTTTTGAGGAGCCTTATGTGACGGCTGCTAAGATGCTGGTTAAGAGAAGAACTTATTGTCTAGAAATGAACTCGTTCTAGCTTGATTGGTTCAAGATCGGAATCTGAGGTATGGTTGTGCTCTTTTTCTGTATCATCTGTTTATGAAGTGATTTTGCGCGAGAATTGTCTTGAAACCGATCAGATTTAACCGTTCTGCATTGGTAAAGCTTATGAGATTAGGTGTTACTACCACAGGTCTGGTTGTCTGGTGTACGTCTTAATAAGTGATAATCAACAATATCATTCACTGTATCGCATCTGATATTAAGCAATCTGTGATCATTATAACTGGGAATTTTTGTTACCTTTACAACTTAGTTTTGCTATTTTAGAAATCACATAACTTTCTCATTATTATGATTTCTTGTTTGTTAGGGAACCCAATGGCGATCCAGGATGTTTACATATAATGGGGAAGCAGAGAATGAAATAAAAATCGAAGTTTTGATGAATCAATAATCCAGTTTTGCTGCCTACTGCATCTGCTAGCTATTTTGTTTTGTCTGTGAAGCATATGATTTTCCTGGATCTCGCAATCATAAATCAAGAATTTACAGATATCATGTAAGAGTTGTCTTTGTTAGTTACTTAAAAGTCTTCTCCTTTGCTTGATATCCTCTCTTTATGTGAATATTGTAGGTATTTCTTATTCCCCTGTCATTATATACAAGTTATTTAATAAGATTCTTGTTTTTGAATTTTCATAATCTCTTTATGGATTTTCTTTTGGTTATGATTAGTATTTTTGTAGAATTGTATATGAAAAATCTATAAAATGACAGATTCATTATTTAAGAAAACTTTTATTTGATTGTTGAACGACATAATTTTTTTTGATATTTGTTTTGTTATTTTTTTATACAAAGCCGTGGATTCTCAAAGTATTGTAGTTTACAATTCAGTTAGTATTGAAGTTGAGACCAAAGTGACCAAGCATTTCCGTGCGGTCTCGTCTTCGTCATCTACACGGTGCTTATAAAAAAGCCTTGACGCCATTAGAGTCAAGTGTTCTTATTAGTCTATTTACAAAGAAGTTGCCTTCAGGCTTCAACGTAGATAAAGGATCAGAGCAGGGGTTGCAGAGAAAACATTAATGTTTTTTTTTTTTCAATTTACTTCTTCTTCATCTGAGGATAAGAGATTTCATGTGTTTCCGAGCTTCCATGGCCCAGATGTTCGTAGAGGATTACTCAGTCATTTACAAAATTTCTTTGCAAGGAGAGGGATCAGGATGTTCAAGGATCAAGAGATCGAGAGATCGAGAGAGGCCAAGCGATCGGTTTTGAACTCGTACAAGCCATTAGAGAAGCTAGTGTATCGATCGTTCTGCTCTCAAAGAACTACGCTTCTTTTAGCTGGTGTCTAGATGAACTAGTTGAAATCTTGAAGTGTAGAGAAGGTCAGGGGCAGATAGTGATGCCCATTTTTTACGATGTTGATCCTTCTCATAGTCGAAAACAAAAGGGAGATTTCGGGATCGTAATTGAGAAAACCTGTGAAGGTGAAACAGAGCAAGTGAAGAGGAGATGGATCGAAGCTCTGGCATATGTAGCTAACATTCCTGGAGTACACTCTTGTAACTGGTTTGCCACAGTTGTCTCGTAAAAACTGAATGATGCACTGTTAATGGATTCGGAGGAAGAGATGACTATGAGGGAAGCCTTTAGGGGTTCTGATAAAGATCAGAATGGTTTCATATCTGCAGCAGAGCTTCGACATGTGATGAAAAATCTTGGGGATAAAGTAACCAAAAAGGGAGTTAAAAAGATTATCCGACAAGTTGATATTGATGGTTATAATGATTATCCGACAACTATAATGAATTCGTCAAAGCCATAATGGCTATGTGAGGGATTCTTAACCTGAAGAAAAAAAGAGATATTTATCACGATTTTGTCTTTTCTTTTGTTAGGACTGATGAAGCTGTGATGAAGACAGTGATTCAGAGGAAGAGTTGAAGGAAGCCTTTAGGGGTTTTGATACAGACCATAATGGTTTCCTTCATTCCAGTTTTATGTATGTTCATTTACAATATCAGATTTTGCCCATTGGTTAAATCCGGGACTTAAACATAAATTTCAACTTGACTTGGTCCTGGTTGCCTTCTTTAGGACATGTTTTTACTTATTTCTTCTTTTATTTTGTTACTTCTTTAGTGTTGTGTAGTGTTGTTTCTTTAGTGTTGTGTATTGTATGAACTCATGTGTTTGCTCATCCTTAGACAAATGATTTTTCTCTGTTTGTTTTATTAAAAGAATATTCTACAGCCAATACGTTTAGGTGGTTGAAAGCACCCAGATATGTCTTACGTTTTTATAAAATGTCTTACGTTGTACTGTATTATCATTTTCTCTAGCAATGTATGTTTCACGTCTAGGTGGTTGAAAATAGCAGATGAAGCCCTCAAACTTAATGTTTGAAACCTTGTATATTCAATTTACCTCATTGATTTTTTTTTTTTTTTTGGTGCAACAACGTCACTGAATTCAAAATCTGAATTCAGGTGATTATTATCCTTTCTCATTCTTTCTGTTATTAGTATTTCTCAAAATAGCTATCACTCGAGTGAAGCCCAACATTGATTTGTATGGCCTAAAAGTAGAAACTTAAATAGGATATTACCATTATTACCCCTAACTAAACCTTGTATTTTACATCTTTTGCCACCCTTAAACCTTCATAATTATTGTATACCATCCTCCGCCTCATCCACTCTCTCGTTACTCGTCAACGACGAATCTGTTTCTTCTCAATCAACAAATCGTAAAGTTTTAATTTTTATCCAACAGATCTCTCTTTCTGTAAGCCCTTTTGTTTTGTTTAGTTTAAAAAAAAAAAATTTAATTATTGACCCTAAGATCGAAAATTTACAATTGCAGAAATGGCTGCAGCTTTAGCTTCCAGATTATCACGAGGTAAGAGACAACCTTGTTCCTCCATTGATCTCATCTTATTTATTGAATCACAGTTTCTGGGTTCGTAAATCTTATAGACTGTGATGGGTTTGATTAAAAATCAGATTTTTGTTGTGAAGTTAAAGTTCCCATTTTAAAATAGTTATAGAATGTAAAAGCTGTTGAATTTTGTAATCCATTTTGTGAAATGCAGATTTAAGGAACTTAAAAAAATTTGGGGTTTTTTGTTGTTGTTGATAATGTTATCAATTCATGCTCAAAATCTGCTGTTGTTGCTGGTGTTGTTGCTGTTTGATTTGATTCAGGAGGACGTTCATTGCTTGGAGGTCTTAACAATGGTGGTTTGGTGAACTCTTTTAATGGAATGATGAATGAAACTATCCTCTCTCAGGTTAGTCACCAATAAATTATACAATTTATATATATATCTCCATCTTCAAATTTGAGTCTTTGAGTTTTATTTTGTCGATTTGAACGGGTATTGGTTTTTAGTATCTGATTTGCTTCGTAAAGTTAGGGTTATCTTCATTCCTTGAATCGAATCGGGACGGATATATTAGTGTCTTAAGCTTCTTGTTGTTGTTGATTTTGGTGGAAGCAGCAGCAACAAAGAAGGACATTTATTCAAATGGGGACAGTTCTCAAAGTAGTGGACAATTCGGGTGCTAAGAAAGTGAAGTGTATTCAAGCTCTAAAGGGTAAAAAAGGAGCTAGGCTTGGCGATACTATAGTTGCTTCGGTTAAAGAAGCAATGCCAAATGGTAAAGTGAAGAAAGGAGCGGTTGTATATGGAGTGGTTGTTCGAGCTGCGATGCAGAGAGGTCGTGTTGATGGAAGTGAAGTTAGGTTTGATGATAATGCTGTTGTCCTTGTTGATAGTAAAGACAAGAGTACCAAAACTGATCGCCAACCGATTGGTACTCGAGTTTTTGGTCCTGTTCCGCATGAGCTTCGCAAGAAGAAACATCTCAAGATTCTTGCTTTGGCTCAACACATTGCTTGAGAGATACAATTGACCCTAACCACCAGTCTTTTTTTTTGTTCTTCTGTAAACTCTCATCCATAATTTTATGTTTGTTTGTTGTTTTTTCGGTAATCACAACTTTTTTTGGTGTTCTTAAGGATTAAGAGAATTGAAAGTTGAAACTTTAAAAAGTCCCTAAGCTTTAGGTTTTGTTATTTGGAGTTTTTCTTCTTCATGAAATAAAAATTTCAAAACGGTTGAAATAAATATGCAATTTCCTTTAATTACATACTTTCTACATATATTTTGTTTATTACTAATGTTCCCTAAGTTGTTTTATTATTTCATATGTTATTTACGATTTTAGGATTACTTTATATTTTTGTTGATTGCATACCTTATAATTTGTATTACACTCTATTGAAAAAATATTATAATATTTACAAATTCAAACTTTTTCATTTCCACTTGTTTCATGTTCATACTCTCACTTTATCGAAAAGAGAAAAAATAATATATTGGCGAAAATCAAAATTCGAGATCAGGAGAAATTATCAGAGACGACGGCGATTCTAGATCGATCCCTCGATCCACGGTAAAAGACGCCGGAGTTTTTGTCCTCGCGGCGAAGAGAGTATAATTTCATCATCCGATGTATTTGTGAAGTAGTCGAGAGTACCAATATATAATGATGGAAGTGGAAGGATCGAGCACTCAAATGAGTCATTCCTCCTTCTTACGATCAAGACGATCCAAAGGTTACAACACTTTCTTCTCTAAGATTTATCATTCAAAGCCTGTGATTACGAAATCTCATTAGGGTTTAAAAATCTGTGATTTGCCATCAATGAACATTGAAATCATTGTGTTCTGTTTAATTTGGCAGCTCTGTATCAGTTTAAGCAACAGAAACTCCCAGCTTGTAAGCCAGCCTTAACACCAACATCGGTTAGTAAACTTGAAGATTTTTTTTTTCTTCTTCTTCTTCGTCTTCTTCTTATTGTTTGAGAAGAATCAATAGCTTTGATTTTTGAAAAATTTATACTTTACATGTTCTTGCAGGTTATAACAGTGTTTTTATTAATGGGTTTTGTTTTCATTCCCATTGGTTTCATTACTCTTCGTGCTTCTCGTGATGTAAGTTGAATGAAATGGTTTTGAATTTGAGCTATAAGTTTCTGGAGAACAAAGTTTGAATCTCTTTTAATGGCAGGCTGTTGAAATTATAGAACGGTATGACGTTGAATGCATTCCTGAAGAATATAGAAACAACAAACTTTCTTACATAACAGATTCATCGATTTCAAAGAATTGTACTCGTTACTTGAAGGTGTAATTCCTTTCTAAAATCTTAAGAGTCTCTTCATTGTTGTTACATATTGGTGGGGTTTCATGATTTTCAATAATCTTCAATTTTTGTATGTACTTTTGTAGGTACAAAAGTATATGAAAGCTCCCATTTTTATCTACTATCAGCTTGATAACTACTATCAAAATCATCGCCGGTAAAATAGTTATATCCCTTTTTGAATTACATTTCAAATCTGGTGATGAGAAAGTCTGTCATATGGTAGTTGATGTTTTATTTGTAGGTATGTAAAGAGTAGAAGTGATCAGCAACTTTTACATGGACTAGAATATAGCCACACTAGTTCTTGTGAACCTGAGGAGTCATCTAATGGTCTCCCTATTGTTCCTTGTGGGTTGATAGCTTGGAGTATGTTCAATGATACATTTACGTTTGCTCGAGAAAGTACAAAACTGAAGGTTAGCCGGAATAACATTTCTTGGAAGAGTGACCGCGACCACAAGTTTGGAAAGAATGTGTATCCTTTGAATTTCCAGAACGGAACTTTGATTGGTGGGGCAAAGTTGGATCCAAAAATTCCAGTATGCATTCTTAATCCCTTAATGCAATTACCGTAAAAAACCTTAATCCTATATTTTCGCTTAGGCAATGCTGTTTACTTTGCAGCTAAGTGATCAAGAGGACTTTATTGTGTGGATGCGAGCAGCTGCTCTACTAAGCTTCCGGAAACTGTATGGAAGAATCGAAGAGGATCTGAAACCAGGAAACATTGTTGTGGTAAATTTGATGAACAATTACAACACTTATAGCTTTAGTGGGCAGAAGAAGCTTATTCTCTCCACATCAAGTTGGTTAGGAGGAAGAAATGATTTTCTCGGCTTCACCTATCTTGTCGTTGGTTCCTCTTCCATAATCGTATCCATCATCTTCATGTTGCTCCATTTGAAAAATCCGAGGTAAAAATGATACATTTACGGAAACCCTCTCCTTTTGTTTCTCCTTTTTTGTTTTCTGTTCAATTGCTTATATGCATCATTCTCAATCTCAGGCCTTATGGAGACAATTCTTGGAACAAGAAAAGCCCTTCGAGTTTGTTGACATTCACACTTCTAACCTTTGTCTTAATCTCAAAGGTTAGTTCTCTCATCTCTCTTTAGTTCTCTTTGATTTTTTTTCACAAAAGACTTTAGAACACTTAGAGAGATTTCTCTTTAAGACTACATTGTTAATATTGGATCCAAAGATGTTTCTTACACAACACCACATACACCTTCTTATACTACTTCATTGCTACACTAAAGTTCATTAAAACTCTAAGTATAACTACCATGCTTCTAGGGTATTGCTTACAAGCAACATCATAGAGACATGCTCTAGACTTCAACAACTCACTAACAACTCTCTTACACATAACAAACAACTTACTTGTTGACTTTCCTCTTTCTTCTTTCTTTGCTCTTCTATGCTTTCTTTCTCTTCTTTTCACTTTTCATAGCTTTGCTTCTTCTTCTTCTTCTTGATTCTTCTTTTTCATTATTGCAGGTTTGGTCAAAGGACTCAAACTCCAACACTCCCTCTTGAGTCCTTTGATCAAATTCTCCCAATTGTAATTTAGGGATTTGAATCCATCGCTTCTTCTTCTTTGCTTAGATCACCTTTTCATTGTGAAATTCTCAATCCCTTCACGAGATTAGCGTAGGTACACTCAACTTCTCAATCTCCCTCTTGCTCGGAACTCCTTGGTTCCGGCTGTTTTCTTTTTCAATTTTTATTACCGTCAGTTTGACTGGTTTTTCGTCAATCTCCCTTTACATCTCTTTGATCAATTTCTTTGATCAATATCTTCTTTAGCAGGTACTCTCATTGTGAGTTCTCCTCGCTTCTTTACCGGCTTCCACTTCAACCAGCTTTTAGCTCCCTCATTCATGTGAGCTTTCTTCTTTTCTGCTTGGTGTTGACTCTCAATCACCAGCTTTGTTTCTTTTAGATTATAGGAACCATCACTTGGACTTTAGCTTTGGATCTCTTTGACTTTGGCACCGTTACCCGGTTTTCTACCGTAGTCTTTTAGATTTCTCCATGAGTGAGCATCCTAGCTTTCTTAGTATCAGTGTTTGATTCCTTGAATCCCCACCTCTGTTTTCAAGCTTAGTATGTTAGGTTTATGAATAATTACCTTAGCATCTCTGTCTTTGGTAGTTTGATTGCTTATACCACTGCTTTGGTTTTTCTCTAACCTTGGCTTCTCTTTCTTGTTTTCAGCTGTAGAACCACTTGAATTCTCAACTTCAACAAGCATTTTCAAGCTTCACCTAGACATGTCGAACAAGAACAGAAATCTCCTCCACAATCCTGTCTCCACACCGTTGTCTTCATTGCTTCTTCCAAGAGATATCCTCGTCTCTTTGGATGCACATGAAGCACGCCTTCTTTGAGGTACGGCTGTGAATGCGCTTGTGAAAGTTGATGGTGCTCTCTCTTGTCACCACCTTCTTTTCCTTCTATTCTTTTCCAACAGTGGATTGCTCTTTTTTCATCTCTTCTTTTCTTTTCTCGCCTTACACTTTTCTTGTGCAGGCTCTTCTTCTTTCTACCTCACGTCTTCATCATTTTGCAGCCTTCTTCTGGACTGTTTCTCCTTCTCTTCGTTTTCTCCTTTTTTCTTCTCTTATTTTCTTCTCTTCTTTTCTTTTCTGTTTTCTTCTCACGACCATATCTTCTTCTTCTCTTCAGCCTTCTTCTTTTCTTCTCTTCTTCTTTGCTTTTTTCTTCTTACGGCCACATAATTTTTTTTCTTTCAGCCTCACTTTTCTTCTTTCTGCAGGTTGTCTCCATCTCTTCTATCTTGAACAGGTTCCAAGATAATATAGCTCTGATACCATGTTGACATTCACACTTCTAACCTTTGTCTTAATCTCAAAGGTTAGTTCTCTCATCTCTCTTTAGTTCTCTTTGATTTTTTTTCACAAAAGACTTTAGAACACTTAGAGAGATTTCTCTTTAAGACTACATTGTTAATATTGGATCCAAAGATGTTTCTTACACAACACCACATACACCTTCTTATACTACTTCATTGCTACACTAAAGTTCATTAAAACTCTAAGTATAACTACCATGCTTCTAGGGTATTGCTTACAAGCAACATCATAGAGACATGCTCTAGACTTCAACAACTCACTAACAACTCTCTTACACATAACAAACAACTTACTTGTTGACTTTCCTCTTTCTTCTTTCTTTGCTCTTCTATGCTTTCTTTCTCTTCTTTTCACTTTTCATAGCTTTGCTTCTTCTTCTTCTTCTTGATTCTTCTTTTTCATTATTGCAGGTTTGGTCAAAGGACTCAAACTCCAACAGAGTTGAGTAGCTGTTACATTTTTTCACTGAAAAATTCAGAATCCAGGTTACTATATATTCTTACATACTCAAGAGATGTACTTTATCTAGATATAGGGAGTATATAGCGGCCTATCTATGAGCCTATAGTCTTTAGAATCTCCGGTTCTAAAGATTAAACTAAGAGATAAATGTTTGACCCTTTTTTTTAACTCTTAAACCTCTAATGTGATGGGTTTATTTGGGTATGTCTGTTTTTAGAGCCTCTAAGTTTGGCAAATCTAACAGAAGCATTATAGAGAATGCATCATTAGCCATCTGCAAACCGCACATTTCTCTTCTTCCTTATCCTTATCCCGAAAAATTCTCATGTTTTCTTCTCATTTTCCATATTTGTCACCTCAAGTCTCTCTATTTAACCTCTCCCATATGTCTTCTACACATCATATGCACCTCTAAGTTATCTCCATTGAAAGATTTTCCCATTCATTAGTGAAAAGCACCTTTCAGTCTTCCTCTACCCTCCTCACCCATAAGAAAGAAACTGTTTTTTTCCCCTCAAACTAAAATCTAGGTGAAAGGAAAAGAAAATGGCCAAGGAAATGAGGTTTGTTGAAACATGGGGAGAGGTAGCACCAAGGCTTATTGCATCTCATCAGAAACAACAACAGCAATTCTCAAATTTGCCAAAGCTTGAGACGATTTTTGAAGAAGGATGTTGCGTGGATAGTCTTTCTGTTAGGGCGCCAAAGCGGATTGTAATCTTTCTTCCTCTTGTACTCTCAATGATTTTGCACAAGAGTATCATAGGTTCTTGATTTTGACTTTTGTCTTTTGGTTATTGAGAAGTAAGAGAATGTTCTGAAAATGTTAATGACAAAATTTCTAGCTAATTTTGAATTCTCTTTCTTATAATAGAATACTTTCGAATAATAGAGTTACATAAATAAACAAGGATTAAAGAAAGGTTATGGCTTTTTTAGTCATTGATGGTTGCTGACGCTGCCACATTTCGTCGAATATATAACAAATCCAGTTAAATAAATATAAAATTACCGTAGTTCGATCGAAACAATCTCGTATCTTATTGTTTTAATTATAATTCTTCTGAAATAAAATGTAAAAAACAAAATTAATATTTCAATTTTTATTCGCCAATTCTATACAAAGCAAAATTAAACAACTTCAATTTTGAATTTTATAATATATGCTAACTTCTTGATTTTTTTTTTGGTGTGCTTGTTTATTTTGTGCGGCTTTATTGGAAAAAAAATCTCATTTGTAAACTATTTAGTCCGGTTGTGCACGACAAAAAAAACTCTTAGTTCGTATGCAGACAAATATGTTCAGAAAAAAAAATTAGTAGTACTTATTCTTTATTTTTTGAAATTTAAATTAGTAGTACGTTGTACTTCAAATTTATATTATTATAACAAAGCAACATAAACATAGCTGATACGTTGTCTTAGTTCACTCATAGAGTGATGAGACTTATTTTATGAAAACACAAATACTATGAAAACACACACACACACACAAACACCAAAGATGTTTTGGAAGATTCATCAACATGGGACGTAGCAGATGCACTTGTGAGCTGGGAAGACATAGTTGCAAGATCCATGACGAGCTCCCTCAAGATTAATGCACTGGTTCTTGCAAGCATTACTGTTTCCACAAACTCCAGACCAAGTCCCACTTGGCTTCTCGCACAACCTTTGTGCTTCCACCATTGTTGGTGCTTCTGCACATATATATATATATATATATATATTTCTCATTGTTAATCATCAAATAATCTGAAAATGGAAATTTATTGGTTCATGCATATGATGATAAGATAATTGCTCACCAAAAGCAGCAAAGACAACAAGAGCAGCAAAAAGGAAGGTGGTGATGATGGTAGCATACTTAGCCATGACTAAATATTTTTTGTTTTTCAATGTATGTATTTATGTATGTGTAGGTGTGATGAAATAAGCATAAGATCGACCTCTATTTATAGCGAACTGGTGTATGGACTCATTGGTAAAAACTTTTATTATGAACAGTTACTGTAAATTTACTTCTGTCTGTGATTTTTTTTTTTTGTTAAAAAGAGTTCTGACTTTAATTTTTTTTATAATAATCAGGTATTTGGGGGCTCAAAAGAAAATGCAAACGTATAATAAAAGAAAATGCAAACGTACAATAAAAGAAAATTCTACAGTGTAATAGATTTTTTAGAAATTCTAATTGATTTTAAGGACCTAATAAAATGTGATTCAAAGATTTTAGCTTTAAAATCTTTTATTTATCGTTATAAAAATAAATATTTAATTTATCTTGATGTTTTTACAGGTTTCGAAACCAATCATTATACCAATCAACCCTACTTCCTTGCCATCGTGGCAACCCTACAAATGAAACATTTATTTGCATGTGTGGCCAAGATGTTGATAAATCAATAGTGGATGGCTTTGTTTCTCAACCACTTATCCTTACATTTGAAAGGCTGCCAAATCTCTAAGCGGCTGCTTTAGCTTTGAGCCACAGTTCTACATCCTTCGTTAACATGGGCGGCTAGTGTAACTTTTACTTACTAAGAATCAATTAAATGTTAAGTTGTAGTTTGGTTAATCTAAGCATAATTCAATTTTGAATATACTTATGTTCGGATATTAAATGAAGATTTTTGAATTGTTCTTTGATAAAGGTTAATTTAGGTTGTTTTGATTTCGTTTAAGCGAGCTAGAAAAATTGATTATTTTGGATTTTGGCGTGTTTACTTAATTGTTCTTTAATAAAGGTTTAGATTTAGTGTACATTTTAGAAAGCACCCATAAATGTCGAAGATAGGATAACACCTCAAAAACCATAATCTGCGTAGAACTTCAAAGCACATGTAGAACTTGTAGAAGATTTCTGATCCAACATCATTAATATATGTGTCTAACACCAAAAATGATACATATTGTAAGGGTGAAGATACAACCAAAATTGAAAACTGAAAACTCATTTATGCTTTGACAATAACTAAAACCTAAAAAATTAAGTAGAAAAATATATCGAAGAATCTCTTCTTACAAGTACTCTAGAAAACCTTTCTACTTGGTTAAGGTGCATGATCTCTAATGCTTTGGTTTTACTATACCCGTTATTCATTCAACTGTGTTCATCAATTCGCTTTTCATAAGAGAAAAATAGATGCACCAAGGACATCCATCTTCTATGTAACACTTTGCTGCACTTTTATCATTTCCACATCAGCTTAACTTAATATTCCATCCCTCCTTTAACACATAACCAACCATAGCCTCTTTAAACTCCTCCAAACTACCTTGTTTGCATCTCACAATGTTCATCTCCTCATCTACACCATCTGAGTTAGAAGGCTTGTTGTGATAGTCAAATGTAACATCTTCAGCGACAAAAAAAATACACATTACTTTCAACTCTCAACTCTCAACTTTTTTGTTTTCACAGGGCTCACCACCAACCACGCCATCTAGATGCTCATGAGTTGAGTTAACCAAAAACACATTTTATACCACATGCTATACCCATATAATTTCCTCCTCTTCCCAACGGCTTTCTCAAATCCAAAACCTAGCGATTTCTTCTCCTCCTGAAATAAACATTGAAGATTGGGTAGTGGCTGTAAAGTTTTCAGGTTTTAGAATGAAGATATAATTATAAGAACTTATGGTGCATCGATATCGAAACCGCGCATTAGTCTACAAGTCCATACTAGACTCTCATGAATTATAAGATTCCACGTTCCAACTCCTCGATGTAATTATTTGTTCTCCTTTGATCTCAACTTCACGTAGAAGGATAAGCTCATGTTTGTTGAGGTTCAAAACTAGATCTTCCTAAGTAAGAATTTTTCGAGGTGGAGTAGATGATCAATTCCTTATCTCGATATATATATTTCTTAAGTTGTTTTTTTTTTTGAAGAAAACTCTTTGTGGACATTAAATTTGTTAAATTGATACTTACTATATTACTTGTTTTAAACGGGTGAATATATTCGGGTCAAACAAGGTAACAAGATCTGAAAATTTGTGAGTCATGTCCCCTTAAAAGAAAATGAAATTTTATTCAAGAACACACAACTACATGTTCAACCAATATTATATAGACGAAACAAACATAACATAAATAAACGACCGCTAACGATGTATAGAAACATCAGCCCATCTACTCACTCTCTTGTTTCTTATTGAGATCCAAATCCTTATTGGTCCGTTGCCATTCCAACGTACGTTCAATCCGAATTCGAATCCCATCGTAAAATTCAGCTGAAGAAGAAGCCAAGTCAACCATAGACATAGGCATGACATTAGATGTTGTAGCAGCACCAGCACCAACATGAGAGGAGGAAGATGGAACATCATTGGTCCTAAGAATCTCCATCCTGCGATTAATTTCCCTGAGATATTGATCAATGACACAACCAAGATCACGAAAATCATTTTTGTCAATATGAGAAATTGAAGTGTTGCCACCAATACAACCAAACATAAGCTCTTGCATCTCCAGCTCTCTGTTCTCTCTGCACAGCTTCTTCAAAGACTCAGTTGCTTTGGAGATCCTCTGTTGGAGAAAGGTCTCTTGGTTCACCATCTTCCTGGTCTTGTCCGCCTGCGGCATCATCTCCCACTGGGACAAAACCTTGTGAGCCTCCTCTCTCGATGGCCACACTTCCAGGTTCGAATCATACGGACTGTTGATGAGTGCACAGATGGGGACATCACAGAGAGTGGCCAACTCGTGAGCTTTCTTCAATAGTCCTCTCTTCCTTTTCTTGAATGTTGATTTCCTCGTTGAGTCATTTTCTATGAAAGCCATATTCGTTTTCTTTCTCCCCATGACTCTCGTTTTTTTTTTCTTGGTTATAATTTCTAATGGGATGGTGGTGGTATATATAAGATCTGGTTGTTTGGATTTTAATGTAAGGAAATTTTGTTTAAATTCAGACGTAGATATCATACCTAATAAGGGAGAGTATAATTGGAATATTTCATTGGAAATTTTATCTAAATCAACACATATATATCACACCTAATAAGAGATATCTGAATTGAAATATGTATAAAAGTAATTTACCATTCAAGTTTGGGTTATACTATTTTTTCTTCTAATTAGCAAGTATGGATATTCATGGAATATCTAGATGGGGCTAGTATTATAATATGGTAGATAATCTTGAATGAAAGAAATAGTAATGAAATAAATCTGGTTGTTTCCTCATTAAAATGAAATTTAAAATAGTCAAAAATAATTAATAAATCAATTTTGAAATCTTAGAAGGAATAAATGAGAAAGTATTTTTTTTTTTTTGGTTAAAAAGAATCCATCATATTCTATTTATCTAGAAAATAATAACAATATGTTTCCTCACCAGAATAAGAATAATAATAAATTTAGAATAATAATAATAAGGAAACTAATAATAATAATAATAATAAAAGAAAATGATAGAAGCATTACACTTGTATTAACATAAGTCCACCACTACCTTACAAAATTTTCCACCTACTCTACACCATTCAAAGTTAGGAGACTATAATCATGTTTTTTTCTGTTGACTAGTAAGTCTACTATACGTATTAAAATTTATATTTATGTTATAAGAAAACCTAATATAAAAAAAATAAGAGTTCACTTATCAAGCGACACGATTTATTTTATGAAAACACATACACACCAACACCAAATACGTTTTGGAAGATTCATTAACATGGGATAAGCTCGAATTTGATTCAAGTATAGATCTTCCTAAGTATGAAATGTTTGAGTTGGAGAAAATGAATTTGTTTACCAGGACAGATCAAATGGTGAACAATTCCTTGTCACGGTATATATTTATTAACTACTTTTTATTATTTTGGATGAAAAATCTTTGAGGACATTAATATTTTTTACTTGATTTTATTCTTGTTTTAGTTAACAAAAATCTTTTAATATTTCTGAACAACCCATTTAGCTCTTGGTGAAATGGTATAGACATGTCCCCTCAAAAGAAGATGAAATTTTATTCAAGCAATACAACTACTGAACTACATGTCAAACCAATATTAAAAAAAAAAAACATAACATAAATAAACGATCGCTCACGATGTTTACAAACATCAACCCATCTACTCATCCTTATTTCTTATTCAGATCCAAATCCTTATTGTTCCTAAGAATCTTGGCCCTATCATAAAGATCCTTGAGATATTGATCAATGAAACAACCAAGATCTGGAAGATCGTTTTTGTTAATATGAGAAATTGAAATTTTGCCACTTATACAAGCAAACATAAGCTCTTTCATCTCCTGCTCTTTGTTCTCACTGCACAGCTTCTTCCGATACTCAGTTTCTTCGGAGATACTCTGTCGGAGAAATGTCTCTTGGTTCACCATCTTCTTGGTTTTGTCCGCCTCCGGCATCATCTCCCACTGGGACAAGACTCTCTTTTTATTTTATTTTATTTTATTTTTTGTTATAAATTTTGAATGGGACATTGGTGGTATATATAAGATCTGATTGTTTGAATTTAATTTAAGGAGATTTTATCTAAATCCAGAAATATATATCATACCTGATAAGGGTCATCATAATTGGAAGAAATAATTTGAATTTCTTTTTTATCTAAATCCACACATATATATCATACCTAATAAGCGATATAATTATTGGGAATAATTTCTTAGATATATATATATATATATATAAGTAAATTTACCATTCAACGGTTGGGTATAATATGTTTTCTTCTAATTAGTAAGTGTGGATATACATGAGATATTTAGATTGAGCTAGCTACTTTATATAATATGGTAGATAATCTTGAATGAAAGATCTCTTGATATTTTCTCATCAAAATGAAATTTCAAATGGTAAACAATATAAACAAAATTGAAATATTTAAAGAAATAATGAGAAAATAATCTTATATTTTTTTCTTAAAAACGAATCCAGCATGTTCTCTTTATCCAAAAAAATAATAACAATATTTTTTCACCAAAAAAATAGGAATTAATGAAAATTGATAGAAATATTAGAATATAGTATCATGAAATTCATTAATTCTTAAGTTAACAAGAGGGTCATGCAAAATGATAAGTGTAAATAGAGAGTATATATAGCTAGAAAGATGAATAAGGCTATGATTCTGATATGAAATGAAAAACAATTTATAGTATCATTTGTTATATGTAAGCTAAGAACATATGAAAAGAAACTAGATGTCGGGACCCGAACAAGTACATCTTGATAGATAATGAAAGAAATGGTAATGAATAAATGTGGAAAGAAAACTTAGCAAAACCTTGTTAAGATGTATACATGCACATATGACTATAGTAATTAGTATTTTAAACCTCATTAACTGAGTAAAAATTATTTGAGTATTTTTAAAATGCAATAACTGAATTAGTAGATCGGACTATTAGATTTAAAACCAAACTAAATTGTTGATATGAGATAGTTGGACAGGGACATAAATGACTTGGTCGAAAAGTTACATATGGTATGATGTACTTATTTTGATGGATAGAGTGTATACAGCTTAGGCTCTATAGGCATAAGGATTTACGGTGGATTGATATTGAAATCACACATGCACATGAGTCTATAAACCTAACTCCAGTCTCATGCATGTACTCTAAGAAAGATCAAAGATTCTACACTCCAACTCCTGGAGGCCAAAACTTGTCCTCCTTCGGTCTCAACTTCAAGGAGAAGTACGATCTCATGTTTAAAAAGGATCTTCCTGAAAGCTTGAAAGAACACTTTAAAGAGATGAACTTTTGATTTTATTTCCCAAAAACTAAATATTACAATTCTCTGTTTTTGCTATTCATGTTAGAGACATTACGTTTTGATAGAAGAAGATAGAAGACGTCGCCACTTTAGCAACACATGGTTTGGAGGGCATCATACCGTTTGTGGAGAGAGATTGGTTTGATCGTACTGCTATGTTGAGTTGGCTTGATCAAGATCACGTTTTGGTTGGTCAGTTTTTAGGAGTGTAAGAATGATGAGTATATCTGTGTTAAAGTTTTACATTCATATAATAAATATATATTAATGGATTGATCCTAATATGTTTGTGGGTTTAATGAGTAAATCCATTTGGATTGTGGATTATCATGAGTTTATCAAAAATATAAAAATATGAAATTCAAAATTTTATATTAAATATTTAAAATATATAAACTATAAGACAAAAATTAAGGGTTTAAGGTGCTCATTTGTGTTTTTATAAAAGCATTTAGTTGTCTCCTTAATTCTCTATAAGTATCACTACATTGGTTTCATAATAATTTTTCAAATTTTATTTTGTACTAGATCTTAATTATTTGGTTTATCTAGTTGATAAAAATGTAAACTTATCTTCTATATTCATTATTTTGTTAATATTATATATAATAATTATTATTATTATAGTTATGTTGCTATTTTTTTTAAACCATTTGTAGATAATGAAATGAAACATGAAATCTAAAAGTAGAATCCATCAAAAACCAAATCAAATGTTATTTAATTTAATAAATTTTAATGTTTTTATGGTTTTATGGATTTATGGTGTTATGATTTTATTATGGTTTAGATTTATTATAATTTAATTTATTTTAATAGCTATATATTTTTTTACCTAAAACTTTTTGCTACATTTACAATTATATGATATATATTTCAATTTTTTAATATTATTAAGTAAGCTAGAAAAATTGATTATTTTGGATTCTGGTGTGTTTGCTGAATTGTTCTTTGATAAAGGTTTAAATTGTTTTATACCAATTTATTTAATTTATCTGATATATTCTACAGTAGGTGTGCATTTTAGAAAGCACCCATAAATGTCAAAGATAGGATAACACCTCAAAAACCATAATCTGCGTAGAACTTCAAAGCACATGTATAACTTCTAGAAGACTTCTGATACAACATCATTAGTGTACGTAACATCATTAATATGTGTCTAACACCAAAAATGATACAGGTTGTAAGGGTGAAGATAGATACAACAAAAATTGAAAACTGAAAATTCATTTATGCTTTGACAAAAGCTAAAACCTAAAAATTTAACTAGAAAAATATATCGAAGAATCTCTTCTTACAAGTACTCTAGAAAACCTTTCTACTTGGTTAAGGTGCATGATCTCTAATGCTTTGGTTTTGTTTCGTTTATTGTTTTTATCAAATAAATTTTCTACTAATCTTTTTCTTGTATAATAATCGGTTGGTAAGATAATGTGTCGCACCACTATCGATAATCCAATTGTTAGGAATGTAAGGAGTTGCAGCAGCCAGGTGAGAATGGACGTGCATGGGAGTCATTGGTGTAGTGACCGGTCGAGACGATCTAGGATAATAATTTCTTTGGTGAAGATGAAGTCCTCAAGACGATCTGCTCTCTTCAAGACCATGAAAATAGTGTAAGTTCATTGGATCTCTTAACGAAAACAATGTGGATTGCCAATTCTTATATCATAGGAAAATAATATTGCAATCAACACCAATTTTCAGAATCTTACTCTACACATCATTCATTCAACTGTGTTCACCTTCATATACCTTCACCATGTTCTGTTTTCCAATTCGCTCTTCAAAAATAGGTACACCAAGGACATCCATCTTCTATGTCACACTTTGCTGCACTTTTATCTTTTCCTCCTCTGACACATAACCAACCATTGCCTCTTTAAACACCCCCAAACTCTCAAACACTTGTCTTTGTTTAAACTCTCAACCATTACCTTGTCTGCATCTCACTCACTACCTTGTCAGCTTTCTGCTTTCAGCCACGTACACAGCCATATAAATTTTCACATAACTCATGTTTTTTTTCTGTTGAGGAAATAGTAACTAGTAAGTTTACTATACGTATTAAAATTTATATTTATGTTATAAGAAAACCCAATATAAAAAAAAAATAAGAGTTCACTTATCAATCGACATGATTTATTTTATGAAAACACATACACACCAACACCAAATACGTTTTGGAAGATTCATTAACATGGGATAAGCTCGAATTTGATTCAAGTATAGATCTTCCTAAGTATGAAATGTTTGAGTTGGAGAAAATGAATTTGTTTACCAGGACAGATCAAATGGTGAACAATTCCTTGTCACGGTATATATTTATTAACTACTTTTTATTATTTTGGATGAAAAATCTTTGAGGACATTAATATTTTTTACTTGATTTTATTCTTGTTTTAGTTAACAAAAATCTTTTAATATTTCTGAACAACCCATTTAGCTCTTGGTGAAATGGTATAGACATGTCCCCTCAAAAGAAGATGAAATTTTATTCAAGCAATACAACTACTGAACTACATGTCAAACCAATATTAAAAAAAAAAAACATAACATAAATAAACGATCGCTCACGATGTTTACAAACATCAACCCATCTACTCATCCTTATTTCTTATTCAGATCCAAATCCTTATTGTTCCTAAGAATCTTGGCCCTATCATAAAGATCCTTGAGATATTGATCAATGAAACAACCAAGATCTGGAAGATCGTTTTTGTTAATATGAGAAATTGAAATTTTGCCACTTATACAAGCAAACATAAGCTCTTTCATCTCCTGCTCTTTGTTCTCACTGCACAGCTTCTTCCGATACTCAGTTTCTTCGGAGATACTCTGTCGGAGAAATGTCTCTTGGTTCACCATCTTCTTGGTTTTGTCCGCCTCCGGCATCATCTCCCACTGGGACAAGACTCTCTTTTTATTTTATTTTATTTTATTTTTTGTTATAAATTTTGAATGGGACATTGGTGGTATATATAAGATCTGATTGTTTGAATTTAATTTAAGGAGATTTTATCTAAATCCAGAAATATATATCATACCTGATAAGGGTCATCATAATTGGAAGAAATAATTTGAATTTCTTTTTTATCTAAATCCACACATATATATCATACCTAATAAGCGATATAATTATTGGGAATAATTTCTTAGATATATATATAAGTAAATTTACCATTCAACGTTTGGGTATAATATGTTTTCTTCTAATTAGTAAGTGTGGATATACATGAGATATTTAGATTGAGCTAGCTACTTTATATAATATGGTAGATAATCTTGAATGAAAGATCTCTTGATATTTTCTCATCAAAATGAAATTTCAAATGGTAAACAATATAAACAAAATTGAAATATTTAAAGAAATAATGAGAAAATAATCTTATATTTTTTTCTTAAAAACGAATCCAGCATGTTCTCTTTATCCAAAAAAATAATAACAATATTTTTTCACCAAAAAAATAGGAATTAATGAAAATTGATAGAAATATTAGAATATAGTATCATGAAATTCATTAATTCTTAAGTTAACAAGAGGGTCATGCAAAATGATAAGTGTAAATAGAGAGTATATATAGCTAGAAAGATGAATAAGGCTATGATTCTGATATGAAATGAAAAACAATTTATAGTATCATTTGTTATATGTAAGCTAAGAACATATGAAAAGAAACTAGATGTCGGGACCCGAACAAGTACATCTTGATAGATAATGAAAGAAATGGTAATGAATAAATGTGGAAAGAAAACTTAGCAAAACCTTGTTAAGATGTATACATGCACATATGACTATAGTAATTAGTATTTTAAACCTCATTAACTGAGTAAAAATTATTTGAGTATTTTTAAAATGCAATAACTGAATTAGTAGATCGGACTATTAGATTTAAAACCAAACTAAATTGTTGATATGAGATAGTTGGACAGGGACATAAATGACTTGGTCGAAAAGTTACATATGGTATGATGTACTTATTTTGATGGATAGAGTGTATACAGCTTAGGCTCTATAGGCATAAGGATTTACGGTGGATTGATATTGAAATCACACATGCACATGAGTCTATAAACCTAACTCCAGTCTCATGCATGTACTCTAAGAAAGATCAAAGATTCTACACTCCAACTCCTGGAGGCCAAAACTTGTCCTCCTTCGGTCTCAACTTCAAGGAGAAGTACGATCTCATGTTTAAAAAGGATCTTCCTGAAAGCTTGAAAGAACACTTTAAAGAGATGAACTTTTGATTTTATTTCCCAAAAACTAAATATTACAATTCTCTGTTTTTGCTATTCATGTTAGAGACATTACGTTTTGATAGAAGAAGATAGAAGACGTCGCCACTTTAGCAACACATGGTTTGGAGGGCATCATACCGTTTGTGGAGAGAGATTGGTTTGATCGTACTGCTATGTTGAGTTGGCTTGATCAAGATCACGTTTTGGTTGGTCAGTTTTTAGGAGTGTAAGAATGATGAGTATATCTGTGTTAAAGTTTTACATTCATATAATAAATATATATTAATGGATTGATCCTAATATGTTTGTGGGTTTAATGAGTAAATCCATTTGGATTGTGGATTATCATGAGTTTATCAAAAATATAAAAATATGAAATTCAAAATTTTATATTAAATATTTAAAATATATAAACTATAAGACAAAAATTAAGGGTTTAAGGTGCTCATTTGTGTTTTTATAAAAGCATTTAGTTGTCTCCTTAATTCTCTATAAGTATCACTACATTGGTTTCATAATAATTTTTCAAATTTTATTTTGTACTAGATCTTAATTATTTGGTTTATCTAGTTGATAAAAATGTAAACTTATCTTCTATATTCATTATTTTGTTAATATTATATATAATAATTATTATTATTATAGTTATGTTGCTATTTTTTTTAAACCATTTGTAGATAATGAAATGAAACATGAAATCTAAAAGTAGAATCCATCAAAAACCAAATCAAATGTTATT
The DNA here is from genome assembly GCA_963854855.1 of Nasturtium officinale. Lineage (NCBI taxonomy): Eukaryota > Viridiplantae > Streptophyta > Magnoliopsida > Brassicales > Brassicaceae > Nasturtium > Nasturtium officinale. Next base: position 592,114 of record OY978506.1, read on the forward strand.
TAATTTAATAAATTTTAATGTTTTTATGGTTTTATGGATTTATGGTGTTATGATTTTATTATGGTTTAGATTTATTATAATTTAATTTATTTTAATAGCTATATATTTTTTTACCTAAAACTTTTTGCTACATTTACAATTATATGATATATATTTCAATTTTTTAATATTATTAAGTAAGCTAGAAAAATTGATTATTTTGGATTCTGGTGTGTTTGCTGAATTGTTCTTTGATAAAGGTTTAAATTGTTTTATACCAATTTATTTAATTTATCTGATATATTCTACAGTAGGTGTGCATTTTAGAAAGCACCCATAAATGTCAAAGATAGGATAACACCTCAAAAACCATAATCTGCGTAGAACTTCAAAGCACATGTATAACTTCTAGAAGACTTCTGATACAACATCATTAGTGTACGTAACATCATTAATATGTGTCTAACACCAAAAATGATACAGGTTGTAAGGGTGAAGATAGATACAACAAAAATTGAAAACTGAAAATTCATTTATGCTTTGACAAAAGCTAAAACCTAAAAATTAAACTAGAAAAATATATCGAAGAATCTCTTCTTACAAGTACTCTAGAAAACCTTTCTACTTGGTTAAGGTGCATGATCTCTAATGCTTTGGTTTTGTTTCGTTTATTGTTTTTATCAAATAAATTTTCTACTAATCTTTTTCTTGTATAATAATCGGTTGGTAAGATAATGTGTCGCACCACTATCGATAATCCAATTGTTAGGAATGTAAGGAGTTGCAGCAGCCAGGTGAGAATGGACGTGCATGGGAGTCATTGGTGTAGTGACCGGTCGAGACGATCTAGGATAATAATTTCTTTGGTGAAGATGAAGTCCTCAAGACGATCTGCTCTCTTCAAGACCATGAAAATAGTGTAAGTTCATTGGATCTCTTAACGAAAACAATGTGGATTGCCAATTCTTATATCATAGGAAAATAATATTGCAATCAACACCAATTTTCAGAATCTTACTCTACACATCATTCATTCAACTGTGTTCACCTTCATATACCTTCACCATGTTCTGTTTTCCAATTCGCTCTTCAAAAATAGGTACACCAAGGACATCCATCTTCTATGTCACACTTTGCTGCACTTTTATCTTTTCCTCCTCTGACACATAACCAACCATTGCCTCTTTAAACACCCCCAAACTCTCAAACACTTGTCTTTGTTTAAACTCTCAACCATTACCTTGTCTGCATCTCACTCACTACCTTGTCAGCTTTCTGCTTTCAGCCACGTACACAGCCATATAAATTTTCACATAACTCATGTTTTTTTTCTGTTGAGGAAATAGTAACTAGTAAGTTTACTATACGTATTAAAATTTATATTTATGTTATAAGAAAACCCAATATAAAAAAAAAATAAGAGTTCACTTATCAATCGACATGATTTATTTTATGAAAACACATACACACCAACACCAAATACGTTTTGGAAGATTCATTAACATGGGATAAGCTCGAATTTGATTCAAGTATAGATCTTCCTAAGTATGAAATGTTTGAGTTGGAGAAAATGAATTTGTTTACCAGGACAGATCAAATGGTGAACAATTCCTTGTCACGGTATATATTTATTAACTACTTTTTATTATTTTGGATGAAAAATCTTTGAGGACATTAATATTTTTTACTTGATTTTATTCTTGTTTTAGTTAACAAAAATCTTTTAATATTTCTGAACAACCCATTTAGCTCTTGGTGAAATGGTATAGACATGTCCCCTCAAAAGAAGATGAAATTTTATTCAAGCAATACAACTACTGAACTACATGTCAAACCAATATTAAAAAAAAAAAACATAACATAAATAAACGATCGCTCACGATGTTTACAAACATCAACCCATCTACTCATCCTTATTTCTTATTCAGATCCAAATCCTTATTGTTCCTAAGAATCTTGGCCCTATCATAAAGATCCTTGAGATATTGATCAATGAAACAACCAAGATCTGGAAGATCGTTTTTGTTAATATGAGAAATTGAAATTTTGCCACTTATACAAGCAAACATAAGCTCTTTCATCTCCTGCTCTTTGTTCTCACTGCACAGCTTCTTCTGATACTCAGTTTCTTCGGAGATACTCTGTCGGAGAAATGTCTCTTGGTTCACCATCTTCTTGGTTTTGTCCGCCTCCGGCATCATCTCCCACTGGGACAAGACTCTCTTTTTATTTTATTTTATTTTATTTTTTGTTATAAATTTTGAATGGGACATTGGTGGTATATATAAGATCTGATTGTTTGAATTTAATTTAAGGAGATTTTATCTAAATCCAGAAATATATATCATACCTGATAAGGGTCATCATAATTGGAAGAAATAATTTGAATTTCTTTTTTATCTAAATCCACACATATATATCATACCTAATAAGCGATATAATTATTGGGAATAATTTCTTAGATATATATATAAGTAAATTTACCATTCAACGTTTGGGTATAATATGTTTTCTTCTAATTAGTAAGTGTGGATATACATGAGATATTTAGATTGAGCTAGCTACTTTATATAATATGGTAGATAATCTTGAATGAAAGATCTCTTGATATTTTCTCATCAAAATGAAATTTCAAATGGTAAACAATATAAACAAAATTGAAATATTTAAAGAAATAATGAGAAAATAATCTTATATTTTTTTCTTAAAAACGAATCCAGCATGTTCTCTTTATCCAAAAAAATAATAACAATATTTTTTCACCAAAAAAATAGGAATTAATGAAAATTGATAGAAATATTAGAATATAGTATCATGAAATTCATTAATTCTTAAGTTAACAAGAGGGTCATGCAAAATGATAAGTGTAAATAGAGAGTATATATAGCTAGAAAGATGAATAAGGCTATGATTCTGATATGAAATGAAAAACAATTTATAGTATCATTTGTTATATGTAAGCTAAGAACATATGAAAAGAAACTAGATGTCGGGACCCGAACAAGTACATCTTGATAGATAATGAAAGAAATGGTAATGAATAAATGTGGAAAGAAAACTTAGCAAAACCTTGTTAAGATGTATACATGCACATATGACTATAGTAATTAGTATTTTAAACCTCATTAACTGAGTAAAAATTATTTGAGTATTTTTAAAATGCAATAACTGAATTAGTAGATCGGACTATTAGATTTAAAACCAAACTAAATTGTTGATATGAGATAGTTGGACAGGGACATAAATGACTTGGTCGAAAAGTTACATATGGTATGATGTACTTATTTTGATGGATAGAGTGTATACAGCTTAGGCTCTATAGGCATAAGGATTTACGGTGGATTGATATTGAAATCACACATGCACATGAGTCTATAAACCTAACTCCAGTCTCATGCATGTACTCTAAGAAAGATCAAAGATTCTACACTCCAACTCCTGGAGGCCAAAACTTGTCCTCCTTCGGTCTCAACTTCAAGGAGAAGTACGATCTCATGTTTAAAAAGGATCTTCCTGAAAGCTTGAAAGAACACTTTAAAGAGATGAACTTTTGATTTTATTTCCCAAAAACTAAATATTACAATTCTCTGTTTTTGCTATTCATGTTAGAGACATTACGTTTTGATAGAAGAAGATAGAAGACGTCGCCACTTTAGCAACACATGGTTTGGAGGGCATCATACCGTTTGTGGAGAGAGATTGGTTTGATCGTACTGCTATGTTGAGTTGGCTTGATCAAGATCACGTTTTGGTTGGTCAGTTTTTAGGAGTGTAAGAATGATGAGTATATCTGTGTTAAAGTTTTACATTCATATAATAAATATATATTAATGGATTGATCCTAATATGTTTGTGGGTTTAATGAGTAAATCCATTTGGATTGTGGATTATCATGAGTTTATCAAAAATATAAAAATATGAAATTCAAAATTTTATATTAAATATTTAAAATATATAAACTATAAGACAAAAATTAAGGGTTTAAGGTGCTCATTTGTGTTTTTATAAAAGCATTTAGTTGTCTCCTTAATTCTCTATAAGTATCACTACATTGGTTTCATAATAATTTTTCAAATTTTATTTTGTACTAGATCTTAATTATTTGGTTTATCTAGTTGATAAAAATGTAAACTTATCTTCTATATTCATTATTTTGTTAATATTATATATAATAATTATTATTATTATAGTTATGTTGCTATTTTTTTTAAACCATTTGTAGATAATGAAATGAAACATGAAATCTAAAAGTAGAATCCATCAAAAACCAAATCAAATGTTATTTAATTTAATAAATTTTAATGTTTTTATGGTTTTATGGATTTATGGTGTTATGATTTTATTATGGTTTAGATTTATTATAATTTAATTTATTTTAATAGCTATATATTTTTTTACCTAAAACTTTTTGCTACATTTACAATTATATGATATATATTTCAATTTTTTAATATTATTAAGTAAGCTAGAAAAATTGATTATTTTGGATTCTGGTGTGTTTGCTGAATTGTTCTTTGATAAAGGTTTAAATTGTTTTATACCAATTTATTTAATTTATCTGATATATTCTACAGTAGGTGTGCATTTTAGAAAGCACCCATAAATGTCAAAGATAGGATAACACCTCAAAAACCATAATCTGCGTAGAACTTCAAAGCACATGTATAACTTCTAGAAGACTTCTGATACAACATCATTAGTGTACGTAACATCATTAATATGTGTCTAACACCAAAAATGATACAGGTTGTAAGGGTGAAGATAGATACAACAAAAATTGAAAACTGAAAATTCATTTATGCTTTGACAAAAGCTAAAACCTAAAAATTTAACTAGAAAAATATATCGAAGAATCTCTTCTTACAAGTACTCTAGAAAACCTTTCTACTTGGTTAAGGTGCATGATCTCTAATGCTTTGGTTTTACTATACCCGTTATTCATTCAACTGTGTTCATCAATTCGCTTTTCATAAGAGAAAAATAGATGCACCAAGGACATCCATCTTCTATGTAACACTTTGCTGCACTTTTATCATTTCCACATCAGCTTAACTTAATATTCCATCCCTCCTTTAACACATAACCAACCATAGCCTCTTTAAACTCCTCCAAACTACCTTGTTTGCATCTCACAATGTTCATCTCCTCATCTACACCATCTGAGTTAGAAGGCTTGTTGTGATAGTCAAATGTAACATCTTCAGCGACAAAAAAAATACACATTACTTTCAACTCTCAACTCTCAACTTTTTTGTTTTCACAGGGCTCACCACCAACCACGCCATCTAGATGCTCATGAGTTGAGTTAACCAAAAACACATTTTATACCACATGCTATACCCATATAATTTCCTCCTCTTCCCAACGGCTTTCTCAAATCCAAAACCTAGCGATTTCTTCTCCTCCTGAAATAAACATTGAAGATTGGGTAGTGGCTGTAAAGTTTTCAGGTTTTAGAATGAAGATATAATTATAAGAACTTATGGTGCATCGATATCGAAACCGCGCATTAGTCTACAAGTCCATACTAGACTCTCATGAATTATAAGATTCCACGTTCCAACTCCTCGATGTAATTATTTGTTCTCCTTTGATCTCAACTTCACGTAGAAGGATAAGCTCATGTTTGTTGAGGTTCAAAACTAGATCTTCCTAAGTAAGAATTTTTCGAGGTGGAGTAGATGATCAATTCCTTATCTCGATATATATATTTCTTAAGTTGTTTTTTTTTTTGAAGAAAACTCTTTGTGGACATTAAATTTGTTAAATTGATACTTACTATATTACTTGTTTTAAACGGGTGAATATATTCGGGTCAAACAAGGTAACAAGATCTGAAAATTTGTGAGTCATGTCCCCTTAAAAGAAAATGAAATTTTATTCAAGAACACACAACTACATGTTCAACCAATATTATATAGACGAAACAAACATAACATAAATAAACGACCGCTAACGATGTATAGAAACATCAGCCCATCTACTCACTCTCTTGTTTCTTATTGAGATCCAAATCCTTATTGGTCCGTTGCCATTCCAACGTACGTTCAATCCGAATTCGAATCCCATCGTAAAATTCAGCTGAAGAAGAAGCCAAGTCAACCATAGACATAGGCATGACATTAGATGTTGTAGCAGCACCAGCACCAACATGAGAGGAGGAAGATGGAACATCATTGGTCCTAAGAATCTCCATCCTGCGATTAATTTCCCTGAGATATTGATCAATGACACAACCAAGATCACGAAAATCATTTTTGTCAATATGAGAAATTGAAGTGTTGCCACCAATACAACCAAACATAAGCTCTTGCATCTCCAGCTCTCTGTTCTCTCTGCACAGCTTCTTCAAAGACTCAGTTGCTTTGGAGATCCTCTGTTGGAGAAAGGTCTCTTGGTTCACCATCTTCCTGGTCTTGTCCGCCTGCGGCATCATCTCCCACTGGGACAAAACCTTGTGAGCCTCCTCTCTCGATGGCCACACTTCCAGGTTCGAATCATACGGACTGTTGATGAGTGCACAGATGGGGACATCACAGAGAGTGGCCAACTCGTGAGCTTTCTTCAATAGTCCTCTCTTCCTTTTCTTGAATGTTGATTTCCTCGTTGAGTCATTTTCTATGAAAGCCATATTCGTTTTCTTTCTCCCCATGACTCTCGTTTTTTTTTTTCTTGGTTATAATTTCTAATGGGATGGTGGTGGTATATATAAGATCTGGTTGTTTGGATTTTAATGTAAGGAAATTTTGTTTAAATTCAGACGTAGATATCATACCTAATAAGGGAGAGTATAATTGGAATATTTCATTGGAAATTTTATCTAAATCAACACATATATATCACACCTAATAAGAGATATCTGAATTGAAATATGTATAAAAGTAATTTACCATTCAAGTTTGGGTTATACTATTTTTTCTTCTAATTAGCAAGTATGGATATTCATGGAATATCTAGATGGGGCTAGTATTATAATATGGTAGATAATCTTGAATGAAAGAAATAGTAATGAAATAAATCTGGTTGTTTCCTCATTAAAATGAAATTTAAAATAGTCAAAAATAATTAATAAATCAATTTTGAAATCTTAGAAGGAATAAATGAGAAAGTATTTTTTTTTTTTGGTTAAAAAGAATCCATCATATTCTATTTATCTAGAAAATAATAACAATATGTTTCCTCACCAGAATAAGAATAATAATAAATTTAGAATAATAATAATAAGGAAACTAATAATAATAATAATAATAAAAGAAAATGATAGAAGCATTACACTTGTATTAACATAAGTCCACCACTACCTTACAAAATTTTCCACCTACTCTACACCATTCAAAGTTAGGAGACTATAATCATGTTTTTTTCTGTTGACTAGTAAGTCTACTATACGTATTAAAATTTATATTTATGTTATAAGAAAACCTAATATAAAAAAAATAAGAGTTCACTTATCAAGCGACACGATTTATTTTATGAAAACACATACACACCAACACCAAATACGTTTTGGAAGATTCATTAACATGGGATAAGCTCGAATTTGATTCAAGTATAGATCTTCCTAAGTATGAAATGTTTGAGTTGGAGAAAATGAATTTGTTTACCAGGACAGATCAAATGGTGAACAATTCCTTGTCACGGTATATATTTATTAACTACTTTTTATTATTTTGGATGAAAAATCTTTGAGGACATTAATATTTTTTACTTGATTTTATTCTTGTTTTAGTTAACAAAAATCTTTTAATATTTCTGAACAACCCATTTAGCTCTTGGTGAAATGGTATAGACATGTCCCCTCAAAAGAAGATGAAATTTTATTCAAGCAATACAACTACTGAACTACATGTCAAACCAATATTAAAAAAAACAAACATAACATAAATAAACGATCGCTCACGATGTTTACAAACATCAACCCATCTACTCATCCTTATTTCTTATTCAGATCCAAATCCTTATTGTTCCTAAGAATCTTGGCCCTATCATAAAGATCCTTGAGATATTGATCAATGAAACAACCAAGATCTGGAAGATCGTTTTTGTTAATATGAGAAATTGAAATTTTGCCACTTATACAAGCAAACATAAGCTCTTTCATCTCCTGCTCTTTGTTCTCACTGCACAGCTTCTTCCGATACTCAGTTTCTTCGGAGATACTCTGTCGGAGAAAGGTCTCTTGGTTCACCATCTTCTTGGTCTTGTCCGTCTCCTGCATCATCTCCCACTGGGACAAGACTCTCTTTTATTTTATTTTATGTTTTATTATAAATTTTGAATGGGACATTGGTGGTATATATAAGATCTGATTGTTTGAATTTAATTCAAGGAGATTTTATCTAAATCCAGAAATATGTATCATACCTGATAAGGGTCATCATAATTGGAAGAAATAATTTGAATTTCTTTTTTATCTAAATCCACACATATATATCATACCAAATAAGCGATATAATTATTGGGAATAATTTCTTAGATATATATATAAGTAAATTTACCATTCAACGTTTGGGTATAATATGTTTTCTTCTAATTAGTAAGTGTGGATATACATGAGATATTTAGATTGAGCTAGCTACTTTATATAATATGGTAGATAATCTTGAATGAAAGATCTCTTGATATTTTCTCATCAAAATGAAATTTCAAATGGTAAACAATATAAACAAAATTGAAATATTTAAAGAAATAATGAGAAAATAATCTTATATTTTTTTCTTAAAAACGAATCCAGCATGTTCTCTTTATCCAAAAAAATAATAACAATATTTTTTCACCAAAAAAATAGGAATTAATGAAAATTGATAGAAATATTAGAATATAGTATCATGAAATTCATTAATTCTTAAGTTAACAAGAGGGTCATGCAAAATGATAAGTGTAAATAGAGAGTATATATAGCTAGAAAGATGAATAAGGCTATGATTCTGATATGAAATGAAAAACAATTTATAGTATCATTTGTTATATGTAAGCTAAGAACATATGAAAAGAAACTAGATGTCGGGACCCGAACAAGTACATCTTGATAGATAATGAAAGAAATGGTAATGAATAAATGTGGAAAGAAAACTTAGCAAAACCTTGTTAAGATGTATACATGCACATATGACTATAGTAATTAGTATTTTAAACCTCATTAACTGAGTAAAAATTATTTGAGTATTTTTAAAATGCAATAACTGAATTAGTAGATCGGACTATTAGATTTAAAACCAAACTAAATTGTTGATATGAGATAGTTGGACAGGGACATAAATGACTTGGTCGAAAAGTTACATATGGTATGATGTACTTATTTTGATGGATAGAGTGTATACAGCTTAGGCTCTATAGGCATAAGGATTTACGGTGGATTGATATTGAAATCACACATGCACATGAGTCTATAAACCTAACTCCAGTCTCATGCATGTACTCTAAGAAAGATCAAAGATTCTACACTCCAACTCCTGGAGGCCAAAACTTGTCCTCCTTCGGTCTCAACTTCAAGGAGAAGTACGATCTCATGTTTAAAAAGGATCTTCCTGAAAGCTTGAAAGAACACTTTAAAGAGATGAACTTTTGATTTTATTTCCCAAAAACTAAATATTACAATTCTCTGTTTTTGCTATTCATGTTAGAGACATTACGTTTTGATAGAAGAAGATAGAAGACGTCGCCACTTTAGCAACACATGGTTTGGAGGGCATCATACCGTTTGTGGAGAGAGATTGGTTTGATCGTACTGCTATGTTGAGTTGGCTTGATCAAGATCACGTTTTGGTTGGTCAGTTTTTAGGAGTGTAAGAATGATGAGTATATCTGTGTTAAAGTTTTACATTCATATAATAAATATATATTAATGGATTGATCCTAATATGTTTGTGGGTTTAATGAGTAAATCCATTTGGATTGTGGATTATCATGAGTTTATCAAAAATATAAAAATATGAAATTCAAAATTTTATATTAAATATTTAAAATATATAAACTATAAGACAAAAATTAAGGGTTTAAGGTGCTCATTTGTGTTTTTATAAAAGCATTTAGTTGTCTCCTTAATTCTCTATAAGTATCACTACATTGGTTTCATAATAATTTTTCAAATTTTATTTTGTACTAGATCTTAATTATTTGGTTTATCTAGTTGATAAAAATGTAAACTTATCTTCTATATTCATTATTTTGTTAATATTATATATAATAATTATTATTATTATAGTTATGTTGCTATTTTTTTTAAACCATTTGTAGATAATGAAATGAAACATGAAATCTAAAAGTAGAATCCATCAAAAACCAAATCAAATGTTATTTAATTTAATAAATTTTAATGTTTTTATGGTTTTATGGATTTATGGTATTATGATTTTATTATGGTTTAGATTTATTATAATTTAATTTATTTTAATAGCTATATATTTTTTTACCTAAAACTTTTTGCTACATTTACAATTATATGATATATATTTCAATTTTTTAATATTATTAAGTAAGCTAGAAAAATTGTTTATTTTGGATTCTGGTGTGTTTGCTGAATTGTTCTTTGATAAAGGTTTAAATTGTTTTATACCAATTTATTTAATTTATCTGATATATTCTACAGTAGGTGTGCATTTTAGAAAGCACCCATAAATGTCAAAGATAGGATAACACCTCAAAAACCATAATCTGCGTAGAACTTCAAAGCACATGTATAACTTCTAGAAGACTTCTGATACAACATCATTAGTGTACGTAACATCATTAATATGTGTCTAACACCAAAAATGATACAGGTTGTAAGGGTGAAGATAGATACAACAAAAATTGAAAACTGAAAATTCATTTATGCTTTGACAAAAGCTAAAACCTAAAAATTAAACTAGAAAAATATATCGAAGAATCTCTTCTTACAAGTACTCTAGAAAACCTTTCTACTTGGTTAAGGTGCATGATCTCTAATGCTTTGGTTTTGTTTCGTTTATTGTTTTTATCAAATAAATTTTCTACTAATCTTTTTCTTGTATAATAATCGGTTGGTAAGATAATGTGTCGCACCACTATCGATAATCCAATTGTTAGGAATGTAAGGAGTTGCAGCAGCCAGGTGAGAATGGACGTGCATGGGAGTCATTGGTGTAGTGACCGGTCGAGACGATCTAGGATAATAATTTCTTTGGTGAAGATGAAGTCCTCAAGACGATCTGCTCTCTTCAAGACCATGAAAATAGTGTAAGTTCATTGGATCTCTTAACGAAAACAATGTGGATTGCCAATTCTTATATCATAGGAAAATAATATTGCAATCAACACCAATTTTCAGAATCTTACTCTACACATCATTCATTCAACTGTGTTCACCTTCATATACCTTCACCATGTTCTGTTTTCCAATTCGCTCTTCAAAAATAGGTACACCAAGGACATCCATCTTCTATGTCACACTTTGCTGCACTTTTATCTTTTCCTCCTCTGACACATAACCAACCATTGCCTCTTTAAACACCCCCAAACTCTCAAACACTTGTCTTTGTTTAAACTCTCAACCATTACCTTGTCTGCATCTCACTCACTACCTTGTCAGCTTTCTGCTTTCAGCCACGTACACAGCCATATAAATTTTCACATAACTCATGTTTTTTTTCTGTTGAGGAAATAGTAACTAGTAAGTTTACTATACGTATTAAAATTTATATTTATGTTATAAGAAAACCCAATATAAAAAAAAAATAAGAGTTCACTTATCAATCGACATGATTTATTTTATGAAAACACATACACACCAACACCAAATACGTTTTGGAAGATTCATTAACATGGGATAAGCTCGAATTTGATTCAAGTATAGATCTTCCTAAGTATGAAATGTTTGAGTTGGAGAAAATGAATTTGTTTACCAGGACAGATCAAATGGTGAACAATTCCTTGTCACGGTATATATTTATTAACTACTTTTTATTATTTTGGATGAAAAATCTTTGAGGACATTAATATTTTTTACTTGATTTTATTCTTGTTTTAGTTAACAAAAATCTTTTAATATTTCTGAACAACCCATTTAGCTCTTGGTGAAATGGTATAGACATGTCCCCTCAAAAGAAGATGAAATTTTATTCAAGCAATACAACTACTGAACTACATGTCAAACCAATATTAAAAAAAAAAAACATAACATAAATAAACGATCGCTCACGATGTTTACAAACATCAACCCATCTACTCATCCTTATTTCTTATTCAGATCCAAATCCTTATTGTTCCTAAGAATCTTGGCCCTATCATAAAGATCCTTGAGATATTGATCAATGAAACAACCAAGATCTGGAAGATCGTTTTTGTTAATATGAGAAATTGAAATTTTGCCACTTATACAAGCAAACATAAGCTCTTTCATCTCCTGCTCTTTGTTCTCACTGCACAGCTTCTTCCGATACTCAGTTTCTTCGGAGATACTCTGTCGGAGAAATGTCTCTTGGTTCACCATCTTCTTGGTTTTGTCCGCCTCCGGCATCATCTCCCACTGGGACAAGACTCTCTTTTTATTTTATTTTATTTTATTTTTTGTTATAAATTTTGAATGGGACATTGGTGGTATATATAAGATCTGATTGTTTGAATTTAATTTAAGGAGATTTTATCTAAATCCAGAAATATATATCATACCTGATAAGGGTCATCATAATTGGAAGAAATAATTTGAATTTCTTTTTTATCTAAATCCACACATATATATCATACCTAATAAGCGATATAATTATTGGGAATAATTTCTTAGATATATATATATATAAGTAAATTTACCATTCAACGGTTGGGTATAATATGTTTTCTACTAATTAGCAAGTATGGATATACATGAGATATTTAGATTGGGCTAGCTACTTTATATAATATGGTAGATAATCTTGAATGAAAGATCTCTTGATACATTCTCATCAAAATGTAATTTCAAATGGTAAACAATAGAAAGAAAAATCGAATGTTTAAAGAAATAATTAGAAAAAATCTTATAAGTTTTTCTTAAAAACAAATCCAGCATGTTCTCCTTATCCAAAAAAATTATAACAATATTTTTTCACCAAGAAAAAAAAAATATTTTTTCACCAAAAAAAATAGGAATGAAAATGATAGAAATATTAGAAATTAGTGATGTAATTAATATCACTATAGCTTAAAATATAAAGATGAACTGAAGATGTTTAAGAACATGTACACAGATAATATGGTCAGATATATCTTTCAACCACAACTAGTTATCACTCATGAAATTAGGTAATGCTTAAGTCAACAAGAAGATTATGCAAAATGATACGTGTAGATAGAGAGTATAGCTAGAAATATGAATAAGGCTATAGTTCTGATATGAAATGGAAAAAAAAATTATAGTATCATTTGTTATATGTAAGCGAATAAAATATGAAAAGAAACTAAATGTCGGAACCCGAACAAGTACATCTTGATAGATAATGAAAGAAATGATAATGAATAAATGTTGAAAGAAAACTTAGCAATTCTTGTTAAGATGTATACATGCACAAACAGTGGCGGATACACTTCATAATTAGGGAGGTCAGCTGACCCCAAAAAAAAAATTTAAATACAATAACTGAATTAGTAGATCGGACTGTTGGATTTAAAACCAAGCTAAATTGTTGATATGAGATAGTTGGACAGGGACATAAATGACTTGGGTCAAAAAGATACATATGGTATAATGTACTTATTTTGATGGATAGAGTGTATATATCTTAGGCTCTATAGGCATAAGGATTAACGATGGATTGATGTTGAAATCACACATGAGCATGAGTCTATAAGCCCATACTCCAGTCTCATGCATGTACTCTAAGAAAGATCTAAGATTCTACTTTACCGGTCGGGTTTTGGGCCTGATGTATTAGACTGAGATCCACTTTGTCTTTGACACCCAAAACCTCTTTTTGATCTGGTGTCTTCTTCTCAATAGTTTCTCAGTATATATTGTATGAATTGGAGTAGATAAATTCGTTTACCAAAACAGACCATTTCGTGGAGTCACCTTCAGGGGAACAATTCCTCATCTCATGGTAAACAAGAAATTAAATTTGTGTTATTTTATTTTATACGTATAGTTTGAGGTTTGATTCATTAATGTGTCTCTCACGTGTTTAAAGATACTATACGGACGAGTTTGAATCAGAAAAAAAAATCATGAAGAAAACGAAACGTTTCTTGGTGTTTAAAGAGCAAGAAGCGAGACCAAGTTTCAAAAACATGTTTTACACAGAATACATTGGAGATCTTTGTGTTTTTGTTGGACATGGTGAAGCTATGTGTGTCCCAGCAAGCTCGTTCCAAGTCTTAAACCTAACTGCATCTATTTTGTAGGACATAACTATGGTGTTTTCGACATCACCACCCAAACATGCACTCATTTTCTCTCACTCCTAGTTGATATTGTACTGTTTATTTTTTAATTACTTTGCTATATTAGTTTTATTGATGTTTTATTTGAAAGTATATAACAAAAATCAATTCTTAATAATTAACTAAAATTTCATAACTTCTAAATATATAAGGATATGTAAAGAATTTTTTACTATATCAAAGTTAGGAAACCAAACTATAGGAAGTCATCTCGCATTATGCAAATCTCATATTTAGTGAATACAGTATAGTAATTTGTTCTTCCTCCGGAGAATATAAATATGTTATTATTCAGTATAGCATATCGACTTGTGCCGTTTTTGAGGACCCTATTCAAATGAGCATAAACATGTCACGCGGTGGTGTATAATAAAAACAATTATACTATTCCTAGGTATGTTAGAGGCTTTAGACCATTTACCTGGATATTATTTTGGAAAAATGTGAGACACCATGTATATAATGTTTTCATGAAAATATTTTACTATTGTTTGGAGACACTCATAATGTTTATTACTAATATTTACAATTAAATTTATGTTAAGACACCCATTTAAAATTATGCACTTTTTATATACTTTTTTAAACATACTTTTTTTATTAGTTATGTTTCCATGAGATTCATCCATATTTTCAACCAAATTCATAACAACGTTGGTAAACAACATCAAGAAGTGTTTTTTGACGGTAAACTAAGAATCTTTGTATAATTCAAAGGCTACCAATCCGATTTGTTTTTTAAAAGAAAGAAATCATCCAAAAAAAATATGAAACAGAAATTCCAAATTATCCAAAAACAAACAAATCTCAATCTTGCTTACTTAAATCTACCATTTCGGTTTCCGTAAGCGTCGCTTCTGTAGTAAAACTGATCGCTGTCACTTTTATCGTCTTCTTCGTTGTTGGTGTGACTCTTTTGATGACCATAGAGACCATAACCATGTCCTGTTTCACGGACAAAGGCTGGCTCTTGCTCGTCTTCCTCATTCGTCGTGCTCTGGTGTTTCTCCGGCATCGATAATCTATGGTTTTGATCGGTTAGTTCGGTTATGGTTTGGAGGTTTCTTGCTTGTGTTTGTGTAAGCAAGAAAGATACGATGAAGAAGATGAAACAGAGAAGAGACGTGAGGTTTAGTGATTTAGCCATTTGTTTGGTGGTTTTGGACATTTTGGTTGATTAAGGATTATGTTGATTAAGGATTATATATAATCTTATATATGTATGTTTTCCCCCATTTTTTTGATGAAAATTACCAAACATTTGGTAGTGTTAATTCATCAGAATAAGTAGTCATACATTACCAAACATTTGGTAAAAGCAAAATTTAATGATGAGTTGACACAAAAAAATTTATGAAAAAGCAACAAAAAGAAACTAAAGAGTTTAATTAGTTTGGTTGCTTGATTTGCGGAAAAGTAATTGGAATGATCGACCACCGAAAGTATATAAAGTTTCACGCTTTTAGAGAAACTTAAATTTTGAATTTCATTACATCATCGTATCTAAACTTTAGAATATTTCACAAAATGCCATATTTAAATATTTTGTTAATTTGTTTGTATACAACTCACAAGAAAAACTCGAGAACATCACATTTATGTGATATTCACACTCAAAATATATATACAGTTAAATCTCTATAAATTAATAACTTTAAAATTTTTTTTTTATAAGAAATATTAGTTTATCTTATTTATGATATTTAAACCAAAATATTAATTTGGAACCGAGAAAAATTATTAATGTATAGAAATATTTATTTATCGAGTATTAATTTATAAAAGTTTAACTGTATATCGATACTTTAGAGCACCTCCATTGAGAGGTTCTTAATGGATTTCTTAACATTTTAAAAATTAAAAAAATTGAATAAAGAAGAGAGAGATTAATATGGGGTTCTTAATGTAGATACTTAAGAACTTGTTCACACCATTTTTAAAAACCTTAGATTACATTTGTCAATTTATTATTGGTTTATTTTTATTTTTATACAAATTTTTTAATTAAATAATTAAATTAAATTAAAAATATTATATTTATATTTGATAAGAAAACCATATAAGGTTCCTATGGATAAGGCTGGTCTTACATCCTTCATCACAATCCTTTATGTTTTTGGGTGAAAATCAATGTACTAATCCATATAAATGGTTGTGTCTCTTCACAATTTACACATACTTTACAAAGTTAATAGTGGTATGGTGGTCTTGAGACTTAGATAGGCTTTAATATCAATAGTTCAACTAAAACTGGGAGAAGTGAATTAGGCATAAAATGTGGTATTATTAACAGCTGATTTTGGTCACCAGAAGATACTACAGGTTAAAGATCTAAAACTTTTACGGTTTATCAAAAAAAGAGCAAAATAACATATGCCAGTCTAGTTCGATCATACCTCTTGCAGAATTAATTCTCTTTGATTTTTTTGTTAAAAATTAATTCTATCTTATTTTGCCCAATTTCAAACTTGTGTTCATTCTCAGCCACCTTAAAGTTGGTGGTTACAACCTTGAGGTAATTTAAATTAGAGAAAATCGGAAATTAAAGTGTTCTACCAGATTTGTTTTGTCAATTTATACCTTTATTTAAAATGTCAATATTTCTCTAATACTATTTCAAAATACAATTTAAAAAAAAGTAGATGACATGTAGATACACAATTATGTACAAGATTTGAAGATATAAGTTTTGATAATTTTTAGATTTACTCATGGTTTTAGAGGTTTTAAAGTACTCGGAATACTACTTTCCTTAGTTTTGTTTCAAATACTTATAGAATGACTATTCTAGCGTTTAGAATACTAATTATAACATTTGTTCATGTTTTGTAAAATATATAATTATACATGTTCTGGTAAAAATAGAATATGCATTCTATCACTTGTACATGTTATAAAAATATCGAATTTATATTTCTATAATATGAATCCTCAATTTTAACCTAGTTTAAAATAGAAAATTGAATATATGGTATTTATATCTAATAAGTAATATATAATATCAAATTGAGCATATCTAATATATAATTTTATTTTATTTTGATATTATTAATACTTTAATTAATTTTAATTTCATGTCACTAGCCGTCTCAAGCTTGACATTTAGATCAACCATATACTCTAATAAATAATCTACATGTCCACACTTTACAGATGTTATAAGATCAATATTTTGGAGTTAAAAACACATAACAAATTGGCCGAATTGAAAAGTAGTCTATCCACATTTAAATTAGGATTCAGTGTTTCTTTGAAAATAATTTATACGCTTCCTGGTTAACACAAGAAATTTCGTTTTCAAAAAATTTATGGTATGCCATTAAAACCTATAAAAAATTTCTGATGATTTCATGTTTTCACTTTTGATAATTTAAGTATCTTTTTTGGTCACATGTCTTCAAATATCTTTTTATTTCAATTAAATTATAAAATTACTTTAACCTGTTTCATTAATATCTAAGAATATCTTTTTCATATCAAAATCTGATTTATTTAAAATGTGAATATTCCTTATCTAAAGATTATTTTTAATTAGATTCTTTAATTTTGTTAGAATTTGGTATTTTAACTTTGTAAAAGACTAATTCACCAAAAACTCAAAATATATCAGTTATGATTCTTTTTGATAGAGGTCTATTTTTCCAAGTTTTCTTTATTTTATCTTTTAGATCCCGTAAAAAATGAACCGATACACATGCTCTAAGCTCATATCGAAGATCTGGCTTGTGGAAAACTATATAAAGTGGATGTAAAGCATATGATATAATACTCTCCATAATATGGATTCTGGAACAACTCTTGTGGAGGTAATGATCAATGATATCATACACAAGACCAAGCGTTTTCAGTTCTTGGAAATGTCTGAAATAGTGACTGAATGATGTAACTAATTTGGCCTGATTGATTTACTCTTTTATTTGTTGACTTTGCTTATTTTTTTTCAGGTTGTCTCAGTTGGTTCTGAGGTTGGACAACAAGTTTGAAAGTGTAAGGTACATATCACAATTTGTGGGAATAAAGAGAAATTTATCTCTTTTGGAAGCAGCACATCGAGTCAAATAGAAGAAGTGGATTGATGTTGACGTGGATTACTTAGCAATTAGAACATGCTCAAGATATAGAGAATCGAAAAGTTGGGAAAGTGAAGATATGCAAAAGATAAAATTTGGACCCTTCCAAATCAAGTTATGTTAACCTAGAATCTCATACTAGGTCTTTTATTTTACAAGAGAGTCAAAGTATGAGATTTTAGGTCGTTAAACACAAAAGAGAAATAAATAGACTTAATGTGTGTCAAGCCTAGAACACACGTTCCTAAGTTATAATACAAAGTCTTTTCCCAACTGTTTTACTTTATAACGTGTTAAGCTAAGCGAAAAATGTAGTATATGTATGTATATAAGAAAATTAAAACTAATCTCTCCGATTAGTCTCTGATAAATCTTGAACTGTTTTATTAGGCGGTAGACTCTATCCGAAGGTCCGAGTAGCATCTAGCAAAATTTAAAACATGAGTTTTGGGTATAAAGTCATTATGGTTTTAGATTCTAAAATCGTTATGGGAATTAAATTTCACGAGAACAATATCGACTGACGTGACAAACAAAAACTCAGGTGACTATTGATATTTTCATCAAAAATTAAATCACAATTTACTTTTGCTCAACGTAATTTAAAATGATATTTGTAGAAAACAACTTGGGCTATATTTCTATTAGTGTATATGTGATAACTATTTTCTTAGTTGGATCTCATTACGTGTTATTAGCAATAAGACATAACAACTGACTTGAACGAATAACATTGAATTTTTTTTCTACGGATAGTGAATCAATCTATATATTTTAAAGGGGAATTAAGACTAAAAGTAATTATATATTTTTTGTTCATGATACTAACCTCTATTATATGCTCCAGGAGAGCGATCAAATAAGTACATTATTATGCTATTTATCCGTCAAGATAATTGCATATCAGAAGAAATGGAAATGTTTTCCAGTAAATACAAAAGAAGCAGAATGAAAAATCATATATAACTTTCAAGAAAACAAATGAAGAAAAAGCAAAGAGAGACTGAAAACTCGAAAACAATGGTTGATTGTACAATACAACATACTATTGCATTTTGGTTATTTATTATTTATAAATATTCATCGGAGAAATTGTTTATGCAACCGTCGACCGCCTTCTGCCGCCGCTCTCTAGGCCGTCTTTCCTTTCTGAAGCAAAAGAACATCCAATTCTCATATTAATCATCTTTTACTCAAGATCCAAAACAGTATATGGTATTTACTTTGAAAATATTTCTTAAGCTTTGTTGTAATAAAATGAGCTGATGTGAACAATCACACTGACCCGTTTGTCTTCTTCGATCTTGGCCTTAATGATAGAGTACATTGCAACTCCAGCAATAGCTATGCCTGTTCCTATACCTGTCTGCGTCGATATCTTGTTTCCTGCAAATAATAATGAAGTAAAACATATATGAATTTATTTGTATTTTTGTTATAAAGTGACCCTTTTATCTAAGATGCAAATATCTAGTGAATTTGAAGCCAATCTCCCATTTTTAATTTGTCTTTACTTATTTTTTTACAAGATTAACATTATTACTCTTTATGCACTTACGTACACATAAAAAAAAAAAAAAAGATGAACAGAGTTGTGATCTATTACCGAAGATAACGATGGAGAAACCAATGACGAACACACGTTTCAGAACGTTTCCAACCGCATGAGTCAGTGGTGCGACCCTCTCCAAGGTATTAGTAGCCAACTGCAATCGCGGTTTTCTTAAATTTAAGTTTCATTTATAAACGCAGGTTTAAAGACAAATATTGAACTTGAATTTTTAGTTACCTGATTGTAAAGATGGTAAAACATTCCAACCCAGAAGAGATCAGAGACGAACTTAGTCATTCCCACTTTAGCAATCGCGTCGCTGAAACCATGTTTCAGAAGTTGAGGGCCTTCGACCTAACAACAAATCAAAGCCCTAATTAATAACAAAAAAAAAACTCTCATTACTTCTCCCACACGTAACTAATGAGATATAATTTAAGTGACTTAACGATGATAGCAGGAGGAATGCAGACAAAGAGAGCAATGATAGAGATATAAGCGTAGACATTTGTACTGTCCATATCAGTCTGCAAAAACACAATCGGGTTTTCAAAATCAAAACTTGACCCCAGTTAGTAACATAAAGAAGAATAGAGAAGAATCAAGAACCATGGCTTTCTTGGAGAAGATGCTTCGGTAAGTGAAAGAGATGTTTGAAATCATTGCACTGATGAAACCGAGCCAGTTGAATGAAAGCTCGGTTAGCGAAGCCATTGAAACACCTACGATTTTTTAAAGGTTAATCAAAGGAATTTATTACATAAGAAACAAGGAAAGAGTATAATTGATCATAGTGAATACCGAGAACAACAGGAGCTAGAGACAACCATAGTGTTATGGGGATGGATTGTCCGAGAATGAACTGAGAAGCAGCCGCGTTGAAGAATGGCTCGAGCGCTACGTTTAAGCAATGATATAAATGTTAAGATTTATGATTAATTGAAATGAAATATTATATTTATAGCTTTTTATCACATATGCAATTGATAGAAAAAAATGAGTACATACCTTTGATTGTGTGAGTGAAGGAGACAGCAACCGCAGCGAATGAAACATTGCTAGTGACATGGCCTAAGGCATGACAGACTGCAACTGGAATCAATACCTTGAGGAGGTTCGAGTCAATTGGCTGCAACCACCACATAAGCCAAATGAGAAGGAAAGAATAAAAATAAACAAAGAACTAATAAGTGGGCGTTTGGTCTAGTGGTATGATTCTCGCTTTGGGTGCGAGAGGTCCCGAGTTCGATTCTCGGAACGCCCCCACTCTTTGTTGTCTTTTTCCCCTTTTCACTTTCAGTATTAAATATAAAACTGTATATTGGCTTATAAAGAAATGAACTTACCGCACGTTTAGGAAGGCCCACGGTCCAGCTTGCCAAGCAGTATACAGTTCCCACGAACAAGTGAATGACCGATACAAAACTGAAAATAATATACAAACATTCTTTTATTTTATTTTTTATTTTGTCACAAAGTCAAATTTAATTTACATCAAAAAGTAATCCAAAAAAACAATATCTGGATTCGATTCTTAATTGGACCACAAATGTAACGTATATAAATAAACACAAATGTAAAAATGTTTAAAAACTTACTAAGGGTAGGGGAAGTAATTATAGATCTTCTTGTTAAGGATGTTGAAAATCACATTCAAGAAGTACCTAGTAAAAAAAAAAGAGAGTGAAACCGGTAAATTTCAATCTTACCATATAATCTTGCGGTAAAAAAAACACAAACGCAGGTTTAAGATAAGCGCGTGAATGATACGTACCACATGAAGAAGAAGAATCCAGTAACAAGCCATGGATACTTCTGGAGGAATCCAACTTTAGTTTGCCTACGAAGAGAAAAAACGAGTCAGATCATCCGAGTAAAACGAGTCGACACCGAGTGAGCCAGAAACGGACCTCTCATTCTTACCCTGCGGTATCTCCACCTTCAGCAGCTGCGGCTTTAACCGGTTTGAGAATCTCTCTTTTCTCTCCGCCGTTGATCGCCGACGATGAAGAATCGAGAAGAAGAATCGGACGGAGCTGACGACCGGAGATTAGATTCCCTCCTTCTCCGATAGCTCCGATTGGTTTAGCGAAAGCCGTGAACGAAGACGACGACGATGTAGTGTTGAATTGACGGTGGATCGCTCCGATTGGTAGTCTAAGTTTTGGTACTCCGGCGACTGTTGCGGTGGCGCGTAACAGAACGCGTGACTCCATATTTTTCGAAATTCTTCAGTGAGAAATTTTTATCTGACAGTGAGAGGGAAGGAAACGAAATAAGAGGTTTTAAGAGTATTTCAAGAGTTGATACTTCTTAATCGAACGGCTACGATGATTTTGATTATCAGAATCGAGTTTTATCTACTGTTTCATGGTGTATAGTATTATGGTACGGTTAATAGTGAATATGATCCAACGGTGAGAAAGGATGTGATTAGATAAGAATCGTAAGATATTGGCTTAGATTGGATGACTGTGGGGTCCATCTTATCTTGATAGTGAATGGTTTAAGAGACACAGTGAATTTTAGCCAATGGAATCTCCATATCATCATATCTGTCTCATATAGTTTTTGTTTTTATTTTTTTGGATTTTGAAGATAATAATAATGGATATTTGTAGATTTTTTTCCATCTTATTAACCTTATGGTTGAATGGTCTTTAAATAATTGAACGTGACAGAATCACAAGAAAGTAGATTTTTATGAATTTACATGTTTTACAGGTATGGTATGAATACTCTATTTTTTTAAATGCCCTGCCAGCATTTTACTTGCAGTTTTATTGCTTTTGAAAAATACACTCTTTTATTTGCTTTTGTTTTCTTTAAAAACTAAATTCTTTTATATTTGATATAAAATTTTCTGATTTTAATTAAATGTTTTCTATTTAATAAATAGATAAAATCCAATAATAAGAATTATTATTATTATATGTTTCAAAATTTGATATAAATATTGTTTTTATCAAATATATATATATATATTAAAATTCACCAATATATTATTAAATTTATCTTTCCATGTTTACAAAGAGAAAACAGTCTCCAATTAGTGATTTTAATTTCATAAGTGTGGTTCTTATGCATTCTCAAAGTACTGCAATGATATTGTTATTAACCATATTTAATTTTTATTAACAGTTTTTAACATATATGATGTCTCTCTAATTAAAAATTTGAAATTTTTAGATTCTACTTTTGTTTTCTTGGTCAAATAATATTAGATATGATTAAAAATGATAATTTATGATAAATTAACACTAATATTTGCATTAAATAAAAATTTAGTTTATATACCCAAAAATTATATTTAGTATTTAAAATGTATTTTCATTAATTATTATCAAGTGTCTTTGAAGCTATTTTAGTTAGTTTAAAAATAAAATAAAGGAGAAAAAATAATAATAAAAAGGTAGTTTCACAACTTAAAATAATGGTTCTTGATTTATAAATTAATATAGAATGTCAAATGACCAAATGAATATTTACATTTTGTTCATTTAGGATGTTTAGTATTCCCTGAGTAAATCTACAAACATTTATGTGAATTGGGTATCACTATTTTTTAATTTGGGCATGAAAGCTAGTCCGTGACTTCTAGTAACATTTTAAAATAATTTATTGAAATTGTAGGAAAATAAATATATATGTATATATTTCACTTTCAAATATTTTAGGTAAAACCATATATGTTAAATAATATTTTAATACAGACACTAGTAATAAAGAAAAACTTGTTTAGGGAAATTTTAATCTTTGACAGTTCTTCAGAATAACAATAATACAAATAATAATATATTTTTCTTGGAAATGATTGTTTCATGAATCATAAACTCTTCAAGGTAAAAAGTCACAACTTTCGATCACTCGTTCTAACTCATTTACCTATTCATTATGATTAATTTCTCAGATTTTAAAATCGAGGGTTAAATAATCAAATGATAATAAATAATTCATTAATTAGTTCTCTCATTCATTTTAACTTTTTATCACAACATTTTGTCTTCTCGTAAAAGAAATTATAAAAAACTTGGTGATTGAGTTTTCTCATTTCTTTTTTGTTTTTCTCGCTAGTTCCTTTTTGAGAAAGAAAAGACCCGGTGATCAAATTTTTAGGTTTTTTCTTTTGTCATTTATTTTGATAATTAGTTGAATGTATTAAGTGCTTATGAAAATAAGGAGAATTCTCATATACGAAATGATTAGTTTTGTTTTTGATGATTCTTTACTTTTTAAATGGTAAAATAGAGTGATTAAATAGTAAAATTATCGAGCTAAATCAGATTTTGCAAATTAATTATAGAACGCTGACATATTAATAAAAGAATTTCAGTTTGTTTTATAATTTTGTTTTGAAATGTTCAGTTATTTAAGCTTTGAAATTAAATTTTAGCTGACACCTAATTCGTTTTTACTTTTTAGGTTAATTATTACCTTGTTTTAATGCGTAGTCGAGAGACAACCTCTAAATCATCTAGAGTCTCCCATTTCATAAACCCTAGTCCCAAATCGCCAAACTGGTGATCATTTCTTCTCCGGAGATTTGCTTCACCTTTAGTTCGTAAAGAGTTTCAATGTTGTATTTTTCGTGTTTGGTGATTTATTGAGAAGGGTCTATAACTCAGAGAAGTTCTTAGATTTACCCGCGTAAATTTCAGAGAGAAAAGGGAGAAATGTTTGTGAGATCATCGACTGTGTCTGTGATTGCTCTCTCCATTTGTATGGTTTAATGATCAAACGATTTATCTGGTTTCTGTTTCGTTGTTGTTGTTTGAGCTTAGTGGAAATTTTAATGCGCACAAAGTGTTCGACGTAATGCGTAGCTGAGGTTCTGCAATTTGCCATTTTTTTGTGTGTTCTCTTAAGAAAAGGTTTATTCTTTCTTTATTATAGAGAGGTTTCGTTGTTTAGTTATGGCGAAGATGTTCAAGTGGTCAAAAAACATCACTCCTTCACAGGTTATCAAACTGATGAGAGCTGAAAAAGATGTGGAGAAGTCAATTGCAGTTTTTGATTCCGCAACAGCGGAATATGCAAATGGGTTCTTACATGATCAGAGTACTTTTGGTTATATGGTATTGAGGTTAGTCTCTGCTAATAAATTCAAAGCAGCTGAAGATTTAGTTGTAAGAATGAAGGGTGAGAATTGTGTTGTTAGTGAAGATCTATTGCTTTCTATATGTAGAGGGTATGGTCGGGTTCATAGACCATTTGATTCTTTGAGGGTTTTTCACAAAATGAAGGATTTTGACTGTGATCCTAGCCAGAAGTCCTATGTTACTATTCTTGCTACTCTTGTAGAAGAGAATCAGTTGAACTTGGCTTTTAAGTTTTACAAGAATATGAGAGAGATTGGTTTGCCTCCTACTGTTGCATCTCTCAATGTTTTGATCAAAGCTCTCTGCAGAAATGAGAGGACAGTGGATGCTGGTATTAAGATTTTTCTTGAAATGCCTAAACGAGGGTGTCTTCCGGATTCCTACACTTATGGAACCTTGATTAGTGGTTTGTGTCGGTTTGGAAGGATAGATGAGGCGAAGAAGTTATTTACTGAGATGGTTCAAAAAGATTGTGCACCTACTGTTGTTACCTACACTTCTTTGATCCATGGTTTGTGCGGATCGAAAAATGTTGATGAAGCAATGAGATATCTAGAAGAGATGAAAAGTAAAGGCATCGAGCCAAATGTTTTTACTTATAGTTCTTTAATGGATGGTCTTTGCAAAGATGGGCGACCTTTGCAAGCTATGGAATTATTTGAGATGATGGTGGCTAGAGGCTGCAGACCAAACATGGTAACGTATAGTAGTTTGATCACTGGTCTCTGTAAGGAGCATAAGATTCAAGAAGCCGTTGAACTTCTCGATAGGATGAATCTACAGGGTTTGAAACCTGATGCTGGATTATATGGGAAAGTAATCAGTGGGTTCTGTTCTATCAGTAAGTTTCGCGAAGCTGCCAATTTCCTAGACGAAATGATTCTTGGAGGAATAACTCCTAATCGTTTAACCTGGAACATCCATGTCAAGACAAGTAATGAAGTAGTCCGAGGTCTTTGTACAAGTTATCCAAGTCGCGCATTTACTCTATATCTAAGCATGAGGAGTAGAGGCATTTCGGTTGAGGTTGAAACACTAGACGCTTTGGTAAAGTGTTTGTGCAAAAAGGGTGAATTTCAGAAAGCTATTCAATTAGTCAACGAGATAGTGACTGATGGGTGCATCCCAAATAAAGGAACATGGAAGCTACTAATAGGTCACTCATTGGATATAACGGTTGTAAGAGAAGCTTCAGATTCTCTTCTCAGAGATTTGAATATCTAAGTAGGTGCAAGGAAGATTCGATGAAGACAGCTGAAACAAACATTGAGATATATATTCAAGAGATCATCTCAGAAGAACGTTAACGCACAATATAAAACAGAGTATTTCAGATTCTTAAGGGCATATTAGGACTTACATTTTGAATTCAGAACATCATTTAGCAGATAGAGGGAAACCGATGCCATGTCGTGTGGTAGGAAATGTAGCGAACAGCATACTACAGATGACTCCTATGCATATGGGCAAAGCTGTGAGAACAGCGACTTAATCTGGTGATGGTGTGGGGAAGAAACACTTAACCGCATTCTGATCGAACAGAGCCACAGCTCCAAACACCAGAAACGACATAATGGCATGTGCAAAGTCTATAAACCGTAGTTTGTAGCGCTTGGAACATTCTGGAGTCAGAGTAGCTGAGCCATCAATGATCTAGAAGCCATAGATTGTAGCAAATCCATAGCGGACATTTCCATTCAAGTCCTTGTAAGAATCTATGAAGCTAAGTATGAGACAAGAGAATCCGCGGATGGAAAGTAGCGATGCAGTCATGATCATGCTAGCTAAACTGCAGCGTCCAAAGTTTGTGAAAATTGGCGATAAGATCTGGTACGCAAGTACTGTCCCTGTAGGTAAAAGATTAGCTAGTTTAGCTATGGACTGAAATGTCTTACCTATTGCCTTTTGTATCATAGTGTTCCTTTCTATATCAGGAAAGTCTCTACTTCGTACTTCAAATTGATCCTTTAGGAGTGGAACTTCCTCTTCTTTGATCATTTGACGAGCGCCATGGATCCCAGCTTCTTCATCAACCTGAATCTCCATAACACTCAAGATTCAAATCTCTTTTCTTTTTCCTTTTCTGGTGCTTTGTTGTTTTCTATGTTTTGAGGGAATGTTGTTAGTTTTAAACTAACACTGGCTGCTTACTTTATTATGCATTGCAAGCAAATCTCAAAACCAAACCTAAGACTTTAGTTAGGTGAAGTATTAAGCTTTGACCTTGTCTATTAAAGGATAATAGTTTTTTTTTTGTTTTCAAATATTTTTGATACCATGTTGAATTTTTTATAAAAGATTGGTAATGTGATTCTTATTTGAATATTCCCATGAACATTTGTTTTGGATTTTTATTTTTTAAATTAACAGAAAGAATGATATAACAGTTGTGAGACTCTTGTTAAAATATGTGTGTTGTTTATGTTAATCTAATCAAAGTTTCTCTAAGGCCAATGTTTAATGTAAAAAATTTCTTAACGTTAAGAAGCTTGATGATAAAACTTTAGGAATTGTATCTTTTGCGATGGACCTGCAAACAACATCATTTATTATGTAATTCTGATTTCAAAACATGCTATAAGATTACAATTTACAATATAATTTCAAAACCATTGTGATCAAGCTCTTACTTGTTTTCTAATGATTACCTCTCCAGGAATAGGTTTTGGCTTTAATTTAATGTCTTTGTGGAACATTCTTTCCCCTTTTTCTGTACACATTCTGTCCCCTTTTTTTCTCTCATCTGCAAATCCTAAAGAAGCATGCAAATTAGAGATATCACCAATGTATTTATGGAAATAAAATAGTTTAACATTTGTGAAGATATATACAAATGGCTCTGCATTTATAGTCTTGCGATTACTCTTTTAGGACCAGCAGAGAAAAAGAGAGAGATATATAACATATGTTCATATGTCTTGATGATCTCAGACCTTAAGTTACTGTCTTATGGACATACTTTCTCCCTTATTTTCACATTAACTCTCGCATACAGATTGACAAACCTGAAGCAATTTGTTAGCTAATCCGGAATTTTCCCATGAATCTTCTTCTTGTTAGTATTCTACAAAAAAAAAATGAATCATTGAAATTATTGAATAAAATGATTTCTCTGTTTTATATGTAAGGCAGAGAATTGATAATGTACTTACAGAGAATTAACGTTCTGCAACTGGTCAAGTTCAGTTGAATTAATACCGGACATATAATTGAATGATACATTGCTGATAAGGATTTTAAAATAGAAAGATTTTATCATATAGAAAAAGACTTGAGCGCATAAGAAAAGCTTTTATATGGCTTCACAGGTTACCACAAAATCAACAGATGATTAAATGGCCCAACGAGATGATATATACTCAAGATCCTAACAATTAAGACTAATGGTCAAGTCAACAAATTACAAACCTTAAGGAAGGTAATGCAATGGAAATGAAAATTAAGGGGTCGATGAAGACATACAAGATGAGAAGATGTTGTCTGTATGAGTCATACATACCTTAGTCAAAGAGTTCTATTTGTCAAAAAGTTGTCTGTATGAGTCTTACATACCTTAGGCTCTATTTGGTTCAAAAGCTGCTTGCAAGTAAACGCCAAGATCTTAAATCCTGAAAAACTAAAAACAGACAAATAGAATATTTGGATATAAATTGAAGGCGTTTATTGTACACAACATAAAATAGAAGGTCCATGTGGCAGAGGCACTGACGACGAGGAAGATGTTTTATTGATAGATGGTCAGAAGTCTCGATCTGTATGATTTTCAAACACTAACAAAGAAGGCTGGAACTAGCTAATACAATTGAGAAATAAAGCTAAAAATCTAGTTATGACAAGTGAGTAAGAAAGTAAAGAAGCTAAACAAGTTTATTGGGTTAAGGAAAAGTAAGCAAGTTAAGCATAGAAACAAGTAATGAAGGAGGCAAGCAAGAAAGTAAACAATGAATCATGGAAGCAAGTAAGCACACAAAACAGCAAAGAATTAAAGAACAAGTAAGCAACCAAGAAAGTAAACATCAGAATCAAGGAAGCACACAAATCAGCAAGTAATCAAGTAAGAAAATAAGAAAGCAAACAAGAGAGTGAACAACGAATCAAGGAAGCACACAACTTAGCTAGTATTTAAGTAATAATAAAATAAAAAAGCAAAAAATACAATGAAGGAAACACACAACAGCTAGGAATCAAGAAACCAAATAAGAAAGCACATAAGCATAAATTGAGAAGAAAGTAAGTAACCAAGCAAGCAAAAAATGGAACTAAGTAGAAAGAAACAAGAAATTGAGAAGCAAACAATAAACTGAGAAGCAAGCAAGAAATAAGGAAGCAAGCTAGTACAAAAAAAATTAGTAAGGAAACATATATGTAAGCCAAACAAAAAACAGATGAAGAATGAATCAATGAAGTAAAATGTGAAGTAAAATTCTTTGGTTTCTGAGATATGTCACAATAGAGTACGAAACCTGTTGCTTCTGAAGAAAAGACACACAACATCAAAGAGTAAAAACACACCCAAAAGACAAAACCGAAGATGAGGATTTAAGACAACATACGGAAAAAAAAAATAAGAACATACTTGACAAAGAAACGAAGTAACGTTGCTTGATTTCTGAGATATATCATAGTAGACTACGACAATGTGAGTTTGATTTTTAAAGTAGTAACGTAACAACGATACTATCACAAGTCACAACTCACTTAATTACATGTCCGAGTCAGTTAATATACTGAGTGACTTTTATAAATTACTAATCCTAAAAAAACTAAAACTATTTTTTAGAAACTTTAACAAATCCGGAAAACTTACCAAGTAATGTAAGTACAACACAAAAAAATTATATTTCCATATGTTTCATTAGAGGTGTCAAAATGGGTTAGCCCGTCCCGTTTAACCCGTCTATTGCGGGTTGAATTAATTTGCGATTATTAGCGCATTGACCCGCTATAACCCATAGATTCTAAACTCATAACCCTAACCCGCTCCGCACTATAACGGCGGGTTAAGCGAGTTGTCCGCAGAATTTAAAATCAAATTAATAACAAAAAAATTAAAGCTTTACAATGTAAATTTATCGATAATAAAATAAATACATCTAATATCTATCATAAATCAAAAAAAAAAATAGTAACAAAAATCATAAAATGCATAACTAAATCAACAAATTTTCAAATATTCAAATATGAAATTGATTTGAGCATTGTCAACGTCTCCATTTTATTAAAATAAAAGAAAACAAAATATATTCTTCAAAATTTATAAAATAAAATCAATCTGAAGAGGGATTTCCTACTATATTTTTGTCTTCAGCATGTAACTTCATCAATCCGCGGATCAACCCGCAACCCATGCGGGTTGTCCATCAAAGACCATAGACCGTGACGGATCAACCTGCAATGTCCGTTTTGTTTGGGCAATCAAAATATGAACCCTAACCCGCCCCATAGCGGTGCGGGTTTAGGGTAACCTGCGGGTTTTCAACCCTAATTGACATATCTATGTTTCATGAAAAGTAATAATTGTTTTTGGTAACATAAAGAGTTAATGAACATTATTGACCATGTAGATGAGAATTTTCTTTATTTTGTCATTTTTGACTTTTTTTAATAAAAAGATTCTCTTTATATATACATATACACAAACCTCATAATCTACATTCATGAGTTTTTATTTTATTATTTAAATCAAATGGACAAATCTGAAAAAATCGCTTATGCTTCAGTTTTGTCTCTTCTCTCCCTCTCTATTCTTCTTCTCATCATCTTCCTCTTCCTATTATGCAGAAAAAAACCGATCCGGTCCGATAACGAATCTCTTCTCCCAGAAACCAAACCGGCTAGTCTTGCATATTCCTTAACCGAATTAGATTCAGCAACCGACGGATTTAACCAGCGACGAATCATCGGCTGTGGTCAGTTAGGAACGGTTTACGCAGCGGTTATTCCACAACATAAAAATATCGTCGCGGTTAAAAGAATACACCCCGGTTTAGTTTTGAGTAAACCGGGTTTTGGTTTTTCCACGGTTCTCAAAACGCTTTCTTCTTCACACCATCAAAACGTCGTCTCGATTTTAGGATTCTCAGAAGCTCCCGGAGAAAGAATCGTCGTAACAGAATTCATCGGAGAAGCAAAGAGTTTAAGTGATTACTTACACAACGAATCAGCGGTTGCGGTTGAATTTGGTTGGGGGAAGCGTTTTAAAATCGCGGCAGGAGCAGCGAGAGGTTTAGAGTATTTACATGAAATTACAAACCCTAGAATCATCCATGGTCGATTTACATCTTCGAATATATTATTAGACGAGAAATCAACGGCTAAGATTTGCGATTACGGATTTACGTTTTTGATTCCGCGGGAAAAATCTGGGATTTTTGGATATATTGAAGAAGGTTATTGTAAAGAGAGTGACGTGTATTGTTACGGCGTCGTTTTGCTTGAGATTTTGAGTGGGAGAAAAAGTGAGAATGGATTGATTGTGAAATGGGCAACGCCTTTGATTAAAGAACAGAGATTTAGTGAGCTTTTAGATCCGAGAATTATTGTTCAAAGTGAGTTTAAGTGTTTGGTAATAAGATTAGCGAAGGTTGCTTTAGCTTGTGTCGGAAATTCACGGAGGAGTCGACCGTCGATTTCTGAAGTGGCTTCGATTTTGAATAGTTTGGAGAGGGAAGTGGGGTAATTTGAAGATTTTTAAAAGTTTTGGGGCTTTAACGAATAAAAATTGAAGTTTAAGGGGTATAGTAGTTATTGACGTAACAGCTCCGTAAATGCTGTTTGACGCTGTGTATAAACTTTCGGTTTGATATGATTCAGTCCAATGTTGTAGGGTCATTTGAAACGATTAGATACGTTTTGGGAATTTTACGAAGAAAGATGAAAATTAAAGGAGTTTGTAGATATTAATGTAACTAAAAATTTAATTTTACGTTTTATTTTGGGGTGTAAAATCCGGTTTCATATGACTCAATTAATGTCTTCATTGATGATGTTACTCAAATCATCTATACAAAACCTTAAATATTTAATTTTGGTAAATTATTGAACTTTCCGAAATAATTATAAAATTTAGAGGGTTTATAATATTTAAATAAAGAATATTTAACTCATTCTTAAACTTTGACGAGACTTGGAAGCTTAGATTTGTCAAAGTACGACGGTGTACCTAATCTTACATCTTGTGGAACAAGTCAAGTTTTCTTTTTTAGGTAGATTTAATTAATTTGTTTGTTTGGTTTGATTCAGGTTTGTTTCATGTAGGTTGGCATGATGGCAGAGCTAATTTAATTTAGTTTTGATTCATGTAAGTTGGCAACCAAATTTAATTGTTTGATTTAATGTAGCAGTTGTTACGAATTATCAGTTTTATTAATTGTTACAATTTACAAACAAAAAAAAGTGGTTGAAAAAGTATTCATTTTTACTAAGTTGTTGTAACTTTTGTAGAATTTATTTAGTACTTGTAAAATGTAATTTTGGAAATTAACGTAGACTCTTTTTTTATAATTCAGTTGTTATGAAACAAAAGGTGTTATATTGTTGATTAAAAACGTAATTTCAAAATGCTGCTAGGAGAGTTTTTCTATTTATTAAAATAATTTTCTAGAAGCCAAAAATGGTAAAAGGGTAAGGCAGAAAAATCAACAACTGCAAAGCCAACCAAATTTATTAATCAAAACATATTAATATATAAAATAAAGGTATGGACGAAGAAGTTTCTTCTTATTCTTCGAGTAAGAAGTCCACGCACCTTGGCCAACCCATTAAATTCATTCGGATAAAAGATCATTCTTGTTTTAGATAGGTTTAAAGATAATTTGAGTATTTAAAATCACTATCTAAACTTTCAATAATCGGATATAAAAGTCTGAATTGGATTCCAATATTTTTGGGTGATTGCAGATAATTATAGATATTTTAGATTATTTGAATAATAAAAAAAAAGCTGAAGATAGTTTTATATTATTCGACCCTTACGCCCTTACCTCATTAATAGTTTTGTATCTTGAAATAGATTACATTAACCTAAACCACTAATTCTAAATACTTTTAAGGAATAAATCAGTTATGTCTTCAAGCCTAATTTGAATAAATAAACAGTATAATATCATATAAAATAGTTTATCGTAGGACAAATAATAACATTCAGGCGAAAATCTAGAAGATAAAAATGTAGAATAATTCCTTATAATCCAAGTAGTCAACAATAATTAGAATTTATCAAAATCACGCAAGTCCTCATGTTAAATTCAATAATAGTTATCCGTAACTAAATTTCTTCTCACGGTGTCAAATAGCATCACATGATAATGAATTAATGATATAAGAAGACCATATAAGTCAAAGACTCAAATATCGAACTCTTGGAATCATTCCTTTAAGCCCAAATTAGTCAAATACCGTTAAGAGTAACAAATGAAGAAAAATTCAAAGCAAACGGTCGAACTCAAACTCTTACCAGAATTCTTCAAAAGTCTAGAAATCAAGAGTTCAACTCCAAACCAACTCAAACCGCACAGACACTCATAAAATCCTAATCCCTCAGATTCAATACAACTCGCTAAATCGGTTTACTTTCTCCAGTACCTAGTTAACCGATCAAACTGATAAAAAGACAAACAATACTCAATGTCAGAGCTTTTCTAAACCCAACTCTTTACTAATCTCTAAAGATTGAAACTTTGAGATTAAAACATGTTTGACTTCTTAACTCTATACAGAGTCTTGTCCTATGAAGAAATGCCTTGTCTCTGTCTCTTTTTCTCTTCCTCTTTCTTGGGAAGAACATGAGTTTCATACAAAGCAAGAATCTCTTTCTTGTTTAGATGGCCTCTGTTCAATAGCAAATGTCCACAATCATACTTCGTCAGTTCATGCTTTAAATTCTGCACAGTAAGCTTCCTGTAATCTTCTTCCCCTTCCTCGCCATTGTCTTGTTGGCTTAAAAACTCCTCATCACCTTCATCATTAGCACCACCGTTATCATCTCCTTTACGACTTCGTTTATTAGTCCTTAAGATTCTATCACTTGTTTCTCCAATGTCCATGTCAACAACATCTTCCATTCTGGCCCGCTTCCCACGTGTAGAACTCGCAGCTCTGATTTTGTTGTCAAGTGCAGTTTCTTTTAACCTAGCTTGAGCTAACTCTTGCTGAAGATTATCAACACTTGCCTGTGCGGCTTGAAGCTCAAGAGAAAGAGCTTCAGCTCTTCTATTAGCAGCTATATGAGCCTTGCGCTCTTCATCCAACAGCTTTTCAAGTGACTTCACATTATGAGCCCTCTGTTCATTTGTTTTCTTTAACAATGACTCGATTTCTTTCTCTCGTTCTTCGACTCTTGCTTCTAAGATCGTAACTTTGGAGACAGCCTCCATCTCAGACACACGAAGTCTATGCAATTCATCCTCCAAGTCAGTCTTCTGTCTCTCTAAGTTTTCAACTTGCCTCTCGCCTCGCTCAATCTGAGCAAGTCTTTCCATTGCCAACCTCTGACTCTCACTTTTCTCCTTTTGAGATGTTACTGCATCTGACCGAGCTCTGTCTGCCAGTTCAGTAGCGCGTTTAGCTTCTATTTCAGCTGCCTTGCATCTCTCTTTAACATCGTCGAAACTTTGAAACTCAGATTGATACTTTTGCTCCAACAGGATTTTCTCCTGCTCCAACTTGGTAGCCTCCTTTTCATACGTTAGGGCCTTTCTGTTGGCAGTGTCTAACTTATCAGTCATTTCTCCTAATTTCAGTTTCAGTGATGTTAACTCCATGTCAAAGTTTTTAATTTTTGACTCAGCCATCTGCAAAAGACACAACAAAACCTAAGATCCACATTTTATGCCAATATGGATAGTTCAGCGAACTTTATCAGAATGCAAGAAGAGCAATGTGTAAACTACTTTGCACAGATGTTTACAGCATAGGAATATAAACTAAAAATACAACAAAGATATATACTACCATTTTGAAAGCTCACCTTCAAATCTGATCTTAGAACTGTTAGAGACTGCTCCGCCTTCTCAAGTTTTGTCACCTTCTCCTTAATTTCTTCATCCTGAAATTGATGAACACCCCATATAAATAATATTACAGACAATTACAAACTCAAATTCTTCAATAACAAATTGGACATATAAAGATACCTTCTCGGCTAAAGTAAAATTATATTCCTCCCTAAGAGCATCTTCCCTCAGTTGTGTTTCCTTGCCTGAACGTTCTTGCACAGAAGCAGCCTTTTGAAGAGCAGATCTAGCCTCTCCCACGGCATAATCATACTTCCTTTTCCAATCCTCAGTCTCCTCTTGAGCTGATTTTGCTTGTTCTCTAGCTGCAGCAAGTCTAGCTTCAGAAGTAGTACTTCGTGTCCTAAGGACTTCCAAATCAGAATTAAGCTGATCTTGAACAGCTTTCTGCTTCAAAACAATCTGGTCATAGTTTCTTTTCCATTCTTTGATTTCTTCTTTTTTTGATTCCACAGTTTTGACCAAAGTAGAGCATCGCTCATTCAGTGAACTGTTCTCCCCCTGTAGTTTAGTTATGCGCTCTCTATATACATCTTCCAACTTCTTCTTGTCATTGTTGGATTCATCATAACGTTTCTGGTATTCCAACTTGTATCTCTCGCTATCATCCAACTGCTGCTTTAGGTGTTTCATAGCATCTTCAACAGAACGGAATTTCATTGAAAGTGAGTTCTTCTCTATAGCAATGCTATCTATTAACCTTTTGGTGAGATCATATATCGGTCCTTCCAAGCTGCATGATTAAAGAAATAAATCACAAAATCCCCAAAATACATAACCAACCTCTAAACAAACCTACGTGTAAATGAAAATTAGTGGGGACTGAAAGTACTAAAATACCTTTGTTGCAAGAACACAGAAAGTTTCTGCCATTTCCCAGGGCCATGGCATGATGCCTCATATTCTGACAAACGAGCTTCTAAAACCTGAGACATTTGATCGTTACAAACAAGAGAAAAAATAACAATCAGTAACCAATTGAAACCACGTGGACTTTAATTCCTAATCTATCTATGCAAAAAGTTATATCCATAGATAACCAACCTTTACGACATTATCCATACTTGCATTAGAGGCATGGCAAGCTGCTCTCAGCTGCTTTTCCATTCTCTGAATAGTACTTGTGCATTGCAGATCTGCCTCCATGAATGCATTCTTCTTGTAATCCTGAATCAACAAAATATTGTATAAGGCAGTGAGGGGAGCAAATTTAAGTGAAAATTGAGAAAATGAGTCATACAAAACAGTAGGAATTCAAAACAAGTAATTATTACGAACTGGCAACTGTTTTAGAATCTCTTACCTCAAATCTTTTCTTCAAGTCCTTGTGGAGAAGATCCTCATATTTTTTTCTTGCTGATCCGGCCCCCACAGCATTAGAGTTAAACATAGCCAAGGCTTTTCGAACTGCTTCTTCATGTTCTTCCCTCAGCGCACCCTGAATATAACAGATTGACATGAATCGTAAGTTACAAATAACCAGAGCTAAAAGAGGCAAAGTACTTACTTCTTCAGGAGCTTTTGTTTGGTCAAAGGCAGCCATGTAGGCTTCTACACCAGAATCATATGCTCTTCGACACTCAGTTTCTTCGACACTCTACAAGGACATAGTCAAGAAAAAACACTCTATGAACTATGAAGTAAGTATCTTGGCTTAAGAATGCATAAGTAAAAACATCTGAACTGAGTCCCATGATGGTTTGAAGTACACAAATGTTTGAACGCAATAATCAACTATATGTTAACCCATTAATAAGTAATGTAAAAAATATCATGTATGCCCACATTATTTAAAGACAAACCATATGTTTCCTCATACTCAAATCTTTCAAGTCTTAGATTTTTTAAACCATACGGAAGCAATAGGTAACAAACCTGCCAAGATGAGGTTATTGTTGGCACGGCACCATTATTCAATGCATCCAGATAAGACTGTGTAATGCCGACAAGAATAGGACCGGTCATCACAGTACCCCCCAATTGCTTGGGCCTCGTCTTCTCAAAAACAAACTTGGTAAATGCATCCAGGCCAGCGCCAAATTCAGGTCTCAATTTGTCTAACTGCATAAACATAAAGGATATTATGCAACCAAGCATTAAACAAACAAAACATCAAATCATAATAGTATATGAATGATACTAACCGAAATTTGATCGAGCCTCTGGAGGTCCTTTTCATTGTTCAGAGGCCTTACAAGAGTAAAACACTCTCTGTCCGGAAAAAGAGCACGAATTGAATCTCGGATCTGCAGAAACATTGCTTTCAGTTACACTGACTTACAATATTCTAGAAAAAGAATTACACTTTATTGCAACACCCAGCTTTCTCAAGAATTCCTGACTATAAACATATTTGATGAAAAAACATGTTACCTCATTTTTAGCACCAATATCTCCTCCGGTACCTTGAACTGGCCTTAGCGCAATTTCTAAGTAGTCACGAGGAGTAATCTTCCGATTATCTTCCACTAGATCCAAATAAAAGTCCTACAATAAAATATATCAATGTCAATACTTAACTCTTAAGAATGATATCTACAAACCAAAAT
Organism: Nasturtium officinale; assembly: GCA_963854855.1. Classification (NCBI taxonomy): domain Eukaryota; kingdom Viridiplantae; phylum Streptophyta; class Magnoliopsida; order Brassicales; family Brassicaceae; genus Nasturtium; species Nasturtium officinale. The sequence goes on from OY978506.1 coordinate 629,746, forward strand.
AACAAAGTGAATTACCCTCAACAGCCAGACAAAGATGGGAGCAAACTGCCCAAGTTCAGAACGTGAGCTAGTCCCTCCAGAAGCTTTTACACGGATATGCTTTGTCATCTGAGTGACAAGGGAGAGGCGGTCGAGTGAAGCTTCGTCAATACCTCCCATCTGACAACATACAAACAAAAACAACATCTAAGCCAACACGAGAGAAAACAGTTTTACACAAGCAGATATGTGCCACCTAAATTAAGTTCAAACTGGAAATTAAACCAACCTGATTGTATACGAACATGCTTGACAAAAGAACAGCTAATGAGAATATCTGAGTGCTATAGGTACCCTGCGGAAATGGAAGTAAAATGAATCAAAACATGTTAATAAACCCATAATCTTGGAAAGAAATCAAATCTGTAAGTAGGGAGTAGTAGCAAGAATATTCGTTACAAAATCAAATGTTACTAACCGTTTGGTCATAAGCATCAATCCCTTCACTATCTAACAACAAAAGATTATACTCAGTTCCATCGAGAGCTGTTCTTTTAATAGGAGAACTCCACAACCAAAGCCCCTTAGTACAAGGTTTATGTGTTGATGCTACTTGAAACCCATTACTCCGTCCAAGAAGCTACATTCACAAAACATTACAAATCAATTCGAGAAAATAGAAAAACATAAAACCCTAGACCTTCGAAAAATGTACACAGAACTCTTTAAGTAACAATACAAGAAACTAAAATCCATTACTGAGTCCAAGAAGCTAGCAAAACCTAACACATCAACTCGAGGTATACGAATAAAAACCCAAACTTTGCCAAAACCCTAGACTTTGAAACAATGTACAAAGAAACCAATTTTAAAAACAAATACAATTCCCCCAAGAAAACCCAAAAATGAACTCTTAAAGAAGAAACAAAACCCTAACCTGATTCAAAATAAAGCTCTTTCCTTGACGAGCCCTACCACAAACCGAAACAACACCAATTGGTTCCTTAACGAGTTGCAAAGTAGCAACAGCTTCAGGGTCCATTCGAAACTTTCCTTTCTCATCACAATACACTAAACGAATCGGTCTTGGTGGGCCCGTCACTGCAGACGAAGATGCTGGAGAAGTCGAAGGGTATGATCTCGGTGACGGAGAAGCCGAATCAGACGGCGAATCTTTTGATCCTCGACTGAACATCCTCCTCATATTTGAAAATTTTCTTCGAATTCGATTTCTAGAATTCCTAAAATTACTGATTTTGAAAAAGTAGTGACAAAAAGAGTCGAAGAGAGAGACCTAAGAAGAAGATCCGTCACGAGAGAGAGGGAGACAGCGATTAAAGGGAATAATTACTATTTTTTAACAGGCCCAATAAAGTATCTTAATGGGCCTATAATGGCCTCAAATGTGTAGTTCCTTTTTTAAAAGCATATAAGTTAGTCTCAAGGCTGAATGTAGGTGACAGATTCGGATCGGTTTCAAATCGGATTGAATCAGATTCATATTATTTTAATATAAAATTTATAATTTGAACACTATCCGACTGTATTTTCGGATCGGATCAATTTTATCAGATTTAGATCGGATCACAAATTTTATTTGTAAACCGGTAAAAACAAAAAAAAAACGGATTCGGTTAATAAATCCGAAAACAAATCCAATTTTTTTTTTAAAAATAAATAAGAAATATTTTAATCGAAAAATATAAATAAACTTTTTCGAATATGTTATATAATTATGAATATTGATAACTAATATATATTTTGTATATTTAAAAATATATTATATATATTATATATTTCGGATATCCGATCGGATTTGGATTATAACCGAAACCAAAAAAATTTAGAATAAAAACTGATCAGATTTTATAAGGTGTTCGGTTCGGATATTTTTGGATTGGTTCAGATCAGGTTTTTGAATATCGAATTTTATGCCCGGGCCTAGCTGCATGTATATGTGACATCCTTCTTCCTTGTATTCATCCATTACTCTCTTAAGACTTTGTTGGAATTCTTTTGGACAACTTTACATTGTTTTTAATAAGGAGGTTCAGTCCTTCCAACATAATTTCTCTTAGATCAAAATCAGCCATTAATAACACTCCTATTTATGAAAGTTTGGCCATGGACAATAAAAATCGAACTTTAACTACTGAATCGAAACCGACTAAAAAGGTACTAAATCTAATCCTGAATCAATAAAATATTCGAATGAGTTCTAAATTCTTATACCCAAAAAAGTAAAGTAAACCAAAAACTGAATAGATATCAAAAATACTCGATGGGATGTATGTGACCATGATATTTTTGTAAACAAGTGGAAATTATATTATTTATTTTTAATTAAAAGGCTTCATTACAATATTATGTAGTCAAATATATAATAATTTTGATCAAAGAATTGTTAAAATGTCTAAGTGGTTGCTTCCAAGAAATGAAATAAACAGCTCATTTTTTTTTCCTTTTTCTAATAATGCTTTGTCGTGTGAATAATATAAAACATAAGACAAGACGCTCCCGGAACATGCTCCATACGGCTTTCTCAAATCTCATGCAATAATTGATTTCTTTCTTACGAATCATTCCAAATATTAAGTCTCTGAATATAACCAGATATAGTAATATACCACTGAATTATATAGTTCTTTGGAAAATTCCAAGTTGGGAAATTGATTAATAATTAAATAAAATTGTTTTCAATTACATATAAAAGTCAACGGTTCAGGCAAAACTCCTCTCATCTTCTTGACAACTTGTTCCGCCTCGAAAGTCCGGTGATGAAGAGGCTGAGCCACCGAGTTCAAGTCGAGATAATACAAACAAACAACCATCAAAACCGAATTAACAAACATTGGAACCGGTCCAAAAAGCCACAACAATAGATTAAGAGCCAAGTAAAGAGCCCTAAGACCAAACGACCAAAAATTACCACCTCTTATGACGGCTCTCTTCACCATTTCCGGTGGAATATCATCTCCGGGAGTGGTAATTAGATAGTTCGCATGTAAGAAACATCTTGTGGATTGAACAAAACAGCAAAATGCAAGTAGGAAGCAGACAAGAAGACAAGTGTATTTAATGACCATTGTGATTGAACTTGTATCTCCGTATATAAAATGTCCCGTAAAAACCGTCGTTTTTACCGGTGAGCTTCCGATCCACGCACCGATAAGTGAACTCAATGTTAAAGCAATGGATGCCATAAATGTTGAAGCTGATATGCTGCTTGAAAGAACAGTTAAAGCACAACCCAATTCATCTTTTTTTGCCTGTAAAAAAGTTTAACTAAACCATTATATATAGCCTAAGTGTAACAATGATAAAAATGTTGACATTATCAGTTAAATCATAAAAATTTCGGATATTGTAATAGGTTGAACTAAACGTTATGTAGAAAACGATGGTGATAATTTTGAAATTTGTTTTTGTAGTAAATAGAGATTACTTGCCTGCATGATACGGTCGACCCAAATGGATTTATCGATGTTCATAAAACCGATGACAGTGTGGTAAGGAAAATAAAGGATTCTATAGAGAAGAACTAGATGGTAAGAAAAAACCATGATTAACCCAGATGGGACAAGAACCAAATCTAAGTACTCTTTCTTCACAAATATCTTCATCTTCTTAATTCCGTTGTCTACTTCTGTTCTGTGCTATATTAATGTCTATCTTGATTATGATATATATCTACACGCAAATAAATATGTAAATAATATATATATGGATACGTTTACATTTTGCATATAAAATAAAGAATGAGGAACTGAGATGGATAGAAAGTTTGAGATTTAGAGGAATCTTGGACGTATGGAATATCCACTTTGCTTCATTTCATCTGAATAATTTAAGTAATATGGTACATAATAAAATGTGCTTTAATTTGGATGTAACTGTTTTGAATTGAATAAAATAAAAATGGGAATTATATATGAGTGCCAACAGAGAGTGATATAAATTGCATGAAATAAGATGTTTTTTAATAATGTAACATTGCGTATGCCATGGGAGATGGTCTGTCATTCTCATTCACAAAAGAACATTAATTGTTGAAGGAAAAGGTTAAAAAGGTTGAAAAAGTTGCCAAGTGTAAGAGTTTGTGATCAAAACTCAAAAGAGAGAGGTGTGGAGAGATTTGAAATTGGGCCACGAAAACAGGCTTTCTATTGTCGCCCAGTAAAAATATCAAAGAACAATCATAGACCTATTTGATGAGATTACTCTTAAATTGTTAATATGGAAATCGTAATTTTGAATTTTTAAAATTGATTGAACCTAATACTAAGCTCATTCTTACATGTGTCAAAAATGTGGTCAACCTAAAAAGAGGTTAATTCTCGAAATAGTTTTTCGACAAAGCCCATTAGGCACTAAGTGATTTTGCTAGATAACAATTGTGAAAAATACCAAAATGTTTGTTGGTTGATTAAGATGACAAGCCACCTTAATCAATTGCTTTGCTGGCCTTGTAGGCTTTTGATAGCTGTCTCCACTTTGTTAGTCACAACGCCATATTCAGATCCGGTCCAATAACAACAGTGTCTCAAATCCAAAAAACAATTTGTAACCTCTTCTGTATTTTATTTGAAAAGAATCAAAACATTTGAAAAAAATACAAGATATATTAGATAGATCTAAACAATGATTTGTCTATCTATCTTGAATATTCTTTTCCCCTATCAAAATCAGCAAAAACATGTGTCTTTAACAAAAGCAATTATTCAACATTCTTGCTAAAAAGTCTTTGGATCGTTGACAATACATACCACAAATCAGATATGAAAGATTACAAGAAAGTAAAAAAAAAAAAAAGATCTGCAACACAATTATTTTTTTGTAAATGTGATGTAGCATTGATGCAAGTGCATCAGTGCACAAAAATTCCATGGTAACAAAATATGTGTCTTTAACAAAACAATTATTCAATATTCTTACTAAAAAACCTTTGGAACGATACAAATCACAAATCAGATATGGAAGACCACAAGAAAGTAAAGAAGAAGTTCTACATCAAGATAAAAGATAACGATATTACCTTTGTCATGGAGGCAAGAGAGGTATAGTAGTCAAACATGTTGCTCAAAGGCCCCTATTACAAAACAACATATTTATTTACATGTTAATTACGGTTCAAAATTTAACAGATTGTAAGAAGAATCAAAATTTAACAGATTGTAAGAAGAAGAAAAAAAGTAATGTGCTCTCACTTGAGCTTGGATAAGTGTGCAATTACCATCTTGATCGTTTCCAACGAAAACAATCATACCATTACTCATTTTGTTTTCGTTAGCAACAGACCCTGAAACTATTTTGGTGCCATCAACTTAACCAACAGGATAAACTCTAGCATCACCGATCTAAACTCTGTGAAACAATCTCTGAATGCATATATTACAACCGTTTTTAGCGTCTCTTTACCAGATTTCAGACTCTGTGAAGATGCACCTGTCAATACAGTCCTGATATCGATTTAGTTCCCACCTTCAGTTTCCTCGTAAGGTCCCATTACTATCCTCTTTCTCTCACGAACTAAGCAGATCGCCATAGCTGAGGCCGAGAAGGTGAAGTTACTGCATTTTTCTCTAGCTTTTACAATGTTTGTAGGAAATTAGTATGTTAAGTTAATAATATCAATTATTTGGTAGGAAAGTGGTAGAGGTAATATTATATGTCCAATAAAATTTATAAATTTAATTCTGTATAATTAGTTTTTTTTTTATAACTCAGGGGTAGATCCCGGACCTGGAGAGATCCGAACTAATCTTCTGGGGGAAGTACAACCCATGGATAAACACTTTCTCCGAGTTTGCAAATAATTCTGTATAATTTGTTAAAATACATAATTATTGTAGTTAATATTTATTAAATAAAAAGAACTGTAAGCAAAACTCTTTTTAATGACTGATAAAACGTTAAATAAATTCAACAAAATTCTCATAAAAACTATGAATAGTTCACACACACAGATATATATATATATGTATATATATATAATTTTTCTAAAATTCCTACAATTAATCTTCTGATTGTGTTTATAAATTTTTTTGTTAGATATATTCCTATAAAATTCTTATTAAAAGTTACAAATTATATTTTGTAATAAAATGTTAGAAATGTTATTTACTAATTTCTTACTAAATTAGCCTTTACTTTTTACCATTTTTACAACTAACTATGTGGTAGGATTTTGGTAGAAAGTTTTCTATCATTTAACTCGCACAATTTTTATAGGAAATTTCATACCAATTTTTTACCATTTCAATTTTTCTTAAAAAATCGCAAGTTTTTAGTGTTAAAATTTACCTTGGAGGATTTTGTAATGTTTTATTTATATTGTGAATTCAATCAGGATCTGAAAACTAATCATCAATGTTTCATACCGGAAATAAATTCTCTTTTACCTAAATGGAGAAGAAATAATTTCAATACCTTTCCTCTAGAAAATGACGATTTTTTCATTAATGAAATAATTGAAAAATATATAAATAATTATATATGATATCTAGACAAACACAGTGGTTCAGTGATTTGAGTTACATTGCGCGTCCGCACCCGTGCGCGATGCGAGTTCGAATCTGAGATTCGGGTACAACTGGTACAACTCAATATAATTTATGTCTATTTGTATTCAATACCAATGAGTATACGACTATGTACAACTGGTATAACTGGTAAAACTGTAAATATAATGTGAATATAATGCGTGTAGTGGTTGTAGCTAATTGTATCATACCGAAATCTAGTTGTACTATAGTGAAATACAACTGATTATTGGTTGTAACTAGTTGTATCCCCCAAAATTTAATTTAAAAAAAAATATAAATGATATAAAAAATTCTCAAAATAGTGAAAATAGAGATATGAGAAATAGGAATTAGAAGACAGAGCGATGCATACACTTTCACCAAGATATTTGCATTTGATATGTTTTACACGTATCTCAACTTTGAAGACGAATTTGTTTTTACACGTATATCATTTTCACCAAACATACATACACGTATTCAAAAACAAACTTGCATAAATATTATAATTAGGAGAATAAAAACTACATTTTTTTCATCTTGTATGCAAGATGTGTGGGTTGGTATAACCATGGTCATATATACCCCGCTCTTAGTTATAACCATATTTATATAAGGCCTGGTCCTGAGCTAAAACGGATGAAACATATGTTTTAAGCACCAAAAATATATATATTATTAGGGGCATCAAATTTGGTATATGAGTCTCAGTACAGTGGTTAAATGTTTTAAAAAAATTGAAGAAGTGTTGAGTTCGATGTCCCTTAATTGCTGAAGTTTTATATATCATTATTCATGAGTTAAATACTTTTTTTTGTTTTAGCCGTAATATATATACTAGCCACTGATCATATATACTCCGCTCTTAGTTGAATTTTTTGGGGGGGAAATGATAATTTACGGTATGTTATCACGTATTATTAAAGTTGATCCCCAACTGTTAAAGAATTAAGATTTAGGATCCGAACCTCTTCTAATATTAAAAGAAAAAAAAAAGTAACAGAGATTATTGGACGTAAAGGTAGAAAACTATTATTATATGTAATTCATCGATGTCAAAGATTCGACGAAAATCCAGCTGTTAGTGTGAAAATATATATTCTCCTCGTATATTCAATCATTACATTGACACGAAGTATAGTTTAATAAACCGAAAAATTAAAATCGTAACACATCAAAAGAAAAGAAAATATATTATGAGCAGGCTAACTTGTCAGAAGATGCAGTAGTATTAAAAATATTCAAATTCATTTATCATATATATATATAGTAACTTGTTATAAAGGATTTAAAGTAATAAAAACTATAATTGCTTGTCAAGGAATGCTTTAAGAATAATTTACACGAGTTACCATGAAAGAAATATACTATAAAAATGTCAGCATGGCTAAGTTACAAAAACATTTTAATGATAATTCTCGTTAAATTACTCAGTCTTACAAGTGGAAATTTTGAAAGGGAGTTTAGTATCACTTGTGGGAATATTTTAATGATAATTCTAGTTAAATTACTCAGTTTTACAAGTGGAAATTAAAAAAAAGGAGTTTAGTATCACTTGTGAGATTTTAATAACTGTACCAACCCAAAGTAGCGGAAAATTATCATCCTTTTGTCTTTTTACCAAAGTAATGACACTAATTTGTTTCTTTTAGAACATTAATACATCAATACCTAAAAATTTCATTAGTTATTATTCGGGTATATATATTTTAATACCCGAAATTTCATGATTAACAATTATTAAAATATTCGTTAATAATCGTCATATTTGCTAGCTAGAACTATGAGGATTCGACAAACGATTGGAAGCAAGCTTATTTATTTGGATACAACTGCATCTTCCGAACAGAGTAATGCACAAGGACAGGAGTCTTATCTCTCCACCTGGTTCAGTTATTTTCAGCTCACACTACCTCTTGTATGATCCCATTTCCTTGGTTTACTTACCACGCTCGTTCTCGTTCCCTATGTTCTTTTTGTATGCTTTAATCGCTAGCTTCTCTGTTCTTGTTACATGTATCTTTCTCTCCTTCTAGCACAAAAAGGTATCATGTAAGAGGATTCAAAATGGAATATAAGAGATATAGTATATGAAAAAACAACTATTCGCTAATTAGTTTTCTTATTTCACAACCGAAAATTCATGTTTTTCTATTATCATAGGACTCTGAATTCTTAATTTATATATTTCGTATGAGACGACTTTATGAGTCTTTTCTTGTATCTCTAAATGTATGTTAATTCTAATATATATGTGTCATATGTAAATTATAATATATATATATATATATGTAGCACAAACCTGTTTCCTAATTAAAATAAATAAATACCAAAACTTGGTCTGGTACAATTAAAACTTATGCAGCCGTAAAAAGAAAATTGAAACTTGGTCTGGTACAATAAATAGAATAATTTCTTTATTCTTATTTAATCTGAGTTGGCTATATCACAAACAAAGAAAGATATCATAATTTTTCTACTACCAAATATTAGGTGGAAGTTTCCTATTGCTTAAAATATATATCTAGCAGAACAAAAAAAATCTCTTTCGGTGGGACTAGTGTATATCGGTATAATTTTCTTACTTCTATATATTACACAAGTCATATCCAATTATAAAATTTCCTTTAAACCAAAAAATCCTACATATTTTAGCTATGCAGTAATTTTGTAGAGAAAGGTTACATATATTAAGGTCGTGGGTTCTAATTTCACCTAGGGATTTTTCCTTTTTAATTTTATAAATCAATTATCATTGGACCCCATTTTTCGTGGCCCGCTATATAGTTAAAAATTCTAAACTCTATTATTTAGGCAGTAAATATATGTGTTAAGTTGAAAGATTCGCATTATACATGTGAACCACCATCTAATAATTTGTATATATATATTAGACTAAAGTGCCAACTCTCACCACACACTTAAGCTACCAAACAAAAAGAAAAGACAGAGAGAGAGAAAAAGAGAAAGAGAGAAATGACAGTAGAAGAGATAGGAGATGATTATACTAAAGATGGAACAGTCGATCTTCGAGGCAATCCTGTTCGAAGATCCATTAGAGGTCGTTGGAAAGCTTGCTCCTTTGTCGTCGGTATCTATTTTTTTCAATAATTAATTTCCTTTATTTATCAAACCATTTTTTTTATTTGTCTTTTCATAGATTTATTTGATTTCAATTAAATTGATTAATCACAGTGATGATTACACAGTATTTTAAAGATGTTTTAAAAACTATTGTATATCTTAAAGCTGCCATGAGTCTCGGAAAACTTTTCAGTGGTTACGAAAGCAAGTAAAAGTTGCTGACGTATCTTATCCTAAATTAAGAAAATATACTAACTTGAGGTAATAAATCTAACTATTTGAAAATTTGACCCCCCCCCCCCCCCCCCCCAAAAAAAGAAAAGAAAAGAAAAGAATATATCCAACTATTTTATTTTCCATAAGAAAAGTCTGCAAAAGAAGAAGAATTCAACTATCATATTCTCCATATGAAAAGTCTGAAAAAAATTATATAGAAAAATACACTATCAGTGGAAATGTTCTTTCGACAGTAAATAGCATAAATATTAGCCAGATAAATAATTATGATCTTTTACATATTAATTTTTTTTAGTTTTTATTATATAGTCTCACTATTTATTCATTTTCTCATCAATTAATAAACAAAAAAAATATTTACAAGTGTACGAGGTGTTTGAACGGATGGCTTATTACGGGATATCAAGCAACCTAGTGATTTACATGACAACCAAATTGCACCAAGGCACCGTCAAGTCATCGAACAATGTAACCAATTGGGTTGGGACTAGTTGGCTCACTCCAATCTTGGGGGCTTACGTTGCAGATGCTCATCTCGGACGCTATTTCACTTTCATTATCTCTGGAGCTATCTATTTAATGGTACGTTTATTTCTGATTCTATTATATTAATAAAAATACTAAAAATTAACATACACCATACCAGTTATATAATTGCTTAATCTATACATGTATAATGTATTCTTATTTTAATCGGTCATGCAAATGATACATATTAGCATATTAATCCCGTGATCACATTCAGAACTAAATTAGGTACGTATGCCTAAAAACGTGAACATAGACTTGAGAGCATTACACTCTACAGCATGAGCTTATTTTTAACGACGTAATTACACTCTATTTTCCCATTATATTTTAGAATTTGGAACCAACGACATGAAGGTTCTTATATTCATTAGTAAGTTATAAGCATTAAAAATAATCAATAAGACTTAACACGAAAAAAAGCCTTGTATAATGATTCATGACATGATAATTAAGAGTGTCTAAATATGGTTGAAATTTCAAGAGTGAAATTGTAGTAACGCTGATTTTTCTTTGACAAGTTCCGATGCTTTACGTTTTATACGTTAGCCAGAAAAGTTTTACTAGGTTTAACAGTTGTAGAGTCAAGAGTGTAGACTTCTATCTTTTCTCCTTTTTTTGATATTTTATATTGAATATTCAATATTCAATAACAAGTAATATTTTCTGAATTAAGATTTAAAAAGCGAGTCAACGACAACGGAATAGAGATAAGACAACGACCGATCTAAAATTCCACACTATAGTCAATAGTCCAGTTTTTGTTCTTATGCAGTAGATATTACTATATAGTCTATATTCATACGTCTTTTTGCCTTTTGTTGAGGCGTGCAATACTTTCCTATGAGGAAAAAATGTTCATTAATTTGGAATTATGTATATATTTGACTAACAATTGACTTTGAGAAAAATTCATTATCAGGCTTTAATTTTTCTTGTCTCGATCGAACATTTAATAAAGTGCGTATACACACGAGACAAGTTGTCGATCGAAACACGAAAAATAAGAAATTTAAATATTCGAAAGACTTATCCACTCAATACGGTGAAGTCGGTTTAGCATTCAATATTATTTTGTTTCTTTTACCTTTCTAAATTACAACTATATATAGTATAGGTATTAAATAACATATAGTTTCAAATGTAACTAAATGATTTAATGCAAGTTGTATGAATATTATATACAACTTGCACTAGTTTACACTTACAATTTGCATAAACGATAGTTCTGTAATAAAATGAGAACGTTTTCGAAATATGAACATAACTACATGTAGACACAACTACCATATAGTTTTATCTGAAACAATTAATATCTTTTTTTTAATGAATGTAAAATTTATTCAAACAAAACTACTGTTACAATATAAACATCATTTTTTTAAATATAGAAAGTGAAAATATAGAATCTACTAATATTGAAATTTAAACTTAAGTACTAAACCAAACACAAAGACCATGTTTGAGTTTTGAAGTATTTTGTGAACTGATGGTAAAGATTCTGTTGCAAACCATGTGATCAAGAAACATAACAAGTTGAACTGATGATTGCGGAGATTGTCCATGCTTTCGCCGATTTCGTTCATGCCATATCTTATGAACAGTTGCTTTCGAAACAATTAATATCTTAACCATTATAAATTCAGAAAGAGTATATCATCTAGTTAAACTCACACATTAACCTAAATGTTTTATTCATTTTATAATTTACAGGGGATGATGGTGTTAACATTATCGGTATCTATACCGGGAATCAAACCACCACATTGTTCTTCATCTAATGCTGAAGATTGCAAAAAAGCTTCGGTTTTACAATTAGCAGTGTTCTTTGGAGCCTTATACACATTAGCAATCGGTACAGGTGGTACTAAACCGAACATATCTACGATTGGAGCCGATCAATTTGATGCGTTTGACCCAAAGGAGAAGACTCAGAAACTATCATTCTTCAATTGGTGGATGTTTAGTATTTTCTTAGGTACTCTCTTTGCCAACACTGTTCTTGTTTATGTTCAAGATAATGTGGGCTGGACTTTGGGTTATGGGCTTCCAACTTTGGGCCTCGCTATTTCTATTTCTATTTTCTTGTTTGGAACTCCATTTTACCGCCATAAACTCCCAACGGGAAGTCCTTTCACAAAGATGGCTCGAGTCATTGTGGCTTCACTTCGCAAAGCCAAGGCTCCTATGGCTCGTGACGTTGCGTGCTTCCATGAGCTGCCTATAGTGGAATATGAGCGGAAAAGTGCTTTTCCGATCGAGCCTACTCCAAGCCTAAGGTAATCTGTTTGTTAATTTAGTTAAAGACTTTATCAGTTCGGTTATGGAGTTATGAAATTCAGTTATTTACAGTTATTACATTCTAGATTTTTTTTTTGTAGTTTTAGAGTAAAAATGATTTTGGTTTAGCAAGTTATTGGTTTGATTAAGAATTGGTTCAATTTTGGGTGAAGAACTATTAGGAGAACAATATTTCAATTATTTATGATTATTTTTAATCAGATTTTACAAGATTTTGGGTTATTCAATTCCATTTAGAAGTTAATTATATTTTAAATGGTTTCGACTGATTCAAGTTGAATCTCATAAATCCGGATTGATTTTTCATATAAAATTTGTATTCATTTTAGATATAAGTAAATTGTGAAAATATTTTATTGTAAATCAAAATTTTTTGGCATATTCAATTTGGTTCACTATTTGGATTTCATAGAACACATATAGATTAGTACAGTAGAACAGTTTTAGTTCGTTTTGTTAGACTAACTAAATTTTAAATTCTTAGTTATCATAAAATACCTAAGATTGTAACTAACTACATGTATATGTTGTAGATTCTTAGACAGAGCTTCACTCAAAACAGGATCAACTCATAGATGGAATCTATGTACTATCACAGAAGTGGAAGAAACAAAACAAATGCTAAGAATGTTACCTGTCTTGTTCATAACTTTTGTCCCAAGCATGATGATTGCTCAAATCAACACTTTGTTTGTCAAACAAGGAACCACTCTAGACCGAAAGGTCACCGGAAATTTCAGCATTCCACCGGCGAGTCTCTCCGGCTTTGTCACACTCTCAATGCTCATTTCCATAGTCTTATACGATCGAGTTTTCGTCAAGTTAACTCGAAAATTCACTGGGAATCCAAGAGGCATTACATTGCTTCAAAGAATGGGAATTGGTCTTATCTTCCATATCCTTATCATGGTAGTCGCATCTGTTACTGAAAGGTATTGATAAGATTTACATAAATATTTGAATAATAGATACAACTTACACATTGAACAAGACTATAGTATATTTAATACTTTACTGTGTTACTTTAGTTTATACACATTTTGATTTTGGTATTGGTAAAATGTAACAGGTATAGACTCAAAGTTGCTGCTGATCATGGACTAATCCACCAAACCAAAGTAAAACTACCACTGACCATATTTGCTTTGCTTCCTCAATTTGTGCTAATGGGTATGGCTGATTCGTTCTTAGAAGTTGCGAAGCTCGAATTTTTCTATGATCAAGCTCCAGAGAGCATGAAAAGTCTCGGGACATCGTATTCGACAACGAGTTTAGCAGTTGGAAATTTCATGAGCAGTTTCTTGTTAACAACAGTGGCTGAGATAACCAAGAAACGAGGAAGAGGATGGATTTTGAATAATCTTAATGAGTCTAGGCTAGATCATTATTACCTGTTCTTCGCGGTACTTAATCTTGTTAACTTTGTCTTGTTCTTGGTTGTGGTTAGGTTTTATGTTTATAGAGCTGAAGTTAGTGATTCAGTGTATGTGAAAGAAGAGGAAATGAAGGAGAATGAATAAATGAATGAATAATATAGTTTTTTTATCTGTATCATTAACTTCATATCTTCAAATCTTTCTCTAACTCAACTCTAATGTCTCGAGTGTTGTTTCATAGCTCTTAAAGCATAACTCATCAGCAAAGAGTTTCTTTCATCTTAGCTGATCTGAAATCATATTTGTAAACCCAAAGTCTCTGCAACATCTAAGGCGTTCCCTGATGTGGGTCTCTGCTGGTTTTGCTTCTTGAGCCTGAAAAAGATCAATCTTGAACTCTTCTTCTAGCTGCAATGGTTCGGTCTTTGCATCTTCAGTTTCATACTTTTCATTTGTCTTCTTTAAGTCAACATCAAACTGTTAAGTCAACCTTGGGTTCACAGTGCTTGAGCTCCTCTTCATATGAACAAGAACTTCTCATTCACTTCCTTCGATTCAATAGATGTTTCCTGCAAAGCCAACATTAAGTTCTCCATATCTTTCTTGTTCTTCTATTCTTTCATCTCAGACTCCGTAGATTTCAAAGCAGATCTCTTCAATCTATTTGATCCTTCAACTTGTTTTTCAAGATCATGAACCTTGTTCTTCCGTTCTTCTGCTAAGCTAATATCGCACAATTCAACAATTTTAGCAACTACTAGATAAAACATTAAGCTGCTCAATTGATTCCTCTAGCTCTTTCAGACTACTCTCACGCATACTAACTTTGTCAAGCTCCCCTTTCAACATTTCAATTTCAGACTTCAGTTTAAACACTATCTCCTTACCTACAATAGCTTCCTTTCTTTTATCTGAGCAATGCCTTTCTTTTGGAAATAAGACCACTTCCCTTGTAATCAGTGGCTGGCTGAATCATGTGATGCTCTAGAGAGCTTAGAGCAACTCCATCAGTTAACACTGAAAATAGAGTTCTCAAATTTTTTTTGGTATTTTTGCAATTTAATTTTATTACTTACTTAAATATAAACCAATAAAAATCTGACAGGTTTTAGAAATCTTTTGAAATGGGTATCCAAAATTTCTCAAATGAAAAACTATATCTCAACAAAAAATAAAACTTTATTACTTTTTTTTTTTTTAAGAACCTTACCTCCATAATATTGATGGAGGTGCTCTTATATCTCCCCTCTGTCAAATCAATATAGTTTAAATAAAATAGACAATTATTACTATAAACTTCACCTTCATGATATGCAATCTAATACTCACTGTAATTCTTAATAGAATCGTTCTATTTCATCTACTTCTACCAGAGTTAGTTTCCTTTAGTGTAAATGGATTAAAAATTAATACTGTTGAATCTCCATTTAAAAGGGATGATTTACATCTTAATAAGTATTACCAAAAGGATGGTCCCAGGACCATGTGGAACAAAGTTATGGGCCTAAGATCAAAAACTTCCTTGTTAACAAAAGAAGAAGAAAAAAATAAAATCTTATCATGTTGTGCTATTCAAACAATTAGTTCAATTATCAAACATTCTAAAAATTGTTGAAGAGGTGGCACTCTATGGACTATAGTCTACATGAAAAGATATTATTTTGGTTATCTAATGTATATTTGAGGATAAGGATGATAAAGTGTATATCTGAAAAAATATTCTTCAGTATATTTAACCATATTTAAACTCAATTCAAATAGTAATTAAAGTATAACCAATTTCAAATAATTTTTAGAAAAAGATTTGGTGATGAAATGGCAAGATAAGCTCATTTTGCTTATCTATATATATATGAGACCAAAGTATCAACTCTCTTCAAACAAAAATCTACATAAACAATCGAGAGAAATCTCAAAAGAAATAGATAGAAAATGACAGATGATTATACAAAAGATGGAACAGTTGATCTTCGAGGGAATCGTGTCCGAAGATCCGAAAGAGGTCGTTGGAAAGCTTGCTCCTTCGTCGTTGGTATTTATCATTTTTAAGTATTTTTTCTTCTAGTTTTCTTATGTATATGAATAATCGTGTTCTTATGTATATGAATAAGTAGAGTTTAACTAATATTTTGAATGTTTATATGATTAGTGTATGAGTTGTTTGAAAGAATGGCTTATTATGGAATATCAAGCAACCTAGTGATATTCATGACTACCAAATTGCACCAAGGAACAGTAAAGTCTTCGAACAATGTGACCAATTGGGTTGGAACCAGTTGGCTCACTCCAATCTTGGGTGCTTATGTTGCCGACGCTCATCTCGGTCGCTACATCACTTTTGTCATCTCTTCGGTTATTTATTTACTGGTATGTATACTTTATTTTTATATAAAGATATTGAATAGTATATATTTTAAATAATAATAACGTTTTTATTTGACAAAACAAGTGTACGATTTTTTATTTGAAATTAGTAGAAAAATACAAAAATGGCGTTTAGGCTAATGATTAAGAGTATACAAGTTATTTTCATAACATCAACAAAAACTCATTAAAAGTTAGATTTTACACCGATGTTTTTTGAAATAATTTGACCGGTTTGATTATATATTCATACAGGGAATGGCACTGTTGACATTATCAGTATCTCTACCTAAACTTCAACCTCCAAAATGTTCAACGGCTAATGTTGAAGATTGTGAAAAAGCTTCGGTTTTGCAGTTAGCAATATTCTTTGGAGCTTTATACACATTAGCGATTGGTACAGGCGGTACAAAACCGAACATTTCTACAATAGGAGCTGATCAATTCGATGAATTTGATCCAAAGGAGAAGATTCATAAACATTCATTCTTCAATTGGTGGATGTTTAGTATAGTCTTTGGTACTCTCTTTGCCACAACCGTTCTTGTTTATGTTCAAGATAATGTGGGATGGGCCTTAGGTTATGGGCTTCCAACTTTGGGCCTTGTTTTCTCTATATTCATATTCTTGTTGGGAACTCCATATTACCGCCATAAACTCCCTATGGGAAGCCCATTTATCAAGATGGCTCGAGTCATTGTGGCTTCTCTTCGTAAAACTCATGCACCTATGTCGCATGATCAGACGGACTACTATGAGCTTCCTTCATCAGAATATACAACCAAACGGTCATTCCAACTCCATTCTACTTCAAGTCTAAGGTAATGAATGATGTTGATGTTGAAGAGTTTTATATCAAATCAAAACAAAAGTTTTGTTCTATTCGGTTTGACATATTTGATTCTGTTTGCTTTACGGTTAAATAACTAAAGTTGCCTAACATTTAACAATGTGCTGCAGATTCTTAAACCGAGCTTCGCTCAAAACCGGACCAACCAATAAATGGAGACTCTGCACTATCACAGAAGTTGAAGAAACAAAGCAAATGCTAAGAATGTTACCTGTCCTCTTCGTAACGTTCGTGCCAAGCATAATGCTCGCTCAAATCAACACTCTATTCATCAAACAAGGAACCACACTAAAC
The DNA here is from genome assembly GCA_963854855.1 of Nasturtium officinale. NCBI lineage: Eukaryota > Viridiplantae > Streptophyta > Magnoliopsida > Brassicales > Brassicaceae > Nasturtium > Nasturtium officinale. The sequence continues at coordinate 647,283 of OY978506.1, forward strand.
CGTCGTCTCACCAACAACTTCAGCATCCCACCCGCAAGTCTTGTAGGTTTCACAACAGTCTCAATGCTTGTATCGATTCTCATGTATGACCGTATCTTTGTTAAACTCACAAGAAAAGTAACTGGAAATCCAAGAGGTATCACGTTGCTTCAGCGAATGGGAATCGGTATGATCCTTCACATCTTAATCATGATCATTGCATCAATAACCGAACGGTTTAGGCTCAAGGTAGCTGCTGAACACGGGCTAATCCACAAGACTGCTGTACCGCTTCCCTTAACCATTTTCGTGTTGCTTCCACAGTTTGTGCTAATGGGTTTGGCTGATGCGTTCTTAGAAATCGCAAAGCTTGACTTTTTCTATGATCAAGCACCCGAGAGTATGAAAAGCCTTGGGACATCGTATGTGACCACAAGTTTAGCAGTGGGGAACTTCATGAGTAGCTTTTTGCTCTCAACAGTATCTCGGATAACAAAGCATCAAGGAAGAGGATGGATTTTAAACAACTTGAACGAGTCTAGGCTGGATCACTACTACATCTTCTTCGCGGTTCTTAATTTGGTTAACTTCATCTTCTTCTTGGTCGTGGGTAGGTTTTACGAGTACAAAGCTGAGGTTACAGATTCAGCAAATGTAGAACAGAAGGAACCAAGGGTAGATAACAACAACAATGACTAAGGAAAGACATTTAGCTGTTGGTTTTGAGTTGTAAAATTTAATAAATGAAACCATTAGAACCAATTTGTCAAGCCTTAATCCACTTATGAATCATCATCATACAATTTCATTTCTTTTGTTCTCTATCATACACTAAACATTGTTTCTTGCAAACTGAAACAGATAGATATTACAACATAAGGCAGATAACTCTAAAAGGACTTACATGATTTTCGTTAAAAGACAACTTAGTCTCTGTAATTATTATACTTCCTTTTGACAGAGACATGGTCATCTTCATCATCCTCTTCTTCCTCTTCTTCTTCAACTTCTTCTTCTTCTTCTTCCTCTTGCTCAACATCATCTTCCACGGTATTAACCCTCTCGCACTCATCGATCCATTCGCTATAGCTGCATTCGTTTCCAAACATACCAGAGATTTACATAAAAAGGTGACACAAAAGGGAAAACCTAATGTTGAAACAGATTTGTAACTCTACTTACATGTCTATAGCTTCAGTCAAAGCTACAAGAAACAGAACACATAAGACTGATCAGATACGCAAACGAAAAAAACAATTCTATATCGAATTAAAAATAATAAAAAACCTGTGATAGTAGTGCTAAACTTTTCCTCACAGATTCTACAAGCTGCACTACCAATCAAATTCTTCATATCACTGAAACAAAAAACCCAAAGAAGTTTTACACATATAAGTTAATAAGTTCATTGAGTCTCCTATTGTATAATTCATAATCTTACATTATGCATTCAACACTTGAACCATGATTGCAAAATGGACAACTAAAGACTGTGTCAAGCTTGTCCATTCGTTTCGTAGGAGCAGGCTTTGCTCTTGATTTCCTCTTCCCCATTGTTTAAACACCTTTTTCCACAATGAGTGAATCACAAAAATATCAATACTTTCATAACACTTAAAAATTAATGCTTCTTAATTATCAATTACTACACTGAGAAAAGTATTCAACTTTACAAAATTAACAAAATTGCTAAAACGGATCTAAAGAATCAATAGTGAATTCGAAAAAAGGATCAATACTTTCACTCTAAAAATTCAATAGTGAATTCAAAAAAAATCGAAACTTTCACAATAATAAATCAACCTCGTAATGATCAATTAGCAGATTATCAAATATTTGAGAGAAGATTCAGCTTCAAAGAATCTCCAAAAATTGTTATATGATCTAAAGAATAGAAAACCCAGAACTTAAGAATCTACAAATTCAAAGAATCAGAACCAAATTTTAGATGAACTATTAAAAACGTACAAATGTAATATCACAGATTTTGGGGGGAAATAAGACGAAAGTTTGAGAATTTGGTGAAGATCGAAGTTGAGATTTCTGAAAAATAAACAATGAATCGAGAGAAAGACAAACCTGGTGTTGCGCAAGATCGACAAACCCTAGAGACTAGAGAGTGCCACGAAGATGTTGATTTGGGGATAAAAAGGGATGTTTTGCAATTTGACATTTTCCGGAGACTTTTGAAAGACGACGTCGTTTTATTTTTAAAATAATATTAGACCAAAGAAAAAAGGTAAGAGATTTTTGTTGTATATATTTATTTACTAGTGTTGTACATGAAATTATCGACAAAATTAATGCATATATACACAAACATTTTCATATACAACATCTTATTTGCGTATGTGTATACTGTAGAGATAACAATCTCAAGCATTCTCACAAGAAAATATTAACGATAAATAATAAAAGTTTCCGATGAATTCATTTATGTAAACACCATACATAAATTTAAATTACGATTAATGAATCCAACTATCATATTTTAGCAACTTATAAAGTACTGCATATTTAGAATTTAAAAACTTATAAAAAATTTAGCTACTTTAATTAAAAAAGTTATAAATGATACTACAATTCAATAGTTTAGAACACAACATTACAGTGAAAATTAGAGACATGCTCTACCAGTATTCAAGTTTAGAAAAAATTATTATATATTTAAATATTAATTTATGATATCATTAACAACATATATTTACATATGATTTCTCAAAAAAAATATTATTTTATTATATTTTCAAAATTTATTAATTTTTATATTGATCCAACTTGAAACCGGATAATTTTATATTTTTTATGAACTAATTTATTGAATATTAATTTATAAAGATTTTGTTGTAATTGTAATTAGATCCACATTACATATATAAACATTAAACTCCATAAAAGCTTTTTCTTGTTTTTCCTATTATTCTTCCATTCATAAAATCTTGCACTAAAGCAAATTATCGGCTACCTATTGGAACACCTCCACTCATGTCCTTTAATCTTTAAACCATCTTGATCTCATACAATTTATTTCAAACATATCTTAAATATAATTTAATATTAAAATTTAAATACATCTATACTTTTAGAGATATAAAATGTCTATAAAAACACCTCATTAAGTTTAAAGAGGCTTTTATATTTATTTTTCATTTTTATTAAAAAAAATTAAAGACAGCATTCCATATAAACAAGACGACGGTGGTCTTAGAGACCTCAACTTCCGGAAAGCAAACTTCCTTCACTTCCGGACTTATCTTTTTCACTTCCTGACAGCAAACCTCCTCCACCTCCGAGCAAACCTCCTCCACCTCCGGGCAAACCTCCTCCACCTCCGGGCAAACCTCCTCCACCTCCGGGCAAACCTCCTCCACCTCCTGGCAAACCTCCTCCACCTCCGGGCAGACCTCCTTTAATACTATCTATTATTCTATTTTTTACTAATTCACCTATTTTACTTCGTATACCTCCTCCGGACAACAAACCTCCGACTCCGGGCAACATACCTCCGACTCCGGGCAACATACCTCCGATTCCGGGCAACCCACCCTTCAACCTGGACTTAATTGCACGCTTGACCACTCTTCTAATTATAGATCCTCCAAGCCTTGGAAACATAAACCCACTTGTAGAATTCGGCATTGCACTCAGAGTTACGGCTGACCCACCACCTCCACCCGCATTCGGCGAAATTCCTGCCGGAGGTGGATTTTTCGTCGGATTTACTCCCATAATACGCCTATATTACACAGACATGTGTATATTATTATTATTTACGTTGACAACTTTTGATGATGTTGACAACTTTTCAAATGTTTTTAAAAAAAGGAAAAGAGGTTATGACAGAAAAAATTACTATTAAGTTAAAAAAAAAAAAAAGTAGTAACGACAATAAGGTACTGTAACTAATTTTAAAAAGTGACGTAGCATGTATAAAGTAAAGTAAAGTAAAGAAAAGAAAAGAGAAGATAACTAAAAAGTGAGAAAACATTATTTCCAAGCCTGATAGAACCCAAAATTGATAAATCAAAATCATCACAACATGGTACCTATAGCCTGAAAAGTATGGCTAATATGAAATTATAAACAATTGCTTTACCGTTCACCAAACGGAAAAAAAGAAAATACAAAATATTGCTTTACCCAACGATGAGCATGACCAAAAGCTACTATGTATATGAGTACTATAAATATATATATTTAAATATATATAAATTAATAATATTAGGATTAGAGAAATTTATTAATTTATATAGTTAATAATTTATTCATTAATTAATAATTTATAGAGAATTTTTTTGAATTTTATAATTTATATAATAACTTATTTAAAATAAGAAAATTTACTTTATCAATTACATATTTTTTATATTTTTTTCTTTCTCTTATAGTTTTAGGTTTCTGTTTTATTTTTCCATTTTGTTTGGTATTTTTACATTTTCACAAACAAACCCTATAAACAGTAATTGCAGTATGTATCTCTTCATATCCTTTTTTTTAATTGATTAACCTAAAGATAGTTGTTTACTAAAGTTTTAGCTTGTGAAGGAGATTTATTATTAAAGAAGACAATGAAACTTGCATGTTTATGAATAAACAAACAACACTAGAGTTATATTTTACTAAATTGTCTTAAAATTGTATTTTATATTATTAATGAACTATATATTTACAAAAAAGTTAAAAATTATTATTTTATTATTTTATTGAATTATGTCAATTTTTACACCGGTCTAATTTATGACCGAGAACATTTATTAATTTAGAAAAATTATTAATTTATCAATTATTAATTTATGTATATATAAGCATAAATCTCGTGTGAAATATAATTTATATAGTTTTTACTTAATGAGCCACATGATGAGACCAATGGCCGTTGATGCGAAGCTGCCACCGGCCGCAAGCCCTGTGGTTAAGACAGCAGTGGCTATGCCAGCTGGTACGAGAATCGGACTGAATATGATAAAAACCGGTGTGCTTATGGCACATGCCACGGCGGCACCGGCGAGTGTTAAACCAGCGAAGCCTACGAAGACTACAGAGGCCACAGAAGCAATAATCACCTTAGTAACCTCCAACAATGGGATGAGAAAAGAGAACATATTGCGAATTGAAAACACTCTCCCCTCTCTCTCTGACAGATTTTCTTTCATATTTTCTGATCGGATGGTTTGTGTTTTGGTGATGGGAAGAGAGAGGGCTTTTATGAAGGAATTGTGTGGTACTCTACTACGTGCACGGTACACATGCATGCTCCATGCGAAACGATTGGAGTAAATGGAGATCTAGGTTACGTCACGTCACATTTCCATCATTCGTACGATACGTAACTTAAAAACTTTATAGTATGGTAGTAAATTTAAAAACATTAACATATCGATCAGTGTGTATCAAATACGTACTACTATTTGTTTTAAAATATTTTAATTTTTAGATCAAATGAAAAACATATAATAAGACCTCTAGTCAAAATTTACTGTTTATTTTCACAATTTTAGTTTTAATTTATATTCCTAGTTATGTATAAATTAGTATTAGATTTCTATTGGCTATATATTTTTAGATAAGATCTATGACATAATTGACTCAGAACACATACACATACACGTACACATATTAAGCAAACAAAAATTAAGAGTGTTCTAGAAAACAGACACATGTCAAAAGAAGATAAAGTAAAAAGTTTCCTAGAAATCATCTTGTATATAGTAAATAAAATTTTAGAACAATTTTTTTTTTTTTTGACAGGAAAGGATTTGACTCGAACTTATATACTATATATACACAATAAATATTATCGTGATGGAATACAATTGTATGCAAAATATACACATGTTAAGAAGGAGAATGTAAGAAAAAAACTATATTGTATAGTAATAAATTTCAAATATTAACATCTAATAGATATTTATTTGTTTTTGGAAATTTACACAGCACCAATTTGATATTTTCTTTGTAAAATAGTTTTTTTAAATAAATTTGTATGGATATGAGAAAATATGTAAATTTTCTTTAGCGTAATATATATATATATATATATACATATATCATTTGAAATCATATCTTAGTAGGGTACTCATCGATCAATAATATATTAAAAAAAAAAAATCTCAGCGTTTTTGTGTTCTTGGTTTTGTTGAACCATGGGAGCGAACATACCCAACAACAATTACAATTATCTATTCAAAATAGTGATGTTAGGAGATTCTGCTGTGGGAAAATCAAATATTAGGACTCGGTTAATATTTGATGAGTTTAATGATGAGTTCAAGCCAACCATTGATACTGCAGAAGTTGGGTCACGGAATATTCAGATCGATGAGAACATAGTCAAGGCTCAGCTTTACGACATCGGCTGCCAGAAACGGTTTGATCTGTAAAACTCTCCTCTTTTTTTTTTAAATTATAAAAACAATGTTTACTCTGGTTTAAACAATGCAAATTGAATCAAAACTAAAAAAAAGAATTGAAGAATAACCCGACAAGCTATTTTTTTTTCATATATCATAATAAATTTAAATTATCCAAAAGCACTCCTACATTTTGTTTACAGCTTTACATGCTACGGTTTCCCTATTGTGTAGAGTTAGCTATAGAGATACCATACGCCTTTACTGTAGAGGAGCCATGGGGGCTTTACTTGTGTACGATATTACGAGCCCCACAACATTCAAGAACGTTGAACAATGGCTCAAAAATCTCCGTAGCTACCCTGAAAACAACAACCTTGTGATCATGCTCGTTGGTAACAAGTCTGATCTTGACCAACGTCGAGAAGTATCAGTGGAAGAAGCAAAGTCGTTCGCAGAGAGGGAAAATCTTTTATTCATCGAGACATCGGCTCTTAATGCAACCAACATTGAAGAAGCGTTCAAAAAAGTTGTGACTCAAATCTACAATAATGTCAAAAATACGTGATGATTTCATCTATTTGTCCTTTCGTTTACTACTTAGTTTTGTGATGATCAGTTTCTGATCATGCTCATCTATTTATCTATTTTCTTCAATGTTGGGACATCTTTGAAATTGATGATAAAAATGCTTTGATCCTCAAATTCCTTGAATTTGACAAGAGAATATATAACAAAAAAAAATGTATTAAGATTCACGACCCAAGTAGAAAAAATCAAACGGCGCATATCTTATGCTATAACACATCTTAAAACTACACAAAAGCCTATCATATGTTCTGATTATAATAACTTTAACATCAAATACGGATAAGAAAAATTATTGATCAGTAAAAAACAAAACGTATGATATATTAATATATAAAAATTACACAATATCTACTGGTCGTTCATCTTCTTCTTTAAAGACCTGCTACGACGTCGTTTTATAGTACAGATATTACGACGTCGTTTCTTGGAGTTACGACATCGTGTCTCATAATGGCCGTTTATCTAAAAGTGTTGTCGTTTTTTGACCATTAAACAGCACGACGAGCTAATGACCGTTCGATCAATATGGACACAAAGATTTATAATGTACTGTGACACAGAGGAACAATCAGAATCACAGTCACACACAACACAACACAAGAATCCCCAAAAGTCACAGGTGGCTTTAGGGTTTTCGTCTCTTTGTCTTAACCAGAAGAGAGGACGAGATCCTCCACTAATTTTCAAAAAAAAGAATCAGTCTTTTTCTCATTCGATTCGATTCGACTATTGGGTCAAGCATCAAATTCGTGTTTCGTTTTTAATTTGTTCTCTTTCGGAATTTTTTGTTTTTATTGAAAAAACGATGGGAAGAGGCAAGTTTAAGGGTAAACCTACTGGCCAACGCCGATTCTCTAGTGCTGCTGATATACGTAAGTAATTTTGATAATTTCCTTTTAATTTTGTATTGATTTTAGGTTTTGTTGAGTTTTATAGTTTCGTTTTTTTTTTGAATTTCGATTTGTTAGATTAGGTTTGGGCGTTGTCTTGAATTTGTGGAATTTTTCATGTTTTAGCTATATTGGTTTTGCTCGATTCAAATTGGATTGTGGAATTTTCATATTAAGTCCAAATTTTGTTGTGTTGTGGATTTGTATAAGTTATACGATTATTGAGTATTCATGAGTTTAGCGTTTCATTTGATTTTGCATGGTTTTAATTCAAATTTTGTGTGTGTTTTAGATAGATTTGGTTGTTATAAACTTTGAGGAATGTTTTGGTTGTATCTTAGTTTGATTGATTTTGTGCAATTGTGATATCTAGATCAGTCTAGTACCTGCCATTTGTTCTGTCTTTGTATGATTGTTTTGCCTATTTTTGTTTAATTTAGACCTTTGGAATAAGATCGAGTCCTCACCATTGATTTGCATTTTTATGAATTAGTTGGTAAATTGTATAAGTTGATTGAGGTTTTAATCTATGATAATAGTATTTTCATTAGAAGTATTAAATTTAGTGTAATCTTGTCCAGTCTTTTGTAACTTTTGGGGTTTCCAGAGTTGTGAAACTAGGCTTTATGTAGACCAATATTAGATTTATAAACTTGGTTATTCTTTGTGGGTTTTGTAGTTGCTGGCACTTCTGCTGCACGTCCTCGATCATTCAAACAGGTATTTTTGTAGTTTTCTGTTACAAGTTTGATACTTTTGTTTATTTGTGTGTGTTGTGAATCATTGGCTTTTGATGATATCATCAGAAAGAAGCTGAATACGAAGCTGAGAGAGAAGATGTTGAAGATGAGTCAGAAGAAGAATCTGAAGAAGAATCAGAAGATGAATCTGATGTAAGTGAAAAACCTTCATGTTATGTAGCCTCATCTGTTATCATTGTTGGATATTCAGTTTTACTTGGTTTATAATAATATCAGGTGAAGAAGAAAGGTACTGAATCTGTAATCGAAGTTGATAATCCTAACAGAGTAAAACCAAAGACCTTAAAAGCAAGAGACCTCGATGTAAGTTATCTTATTTGCAGTAAGTTCTTTGTAAATCTGGACTATATGTTTATGGTAATGACTTCAAATTTTCTTTTTGTTTTTCCCATTTGCTAGACTAGTAAAACCACTGAACTCTCAAGGCGTGAAAGGTATATGTTGCTACTACCGAACACCCTTAACCTCTCTATAATTCAACAGTTCTCTTAACTACAAATGTCTTTCTCTTAACTCTGCAGAGAGGAGCTAGAGAAGCAGCGAGCTCATGAGCGATACATGAGGTTGCAAGAGCAAGGAAAAACCGAACAAGCAAGAAAGGACTTAGGTAAACAACCATCAATCTCTTGTTCTCACTTGTCTCTTTCTACCTTTCCAAATAGGCTTATCGATTATTTTGTCCTCTGTGTGTGTGTGTACAGATCGTTTGGCTCTGATTCGTCAGCAGAGAGAAGAAGCTGCCAAGAAACGAGAAGAGGAAAAAGCTGGTAAAAATCTTTTGTGCAATACTTTGGTTTCGGAAACATAAAACTTTCCTTCAGTGTTTCTGATCTTGTAATGTCTTGGTTTATTGCAGCAAGAGATGCTAAGAAAGTTGAAGGGCGCAAATAAGAAGTGACCACACTCAAAAGAACTGCCATTTAAGTTGTGTTTTTTTTTTTACTTTGTTCTTTTTTTGATTGATAAAAGATAAAACCTCTGCTATTTTACTCAGATCGTTGACTCTAGATCTTTATACATTTTAAGTTATCTCTTGTACTTTTAGGTTTGGATTAAACGGGCACTTCAAATCCTAGTCAATATTATATTAAAAGGGTTGGATGTATGGTATAAATAAATAATCTATATAAATTAATAAATTTAACCCCTCTCAAGTTGGGTAATGACAATAAATTAAGGAATATTTATAATTTTTTAATTATGTTTTGTTATTTGAAAAATACATTCATTTTTTGTAATTTAAATAACTTATTTAATATGTAATATGAAATGTTTTTCTGATTTGAATTTAATATTATATTTTATGAAATTCAAACAAAATTAAAAATATTATTAATTATTATTATAGTTTTTTAAAAATTTAGAGGAAAATTATTTATTTAATTTATATATTAAAATTAACCAATATATCAAAATTTATAAATATTATAAAATTTATCTGTTAATATTTCTATGCTTTAATTTTCTTGAGAAAATAGCCTAAAACTAATGATCTTGAGTTTCATTAGTTTGACCCGTATGCAATCTGAAGAGATTTTATATTATTCTTAAACATATTTAATTTTGATTAGTACAAATTTCTAAATGAAATAACATCCCTATAATGAAAAATTTAAAATGGTTAGAATCTAGAAATTTTAGGTTTTGTTTCTTGGTCAAATAATATTAAATATGGGTTTAAAGTTTATTTTTATAACACTAATCTTTTGTGTAAAACAAAAATTATTTTATCTTCACAAAATAATGTATTTTCTTAAATGTATATTTTCTATAAATTATTAACATGGTAAACATGATATTTTCCATATAGAATTTGAAATATAAATATGATATTTTCCCAACTTTTTTGCATAAATTAATATATTATTTGAAAATATTATGAATATATGATCCGTAGTAAATATGATTCTAATAATTTTATTTATTCTTAAATTTTTATTTTCATTAGACTTTATCTCTAATTTTCTATTACTTTATCAAAATGCCGATAATATATTTTTAAATTGCATTACAAATAAATAATTTAATATATGATTATTGTTTAATGTGTATGTTTGTCTAAAAATATCCAAGAATTGTTTTCAACTTCTTAATTTTCAACAAAAGTTTCTGCAAAATTCGAAGTTATCTATAAATTAAGAATTATTAATTAATCAATAAATTAACATCTATTATAAATTAATAAAATACTTCAATCGAAATATTTATTATTTTATATAGGTTTTACTGTAATATTGGAATATAGATTCACGGTTTCGGAAAAATAAAACGTATACATTGTTTATATAATGTGGTTATTAGAAATTGTTAAATAGATTGAAGATAAAAAAAAAATAGATTTTATTCTTTGTACTTTAAATTCTAGAATATATTGCTTAGTCAATATATTGCTTAGTCAATATATGCTTTACTGGTTTCTTTTTCTTCCCTCCTCCTGTTTGGATTTTGAAAAAGGAATTGGTTACCCATTTTATATTTGGATAAATCCACGATAACAAATGAATCCTTGGATATCTCGTGTTTATTTCGCTTCAGCATCTCCATCACAATACAACTGAAAACAACTACCAGTAGGCAGTGAAAAATTAATTAAAATGGCCCAACAGCAACCGAGAGATTAAAAAAAAAAACCTAAATGGTATTGTCTCATATAGAGTCAACATTAAACACAAGGACATCCTCTCGAGCGTTTTTAGGTGTGGTTGATGCTTCGATTTTATTGGTTGTTTTATATGTCTTAATTTACTTCAAACCTACACAACTTCTCTTTTTTTTTGTGGCATTATTTATCCGTTGATGTTAATGTTTTTATTGCTTCATAAGTTTTTGAGTTGAATCTTTTGGTTGTTGTATAACCCTGGCTGGTGCATGGGTTATGATCTGAATTCTGAATGATATCTTTGGTTGTTTGGTGAATGAGTGGTTTTTGTTTTGAAGTTATAGCTTGAATTTTTATTTGTTGTTTGGTCTATGCTTTAAAACAATAACTTGAATATTTTGGTTGTAGTATGGTTTTTTCATACGATTTTTTTCCCCCGGAGAAATCTTGAATTTTACCGGCTTTGTATATGAGAATATCAACTTTTTTGCCGGCATTGGTTTTTTTTAAGATTCTAATAAGAAAATATCAGATAATTTATTTATTTATTCTGATTTCTTATGTAAAGATGTTCTACATATAGTTTATTTATATAAAGTTGGCGTGGCATTGTATGGCTCTTTCCTCCCACACGCTGGGGTTTGCTCGATTCTAATCCGATGACTTTGCTCCTTTGTGATGCTCAGGTGGTACTCTAGAGGCGTGGTAGTTCTTTTATCTCACCCTAAACCTCTGCCTTGGTGGTTCAGTGAGCAGATCCGTCAGATGGTGTTGTCATTGGTGTGATTTAGATATTCAATGACTTCGTATCGCGAATAAGGGTTTCCGGTCTAGTCATTGGGATTTGTACCTAATTTTATTCGATTAAGCACCAAAACGGGTCTCTATAGATTTGGTTTGGTTTGTGTGTATTTTTTTTCTTTTGGTCGTGTGTTTGCATGTACGTTTAAAAAAAAAATCATTAATGAAAAATTTTCATTGAAAACCTTTTACCAAAAAATCCATAAAGATAGTACATTGGGAAGTAACTTTACTTAAGATGTAACTTAAAGTCTCGAAAATGTAAAAATCATGTAAATTTGCATAAATATGAAACTAGAAATTCTTATAATTCATAACTAAAAAAGTTGCAGAAGTCTTTTATTATAGTAACATTTGTCCATAGCACCATAACCCTCGATTGTCAATATCTCCTAAATCTGCAAAATCAAACACATATCCTTTGAACAATTCTACAAGAAACCAAAAACTTCAATTATTTAAATTTTAGTAATTAAGTAAATAAACAGTTATTAAAATTTCTATCAAATCGAAGAAAGCTTACAAGATAATAAATGCCGCCGTTTTGGAGAGGTTCGAAGGTACTACCAGATTCATCAGTAAGAATAGGCTGTCCAAACGAATTGATCAAAACGGCATCGTTTCCAAAAGCTTCTCTCACATTGAACAATCCGGCCACTACTTCATAAGGCATGTTGTTGATGAATACATTTAATCTCACCGGAGGAACACAACACCTAACGTCTTCACCACTGGTTAACACTACATTCCAATTTTTTTTCTCATTAATAGAATACGTTTTGATAGTTAATACTAGTCAACATAAAATTAGAAAATTATATAATTCCAAAGAAGTTTCCTAAAATGGTCAAATTCAAAGACCAAAACGTCTTTTCCATAAAAACACGTATATGCATGCGTTACTCGTTCCATAAAAAAGAGAAACGAATTGGGATTGACTAATATTTATAATTTTATATGACCAGTCTTATATAGACATGCGTGTATGACATTTATGCATAATGCATGCGTATGAAAATATATACACATATATATTACACACATCTACGTCGTAAGTATTGATATATACAAATTTTGTATGCGCCGAGCATGTATTTTTACTGTGATTATGAACTATGAAGGTAAGTATTATAAACCACGTATATTCGGAAAAATATTAAACAAACATAATAATTTAATATTATTATTTTCGAAATGATTAATTACCTTGAGATTTACCGATGGTTAATGGAACAGTCACAGGAACCGAAAGAGGAGAAAGACAATTTCCATCTCCGCCGTGAAAATTGATCGCCGGAGTTTTATCCAAACATTCATCGATCATCACATTAACGTCATTATTAACGGCGGAGGATTCCATCCCTTTTTCCGTTACTACCGGCACAACAAAATCACCAAAACCAAACCCTGGATGAGCCGCACTCAGATCATTATGAACCGGAAATAGAAAATTAGCCGGTTCGGTTACCATTAATTCATTGTTTTGACTCGGAAATAAACCGATCCCCTGGTTAACCAAACCAAAACAAAGATCAGCATTATTACTAGGACTAATGGTTTTTTCCTTCTTTGATACTTTAGGGTTTTTATGAAGAACACCAAGTTTGTTTTTTGCTCGAGATTTTCGGTTTTGAAACCAATAAAACACATTTGCATCATTGATTTGACCATATTCTTGGAGTTGAATCCGGATTCTTTGAATCTCCTCTCTAGGTGGGTTGATAGTACCCGAATTAAAGATTGATTCGAGTATCCGAATCTGTTCGGGTTTAGGGTTCCATCTTGGTTTAGGATCTGGTACATGATCTGATCCATAAAATGATTTATATATCGTCATGCATGTCTTAACATATATACATATAGCATCATTCAACTAATCAAGTAAAATTGACAATATACTTAAAAAAGAATATATTTTTTTTAAGTAGATAGTGTCATGATTGTAAATACCTGAGGAAAATGAAGAAGATATGTTGCAATTAGAGAAGTGCCTATACGATGGAGTATCGATTTCATGATGATGATTGTTGCAGGATTTGGATTTGAACATGCTTGGCCAATTTTTTTTTGAAGACATGATGGTATATAGGGATGATATATATGGAGAAGAGGAGGAAGATGATGTCGAGAGTGACCTTTAAGGATTGATACGGTAATGAGAGAAGAATTAATCTGGCTCTACTTTATATTTTAGTCTCTTTACCTACTCTTCGGTTTTGCATGTTACTAGAAATTAGAATATGTAAAATTATAGAAAGAAACGTACAAAATAGTAAATACTAAATTATATACATTGTACATGTTTTCAAAAGAAATGGATTTCTTATTTTTTACTTTATCTTTTACCTACGTTCATTTTTTTGTAAATTTTTAGTACATATTAATTGAAATTGCACTGCGAAATTAGATTTGCAACTATATAATAATTAAAAATCATATGAAGTGGTAAAATTTTAACCAATTATATGTAGAGTTTTATTTTTGATATAATCAGTTTTAGTCTTTTAGATAATATTTTCTTCATTTCTTTCTTTTGCATTTTCTTGATATAAATTGGTTGGAGAAACAAACTAAATTGGGATTTGGATTGACTCGAGAGGTCATATCTACTTCTTATGCATTAAATATACAGTCAACAATGAGAAAATAGAAAACAAATAATTTAATTAATAATGATGAGTTTTTTTTTAGTTATGCTTAACAATCTAATTATTTGGAAAACAATTAACCAATCAACTTTTTTTTAATATCCTTTACTAGTCCAATAAACAGAAAATGATATTGGTAAGTGACTAATTAAGTGGTGACTTGTTCCAACACCAATACAAAACAAAAATATTTTCACAAAATACGGCTTTGAATCAAAAGTGATTTTCTGTTGTTGTCCATTTTATGATTTACCATTTTATTTTCATCCTATTTTTCTCACGATTTTCACAATTTTGGAAATGTCGTAAATATTTATATCTGTTTTTAATAAATATATTAAAAACACCAACCATAAATTCCGTTACAAAAAAAATTCAAAGTAATCCTAAATATGAAAAATCCAGCGTAAAAACATGAAAAATACCACAGCAAAGAAATCCGTTATATATATATATCTATAGATATATTGTGAAATTGAAGTTCATACAGCTTTATGTATGTTCACAAGCTGCTTCTTTTGCATGTAAATGATATATTGGCATATTGGTTAGTATATTTACATTTGTTTGCAAGTCTATACAAATCATTTATTATGAAATTATTGATTTTTAAATCGTTGTTTGACTATGAAACTTTCACGAGTCTTTAAATGAAACATAATAATAATTTTTCTGAGATTATTTCATAGATATAAAAGTGTTATTTTACGCGATGGCATCGACTTATCACTTACCCGATCATACCTTTTTGAATAAAAGAACACCAATCACTCAATTAGGAATTCAGGATGTAGTCCCTATTATGCTTTCGATTTTTTCGATATGAATTGTGTCCATTGTAATGAATCAAAGATCGTATATATAAAAATTACTAACCATTGTAATGAATCAACGATCGTATATATAAAAATAACTACACAACAAAATTACTATACATATTAATATATGTACATGTATGATAACAATTGTCTTCACGCATATGTCTAGTTCCGTTTGCAAGTGTAAATGCATTGCATTTAGTGTTTGCCAAGCAAATACAGTGAATGATTAAATAAACATGAATCTAAATGGTATATGTTGATTGCTATACAGCGAGTAGTAGAGTGGACATTTGATTACATAGGGAGACAAATATATTTATTTCTTTTTGACTTATGCTTTCTAATTTTGTCACATTTGCCACTGCTACACGCTTCTTTATCTTTTTGCCAATCCCCGCCGCTTTAATGATTGTAAGAAATTGGACAAATTTGGTTTCATCCATTCTACCAGGCTACCAGCATAGTCTCTTAATAATTTTATAAATACAAAAAAAAACATTACCGAAGAGCTAGACTTACTTTATACTGCTAATAAACTTAATCATATTTGTATGATTAACTAGTAGATATCCCTCTTGGAGAAAAGGGTGAAAAAAGAAAAGGTAAGTAAAATGGTAATTCAAGAAAAGAAAATTAAAAGTAGGTATACTCATGATGAGGGTCGTCCCATAATACATAAACATAATAAAACCTTTATAAATTATTAATATTGGGTCAATAGATTTTAGTAACTTATTAAAATTATTAATTTATAAAGAGTTTTTCTTAATTTCAAAAAAAATTATATAACAAGTAGTAATGCATTTACATATTTGAAAATAATTATTGCATATATAAAGTTTTAAATAGTTTTAATATAATTTGAGAAGATAATATTATATTTTTGATATTTTAATAAAAATATAGATAAATTCCAACAAAATTACAAATTTATGAATATTAGACAAAACTAGAATCATATTTCACTAAAATATCTTATATATACAAAAATTTATATGATTATTAATTTATTTTATTAATTGGATCATATATTTTACGTATAGATTTCAAAAATATTATCTTATTATTTTATCAAAATGTATATATTATTACATCAGCCTAATTCGAAATCAAATAATTTATTAATTTAGAAAAGTTATTAATTTATCGAATATTAATTTATATAAATTATAATGTAACTAAAATTTAGGCTTTTATTTTAGTAAATTTTTTATTGGAATAGTTAGTCTCTGCCTTAATTAAGGAAGCGTAAAGTAATCAATCAAATTCAATTCCATTTACCAAATATTTTTTTTCCTTAGCAACTTGTAAGCCCATATATATTTTAGTTTGTGACCCATCAAATGTATGAATGGCCTTGCTCATGATCAGAAAAAACACCAATCCGTTCCAATCACTAAATTTTGTAGCTTTACAAAATTGTTCTTAATTGACTTTAAAATTTGGTATGGGCTGAAACTCTGAAACCCAAAATCCATGCATTTGACCAAACTAAAGTCTTAAATGTTTTTTTTTGTTACATCCAATCTGTTTTTAGAGTATGAAACACTGAAACCTTCTCCTTTTTTTTATATAGTAAGCAAATTTGCAGCAGTAAATTCATGTAATATACAGGCTCGTCTAAAAAATAAAGGTTTTAGACAAATTAAATTTACATGGCCAGTAAAATTTTCTTTTTGGGCTTTTTTATTCATTTTTTTTTAAATTTGATATGACCCTAAATAAATTACTATGTTAACATGGACTAAAGACAGACTTGGTAACATGCAACATATAAATAACCAAATTTTTATTATATTTGAGAGGATGGACATATAACTGACATTTGTTGGTTAATATCACCAATAAAGCCTATCAGAATGAAATCGATTTTAAGAAATTCTTATGTTAAATTTTCATTAAAAAACTTCAGAGAGGCGGTTACTTCCATTTTAAACTTTTAAAGTTTTACACTTATCTAATAAACCTTCAAAATAAGAATTTTTCTAACAAAAATCTTTAAATTGCTATTATCAAATTTAACAGAATTATTATTATTTTTGTTATAAAACATAAAACATTTATGTTTTAAAAAATTATAAATTTTAAAAAATTAATGATTAATTTTTTTTTAGCAATATAAATTTATTTAGAGTTCTGAAGCATAACTTTAGTGTTGGTTTTAACTGATTTTTTTGCTTTTTAAACAAAAAAAATGATGTTTGGCCTAGGGAAGAGCATGTTCTTATCTTGCACAGTTGAGACGATCGATAAAACCAGAAATACCTTAAATTTTCAAAAAGTCTGATCTTTCCTTTTTTGATGAGTTTCAAACGGTAAAATTTCTACATAATAAAATTTAATGATTTTGGTTCTTTTGGTTATTTATTTTTGAATTTTTTTCTTGCAACAGTTTTTATTGCAACCTGTTTGGTTGACCGACTTGATGTTCTTTTTATTTTGTAGATAATTAGCTAGTTCAAACACATTATAGCTTAAAAAAAGCTGGAAAATAAGAAGAAGAACTCACATATTTTAGTTTAGTATGCATACTTTAAAACCCTCATATTTGTATGGGGATGCTTCCGTAAAATTTAAAGTATGTCATGATTTATTAGAGTTCAATATATATATATATATATTTTCATGAATGCTATTTTGAATATGATATAAACTAATATTTATCGGTTATATAAAAAATTATGATTAAGAAAAACTCTTTTAGAAGGAATATAACAATACAAACTTAATATATATATATATTTAGTTCCGATGTTCAAATATCAGAGTAAAAAGCATAATCTTGATCTCTTATTCTTCAATGACTTTGTCTTCTTCTTTGCCTTTGGTGGCCTCAAAGCTACTCTTATGGATGTATCAAACACTGACTTCACATTCTATTAAATATAGAAAAAAAATTTCAGTTTACATAATGTATTATATAATTTAACCTGGTTGATGTTTATTAAGTATATACATTTACTCATATAGTAAATTTTAAATACCTGTTGGGTCTTGGAGCTGCATTCTAAGTACCTAACGGCTCCAATCATCTTCCTTAATTCTTCTCCCTTTTACTCAAAATCATTTTTTTACTTTCATAATCACACATTATACTTATAAATAAATATGTATAGATTAAATTTTTAAGATTAACTCATTTGTTTCTTTATTTTGGTACCTGAGTGGTTGTTATAGAAGTTGATCCGGGATGATCCTTCAAGAACTGTTTGTCATCTCTCAAATCTGTATTCATTTTTGTGTAACATTATTTTCTATATAAAAGATACTACTACTAAAAAGGTAAAATAAGAAAAAATTTAACGAGAAAAAAAAATAATACTAATAATAATAATAATATTGTATAACTGATGAATGCTAAATGAGTCACTGCTCTGGACATTAACGACCCAAATGGGATATCTTTTGCTGCAGTTTAACCTTATCTGCTATAAATGTTTATACACTATCGAATTTTGAAATGTTGATTTTTTTTGGGCAGATTTGAAATAGGTATTTTCCACTGGGTTTTCATTATAATTGCAGCTAAAAAATTATATAGTTTAGATCACTTCCATTAGACTATGTACAATGGGGTCATTGACTTATTTATTCAATTGTTGAACCTTTACAATGAACTAACTGAAATCTGAGGTGGAGTTTTAAGGATTGAATAAATTCAACTCCTTGAGTAATGAAAAAACTGAGGAGATTGAGACATATAAACCAATAAAAATAATAGAGTTACACCATTTGTTTATTCCCAATAAAAAAGGAAGAGAGATTGTTTCTAGCCACTTGTCATTAATCTAATTTTTACTTTGATTTCTTAATATTTTTTGTCATTCTCAATCTTTTGAATCAGTCATTTTATAGTACATAGTTAAAAAAATAATATCAAAATTCATCATTTTCTATAAATATATACTTGTTTTATTTAATTTGGACACAAAAATTCATTTTTTCTCCAATAGGTTTCCTAATATTTCCTTTAAAATAGCATTATATTCTAATTAGGAAATACATATTATCTCTATTCTATATAATAAAAATGTGTTCATTGTATAAGCTAATTCTATGTCACTCTGCATATATTTTATGTATATTCTATGTAATTACAAAATTAAAGACATAAAATAAACTTAAAATTTGGAATAAAAATAGGGTATGGTGTTGAATTTTATTAAACAAACTATTATAGACTATGAAAATTGAATGAGGATTGAAATAAGATGGAGGAGAGAAAAATGATGTAGAATGTTAGAAAATGGGGATTGAATCAAAACACCAACTCTCGTGTCTTATGTCTTTATTTTATTGGTTAACACTATTTTATTAATTAAAATTTAATTATACAAACAAAATATTTTAAAATATTTGGGAGACTCCTGGGAGAGACTGAATGATGCTCTTAAGTAGATATGATGTAATTAAGTAATGACCATAGTTTACAACTTTTTATAATAACAGCATAATGTCATATTATTCAGAGTAAAATAGTTTGTTATTTTATAAGACAGCATGATATTGCAAAGAAAAAAAGTTGCACCTAATTTCATGAAAAACTACCTATACATAGCAATATAATCACATAATTAATAAAAATGCATAATAAACAAAAAATATATCATCGGCCAAATAATAATCAAGATCAATATAGTTTGACTCAAATGTAACAATCAAGATCAATATCTAAATTGACTCAAATGTTGGTTAATTTTCTTTAAGAACTTATATGGGGAAACCTTTTATTACCTAATTTTGTTCCGACGAGTACAATGGGGATGCTAGGTGCATAATGTTTCAGTTCCGGAAGCCACTATTACTCAACAAAATAATTAATTAATATAGAAAATAATAAATTTAGAATGTTATACCATAATCTATTGTTTTTATTTTGTTATTTTTAGAAAATAGATGTAAATGTTACAAGTTACCTTTTTGTAAATATTCTCGTAACTGGCCTTGCTAATTAGGGAAAATGTTAACAAAAACACATCTGCTCCTCTGTAGCTCAAAGGCCTAAGCCTATTATAATCTTCCTGCCCTGATAATTCCACATATAAATTATAATGATTAAAATTAAAATTTCTATTTATCAATTTACCAATTTTAGTAAAACAGAGTAATTATACGTACCGGCAGTATCCCAAAGGCCGAGGTTCACGGTACTTCCATCGACGACCACATTTGCACTAAAATTGTCAAAAACTGTCGGAACATAATCCTGTAAAATTAGATAGTTAAATCATTTATATCCTAAAAATATAAAAAATTTATATTTCTTATGTAAAGAGATAGTAGCCAAATGCAGTAGCTTGGGTTTCCAATAGCACTAAATGATATTTGCATATCACATTTACGTTTATAAATTTCAGAATATATATGATAAAACATTAAGATATGATATTTTTGTTATTTTTCAGTTTATAAACATAAACACAAGTCTAAACCCTTACCACGAGGAAATTGCTATGACTGAATGTGTATCAATACCAAAAACAAGCTTTGTCGAAACGAATCTTATTACCTTAAGTAAAGAACTTAAAGTCGGCAAATATCTTGAAGAACAATACCAAAAAAAAATAACTTCAAGAGACTAAAATATAACTCTTAACACATATATTTGAAACCTTTCTGAATATATAAAAATAATCATTAAAAGAGTAACAATATATTAATTAACTACGGACCGTAGGAAAAGTATTGCTGGTATATGAAATGAGCATACAAGTCTTTCCCACTGCTCCATCTCCCACAGTCACACACTTAATGAATCTTGCTGTGCTCATTTTCTTTGCTTCTGTCTTCAATATGTGTATGTGTTATGGCTTTTATGTTCAGAAGAAAAGAGAAGTAGTGAAGGGTTCTTAAGAAGCTTTTTTGTGATGATTATAATTGTTTATTGGTGAAGAGGATGATTCTGATTGCAACTATTATTGTTAATTATTATTTGGTTATTGGTAAGGGAAAGAAAATTTGAAGCAAAACAAACCAAATTAACCGAACTAATACTGAATTAATAACATTATAGATATACTGGTTTTATATATCCTCATAATGAATAAATCGAATAAAGATTCACTGAAAAATTGAATTATAAGCCTTTTAACAAAAAGAGAAAAAATTGGAAACTATATATTTCTTGAAACACAAAAAACAGAATTTTTTTTCAATTATTTGTAATTTTTTATATAACTTTATTTGTATTTCCCTCCAAATTTGATTTGATTTTTTTCTAACAAAATCGAACCAAAATGATATTTCACCGAGTCGAACCAAATAAAACGAAAGCCTGAAATTTCCCTCACCTAGTGCCTATCCTCTTGGCTAATACTTTTTCTTTCGAAATTACTTAAGTTAATGAATGAAAATGATGAGGAATTGATTATTTCTTTTGCTTCAAGTGCAAGATCATGGTGTCGCGGAAAGTGATCATGTAGCCGTTTGGTGTTGGTTGTGAGTGCATTTTTAAGTGTTGGAGAAGGAACTTTCATCTTACTTTCTTTTCTATTTTTTATAAATAACTTTTGTATCGATATTTTATGTTTGTCTTACTTGATAACATCTAATCTAAGCAACATTCGACATTGATAGGATCGACTTAAATATATTGCCATTTTAGTGTGTTCTAATAATTTTACATATTTTTCCTTAGTCATATCACGTATATTTTATTGAAGTGGTATTTATGAGTATCCAACCGTATTTCTTTTTTGACGTCATCCAAAAGTTTTTTTTTATTTTTTAACTTATTTCGGTTAAAATTTTTTAATTCTGATTTCCTGACATATATTTCGTATGTAACACACATGCAGATACACGTGAATCAGACGAATTGTTTATACATGAATGATTAAACAATAAGGTGCATGATTACTTCTATGAAAACTTATTTGATGTAGTTATATAAGTTACATTTGACATATATATTTAATACCTATATATATATATATTTTATAACATGTTATATATTTATATCAAATATTAAATTTGTGACATATGAAAACTTTTTAAAAGGTCATGATGTACGTAGTCCACTAAAGAAATCAACTTGAATCAAGTAGGAACCGAAGAAGAGTCCAATAAGCTTTTAAGATGAGCCGAGTCAAATTATTCTTTGATCGATGACGGGGGAGAACGTAATATTAAATAAAATATATGTTTATATTACACAATAATTCATTTTATCTATAGAGATGTACTGGTTCCATAATATAATCTAATATAACTAAATTGGCGTGATAAATTAAACGGCGGTAGATGCCAATTAAGTCCACAAATCTTCTGTGTGATAAATTTAGCATGAAGAATCTAATTTATTCTTAATATTTTGTATATCATACCTTTTCGAAAAAAGAAAGCATCACTTGCATTAACATAAAAAAAAAATTTGTTACGCGGATAGTCTTGTTCTATACATGTCTTTAGACCTATTATATGATACAAACAAATTATTCCGTATATCAAGACTCGCGTATAAGTAGTTTTTTCTACTATATTATTATATAGAAGTCTTGTCACGAAACAAAAAAATAGTTGAATAATCATTAGAAATTAAAATAATCTCAGCTAATTTCTTAGTTAATTTAAATTAAGTTCATATGTTTCTTTTTTCTGCGATTAGTGATGATCGTCAAGGTTAAAACAAAAAAAAAACAAGTAAAACTATAATAAATAAGTATGATGTGTTTTTTGGTTTCCATAAAAACAAACCTATTACAAGAACCATGTATAAATTGCTTATGAAAGAATACTCTCTTTTATCATATTCCTTTTAGTAATAATATAACTAATGTAAATGTTAAATATATATATATATATAATGTAAATGCAAATGTAAAAAATTGATAAATTTAAAAAATCTTATGCTAAATTATAAATGACATTTCATAATTTAAATTTAGAAGTATATGGATTCTTTTAATTTGTTTATCAAGCGTATTTGTCTAATTAATATTTGTTTTCATTTTTCACATAATATTAATCTTATTAATTAGATGGTTTGAACCACTAAATATAATATCTATGATACTTCTCTGTTACTTCTATGAAATATTCATTAAATCATTACAGTAGTAATACGAACATACAACATATTCTAAACAAGGAAATCTTCATTAATAGATGCAAGTGCCTTTCTAACGATGATTTGATACATTCTTTGGGTTGGATGGACTGAGTCCCAGAAAACATATTTGGTAGGATCTTTGCATACTTGCATATCTTTGCATGTTTCTCCATATTCGTATAAACCTGTTCCACAACATCCTTTCGAAACCTCAACGAAACCTACATGTTTAAAAGCAAAAAATAACAAGTATGAGACTTCGATTAATTTCCATTGATACTATGATTATTGTCTCTTAGTTATGTTATAAAGAAATGGGAATGAATTTTCTCACCAAATTTTTTGGGATTTTTAATGGCCGCTTGGATTGTCGAATAAGCATCGACGTAGATGGTTTTTAAACCGATTGTAGTCTGGAGTAGCTCGAGATTCTTGATGATTTTGGAGTTGAAGGAGAAAGCGATGTCGTTTAGTTTATCTACGCAAGTTTTTTGGCCTCTTAGATATTTAATTAAGGGCATACATCCCATGGGAGGAACTCCTACCACCACCAACCTTTTAGCTCCAAGCTTATGCAACATCTGCAAAATAGTAACAAGCAAACTTAAATGATGCTATAAATCTTCTTTGTATAATTAAATGGAATTCTTATCCTTTCAATGATGTCCTTAGTATGTACATTTGTCTATTATAGTTATATATTTTTGTTTGATTGACCAAATTAACCCAAAATTAACTTAACAAATTTCATTTGGATCAAATAAAACATTAATTTTTTTTAACAATGAACCTATTATCTACATTAGAACAAAATTTTCTGTGGATTTTTCTACTGACATGATTGTATCTATATGTTTATGGGTTCCCAATAAATGGGATTCAAAGTTTACGAGCCTAGTGGTCCAAGAAAGTAAATGCTGAAATAACTTTTTAAAAACAAACTAAAATAAAATAAAATCATATATACTTGTGGATATGAGCTGTGATCTATATACATGTTACAGAGAGCCGACATGAAAATTCAAAATTTATACGTAAGACAGAGGGAGAATCATTGTAGGGTATAGATTATTTATTGAAATTAAATACTGTCAACCACGAGATAGAATTCGTATAATTTTCTTTGTACCCTGTCTTATTTTTCGTTCGTATTTATGACTTTTCCTTGTAGTTAAATTATCATGACCCGCACACATACCCACGATAATTTGTAGAATTTTTAATTCCACCAGTTACATACGCATTTACTCAAGCTGCAAATACTTAATCTTACGCACACAGACACGGTTCTTTTTTTATATAGTCAGTTTATTCACGCAATAGTGAAAATATAATTAGTTTTATTCACCACAAAAAATAAAAATGTATGATTATGCATATACATAATTTAGTTATCTCATATACATAATAACATAATGCATAATACATATCAGGGGTTTAGTGAATCAGTATACATACCTTGGCGTCGTAAAGCATACGGGTGGAGAGAAAGTCGACGTATTGCTCAACTGTGAATTGCTTTTGTCGAGTAAAATCGATTAAGTAATTTTGAAGAAAGTCATTTGATCCCATACTCATAAGAAATATGGCTTTGTTTATCATTTTCGAGCTCTCTAATGGACCGACCAATTTATTCAGATGAATCTTGTAATGTAAAAAGTATTTGGCTTGTGTAGTGAAACTCCACACGTTCTGTTCCACCAATAAAACAAGAAAAAAGATCTTCAGTTCGGTTTTGTATAAAAAGAAAATTTCAACTTTATGTTTTTATTAAAAGGAAAATTGTGTAAAAGCTTACGGATATGTTTGCTGTGAGATCATCATAACCAGAACCAGCCGAGGCAAAACTTGCACCGTAATATAGCTCAGTTTGGGTTAGAGTTGAATCAAGAAAAGCCGGTATGGGCGGGTGACCAATGGCCTCCGCTAGAAGAATACATAAAAAGTAGGAAATAGATAAGTTTAATTAATGTGAAAATAACTTCAGAATTTTTTTAAAAAAGTCTTTAAAAATATATATAACTATCATGACTAGTATATAAAACTTACACTAAGTTTGATGTGAACATGATTCAAAATAATATGAGTAGCTTACCAATAAAATCGGGAGCGAGCATTCCATCGCATAATCTTCCGGTGGGTCTATGGTTTATGAAATTATCACCATAAGGTGGAAAATTCCCTTTCATATCAGTCTTAAGATAATTATTATTCCCTGGATCAACACTAGAATCTCCAAACACAAGTATAGTTGTCACATTGTGCTTTGCGGCTAGCTGCTTGAGAAGATGGACATCCAAAGCCATCATTGAAGGTAATGGGTGCAAAGCCGCCGCCATAAGAAGGGTCACAAACAAAACAAGAAACATTTTAATAAATTTAGAGAATGCAAGACTAATTTTCTTTGATTAAAGCGTTGCTTTCTGAGAGAATGTAAATGTCATATGGTTTGTGTTGATATTGTAGTTATCTATATGTATAGAGTGAGTTTTTTTATGACAGCTTGGCTAACAGTTGTTAGTTGAAAACATATAATGTAGTGTGGCCCAACAGAGAAACTCAATTATGGTTCTTGGGTATAGTTTTAATATGGTATATCAAATCTATATGATTTTATTGTCTCTCACACCCTTTTTTTTTTTTTTTTTTTATCTTAGATCACTTTCAATAGGAATTCTAAGCCAGAGAGACCCCCTATTAAAAAAAGTTTTGAAAGCTTATAATTTAGAAGCTCCAGTCAAGTGCCCTTATATATATATATGGGATTTAAGATATCTTATTTACATTCTTTAATCAATACAATTTTGTTCTTTAAATCCGTACTTCTCTCTTCAGAGTTGAGTCCGAACATAGCAATAATCTATTAACTAAAAGATATGTAAATGGAAATGAAATCGTATAAATTATTTTTGGTTTGACAGTACACAGTTATTTTGTCACTGAATAGGTGAATAGTACCTTCTCAACCAAATTTCGTACTAACCTCACAATTTTATGAAGTTACAGGTAACTTCTAATTATCATATTTATGATTCACAAAACAAACATGAATCGACTACCGTTTTGGTTGAACTTAACTACAATAATTTGCTAACAGAGTGAAATGAAAATACTGACATACAATAATTTGCTATAAAAACCCTTAAGAACAGTAAGAACTTAACTATTCTTTGTTCTATATTGATACTGTCTTTTGGGGTTTGTATCTAACTTAACTGACACCATCATTTAAATAATAGGTTTAAGTGTCGTGTATCAATTGTGGTGGAGCAATTAATGCAGTTATTTTTGGCGTTAGATGAATAGTGTACATTACATATGAGGTTGAGAAAAGGTAAAACAACTGCTGTTATATTCACATATTTACCCTATCAGATGTTATGTATAGTGTATATATTATGTTATAATATCTATTGCATGTTATCGGTTATATTTCGGTTTTTTTTTGTTATTTCACCGGTATTTTTTTTTTAAAAGTTGATCCTGTTTTATTCCAAATTTCATATTATTTCATATTATGTATTTTAACATAATATGTATTATTTTAATATAATGCGAGCTATTTTAACATAATACATGTTATTTTATTTATCATCAAAATAGCGATTAACTTATCATGATTTATTTTTTCTATTTTACTGCATTTGTCTTTTTGTAAAAGTTTATTTTGTTTTATTCTCAATGTCATGTAAGTTTATATTAGGACGCCAAATATTTTTTTTATCTCAAAAAATATTTTGTAAGTGATGTATTTTCTTCACTACTTAGGTACCTTTGAATTTTCCTATCCAAAAAGGCATTTTCTAACAAAATCTGCACTTTACTCATTTACTAAAACCATATATATATATATATATTGAGGTTATTTTGCAATCCTCCCTAACTATATATAATGTCTTACACTTATTGTTAAAGTATAATGTCCTTGTCTAGCTGGTAATCTTTTTTTTAGACTACTAGTAATCTCTTTTATTTCAAGTTTTTTTTTCCTTTTTCAAGCTTATATTATTTATTAGTTTTCAGTTTTGGTAGTGACAATATTATATTGTAACTTACAGTTTTTTTTAGCTGAGTAACTTACAGTTTTCACCTTTAACTTCAAAAAAGTTTTTTTACCTTATACTTCAACAAAAAAGGTTTTTAACTATTATCCTTATTTTATCCCTTTTCCTAGCACATATTTCATCGATATTCTTTATATTTAAAAGTTTAGACACGTGTATATTTTAACAAAAAATTCATCATATATTCATATAACAATTCATCAAGTAAGTTATACGTATTGAATGGTTAAACCAAAATGTAAATAGCGTGTATAAAACTGATATTGACAGTTGGCCGACATGTACAATGAGGTCACCTAAATGTGTGGAATATAACAGTTAGACGATGAACATATATACTATATCCTTGCCGAGTAATAAATAGGGTCTCTACTAATGATCATTGCCATTTTTCCAACAATCTGTGTGTAGCAGTGCCAAAATGGTTTAAAACCATGGGTTGACTGTATGCTTATGGTGTTTTGTGTAAACATTTTATAATAGTATAATAAATGAGTAATAATGTATTGACACTAATGGATTCATGGGTTTGATGCGTAAACTCATTTGAACTATCCATAGTTTTATCAATAAACATAAAAATAATAAATTTATATCATGTAAAATATCTAAAATAGAGGTTTAGGTGATTCATGTCTTTATAAAAACATTAGTTGTTTTCTTAATTCTCTATAATCATCACTACGATGGTTTTAGAATTATTTTTTAATATTGGTTCTTATATTCTTAACAAATATCAGTATTTATTTCTTCAAAAACATGTTTAAACTTTACCTTTTATATTATATCTTAGTTATTTGGTTATCTCGTTGATGAAAAATGTAAACTTATTATCATTTGTAAAAAAAAACCCAGAAAATGAAATCAAATAATCAAAATAATATTTTAAATATTATTTAATTTAAGATATTTTAATGATTTAATGGTTTAATTTTTTTATGGATTTATGATTTTATAATAGTATAGTTTTAGGATTTTATTATAGTTTTATTTATTTTAATAACTATATATTTTTATTTAATTTATTACCTAAAAGTTTTGATGTTTTTATAATTATACGATATGTATTTAAATTTTTAATAATGGTAATTTATATGAGTAATTCATATAACTCATTTGTCTAATAAATTTTAATAATTATGGTTTTGGATATATAAATTATGTCTATAAAATAAATGGATCGAATCGAATAACCCATATAAATATTGAATCGATGTGGGTTCGAATAGGATTGGGTAGGGTTACTTGAGTCCCTTATCTGTGTGTCTATCTATATATATACACAAATTCGGGTCAAATTTATTTAATGCAGTTCTGGGAAAGAATTAGTAATCATTTGTTGTTTAAAGAATATGTAACAGATTCGAAAAGATTAAAAAGATAAAATAAAACTTGGGATAAAACAATGCGAGAAAATATTTTTCTCAGAATGGAATAAAACAATATAGTTTGGTTGTTCTCACTCCAACTCAGTCCGAATCATGTATATATTAATCTAAAATTCATTCCAGTTATGAATTAATCTAGAATTCTTTTTTGTTGTTGTTGTTAAAGTATTAATCTAGAATTCATGAGTCCATTATTGTGATAAATAGAGTCTTATTCTTCCATAGACAATTATAAGACTCAAGAATTAATAGTTGTAAACTCTTAGAGCATGGACAATGTCCCACTAATCATGCTCTTATAGCAACTCCAACAATAAGATGACACATATGAAAAATATTTTGTAATGGAGTTCTCAAACTTTCTAAATGTATCTTACAATCTCTCAAATAATTCAATTTTTATTAATATTTGCTGTTTATCACATTGATAGATCTGCTCTTAGAGGAGACTCATGGACACTGCCTACTTCTAATTCCTAAAGTTGTATGTAATTCTTTTTCTAATGGAATTAGATAGTTAGATTAACCACCGACTCATATTAATCAAAAAATATCTTAGAGGCCTGAGATATTATAAAAAGTAAATAACATACTTGATGTTATAAAATGAAAAAAAAAAGGAGGCAACATTAAATGCTAAAATAACTTGATATAAAAGTAGAAGAAGAATACGTAAGAGATTTGGTAGTTGTGTAATGTGTGACCTATATTTATTAGACACGTTACCTACATCTATATATCTACTATTTTTTCACGATCAAAACTCAAAGCTCTTATACATTTATAGTAATTGATTGTAAACCCTACCGAATTAAATTACTGCTTCACAAAAGAAAACGTAAAAAATTATGATTGTAAATCGGTAGAATAACATTTTTAATCATAGGCATAATAGGCTACTTAATATATAATCACGTTGCGTACACTCATACAATTAGTGTACAATATATAGTAAAACTTCAGTAGATTATAAAATTCCTCATGAGATTAGAATCATTCCATGTATAAAAAAAGTGCAGTAAAATATATATTTGTAGAAAAGATGTAAAAAATCAATGTCAATAGGGTTTTTTGTTTTGTTTTTTGTTTTCTTTTTGACACCAATGTGGTTAGGCTTTAAAATCAAAATTTAAAATAACTTTTGTTCTGATTAGATCAATTCACGTTACTCAGATCTGAAGAACAACAAGAAGAAGAAAACATTTACTTCAAGTGTTTGTTTACAAATCAGATCTGATCCAACGGTTTATATGTCTTCAATGGAATTGCAAAATCTGATCCAACGGTTACAAAATTACAAATCTAATCTTCTTCAACATTTCCCTGCAAAATCTTCAGCTGTCTTAGTTTGTTTATACGAAGAACAAAGAGAAGACAAATCCGAGTTACGCGTAATCTTAACCAAACGCTCTTCTACTCTCTCTTCTCATCCTGGTAAAATCTAAACCTCTCTTCATGACATTGTTCATAAAGTAAAGTTTTCATTTTTTAAGAGGAAATTTGTAAAACAGAGGAAATTTGTAAAACAGGGGAAGTAGCATTGCCTGGAGGAAAAAGAGACGATGAAGATTCAGATTATATAGCTACCGCATTGAGAGAAGCTCGTGAAGAAATCGGTTTAGATCCTTCTCTTGTTACAATCGCTTCAGTTCTTGAACCATTTGTTACAAAGGTAAATAACAATTTGCATCAAAACATTTGAATTCAAGTTATCTATTGTCTATGAAGTTTTCTGTATTGTGTAGAAGGGAATGAAGGTAGTACCAGTTATCAGTTTTCTACTCGACAAGAAAGCGTTTAAACCATTACCAAATCCAGCTGAAGTGGAAGAGATCTTTGATGTTCCATTAGAGATGTTCCTCAAGGTTCTTTAACCGGAAAAATCCCCTGTTTTCGGTTAAAGTCCATTGCCAAGCTTTGATCTTTAATGGCTTTCTCGGTTGGGTTTTATGCAGGATAAGAACAGGCGAGCAGAGGAACGAGAGCATGAAGGAGAGAGATATCTTCTTCAGTATTTCGACTACTATTTGGAAGATAAAGAGATCAACTTTACCATATGGGCACTCACTGCTGGTGTTCTGATCAGAGTTGCCTCCATTGTTTATCAGAGATCACCGGAGTTTCAAGAACTCAAGCCAAGTTTCTGGAATCAGTCCAATTGATTCTTGACTTGAACTGATTGAAGAAACATATGATAAAAATTGAATCCTTTTAGCGTGTAGAAGCATATGTTAAATGTGTTTCAAGAATCTATCTTCACTCTAGCTGAAAACCTCGTAAAACTTCTCGGTAACAAGAATTCCTGAATCCATAGACTCTAAAGGATCTTTCTGAGTCTGTGTCTTAAGTAGTTCGGTTTAACGATACCAACATCTTCTGCTGTAACTTGATCCCTTCCTTTGAGTGCCGCGAGTGCTCTAGCCGCTCTGTTTGTCACAATATCTCCTCTCAATCCGTCAACATCCAGCTCAGCGCAGACCTTTGAGATCTTTACTTTCAAATCTTGATCGTTTGAACTTGGGAAAGATTGCTTCTTGCACTTGTAATCTGCTCCTGAAGCTTCAACTGTTCTGCTTGATAAGATTCTCGAAACTCCTTTGGGTTACTATCAAAACGAGCTCGTTCTTCAACAATCTTGACTTTAAGCTCAGCATCTCTAACCGTCCCTACTTGAGCATGCATCCCAAACCTGTCAAGAAGCTGTGGCCTAAGCTCTCCTTCTTCTGGATTTCCTGAACCAATTAAGATAAACCGAGCAGGATGAGAAATCGAAATCCCTTCTCTTTCAACAATATTCCAACCTGATGCAGCTGAATCAAGAAAAACATCAACTAAATGATCATCCAAAAGATTAACTTCATCAACATAAAGAATCCCTCTATTATCTTTAGCCAATAGCCCCGGCTCAAACGCGTTAACACCTTCAGTTAAAGCTTTTTCGATATCAATGGTACCACAAACTCTATCTTCCGTAGCACCTAAAGGAAGATCAACCATATTGATCTTAGTTCCCATAACAGGCAACTCTTCTCCCTTTTGCACTTTCTCTCTTACTTCCTTACCCATCAACTCAGGATCTTTCGGGTCAGAGTTATACGGATCACCAGAAACAACCGTAATCTCGGGAAGCAAATCAACTAAAGATCTAACAGTAGTTGATTTACCAGTTCCTCTATCTCCCATTATCATCACACCACCTATCTTAGGATCAATCACATTTAACAAAAGACATAGCTTCATTTCATCTTGTCCTACAACAGCAGCAAATGGATAAACTGGTCTTGTACTTTCCTTTGTATCAATCTTCTTTGCCTAAAACCCAAATACCAAATTCTTAAGCCCACATTACAGTAAACATAAAATCATTCAAAGATTGAAACTTTTTTTGTTTTTTTTCCCCAATTACATGAATATAATGTTAAAAAAACTATATTGCAGTAAACATAAATAATTCAAAGATTGGAACTGTATTTTGTTTTTTTTCCCGATTACATGAATATAATGTTAACAAAAAAAAACTATACTTGTTCAATACCAAGTTCTTAAGCCAACGATGCAATAAACATATGCATGAGTCTAATAATTCATAAATCATTCCAAGATTGAAACTTCTTTTGGTTTTATGTTAAAAAAAAAAAAACTCATACTTGTTCAATAGAGTTGATCTCTGTGGCGACATTCATAAGAGAAACATTGTAACGAGATCTGTTCTTTTTTTGGGTTTAATTGTATTCTTCCACAAATCTTCCCAGAAAAACAAAGAACACCACACACAACACACTCAAATTGAAACCTGCATGTGAACAGATAAAAATGGGAGACTTTGAAGGTCTGTAAAGAGAGGATTTTTATGGACGAACCTGCTATAAACCAGCAGAGATGGGAGACTGAAGGTGTTCAAGAAGAAGAAGAAGAAAGACGAGGGCAAGTCAAGAATGAAGAAGGAGATGTTCCCAGAAGATCTGCCATTGTTAGTGAGCTCTTTGTAGCTTTCGGATTTTGAGAATTCGTTTGTGTTGGATAAGATGTATGTAGAGAGATGATCCAAGATTTTAGTCCAAATAGTTTTTAATTTAATATTGATCAATCAAATTCGTTTGTGTATCTCTTTGGTTTAATATGGTTCGGAATTTTTGGATTTTGAAAAACAGGTTCAAAACTTCAAACCAATAGTACATTATATTTTGATTCGATACAGTTCAGTTTGAAAAAAATCGTTCGAGTATGGTTTGGATTCAAATAAAATTACATTAAATATTTGTAGTTAATGTTAGATATTTTAATATATTTTTGGTATATGTACCCAATTAATAATATTAAATTTTATAGTTGAAGGACATTTGGCCCATTTTGTTAAGCATTTTCTATACTAAATCTGGGATTTGGTTCTCAAATATCGCAGTTTGTTTCCCATTGATGATGGAAAGATGCAAAACAAAATTTGGGTTTTGTTTCTAGTAATTTAATTTATGCTCTCTCTTGAACATGTTGATAAATATACGTCTTCTCTTTCAAAATATAAAATATAAAATGTCTTAAGGTTTTTTCTTATTTTTTTTTTACAGTTTTATGCAATGTAAGTTTGACCCATAGTATTTTGTATTTTTTATAATTAAATATATTTTCTATTTTGTGAAGATTGTCTTATGAATCTGAAACTATTAGAGTCAATTTCTCACAATCTCTCTCTTTCTCGTTTGTAAAGAATCAACAAGAACAAAAAGAACACACACGCAATTTTACGAGTTCGGAGTTTCCTCCTACGTCTCACCGGAAGTTATTCCGGAATCCACTAGATCCAAGCTCAAACTTGAGCTTATTAGTTTCTCTACAATGGAAGAAGAAAACTCTCTCTCACTTAATACAGCGCTCGTTGAAGGAAGAAGATAAAGATAAAAAGATAGGATGAAAGAGAATAAAACATAACAACCTTATCTCTAACTCACACATCCTTAGCTTCCCACGTGACTTAACTTTAACTAAAGTCAAAGTTGAAACCTTCCATCTCTTCCAGTTGCTTCACCACACTTAGAGATTCTTCAATATACTAAGGACACAATCCTTCAATTCTCCACCTTGTCCTTAGTAACTTGATCTAGTCTTCTTTGGATTCCACTTCCGGATCATGAGCAAACCCGCTCATTTGTTATAGCACCTGAATAAACCCATTCAGCTTTTATTATTTCCTGAGTAAACCCACTCAGCTTGATGTGGAGCTAAAGCTCCTTTTAATTCCCTGTAATCCTCAGTAACTCCATAGCACTATGAAGCTTACTGATAGGAAGAACCTTTGTGAAAATGTCAGCAGGATTATAAGCTGTAGCAATCTTAATAACCTTAAGAACCCCATCACTTATCAAATCTCTAATGAAATGAAACTTGACTGCTACATGTTTTGTTCTCTCGTGAAATACATCATTCTTGGCTAGGCATATTGCACTCTACGAATCACAATGAATACTGACACAATCCTGCTTAAAACCAAGTTCACCTATCAAACCTTGAAGCCATACTGCTTCTCTTGCTGCTTCTGTTAATGCTATATATTCTGCCTCAGTCGTAGATAACGCAGAAGACTTCTGCAACCCTGATCTCCAACTGATAGTATTCCCTCCTAAAGTAAAAACCAACCCAGTGATAGACCTTCTTCTATCTAAGTCTGCTGCATAGTCTGAATCACAAAAACCTATCAAGATAAACTCTCCTTCATTTCTGTAATTCAGCTTCCTTTTAAGAGATCCATTGATGTACCTCATTATCCATTTTACAGCCTGCCAGTGTTCCTTTAATGGTTTGCTCATGAATCTGCACACAAGTCCAACTGAATAAGCCAAGTCAGATCTGATGCCTATCATAGAGTACATTAAACTTCCAACAGCACTCTGGTAAGGTATTTGTCTCATCAATTCAAACTGTGCCTTCAACTCTTCTTCTGTAGCTACCTGGAGTCTAAAATGAGCTCCCATTGGAGTACCAACACTCTTCGCCTGATCCATATTGAAATTACCTAAAAACTTTAACAAGTACCCTTCTTGAGAAATTGCTAAAGTACCTTTAGATCTGTCTCTGATGATCTCCATACCTAGTATCTTCTGAGCATCACCTAAATCTTTCATATCAAACTCAGAATGTAACATCAACTTTAAGTCATAAACCTGCTTCTTATCCTTGGAAGCAATCAGTATGTCATCAACATACAACAACAAATACACATAACCCCCATTATTTAGCTTCTTGAAGTATACACACATATCATATTGACTCCTTTCATAATCATTACTCTTCATAAACTCATCAAATCTGTTGTTCCATTGACGAGGAGACTGCTTTAACCCATATAAAGATCTCTTCAGCAAACACACTTTATCGGGATGTTCTTTATCGATGTAACCTTCAGGCTGTTCCATATATATCATTTCATCTAGATATCCATGTAGAAAAGCCGTTCTCACATCTAACTGCTGAAGTTCCATATCAAAATGAACCACCATTGAAAGAATAATACGTATTGACACATGCTTAACTACCGGTGAAAAAATCTCTTGATA
This sequence comes from Nasturtium officinale, assembly GCA_963854855.1. Lineage (NCBI taxonomy): Eukaryota > Viridiplantae > Streptophyta > Magnoliopsida > Brassicales > Brassicaceae > Nasturtium > Nasturtium officinale. The sequence goes on from OY978506.1 coordinate 682,773, forward strand.
GTCTATTCCTTCTTTCTGGGAATAACATTTCGCTACCAACCTAGCTTTAAATCTAGGTCCTTCTACCCCAACTATACCAGCTTTCCTTTTGAACACCCATTTACAACCTATGGGTTTTTGACTTTTAACTCTATCCACCAGAACCCAAGTATTATTCTTCCTAAGTGATTCCATTTCATCATCAGAAGCTAGTAACCACTTATCACTATCTGGATCCTGCAAAGCCTCTTGAAAACTACCAGGCTCAGGTTTACCTCCATCCTCAGTCACCAAATAAGCATAACCTGCTATATCTTCTAATTCTTCCTCATTCAGAATATAATCATCAAATCTCGGAGGTAAATTGATTTGTCTTCTTGTTCTGTCTCTTGCAAGCTGATAACCAGAGAGATCATGAACACCAGTTTCAGGAACAATCTCTTCTTGAATTTCTTCTGTCTGTAAATCTTGTTCTACAGCCTCAGTAGCTCCACCTTGAACTGAAGCTTCTAATAACCTATTATTACCTGCACACTCAAGACTAGGAAACTTGTCAGTTAATAATAATGATTGACTGTCATTACCTGAATGTAGTTCTCCTTTGATGTTCTTGTTCATAACATCTTCTTTGAAGATAACATTGCGGCTGATAACACATATGTTATCTTCTATAACCCAGATTCTGAAACCTTTTACTCCTTCCGGATAGCCAGTGAAAATTCCTCTTTTAGCCCTCAGATTCAACTTTCTCTGATCTGAATGAATGTAAGCTAGACACCCAAATCTCTTAAGCCCCATAAGATTTGGTACTGCAGACGTCCACAATTCTTCTGGTATATTGAAGTCTATGGCTGATGACGGAGATCGATTAATCAAATATACTGATGTAGAAGCTGCCTCTGCCCAGAACTTCTGTTCTAATCCACTTTCACTGAGCATACTCCTTACTTTATTTAGAATTGACCTGTTAAGCCTCTCTGCAACTCCGTTCTGCTAAGGAGTATACGTACATGTTCTATGCCTTACGATGCCTTCTTGCTTACAGAACTGATCAAACTTGATGTTACAGAATTCTAACCCGTTATCAGTTCTTAACTTCTTAACCTTTCTTTCACTCTGTGTCTCTACCATTTTCTTCCAGACAATAAAAGCATCAAATGCTTCATCCTTGGTTCTAAGAAAATAAATCCACACTTTTCTAGACCAGTCATCTGTAAAAGAAATAAAATACTGACATTTACCGAGATTTTGTGGTACATTAGGCGAACCCCCACAAGTCAGAGTGAATATAATCCAGCTTCTCCTTTGTCACATGTTGTGCTGGGCCAAAACTCACCTTATGTGTCTTACCAATCACACAGTCTTCACAAAATTTCACTTCTGAAATAATATCTCCACCAAAACAACCTTTCTTCTTCAAAATATTCAGCCCTTTCTGTCCTACATGTCCTAGACGACTATGTCATAGATAAGACTGATCTAAATCAATCTCTTTTACTATAACCGCTGCCAATGACTCAGACTTTCTTGTTGAACCCTGAAGAACATATAGTGAAGACCTTCTTGTTCCTTTCATGAAAACTGTACAACCCTTGATCACTTTAAGCACACCATTTCCTCCTTTAAACTCACATCCTTTAGATTCTAGAGTTCCTAAAGATATTAAATTCCTTGACATTCCTGGCATATATCTCACCTCATGTAACAAGAATGTAGTACCATTTTGATTTTCAAACCTAATACTACCAATACCTCTTATCTCTGAATGTGAGTTATTCGCCATTCGAACTTTCCCCAACTTCAACTCTTTGAAATCTAAAAAATATTCTCTTCTTGGTGTCATGTGGAATGAACACCCAGTATCCAAAATCCACTCATCTTGATCAATATTACACTCACTTAGATTAACCTCTGACGCAACCAGACCAACCAGATCTTGAGCATCATCTTTCACTAATGATGACTCACCTCTATCTTGGTTATGAACCTTGTGTTTATTCTTTTCAAGCCATTTATAACACTGCTTCTTGTAATGCCCCTCCTTACCGTAAATCCAACAGATTTTCTTGCCTTCTCTAGATTTTGATCTGGCCCTATTCTTGCCTTTTCCACCTTGATATCCTTTTGTTTCAGCTCTGCCTCTCACATACAAACCTTCACCATTCGATCTTGTACCTGGACTTTCTCTTAATTCCAATTCTTTGGATCTTGCTGCACTTGCTACTTCTTCAAATCTTATCACATCTCTGCTGTATTTCAGAGTTTCCTTTAGCAACTCATATTTCGCTGGAAGTGAACTTAAGAGCAAAACAGCTTGTACTTCATCTGGAACTTGGATATTAAGATTGCTTAAATCTGCAATCATCTTCATAAAATCATCGACATTCTGATCAATAGTCTTATTTTCTTGCATCTTGTATGTATAAACCTTAAGCTGAAGATACACACGATTTGGAAGAGTTTTGATCATATACAACCTCTCTAAAGTTTCCCACGCTTCTGCTGCAGTATTACTATGGTTTATCTTTCTGAGGACTGGATCTGAAACATTCAAATAGATCATCATCTTTGCTTTCTCGCACCGATCTAACCTTGACATTTCATCTTCAATCCTTTTATTCTTTAGCTCTGGATCAGATTCTTCAGCTGCGGTCGTCGGTTCTGACTCAGTCTTTGCCTTCAACACATCCTTGAGACCTTGTATGCTGAGATATGCATACATCCTTGTCTTCCATAAAGAGAAATCCCCAGATCCGTCGAACATGGCTACATCATGCCTTGAGCCACTCATCTTGCAGATCTGAGCAACGTGTGTGATGCCTTAATGGCTCTGATACCAATTTGTGAAGATTGCCTTATGAATCTGAAACTATTAGACTCAATTTCTCACAATCTCTCTCTCTCTCTCTCGTTTGTAAAGAATCAACAAGAACAAAAAGAACACACACGCAATTTTACGAGTTCGGAGTTTCCTCCTACGTCTCGCCGGAAGTTATTCCGGAATCCACTAGATCCAAGCTCAAACTTGAGCTTATTAGTTTCTCTACAATGGAAGAAGAAAACTCTCTCTCACTTAATACAGTGCTCGTTGAAGGAAGAAGATAAAGATAAAAAGATAGGATGAAAGAGAATAAAACATAACAACCTTATCTCTAACTCACACATCCTTAACTTTCCACGTGACTTAACTTTAACTAAAGTCAAAGTTGAAACCTTCCATCTCTTCCGGTGGCTTCACCACACTTAGAGATTCTTCAATATACTAAGGACACAATCCTTCATATTTTATATACTAAATGATATTTTTAGAAAGTGAAAACAGTTTTTAACATGCATGATTTAGGTAAAACACTTTATATTTTGAAACGGGTGAAGTATGTTTTTAAAAGAAGATTATTTGATAAAACATGGACCATGCAAAGTTTGGAATCGATACAATCAACCACAAATAGTTGTTTTTAAAAAATACGCAAAAGAGTTAAAAGACTAGCTCCAAAGGACAACCAATAGCTCGAGTTATGAATCATCTTTTCCTAAATGCTGGCCTCGATAAGTCACTACTACATCTTAAAGTGTGACGTTGGAAAGCAATACATTCATCGAATCTTGTCGAAATGAGTCAGGTTATATGTTTGTAAGTATATAAAGCAGATTATAGTGTAATAAAAAAGACTAGAATTATAGAAGCAAAAGGTATAGTTCCATAAGAGCGGATTATTATATCATTGAATCAAGTAATATCGTCATTCATTAAGTAATACCAAAAGATAAAACAAGCATAATGATAATGTAAAGCATCAAAACTCATCAAAGGTTTTGAGAGGATCATTTGGGTCAACATCTTCTATAAGGGGAAGATCCACGGCTAAGTCCTCAGCTCCAATACCTCCTTCTTTAAGCTCCTTTGCTACTTCTTCAAACACTACTTTGTTCCCCACCCGACTCAAATGTAACCCATCCCTAAAATCCAAACAAAAAACATTTGGTAATCACATATTATCCATTTCGAAATGCATTATGTATAAAGGTTAGTGAGTGTATGACCATAGACATTCGGTTTGCCAATTTGGAATTTGCTGCATTTTGGACCAAATATCAACGACCGAAACTTGACATTCCTCAGCTACTTCTACACATGTTTTTGCGTATGTTCCGGCTGCTTCATTCGTTCTCTCTGGCAAACCCGATGTGTTTTCGGTATAAGGATATCTAATAATGTCAAGGTCATTGTCTTAAGTAAATATAATTTTTGGTGGCCAAAATGATGAAAAACAAGAGTGTATGACTACTAATTGAGATAAAAAAGACTCTAACAAAAACAAAAAAGTTTGGGATAAAATAGTGAAATACGAGAACTCGTACCTGAGGCGGGCCTCTTCGTCGATTGGAGGAGGAGTTATGAGAATAATGGCTGTTTGTGGCCAATGGTTCTGAAATTTAAGTCAAAATTTTTGTTATCTATGAAGTTTAGAAATAACAAGAAATCCATTATATAAGAAGAATACACATCTCTTTACCAAAAAAAAGAATACACATCTAATATATTTTTGCTTAGTGGTTCGACATAGTATATATACATTTGGTGCTTCTAAAGTTTTACCTTACGAAAGAGAGAACTGTGGCCAAAGCATTGGCATTTCAGTCAAAAAGAAAAATACAAAATAATTATTGGATTTATGCTTTTAATCTTTGATACCATATTGACCAAAAGGTCCAAAACAATTTAACTTTCCCCTCGGTAACAAAAGTTTCAAGCAAATTTGACAAAATATAAGTGCTAAGAGCCTAAGGCTGTAAACAAACTATGTGTTTTTCGTTTGTTATTTAAATATTTATATAAAATTATACATATAGCGTAAGTTAGTTTGTTAAAAAAATCAACTTATTTACAAATTTCATCTATTTTTGTTTTAGATATAAAATGGTACATTTTATAGTGCATATCCTCTAACAATTTCAGTCTTTACATATGCATGTGCAAGATTGGCCTGTGGCCACCTCGAGAAACGAAACAATAGAATTAATATTCTGCTTGAACTATATGACGAAAAATAAAATGAAAAATGGGTATACGTATTGCTCAATGTATGATACATAAATAAACTTAATAACCATACAAAACATTTCATATTCATATTATTATATACTAATAACTAAATGCATCTGCAAGATTCCAATGAGATGTTAGAAAAGAGGTTCACCTTGAAAAACGAAACAAGAGAGTGAAGATTCTGCTTATACTCGTCAAGTGGCACATGCTGAAACCCCGAGCATCTCTCCGGCAAACACGCGTCGTTCGCTCCAAAAAATACAGTCACCGCCGCCAAAGATTCTCCGATGTCTTCTTCCGCCGCCGGAACAACTCTCTCCACCACTTTCAACGCCCACCTCGTGTTATACCCACTGTATCCTCGGAGCACAATATCAGCCTGATAAATTTATAAATCAAAAACATGCTTAATTAGTTAAGACGTAATTGCGTTTTTAATATATACTAAAAAGGAAAAAAAAATTCATGTAAAAATCATAAAACATTATAAAGTCTTACAAATATGGATGGTTTCCTGAAAATAACAACAATGGATGGTTTTAAGGTTAGATTTAGTATTTGCAATTAATTTTTAGAAATATCAAATATGCATGTGAACGCCTAAAATATACAAGGTAAAGAAACTGGAGAGTAATACAATTGTAAAAAAAAAAGCAATATGAAAGAAGTATTTAACCAACAATATTAATTTAATTCTGAAAAAAATCTTATAATGATTTTTAAAAAATACAAATATATATATATGTGTCTTAGAACTAGCAGAATAACTGAATCAAATAGTTATCAATCAAAACATATGTATAAATGTTTGACTTAATACATACATACATACATAGCTATGTGTGTGCGTATATATATACCTTACGGCGGAGAAGATCGGCGAGAGAAGCGCCCCAGCCACCGTCACTAAAGGATTCTTCAGTGATGGAATCACCAAAGAGCAATATCTTCGGTCTCAGGATCATTTTCCTCGATTTTTATTTTATTTTAAATTTGCTCTCTTTTTCCTGAGCAAATCTGAAACGGTATAGTGGATTTGATGAAGTGATCGTGTTTTATTTAGTGGCTTATTCTTGGGGGAAACAAATTCTAACAAAAATAAATAAAATAGAAGTGGATGCACTAAATGCTTTCACCCACTAGACACCGACCTTTCATGATTTGTTGTATGTACAGTAGATGGACATACTTTAATACATTATACTTATTTTTTGTTAGAACTTATAAAATTTTCTATTAGTTAATAGTATTTTTTCATGAAATTATTTTATTAAAAAATTATTATAATGTTTAAAATATATTTTAATTGATCCTAAAATTTAAATTCATAGTTAATAAAAAATAATATGTTGACTAAATAAAAATAAAAAATAAAAATTTTAATCAAAAACTATCATTTCACTAGATTAAAAAAAATATTTATTATTTTATAAATTTTTACGGATTATTTATTTTAATATATTCAAATTAAACTTATATAATTATGAATTTGTGATATTTTATCTTTAAATTTATAAGCAATAGTAAAAATATATCGTGGATTAATTTAACTTTTATATAAAATATGATATCATTATATTAAATATTGATAAAAAATTTTAAAAATCTAGAATTTTTATATTAATTTGGAGTTTAGTTTTTTTTAAATAGTTATAAGATTTGGATTTGTCATTATCTATAATTTTCTTAATTTCAATTATTTTATGTATAAAAGTTATATTTCAAATTTTGAAAATTTGGTGTAGTTTTCAAAATATAAAGTATATTAGCAAATTTTCTCTAATAATATAATATTGTGGGGAGGACCGAAAAGAAAGGGTGTACACAGATGTAATTTTAAAAATTTTGATGATTGGCTTTTTTCGATTCAGTTTGGTGTTGAATTTAGTTTGTTTGGTAAGGAATAATTGAATCAAATAAAAGCGAAGTAAATAAATATAACCTTGAATATTGTTTGGTAAATAAGAGTTTTTTTTTGTGGTGTAATTTTTGTTTTTAAAAAAAAAATTGGTACATAGAGTTTGTAATAAGTATGATAGTTGTTAGATCATATCGCCGATCGTGTTCGTTTTTTGTTTGTTAATTGTTATGCAAGTCCCTTGGTTGAAATTATTTATTATTAAAGATACCATGTATATTTTAGAATTCTCACATTTATTTTTCGGGAATGTTTTAAAATATTACCATACATGCGTGATGTCCACGAGTAGCCCCTTTTTATATATCATATATACAACCAATTTTGAAAACACCATTTTTCGTAACATCGTATATGACTTTTTCGAGAAAATTCAGTCGCCTTGATAGAGAGAGTTCAACTTTACAAACGTAAATTACCCGATTTAATTTTAATCTATATTATGTTTAAATACTTGGAACTCATTTTTAATATATTTTGGTTTGGTAGCAACACTAGTGTTATATTAGACCACAAACACCATACATATATATGATTTGGGTTTTATCATTCGTTAGGTCTTTGGTGAAAGAAATAATATTGGATTTTTCATCTGGGAGGCATGGATAATCGCAATAGCAGTACGCCTGTCCTTGTTTGCCATAAGCAAGGCAAACACCTACCCCTTTATACTTCATAACTAGCTTGAATATATTCTTAATCATTTTCGATTAGAACATTAGACCATAGTGGATGTCTTCAATTTTTCAAAAAAAAAAAAAAATTTGGACCAATGATAAGTAAACAAATGTAACATAAGTTTTTTAAATAGTCTAAAACCGTTTCTACAACCTCTTAATTAATAGCCGATTGTCCCTTTTTCATCTACTTTTATTACTTTTTTTTTAAAACCCAAAATATTTCTGGGATGGACATCATCTTGTGTATATGATACCAAAACTATTATAAATGTAAAAACAAACCTAGAAAAAGAAAGGCGAAGATGTTTAGAACTGTTAATGTGATATACGAAGGTTTCTACATCCTATATGATATAAATGAATTGCTGGCGTTTTTAAAATTTCAAAGAAAGAAAAGTTGTATGTATGTGTGTGTATATAAGAGTAAGATGTATTCACTATTTAAACATATCTAATTTAAGCTATTTAATTCCTAGTTGAAGGTTATAGTTTTACATAATTCCAAAAAAATAATTTTTGAAGAAAAATCCTTATATAGATATCTAAATAGTAAATACTAATAGTTTATATGAATAAAAAGATCTTCATTGATTGAAAATTTTACAAATTTCAATGGGAGATCGAGAAATAGACGCAAACCGAATCAAGTTTGACCAAGATTACAAATCAAGATTAATATTATTGTTACTATTATTATATACAATTAACTTTTTGTATGAATTTAAATCTTTTAAAGTTGGTCAGTTATAACAGCTTGTCAAAAAGATTTTTTTTAAAAAAATCGAACTTATTGCCAGATTAAATTCGTATTTTGTATAAGTAAAACATTAAATGAAGTGCAGAATCATTAAGTTGCATGAAGTAAAGATATCATTTTGTGTTTAATTTCGTCGTAATCAATTGACCATAAGTTGCATATTTGGCTGTTTCTGGTTTAAAATTAAAGCTTACTGTATTTATTACTGAAAGAAACAGCCGATCACAACGTTACAAAGAACCAAATGTGATGTATATGTTAAAAACATTTATCTCTAGACCACCACCGTTGTTAGATGTTAATGATCCCATCTTATAAATTTCATTAAATTTTTACTTGAAAGGTTCATGCATGAAATAATTAAAATAGAAAATAAAATCCGATAGAATATTAAAATGAAAATCAATGTGTTCTTGATCTTGGCATTTTCTTTTTTAGTCTCCGTTCGGTCATTACCAATAAAACCAACTCTAAACTATGAGTCAATCTTTAACTTTGGAGACTCTTTAAGCGACACCGGAAATTTTCTATTATCCGGTGATGTTGCCTCTCCGACCATCGGAAGACTACCATACGGTGAAACCTTCTTTAACCGTTCCACCGGTCGTTGCTCTGATGGACGTCTCATCATCGATTTCATAGGTTTACTTCTCATTTCTCTCTAATTTTTTTTATTATCATATATATTATCCGTTATACCCACTTTGATTCAATGTGAAAATTCTGAAAATTTGTCATTTAATAGAAAAAAAATTCAGTATTTGTTTATAATGAAGCATTTTTTAATTTCTAAAATTTGAATAGACGTCTATTCTCTCCACTTTGATGTATATTTACACATATGTTAATTAAGTATCAAATAGATTTAAGAAAATATTAATAATTCTAAACTTTAAGAAATCTTAAAATAATTTCTTTAATATTTATGTATATATATATATATATTAATGGATATCCCCATACTAGATATTCAACTCATTATAGAATGAAAATATTAGAATTTGATGATCCAAAAAGAAAAGCGTTTATCAAAAGTACCACAAAAGTATTTGAATTCATAGTTTCACCCTATACATGAAAACCAAAAATGCAAAATGAAATTATGAGAATAAATTTTTTTCTAAAAAAAAATAAAAGGTTTATAATTTTTCATTATGTGACTAATTGTAGCGGAGGCAAGTGGACTGCCACACATTAAGCCGTATCTCCTAAGTGTACGAACGAATTATTCGGTAGATTTCAAGAAAGGAGCAAATTTTGCAGTAGCTGGAGCTACGGCCAACGACTTTAACTTTTTAAAAGAAAGAGGTCTTTCAGTAACCTTATTAACGAATAAGTCATTGGATACTCAACTTGAGTGGTTCAAGAAGTTAAAACCTTCTCTTTGTAAAACCAAGCCAGGTAAATATAAAAGACATAATTCTATTCTGATATTTGATTGACTCTCATTTTTTTGTTTTTGATCCTTACAACTTACAAGCTTAAAAGAACAAAGAAAATAAATGAAAAAAAAACTCATAGTTTTAAAAGAGATTTTGACCCCAAAAAAGTTTATATAATTGTTTTATAGTTTTATATTTCATAATTTGAAAAGGTTGACAAAGAAAAAAAAACAGAACTTTCATGGTTGTTTTCTTATTTGTATTAATATATATAGCAATAAACTATGTGAGAGTTTTACCAAATGTGTGGCAAAATTTCATAGATTATGTAATATACCTTACGAAATGTATGGAGAATTGTTCCCTTTTTTTTAATTAACTAATCCATTTTTATTTTTGGCAGAATGTGAACAATATTTTAAGAAATCTCTATTTTTCGTTGGTGAAATTGGTGGAAACGATTATAATTACCCTCTTTTAGCATTCCGAAGTTTCGAACGTGCAATGGATTTGGTACCATTCGTCATTAACAAAATCATGAACGTCACAAGTGTAAGTTCTAAACGTTTACATTAAATTTATATCTTTTGAAAGTTAACTTGTCTCAAAAAAAAGAAAAAAAAAATAGTCTTAATACTCTTTCATTAACTAACGATTTTGGGTTTGGTTAGGCTTTGATAGAAGAAGGTGCAGTGAACCTAGTGGTTCCAGGAAACCTACCGATCGGTTGTTTTGCTGTTCTATTAGAGCGGTTCAATGATAATAGAGGATGGCTCTATGACTCGAGGAACCAATGCTTCGCTCCATTGAACACTATATCTAAGCTTCACAATAATAAGCTCAAAAAAGGCCTTGAGGCTTTAAGGCAAAAGTACCCTCATGCCAAAATTATGTATGCTGATTATTACAGTTCTGCCATGCAATTCTTCAACTCACCTTCTAAATACGGTAACTACGACTTCAGTATTGTTTCCTATGGATATTGGTTCAATTAATTTGAACCGTTTGTTCTATATGTGGTTTTTTTCTTTCATAATAGGTTTCACTGGAAGTGTCCTAAAGGCATGTTGTGGAGGAATAGATGGAAGATACAACGCGAAACCAAATGTTCTGTGTGGAGGAAAAGGTTCAACGACATGCAATGACCCATCAACGTATGCAAATTGGGATGGAATTCACCTAACCGAGGCAGCTTACCATCACATTGCGAATGGTCTAATCTCTGGCCGTTTCATGTCACCTACTTATAATTAATATATAACAGTTCATTAACTTATGAAGTTTTTTATGACCGGTCCTGATTTATATACATTTCATTAGAGTCATGAGATTGAAACTCTTTTATGTAACGGATTAAATAAATATATTGATTTCATTCTCTTCTCTTTCAAATTTTTTGCCACCAAAAGAACATGAGAAATCTAACAACTTAGTTTGAACTAACAACTACACCACACCAACTTGTACAAATTTGATGCCATTTACTTCTTTACTACAAATTTAATATTCTCTCTGATTTTCAACCATGAGGTGTCAATATGAGTTGTGATGCCACCTGTATCAATTCTACATCCTTCCTCAAATTCTCTATAAACTCTAAAGCTTATAATCGAGTCTAGGTCTGGGCATAATACCCGATACCCGAACCCGAACCCGAACCCGACCCGAAGTAAAGAGTTCGGATCGGGTATGGGTGTACTAAAATACCCGATCGGGTAGATATTTTTTACTCATCGGATACCCGTACTCGATCGGATATACCCGAACAACCCGAACCACCTGAACTCCACCCAAAGTAATCCAAACTTGTATAAAACTTAAATGGTTTAGTTTTTCTTATTTTCATTTTCATATATGTTAATTGTCATATGTTAATTTAGTTATATTATATAATTTTTATTTAAAATATTTTGTTATTTAATGTTAAATGTTTCATAAATTCAAGAACAAATGAAGAAATAAATTTTGTGTTTTTGTTTGGTGATTTGAATTTTATGGGTTTATTTTGATATTCTATCTAGTTTTAATAAATTTGGGTTGATTTCAAAAAAAAATAGTGAATATATATGAATATATATTAGTTTTTTAAGTTTAGTTCAAAAATTATTTGAGTTCGGGTATACCCGAAAATACCCGAATCCGATGGATGTTTACCTGAACCCGACCCAAAATTCTAAAATACCCGATCGGGTCCTATATCTCTACACCCGAACACCCGAAATACCCGACCCGAACCCGATCGGATACCCGAACGCCCAGCCCTAATCGAGTCTTTTAAGCAAATAAAAAAAAAATTGAATTATATCTTCTTTAAACTTACCTTTGTTTTGGTTTCTGATCACATTTTCTTCATTTACAAATTCAAATACACGACTAAGTGGAATCAAATCATGTTTATAACACGATGGTACCACAAATACAAATCTGTCGATATTGAAGCAACTTGAAAACTAATCTTATTGATAATTAGAATTTAATTTCATCTTTTGACTGCACTATAGTAGAAAAACAATGATTATCAAGATCCATAATGAGCCATCTTAAAGAATTACTCTATGGTCACGTCACGTGGTTCATAAATATGACTTTTACAGATCTACAGCTGCACCATCATCGTCATCATCATCATCATCATCATCAAAATCACCGTCTTCCCAGTCGAGGTCAAACGAATTAGCAGCTTTCTTAAGCTCAGTTAAACCGGTAAGATCTTCCAAGTATGTAGGATGGTTGATAGCTTCAAGAATGAAACTGTTTCCTCTCTTTCGATACTCCGATATTACCTGAAGTTAAACGTTCATAATAAGATTTGCAAGCTCGATTTTGTTAGAAAGTTTTCACGTGAGAAACTTACAGTTTCAGAACAAGCTGTACAACTGTTGGAAGCTTGGCCAAGTAGGGTGATCTGCGAGAACTGAGAAACTGAACCTCGAATCTGATGAGGTAATATCCCGAGAGGCGAATCATCAATGTTTCCTCCATTACTTGAACTCGAATTGTCGCCTTTTGCATAGATACTGTAAAAAAAAAGGAAACATATCATGTAAGAAAAGATAAGCAGTGTGGATTGAATATTCAATGGAAGCGATTTTTGGAAAGACTTACCCAAGTGGATGTTGTAGGACTCCAACTAAAAGTTCAACGGCAAGAGCTCCTGCTATAGGAGCTAGACCCGGGCGTGTAACAGTGCATTGTTGGTCTAGAGTTCGATCAGTCATCGACTACGAATACAAGAAAACAAAACGGATCATATCGAATCAGGGCTAAACCGGAGGTAACATGAAACATAACAAGAAAAACCGAAAAAGGCTTTAGAGAATTACATCCTGAGGAGCAACCACATCGTTGCAGAAGTAACAACCAAGTCTCTGTCTATGTGTCTTGTTCATGTCAAGATTCTGCATATCATCAGATAGGGAGGCGGGACCAGCGCCATGGCGCATTACCATGTAGCTGTCGAAACCTAAAGCCGCGTTTATTGCGATCTGAAATTCAAATCAAACAACAATGATGTATTAAGCAGATTGTTATACTTTTTATAACCATAAAGAAAGAAAACTGAGTTAATTACCTTATTGGCATTCGCACAAAGAAGAGAAGGTAACCATCGGCTTTCTCTTGTATCGGTTAACAAGAACACCGCATCATGAGACTCAATCAACTTGCTGAGACGTTTACAATCACTGAGTACAGAATCTTCTTCTTGGCTAGAAATAGGATGTCCGGGCATCGGTATAGCCATAACAACTCCACTAGATTCCATTGCTGGAAATATCTGTTTAAGGCTTTTAACAGCAGCAACAGCTTTAAACTCGCCACGACCGATACAATCTTCAAAGGTGTAGAGAGATTGCCTGACTGGATTAGACATAGCTACTTTGCCATAGTCAACAAAGGTGATATTGCGGATTCCCCAACCCTAAAAACAAAAAGACCAACAAGTTCTTGACTTAATCAGTGAGTTTGTAAGATTGTTTAATCTCGCATTCTCTTATATACGTACCATAAGAGTACGAGCAACTTGGCAACCCAATGTACCAGCTCCAAGAAGAAGGCATTTAACAGAGGACAAAACATTTAAGTTAAGAGACGGTAACGCTCGCCATCTCATTAACTTTAAGTTTAAATCGACAGCCGAAACAGCCAACCTGCGACATGACATGAATCCATTTCTCCAATCAGATTATACCCACCTAGTTGACTAAATCATTGACACAAAGCAACCATACCTTGTTGGATCCATGGAATTAGCAAGGCTAATAGATCGGGGTACTCGTTTCCCTTTGTTAAGCTCCCAACCTACTGCATTAGGTACAGTCTCAGCTGCTTTACCTGATGAAACTGTAACTGAGGCTTGACCAACAAGGGAAAGATTCAAGTCAGCGAAACCACGACTTTCTCTGTAGCAAAAGAACCAAACTGTCTCGAGGTTCCATCTTGAGTGAATGAGTGCTAGGTAATTTCGAAGCGGCCAACCAGGATTACTAGGAAGGTGACATGGGTCATAGAAACCGAAGAGCATCTGCAGAAAGAGAGATAGATAAAGGTGAATTCTTTTTCCCGGTTTCTAACATATATGAAAGAGTTAGTTACACAATACCTTCTGATGGTCACCTTGACAGGCTTCATAGTCTTTCAGATGTCTAATACTAGCTTTTGAATCAGACGAAACCAAAACCAAAAAGAATGGAACATCTACAGGGAGAAGTAACAAACGTTTACACCTACCACTCATTGAATTTTAATCAAAAACAATAATAGAACAAGAATATTGAGTACCAGTAGTTAAATACGAGTCACGCCAATCATTACAAGCAGCGGATACTGATTCTGCTTCTTCAGAACTAAAATACTCAGAAGCTGGCTTTATTTCTATTAACCTTGCAGGAGGATCAAGTACAAGTGCAGGAAACGCAAACCAATAACGAAAGTTCCATTTCTTAAGATCAGCAAAGGAGATTACAAGAAATCTTGATAACACAGCACAATCCTCAAGAGCTTTTCCTGATTGAATATCTTCCCAGATCTAAAAATCACCAACAAAATTGTTAGACAAGAACTGGTAAAAACCATTTCAGAGATTTAAGTTTTATATTACCTTGTTTGCTTCTGCTTTCAACAAACTTTGTTTATCAAGTTTATTGAAGCTTTCAACGGTATTGGTGTTATATAGAATCCCAGGAACAGGACACTTATTCCTATTTCCATGACTACTACTAGCAATCAAAGATTGTTCATCTGAAGGTAATGATTCTGAAAGCAGTGTCAAATGATTTGAGACTTGTGCATGTGAACATGGTGCATAGAAACCTGCAAATTTTAATTCCAGCAAAAAAAAAACCCATCAAATCTGAAATCATCATTTCAAATTACAAAAAATCCTAATTCTGAGTGTTCTCAACTAAGAAAAACAGAGGATTCTAAAGTTTTCAACTTTTTTTTTTTGGTTTCTCTATGAGAACTCACCCAGATATTAATTCATGTGAATGCATCGAATTTTAAAGTTCAGACATTAAATACACATCAAAATAAGAAATCATCCATTCAAAATAACAACAAATTCTAAATCTCACTTAACGAAGAAAACAGAGGATTTTCTAAAGTTAACAACTTTTTGCTTTGGTTTCTCTAACCCAACAAGATCATGAAAACTTGCCCATATATTTAATCAATGTGAATTCATATAATATAACGAATATTGCATTAAATTCGATTTCTTTGGTAATTTACCAGTGATGTTAACTGGAGAATCGTCGATTCCGAGTTTGTCGAGTTTCAAAGAGGAGAAGCTATGCCAGAAACCTTCGTCGACGGAACTGTTTAATGGAGCGAATTGAAGTATGATTTGTGGTGTTTCGTTCTCAGCCATGGCCGATCTTATTTCTCTGTTGATTGCAATTTCTCAGAGAGTCAAATTATTGTAAGAAATAAAAAATAAAAAAAAAGATGACGACGGAGAGATAGAGGAGTCGTGCAAGGAACATGGTCAAATTCGGGTCGGGTCGGGTTGGTTTCAAATCAAAGTAAACCGGATTTTAAAACAGAAAAATTCTGTAATTTGATTGTTTGAAGCATATATGTTTACAGCTAACCTTTGTAAGTTAATAATATTAGGATTAGTATATTTTATAAAATTTTATTAATTTATATAAATGATAATTGGATCAAAATATTAATTTATAGAGTTATTAATAGTAATAGAATTCCACCAAATAATTTAGAACTGTTTTTTTTCTTGAAATATCAATGAAACCAATTTCAATAGTTATAACTATACAATATATACAAAGTTCTGAGCATATATGCCAAATATAAATCTAGTATGTAAGATTCATTTCTTTTAAGCAATGAACGAAAATGTTTTTCACTGCAAACGTATCCACCGTTACAGCATTCAATTTTCTTAAAACATATCAAACATTCTTTTACTCTAAAATTTGCAAATTTTCTTGGTGGAGTTCTATTATATATATATATATATATATATGCTTCAGTTTACCACTAGCTAATATTTTCAAAATTTATAGACTTGGATTTGAAAGAAATACTTCTAAATTTATCAATATTTTGCACCACATAATTAAGCTTACAATTTCACTAAAAACATACAACAGTTTAAAATCTAAATAATAAACAACATTTTTAGACATAGCCAATTCAAATTATGTTTTGACATAAATGACACACACACAACCGGATACTAAACCAGTTATGAATTCATACAGTTGGGTAAGAAGCTTTCATGGCAAGACCACACCTTCCTTGTTTATCTTTGATATCTTTTTGAATCCTCATATAACCACTTTCACCCCATTTTGTTCCCCAAGAATTCTTGATGATCCAATATTTTGATCCGTTTGTAGATTCACCGTATCCAATCGCAGTCACAGCATGATCAAGATACGTCGTGCACTCTCCAGTGAACACACCGGAAGAATAGAATTGAAAATCAAAACCACCTCCTTCAATTCCAATGCTAACCGGTTGGTGTGCCACTGCTTTCATCAATGCATTCTCGTCGTTAACCGGAACATCCTCATAACCTATGATGTTTGAAAGTACAACAAATTAGTAAGACTCGATCAAAATAAACGTATATGCATGGATAATATTCCTCGAATATTTAGGCTGGCCGGCTCTAACTCTAAGATAAGGGTTCATAGGCAATACAAAAACGGGTCCGTATAATAAAACGGGGTACTATACTTTTATTCTATTTTTATTTAATTTTACTTTTAATCTTAATTAATATAAATTATACAAAGAAATGTGTAATATGTTCTATTATTGGAATACACAAAAATGTTTTTGCTATGTATAAATATTTTTTTGTTTTTATTTGATAGGATACACTTATATTGTAAATTGGCTAATTGTCTCCCTTTCTAAAAATGTTGTAACAGTATTTTAACACACACAAACAAAAAAGACCAAAAATAGAAACTCCCACAAACATGGAGGCCATAGGCCCATAACCAAATGTTTCATATTCCAACGCTCAGATCTAGCCATGTATTAAGGTATTTGGTTTGGTTTAGTTTGGGTTCTTTTCGGTTTTGATATGATCGAATTCAGTTTATTTTATTAATATATATCTGTCACGCTCCTTAATTAATTTAAAGTGAAACCTGTGATAGAAGTTGCTTTTGGATTGGTCTTTTTGGAATTGCAAGTAGCGTCTTCGCCTTTATACGGGTAGTTTGATTCAGTTGTCAAACCGCCAGTGGCCATTATGTGCTCAAACGCAGTATCCATCAAACCGCCTTCGCAACCATAATCGTTTGTGTCGCAGTCGACAAGCTGTTGTTCAGACAAAGAGATAAGTTTTCCTTTCTTTATTTGTGTTGCTCCTTCAATAGCCGCAACCGCTGAAAACGCCCAACAACATCCTACACAAAAATATGGTTATTTAATTATGTATGTATCTAAAATATGTATATAAAACTTTTATGAACTATATGGTTATTCAATTCAGTAAGTTATATTTAAATGTTGGTTTTCTCGATGTGTTTTCTTTTGTTTATTGTACTACTTTCTTTTATAAATTCATGAATTTACGTCAAAACTGTTAAATCACTGTTTTCACCAAAATTTTAAAATCATTGGTTTTATCAAAATCGCAGAATAATATTTTCCATTAAAACAACTAAATAGGCGCTTATAATATCATTTCGAAAAGTCTCATAAAATCACATGGCAATAAGGATAGAACATAAATCTTTTCTTGGAGTCTGTAGGAAACTGGTCACTTATTTAGCTAATGAGCAAGTCGATTAAATCTATAAAATTTTATAGACATGCAAAACATGATAACATTGCGTGCAATATTTAGATTTTGGATCATTAAATTAATTGGATTAAACTAATTGCATTTCGGTTTTAATTTAAAAAAAAATTGTTGGTTCAATTCGGTCTAATTTATAAATAAATGAATACAGATTTGAATTATACCGCAACTGCCTTGGTTCTTGATAGGGGTCACAGCTCCTTTGTTCCTCCAGTCAAAAGAAATCGGCAACGCACCAGAAGAAACGTTTTGGTACCTAAATAGTGTCGTTTTAGCTTTTATTTGGTTAGACAACACCGAGTCTCCTTTGTAACCAGTGTACATAGAACGGAACTCATCATTTGTTAAATCAGCAAACTGATTCACCGCAAGTTTAAACGTTCTTCCAGCGGGAAGGTTGTTTAAACGTTCAATGCGTTCGACGTTGCGTTTGAACACAACGTAACGATTGTTTTTCTCTTTCACGTCTATGTAGACACGACCGTGCTTGGCCATCCACTCATCGTGCCTCTTTTGCATGATGAGTTCATTGTCAAATGGACGTGAAAAAGTGATGGAAAAACAGATCGACGAAACTAGAGAGACTATGAGAAGGATTTGTAAGTGTTTAAGAGCCATTGTTTTAGAATGATTTAGAGGATTTTGATACTATTTGGTTACTGATGAGGTCGGGGTTTTATAATGAAAAAAGTTTGATGGTATTGCCCTATTGGTAATGTATTCACATGAAGTTGATTGATCCAAAGTATTTCTACTTTACAAGTTATGATCTTATTCATGTGAACACTGAACATAACTAACTGATGGTTTATGTTGAGCATGTTACGTAGAGTTTCTTTTCCTATGTCAAATTGAAGTCAAGTCTTTTTGACTTCATGACTTTTGTCGGGTTTAAACATTTAGTTGCGGGTTTAGTTTGTAAACAAATACATTTGAAAACTATAACGTTCGGACCAATTAAAATTCCATCTCTCTAAAACTTGTGCTGCACTATATTACTGGTCATCACTAATCATAGAATTTTGATGCGTTGATATTTTGCATAACATTCTCGTTCGTTTGAGTGTTTATAAATTTATGTATATATAGTTTCTCTGTTTTTATTAGAATTTAGAATCATACTTTTTCTATAAATAACGGCCAGGAGCAGAGCTTTTACAATTAGAAATTAAAGACAAGTATAATTTATTGTAACATCATTTTTTTGGGGATAAATTTTCTCAATTAAATTATTTTTACTTTTCCCTCAGAAACTGGAATCTGCATATTTCTTCCATCTCAATTTTGCAAACGACTTTTTTCAACTAGAAAAAACATAATTTTCGATTTTATTTTAACTGAACTAAAATCCTTGAGTCTATACGTAGACCAGTACGTACTACGTAGATTACCTTTAAATTTTAATGCATCAAAATCATTAATTTCATCAAAATCAATAACATTTAATGGAATATTTTTTGTCGTTTCATTAAATAATTTGAATTCAAAAGATTCCATTCATTCACAAAGAGAACCATTCGTGCAAGTTAAAAGCTTACAAAGGAAAAAAGGTTCGACAGATTTAACAAATTCGATCAAATCATAGTCACTCACAACAAGTAAACTTCATTACGCTAAGTATCCTTTTGTAGATAATCTAAATGACTTGCTAAGAAATTCCTGTTCAATGATGTTTACCACCAATTTCATCAATTTGAAACTCTATAAAATTTTCAATACTCTCCTTAAAATGTAGGGAAATATAACTGTAGTTAGGATCTTAGGGATACGAAAAGAAAAAATGAATAGTCATTAATTAGGCGATAAGAGTGATACGTACGGAATTGCATTTTGGACTTAAATCCAACTTATATTTTGCTGAAGTGAGCATTACGTCTAAATTCTAAACGATTAAATTGAAATTGACAAATTATTGAATACTTACAAATAAAATGAAATTGTTTTACTATGTTGATATGCTTATTGTCTTACAAAAAATAATTATCATCTACTACTATATTACATTTATGTATACTTATGTAAATATTAGTCTATATATATTATAAATGTAGAAACAAATTATAATAATCATCGACAAACTTACCAAAATATTAATATTAATATCATCAAGTGTATATATAAATTAATTGGCAAATTGAAAAGGATATATAAAAGAGAGCTACAAGCCTACAACAAAAGAAAGAAAAATGCACGATAGGAGAAAGGATACGATACTGGATTAAAAAAAAAAAATGGATTACAAAATCGAAAGAGTAAAAAGTACCATAACTCTTGCTTAAGTCTTTAGAGAATCGAATTGTATCTCTTCATGTTATATGCGAGTAGGAAATTATATATTAGTAAAAATTCAAAGTTCTCACATACATATGTGGAAATATATTATAGCCTATTAGATATAGAGTATAGTTCTCTCAAAGATATACCAAGGATTTATCTGATCCAAGTTTTGATCAGAGAGCTAACAGTTGGTTGAAAAAGTTTTATTCGTATGAGCACTTATTGGTAGATGGTCTTGCCCAACAAATTACTTAATTAAGCAATTGTATGATCAAGCCCAGATACTCCTATATATAATAGAACCGGTCCATATATCGACAAAAAGAAGCAATTGTGATAATATATATAGATATATATTCGTTTAAACTAATTATATTTGGCGCTAAGAATTGGTCTACGTTACATAGCGTAATTAAGTTGTTGCACGACTGTTTACCTTCATCTTCTTGTTTGGTAGGCAGGATTGACACTGTATTTTTTAAGACCACATGAAGAAAAAAACAATGAAGGCTAGTTTTATGAGTAAAAAAATTGTAACGTTGCTGGAGGATCGAATTAGTCACAGTAGTAATAACAATTTATGGAATATAAACATCTGTTAAAACATATAAATCAATTTGAGGCCGTTAAACTCATGTTTGGCTCGCTTGGCCTCAAAACGGTTCCTGATGGCAAGTTCTCAGATGAAAGATATATTTAAATGGAGACTTTCTAATCTGTGTTATGACTAATCGGATCAATAGAAAAATATTCAAAATAATTTATAATCAATTAACAAGTTTCGTATACAAAAGAAAAAATAAATAAATAAGAATCTTAGAATTTTTTCCCCCAATTGTTTGACCGTATAATAGTTACGGTTTCTTCTAGTTTTAAGACAACACACCAAAGAGAGAAAAAAGGGTAGTCAAAAATAAATTTAGAAAGCAATGCTATAATTAAGCTAAAATGAACTAATATTCTTATACTCAAAACGTATTGAAACTAATTTTTTTTTAATTTAACAATCAACGATTTTACTCTTTTTGTTTCAATCTAAAAATAACAATCGAGTGTCTATTATAAAACCAAACTCGGTGCGCCACGAGAATAGTTGTCCTCTTCTCAAACATATATCAACTTATTGTTTGAATATAAACTAGATATCAAAAAGAAGAGAAGACCAAAAAAAAAACCAAAAATCTCTAATTAAAATGGCATCCAAAGCCATCTTCTTCTCTTTCTTTGTCGTCTCCGCCGTGTGTTTGACCTCTCTCGCCGGTTTGGCCGCAGCTGATGCTGACGACTTTGATCGTTTCCAGATTCAGGGATCGGTTTACTGCGACACTTGCCGTGTCCAATTCATTACCCGTCTCAGTAAATTCCTTGAAGGTATATACACAAACACCACATTCTTGTATAAGTGCATGCAGAACGTTTTTAATATGTGAAACTGGTGCATTTGAATAGGAACCAGATATTAAAATAAATAAAAATCTATCAGAATTTACCAACCAATTTTCCTTACTACATCAAATTTACGTTTAATAAAATTATTTCCACATAACTCTAAATTTTGTGATCACTATCTTGCATTTTGGAGTTTTGGAGGGATGCATTCAATGTATTATACAATATCTCTATCATTTAGAATTTTACCACAAAAAACATTGATTTAGAGTCATTCAATCACTAAATTTAGACTTTGTTTAATTCAAATTAATTTGCGTTAAAAAAAAATTAATGGTTGATTTGATCTTAAGTTCTAAACTTTAGTGCTAGTGATTGGTTCCTCAACTATTATTAGTCATGCAAGAAAATCGACTCAGAACCGAAATTAATAGAGAAAAGCTTTAGAAGCGAACCAAGGAAATTAATATATTAGTCTTTAGGCTATATTTTTCAAGTAACTCGTACATAGGTTTATAAAATTTATATCAACTAGACATGAAGCGAATCTATCATTTAACGTATTCAAATAATTCCTTTTAATATATTTTATTTTAACATTTTTGTGTGTGTTTTGTGAAGGTGCGAAAGTGAAGCTGGAGTGCAGGAGCAGAACAAACGGAACCATTGCGTTGACCAAAGAAGCTGTTACTGACAAAACAGGAAGCTACAGGATGGAAGTAACCGGAGACCACGAGGAAGAAGTTTGCGAACTTATGTTGGTTCAATCACCAGACAGTGGTTGCAGTGATGTCAGCAAAGAGGCTTACCTTCGTAACGCCGCTAAGATCAGTTTGACAGCTAATGACGGAATCGTCTCTCACGAGACACGTATCGTTAACCCTCTTGGTTTCATGGTTAAGACTCCGTTAGCTGACTGTCCTGCTGCTTTCAAGGAACTCGGAATTGTCCCTGATGTCACCTTCTAAGCAAAAAGAAGAAAAACAAACAACACATTATGATGTGAGAGATTTTCGATTTGCTTAATTTTTATCAAGTTTTATTATTGTTATAATTATTATAAATTAATATCATCATTAATTAAATTATTAATGTTGATTTTTCGCGTTTTTGTTTATTTTGATTTGAGAATTGATGATACTTTGTTGTTCTATAGTAAAAAGAATGTCATTTGGTTATATTACTTATATATACTATTGAGGAAATTAACAAGATGTTAAATCAGCAAATAGTAGAGGTTTTATTGTTTGCAAATTGGATTATAGATCTAAACCAAACTTTAGAAGGAAAAAATGCAATTTGGTTGTATAGAATTGAGGAAATAATCAAATATTACAAAGTAACATATACATTAAATAGAAGCTTATTGCTGTCAAGAACTTGTAACATAATTGTTTGTGCTAATATTGTTTTTGCATCGTCATTTAGATTAAAATTCGTATAATTCATATTGTAACAAAAAAAAAATACGTTTCTTAAACAATAAAAGAAGAAAAATGCTTTGATTTTAGATATCAAATTTGATCGTTAAACAGGGAAGGCTAAAGTAGGTTCTTAGAACGTGTTTTTTTATATGTTTTTTATGTCTAGTATTTTATCGGTTTGTCCTAATATATTTTTCTATTGATAAATGTATTTTTTGACAGAAATTTATATTGAAAATTGTATTTTTGACAAAAAAAAAATATATTGATAATTTTCATTGGTTTCCTTTTGTCCAAATAATTTTTCTAACCTAAACATGAGTATGAGCCTAAATAGGGCTTAACATTTCTCGATCCGATAGTTTGCTTTTTGTCCCAGTCTCTCGTTTCTTCTGAGTTTTGGCTTTTGGTTTGCCAGTTTCTTACAACATTGAAGACCTCCAATTTGTTTTTTTGTATTTTTTTTATAGTCGCATTTTAGCTAGGAGAATGTAATGTTAACATAACTGTATATGATTACCGACGTTTTTTACCCAGTAGTACAAATTTACATGTCTTTAGTTTTTTCATTTTCAATCAATAGATCGAAGACATTTTCAAAATTTTGTATTTAAAATAATGGGGGCTCTCAAAAAAATAATACTACTAATAATAATAATAATAATAGGGGTAGAATAAAAACAAGACAGTCCACCTATTTTAAGTATAAAACTATAAAAGTATTCAAATAGAGATGGTGCATAAGCATAAGAAACTAATTACAAAATAATTTCATGAGTATGATCCCAGGTGAAACATATGGACCCATGTCCCACGTGAGTGGACTATTTTTTTCTTACGAAACTTTGGTACATAGTGGATGATTCTATCGATGTAGCAGACTGAAAAGTATATGGAAATAAATAGATATCGCCCCCACTCAAGGTCTTCTCTTACGTATCTTGTCCAAATTATAAAAAGCTGCCAGGGTTTTTTTCCCATCGGATTCTAGTTCACCGATCACCGTAACAATCTGATATGTCACCGTCGGCCAAGTTTTTCCCGACAAAGGTGAACGTACCTCCATGTTTTAGCATATAGTATAACTTTTTAACATATATGTGTTTTTTTTTTCTAACTAATGTGCTTATATTTTCAATCCTTCTTTCGGGCCCTTTCTTGATATTCCATAACGGAGCTCATACCGTCAAACGCAGAACATGGGTTTTAATATTTCTGGAGACCTATATCCTCAAAAATATTTGCAGTCCCATAAATATAGAAAATAAATTTTTTTTTTTATATTTCTATAAAATATACATAATTTTGGAGGGATTTCTAAAAAAAGTTCAAGAATGTTGCATTTAGTTTCTCTATAGGTTTATATATATATATATAAGTTTAATATATATATAAGTTATATATATTAATATACGTTTAATATAAGTTTTATTAATTACTCTTAGAGCACTTTCATTCATAAAAATGGGAGTGTTTTATTTATTGTTATAATTAAATTAAAGATATTTTACATAGAAATGTCTTTAAAACATAAAAAGTACTATTGGTTAAAGATATTTGTGATGGGATTGTATGATGAGTATGATCTTAGATCTAGGGTCTTTATATACATATATTTATTTATAAAGAGTTTCCACTGGAATTAATTATATTATATTTATTATTTTCCCTTCCTTTTTTGGTGAGGCTTATAGAAAAACACGTAGGTCAAATAGTGGAAATCATGATCATTTTGTGATTCGTCCACTATAAGACAACTAATATATGCTTAATTAATCATTCATTTGACAAAACGATATGTTTCTTATAGAGTCCCGGGAACATCTGATAAAATGTAACCATAAAGACAAAATTAGCATGGCCTTACGCAAGAATTGCACGCACAAATCGAGAATTTATATGTTTATGGATCACTTCTTAACAAGGAACCTAATCTACTTTTCTAGACTACATATGATATATAGCTATTAGAATTCCCGAGGTAGCTTAGTAGATTGATATTTTGTCGATTTATTTTGCTAAATATAGATTGTAGATATTTCGTCGATTTATTGATGTTTCTGCTACAATATAGAAGATGGCCTGACTATGAAGACAACGATGTCATAAGCTAAATTATTGTAATTATTAAAATAATGATTTAGATAAGGTATTATAAAGTTATATACAGTATAGTTGGCTTTGGCAATATATATATATACGTATTAATTCAACAACAGCCAATAATTAAGACAAGCAAGTTGATTAATTAATTAGCAAGTCATTATACGAATTAAGAAGTAAGAACTTGTAAAAATAAGCATAATACAACGAGGGGTTTACGTTTCTAGTCCTACATAAATAACCTTAAAAAAATTATTTTGTGAACAACATACCATGCTTTATCCGGAATTGAATCTAGATCATAACAATATGACAACATTATACAAACAATTATATTATATGCTTGATCAGTTTAAAATAATCATTATTAAATATTTCAAATTTAGATATATATATATATAATAGTACATCCCTGACCCAAAATGTTAAATAAATAATTAAAATCAAACTACCAAAATTGATAAAGAGAGAAAAACACCTTCTCGTGGGTCTACTAGTGACAGGTCGCCTCAATCGTCAATTGTTGTAGCCCCACTCAATACGATAAATACTATTTTATATTCTCTAAAATTTCTTTTCATTTGTATAATAAATATTATTTTGTATAATACATATAACCTGAAATTGAGTAGTTCAGGCCACCAGCACGGATTACGTTTTATCTGAGTTTTATATTGTTTAACGCTGATAGATCAGCATTAAATACTTTAAACAATATTTAGATTTTTTTCTAAAATGTAGTTATTAGTTTAAACAATTTTCAGTTAAATTTTATTCTTTACCAGATGTTAAAATTTAAAATTTATTATTTTATTTACTATCTAAATTTTGATTCAGCCATCATAACTTTCTAAATACATAGTTAATAAATATATATATATATATATATGTATATACATACACGTGCACGTGTGAGAAAATCTCTAATTAAATAAGTTGTAACGCATGTAAGATTTTCTGTTAGATTACATTTACACCATATGTCAACATAAAATTAAATACCTCATATATAGATCACATACGTAAATAGTTTTAATTAACTGGATTACGATTTTTATTTATTAATTGATTAGATTCTAATAGGTGTCAAATGTTTGATCTTTTATCTAATTTTCGAACAAAACATTTTTTGACAAACTATTTCTTCACAAAACATAAGTTTCATTTAATATATATATATATCATATAAAAAAGTTGTCAGTTCAAAAAGTTTCCAAATTCTGGTATTAAATTCAATTTCGACATTTTCGAATTGATTTATATAAATAAATATATATATATATATGTAGGTCCACCTAGGTAAGTATGTCGGATTTTGAAATTAAGCATTCAAGATAAAATATGAGTTTTGATATATTCGCATGATATGATTGAAAACTAGTGAATATTTTCATCTTTTAAAAGATATAACTTAATCTACTTATTCTCTTTTTTTTTGTGAACATCTATTCATATATTCCCCTTAGCTTTTTCAAGATCTCTATTTTTCTTATTTCATTCGAACTGTTAACTCCAAAAATAATTTCATTTCATTTTTCCTTTCCTTTACTTTCCTCATCTACACCAAACTTTCCCTAATCATGTCCTCTCACAATCCGGCGAATCATCCTTGTTTCTCTTCCAATTCCGGCCACAATATTCCACAACCACTTCCACCACAACTTAGCCGCTACGAATCGCAGAAACTTCGAGACTGGAACACGTTCTTACAATACCTCAAAACCCTAAACCCACCTACATCAATCTCTCGATTCGACCACACACATGTACTAAGCTTCCTCAACTATTTAGACCAGTTCGGTAAAACCAAAGTCCATAACCAAGCTTGTGTCTTCTTTGGACAACCCGATCCACCATCTCCTTGCACCTGTCCTCTTCGGCAAGCTTGGGGAAGCCTAGATGCTTTGATCGGACGGTTAAGAGCTGCTTGTGATGAACACAGTGGTAGATCGGACGGTGGTAGATCATCCGATAATAACCCGTTTGGAAACGGGTCAATCCGGACCCATTTGAGGGAAGTGAGAGAGTCTCAAGCTAAGGCTCGTGGAATCCCGTATAGAAAGAAAAATAGACGGAAGAAGACCAAAAACGACGTCGTTGCCACTAAGAAGGATTTTTCAAATTCTTCGGTGTCATAATCATTAGTCCACTCGATCATCTATCTATATATAAGGTAATCAAACCTTATTTTTCCCATTTCCTCGATTTACATTACTAGATTTCACTCAATCGTTAGACTTCAATTCGATATTGAAAACAAAAATGACTTGGACCAGTTCTTTAAAAACCCTAGTGTTGACTGGTAACTTCTTGATTAAAAAAAAACCTAATATGAGAAATTATGCTGCTCTTCTTTTATCTTTCGTAACGGTTCCTTGGCATTAGTAAATTTACTATTCCCAATGATTATTAAGATAACTTTATTTCTATCCCCCCCAAAAAAGTTATTTCTATTCTCTAATTTTTATATAATACAATTTTGGAGTCTTTCTTGTTTTAAAGTATGAGGATACAATCTAATGGTTTGTATTATTGTTATCACTGTAAACCCGGTACTATAATACTTGTGTATTTGTTAAATGAAAAAAAAAAAGAAGAAGACAAAGGTGGTAATAACTTTAAGCCTAATCTTGACCCTAGACATTAAGCTAGTTCCTATATATGTTATGTTCTTATAGAGCTTAACTTTTATTTAAACAGAACTTAAGCACAATTATCCGTATGTTCCTTAACTAGGCCATCGATCGTATACTATATGTTATATAGGTCTGGTAATTATTGGTAGAATACTTGTAGCTAGCTTTAAATAGGGTATAACGACTAATGTTTTTATTTTCATACTTTAGCGTTTATGATATTACGGGGCTACTGGCTAATAGGTAAGCTGCTGAAAAAGAGAAAGGTATGAAACTTCTGTTGTCAACTTAAATGAAAGGAAAATTCGAGAACTTTGTACTTAATATTATACAGTGATGATCAATTGCATGTGAACAATCAACTTTGGTTATCTGTCTTAGACTTTCATATCATCCAAGATGAACTTGTTGAAAAAAGTTACTTGAGATTTTGATAAACCATATCTAATTAGATGATACGAAATACGCGCGTAGTAATAATAGAAAAAAGATTTAAATCCTTTGTGTTTAACAAAACAACCAAATACCTATCATATAGGAAGTTAGTTGGGCTGCATAAAGCAACATAATTTTTGTGTCACATATATATATATATATATAAAATATACTAGTAAAATGTTGAACCTTACTTCTCTTAGAAGAAAAAATTTACACAAATCATTTCACTACAAAAATTTTTTAGTAATATTGATGCACTCTAAACATTAATATATTTTGGTTCCTAAAACTTTTGATTTATAAATTTTACTTCAGAGTCGGGCCTAAAGTTAGTGATGGTTCTAATATGTAATTTTATAAAAATAAAGAAAACAATTAAGAGGCATATATGAGGGAATTGAACTGGTGTTATATAACGAGGCCAAATACGTAGTTTTTTTGTCAAATTATCTTTAAAAGCTTGATAAAAGCATAGCAATTAGTTTAAATATATGGTGTCAATTGGCAACTGCCTCCTCCAACAGGAAGCAATAGATCCTAATAGGATTTTTTCACCATGATAGAAGACTTTGGTCATATTTATACACACGTTATTACGTTAATTAACATGGCCTGATAAATATGTCAATGTAGCTTAAATTTGAGCTGAATAGAGTTTTCGTATGGTAGCCTTAAAACACAGCTAGCTGGTTTAATAATAATGTTTGATTCGGTTACATACATTTTTAACATATCTAATAAGTATCATGAATCACTTTTTGATTACGTAAAAGCTTAATAAACTGTTATGAATGATAGAAAATATCAGAATCATAGTCTCGATGCTTTTTTAAATTTTCTTCTTTTTTGGACAGATATATCAAAAGAATATCAAGATGGCTAAAAAATGAAGAAGAAACACAGCCTCCAATTTCTTGGACACAATTTTCATGTCATGAAGTAATCATGCCCGATTAAATAAACTTAAATAGGAGCCCATTTCTAAACTCTTTTCAAATGTATTAATATAAGACAAATATATTAGTACGATTGTATAGTTTTATCCATATAAGCTCATGTATGGAGAAGTACTTTGTCACCAAAAAAAAGGGTGTTTAACCGGCTTTTTCCAAATAGAGTTTTTGGTTTAAAAATATTTAAAACCCATTGAAAATGCTCTAAGAATCAAATCAAAAAAACAAAAAACTGATTTGGCAAGTTGACTTGACTTGGTCAACTATTTGGTTTTCATTTATTTTATTGTTTCTTACTTTCTTTGTTAATTTATTAAGGATAATTAAAAACTCTAAGATTATCTCCATCTTTATTTTTTTAAATGAGTGTTTTGTATATATTAAATAACATAAAAGTTAAAGGTAATGAGTCTTGAGCGTCTTGACACTTATCTCAATTTAAAAAAAAAAATATATTTTTATTTTTATATTTTAAAATAAAATTAAATTTAAAGACACCTACAAGTGGTCTAGTGAAATGTGAAGAAGATAATTAGAGTAAAGCAAACTTAAGGAAATTATAATGAGTTAAGATAATTAATTCTGGTTCATTAAATGAATGTTTTTATTTGTGATGGATTTTACTGGTTGGTTCAATTAAGGTTTTAATTTCCAAAACTATGCCGTCGGTTCAAGAAATGTTTTTCAAAAAGGATAACAGTTTTAAATATGTAGCATTCCGGTGTAGTTCAACGTACAACTTCTTCGATTCTATCACACTTGTTCCCTCTCTCAAAAAACCAGAGTGTAAATTAAAAGCAAAATTTAACCATAGTAATGGAAAATATCTTGTCATAATTAACTTGATCTCTAATCAATATTGAATGAACAAGTAAACGTCTATTTATTTTGGTTTTGGGTCACTATATATGTTTCCATTGTTATTTTATATTCAAAACAGTGAGAGACTTGACAATGTGAGATTGCGATTTTGATTCTCTAGCCAAGTCTAAATCGAAGTTTCTTTTGTCATTTGGTCGGTCTTGTATGTGTGCTCGATCGCTCGAGCTCGTAGACACAAGCATTGCCCCACGCTTAAATACGTAAATCGGTTTGTTTTCTTATATTGAAGCCCTGATTTTTGCCTGCTTAAATCGAAATTTAAATCCCACAATTTTTAAAAGGAGTATTTAAATTTGGATTTGACACACAAAACAAAATAATGGTTTTCAAAATTTTATGTTTTAGAAAGAACAAATAAATACAAGAAAGAGCAAAAAAAAAAAGATACAAACCGGAATTTTGATGATTACTTATTAGTGACGCTCCTCAAAAATAGTTATGATATATTAGCTTAAATGGTTCTAAAAGTGTAAGTTACGTGGACCTGTTTCTAAAATCTTGGATAAAAATTTATAATAATAATATTTTATTATATATTTATTAAATAATTAAAATTAGATTTTTGAAAAATACAAACCAGTAAAAAATGAAGACATATGTATGGGGAATCTCTCGATTTCTCTAAAATATTCTAACTTTCTTTCTCTAATTTTATTATTTATTATTTTCTTATTCTTTACTCACATATAACATCTCCAATAGAAGATTCTAAACTAATAAGGATTCTTAAAACAATAATTAAAAAAATGTTATAGAAAGGAATACGAGAAGTTTTTATTTAACCAATTTAAAAACCTATGAGTTCATAGTATTACGATAAGGAAAGTTTCCCTATTCGCTAAATATAAATGTAAATTATACTTATCTCTGTATTATAGTTTAGGAACTTGTACATATTAGCTAAGTTAAGAACCGAGTCATCCAACTAAACTCTTGTATAAATATAGAAGTTTGTGAATGAATAAAAGCAAGCCTGATTGGATAACTACTTCTACACCTAGACAAAAATCTCACTTTATGGTTTAATTATTTTAAAATTTAAAATTTAATTGAATAACTAAATTGTATTAAATATATTATTTTTTTATTGATGAAGTTGACCTTAAACACGCCCTCCCTCACATCACTGTTGTTATTTGTTTTTCCTCGCTCAACTATTTGTTTTTTGTTTGTTAAAAACTATTTATTCACAAAATAATATATATGTGTGATTGATAACTGATAAGTATGGTTCGTATGAAGGAAATCTACAACGTGGATCCATTAATTGTCACTAGTTTTACCACATGCCATGTCACTCACAAGCTTCCAAATTTAACCACATTACATTATTCAGTTTTCATTACATGTATGGTTCTTCAATTGTAATGTTGTTTACAAATTTAACATATGCAATCTTATTGGCTCGTTCATTTACGGTTGCAATTTCCATAGTTAAGTCTTCGTCTCAAATAATACATTATTTTGAAAAGGCAAAATAGTTTATATCGCTCACCCTCCCAAGTCTTTAAGTCCTAACAAAAGAATGAGTCTATTTTGGGCTTCATATGGCTTTATAAATCGTAGGCTCATTGGTTATATTCCTAAGTCTCCCATTCTAGATTACGTCCTCTGATCTTTTTTTAACAATATAAGTATGCGATAAATAAGTGTCATCCATATGAAGTGTCAACGAAATGTACAACGTGGATCCATTATTTACCACTAGCTACCATATTCCATGCCATAACCTTCCAAATGGAACCGCAATACATTTCTCAATAAAATTTCTTAGCTGTATTATTACTTTCATAATTTGGATAAAACAACAAAAACTAAAGTATTAATATTTTTCACTTCGGTCTTGTTCTATAGATATATCTCATATAAATACTCAAACTTGTCACTTCATGAAGATTTGAAGATATATTATTATACAAGAGAACAGTCAATACAAAGGAAAAAAACGTCAAATACCAACAAACACTAATAGAAACTTCACTAATGGAAACTTCTCAAGAATATAATCGGTGCGGTTCGACGCTATTACAAATCATTGATGCTCCATCATCTCTAGTATGATCAATAGTACTATATCGTTTTGATAACCCTCAAGCCTACAAACAGTTCGTGAAAACGTGCAATCTAAGCTCCGGTCTACCGGCGGTTTTCAGCAGAGAGAGAGATTAGATGAGCTAGACGATGAGTCTTACGTGATGTTGATTAGCTTTATTGGTGGGGATCATCGTTTGGTTAATTACCGGTCGAAAACTACGGCATTTCTGGCGGAGGAGGAGGAGAAGACGGTGGTGGTGGATGTGCCGGAAGGTAATTGTGAATTATACTATAGTTAGCTTTAATCTTAAGTCATTGGCTAAGCTCTCGGAGAAGATGGTGGCTCATCTAAAGTTGGACTCTTAAAACGTGGAATTTTTGTAGTTTTAAAATATTAAAAAGTTAAAAACCAGTATTTTATGAGGTTTAAAACAGCAATAAGTAAAAGTTTAAACCCGTATCTTATGACCGTTGTTGGACTTAGTATTTTAAGTAAATTACTAATAAGAGATAGTTATAACTATGTATAATTATTGTTTTCTTAATTATTAATAAACAGATTACTAATAAGAGATAGCTATGACCGTATTAGTATAAACAAATTTATTGTTTTCTTAATTATTATGTAAATCCCTTAAACTATAACTAAATTAAAACAGATGAAGAGTATATTTGTGGAGTCTATGTTATTTTAAGTTTATTCTTATGTTTCCGTTGTTTACTCTGCTGCACTGAAAATTATGTAACACTTTGAAAATTACTAAAATAAAGTTCAAGAAGTATATATTAAAGTATGTAAATTTGGTGTGGTATTTAGATTCTTTGGTGGACCCAGAGCTTTGGTATGAATAACAATTGGTATCCCACAATACGTCAATATCTAATAGAACTTGTCACGTGAAAGATTTTCCCTGTCCTTTACCAAAACTTTATGGGAAATTCTATAGATCAAATTAAGGGGTAGGCATTGTGGCTTGTTCATTCTTGTTTTTTTCTTTGCGTGTAACTAGTTACGCAAATAAAAACAGGAATTTGTTCAATGAGAAAGTTAATAACTAGGGATAACTGATCATACTAATTAACTGTAAAAAAATAGTGAAGGATTTACATTATTTTTAAAAGCTAATTTCAGGTTTTACAGTATATTACTTCCTCTTCCAATTTGTATTTGAAAGTTTTAAACACATACATAAGAAAAAGTAAAATTCTCTCTTTTATCTTTCATTAACACTCTAGATAAAAAAAAAATATTGGTATATAATGGAACATAGGGAGTAAAATACAAATTGTTCTTAACTTCTCTTTTTTGGTCAAAAGTAAAAAATCTATTAAATAATTTATAACTGTGTTGCGACTTTGAAGTAGATAACAATATATTTGTTACTAAATAAACACTTATGTTTATTTTAAATTAATTTTTAAAATCTATAAACTCTGATAATGCGGGAATAATTCATCTACCGTACTTTAGGTGTTTTACTAACCAAAAGATAATTAATCACTACACAACCCTAAATAATTCTGTGAGCGTGTTATTATTATTATTTTCTTATAACTTTTCTGTTTTTTTTTTCTTTTCTAGGTCAACATGTTGCTTGTAAGTTTTTGAGGAACTTGGACAAACAAACAAAAAACTAAGCAATAAACTTATAATTACAGCTCCAACTGAACAAACCATTTGTTCCCTGTAACTTTAAACAATTGAAATCATAAAAATTAGTAGTTGTTATTGGGATGAACTTAAACTTCCTAAAAAAAATTGTATTTACTCTTCATTTTTGTGTGTTTTATGTTAAAATGTTAAATCTATTTATATAAGATATATTTAAAAGCCACAAATAGAAAGATCAAAAGAAAACAGAAATGTTACAGTCGAATAAAAGCGAGAATTAACCGAACAGTTATATTTTAGTGTTTTAATAGAAAACCCATTTTAAAGTAAAAAAGAAATATCAAACCAATGGATTTTCTGTTTTTCTTATATGAACGTACAATCTTTTTTTTTTAGTACTCTATGATGATTTAACGTGTTAATAAGTTATAGTCCATCTAGAACAGTATTACATAAAATATATCAAATGTACATTTATGGTAGTATAACGCATGTAGTTTATACAAATTAAATTTATTGCTAATTTTGGTGATTTTCTATTCCGAACATAATTTGTTTACTATTTAAATAAATTTTAAATTTTATCCATATCATAAGTTTTCTCTTATGTTTATATCTATAAGCCTAATTAATAGTTAATAATATACTAGTGGGTATATCATTAGTTGGATAGTGTTTTCTTCTTATTATATTCCAGAAACTACATCTAAATATCCAAATGTATGAATTGGTGTGGATTCGAAGTTCCAAACAAATGTTAGATATGTAGGAAGACTTCTGATTTTTTTTTGCATATCACATGGACTACATTTCGTAAAATTTAAATATGTCTAAGCATGATTAATTTAAAAAGAAAAAAAAAAGAATAAACGATTTTCGGTAAGACGAAGTACCAATGTTTTCTGTTTAGAATTCAAAACGACTATTAAAACTTTGGTCCGCTTTTCTACATAAGAAACAAAAATGCCGCTGGTGAATTCAATGAACATTTACAGACACCTTTGAAAGTTTGGTAGTTAATAAATGATAATATTTAATTATTTGTTATCCTCTTCACCTTGTTTCGATGCATTTAAGGTCCACATTATTGCCTATCCAAAGGTACGTCTGGCTTCTTTGTGGGAATAGTTTTAGAAAAGCATAATGGATTTGTTATTGCTAATATATATTCATAATTTAAAACACTAGACCATAAGATATTGTTTTTATTCGAGCAAAAAAAAAAAGATACTGCCTTTTAATATCCTTACCTTTAAATTAGTAGTGTCCAAAAAAAAATAGCATACATCTTGATTTCTCTACAACATGAAAAAGCATAAGTTATCGGGTTATTTATAGTATCCGCTATATGTTTTTTTAGAAAACAACAAGAATATAATACATTAGCAAAAAAGTTATAAAAAGTAATTTAAAAATAACTATTGGACATAATTTGAGATGAATAATGCAGGGGGCTAAAAGAATGATCAAAAACGTTGCGTGGCCCCGAAAATGACGAGAGCATGTGTTACATTACTTATTACTATGAATTGTTCTTTCTCATCAAGAATGAAAACGACTTATATATTCTTATATTTAGGTTATCTATATTTGTCAGGCCTAAAATGCAATTATCTAGATGTAAGTAAACCTCACGTATGTACATTCGGCTCTGTATGTTGAAGAAAATTTGAAATATTGTCAAAACTTGAAGATATTTGTAATTTTCTGGATATGGATTTGTAAACTAAATTTTTTTTTTCATGATTTTCTATATTATTTTAATTTTACTATATTGTCTAAAGTGTCAAAAATTATACATGGAATATATCTTCCTATAGAACTTCGCTATGTGGAATCTGGATATTTATATTTGGAGTGCATTGGATAAAATTCCAATAGAAACTAGGTTGGTATAGGCCAGAAATCAATTGTCACCAAACACAGAAATTATATATTTTTGCTTACGGTTCATTTGTAAAACCAGAAAAAAAAATCTATCTATGAGTTATATCTCCCCCATATATCTCCCCAGGGAATTAGTCCGGACCTCCGTCCGGAATCCCCTAAATTATTTAAAAAAAAATTCCAATAGAAGGGTGAAGTACCATTTATTAGCATTTTCAGTCGTTTCCCAAACATTACGCAATGTTATTTATGTATCCGACAAAATTAATATAGTCCTCTGTGACCGAGTAAATTAGCTGATGTTTAAGTTTTTCATTATTACATGTTTTTCGGATCCGACAAAATTAATTAGGTTTTTTCATTATTACTTGTTGTCAATTTTCATGCGCTCCTTATTTCCAATCCGTAAACACAAATGGAATAATCGTAATAAGAAAATAATGTGTATGATAAAATTAAATTTGTAGACTGGAAGTTGTATGAGTAAAGAATTTAGAATGAAACTAATTTACGTCAAGCTAGACTGACAAGTGTACTTCCGAAACCATAACAATTATTCTATGTAATTAAAAAAATAACGATACACTTTCAGAACCATAATTTTGTTCAATAATTTTTTAATTATTATTTACATAGATGATGAGATATATTATCGCTTTTTCTTTAGAAGAGCAGCTTAAGCACAGCTACCACGTTCCGAAACACGACTATGTTACGGACATAATAAAAATTGTGTTGGAATACGATCAGTAATGTCGTTTTCTATAAAACGAAATTTCATTTCCAATGGGTTCAAATTTCAATCAACAATCGTCATTAAATTAACATTATTAGTTTCTCAGAAAATAAACATTAATATTGGGCAAGGTTTGTTCACGAGAATCATAACTACAGTAAGAAAAAAAATTAAAGTTAAATTGATCCAATTGAAAGTCACCTTGGAAACAAGTAATAATTTCAAACTAGAATAATCGGATACTTATAAAGCTGATAATCAAATTAAATGTGAGAATCTAGTAATTATATGTGTTTCATTATGATTAAATTTATATTTAGTTAGTGAAAAATATATGCCAAATATGTTTCAAATTGGTGAAAAAAATAGAATACTTTTGTTTTACACTAATTGGATTGACAAGATCCTATCTATAGCCAAATTTTTATGTAATGGAGAAACGTGATCTATTAGATATAGCACAATTAAAAATTGATAAAAGTTTAAAACTCTTTAGGGGGAAACATGACCGATTAAATTTTTTAACTGAGGATATCGTTTACTAAAAAGATAGTTAAGAGTTAAAAAAAGGATCTAGCCAATATTGAAAGATTTTTTTTTTTTAAGTTCTCGTATTGAATATAACTTATTTAAATATATATATTTCTCAATAAATGGTGTTATTTCTCTGATAGTATATAGCAGTGCAGGAAACATCACTAGCTCTCTTGATTCTTATTCTATATATTTTGATTTTAATTTATTTTTTACGTTATTAAATCATGAGA
Source organism: Nasturtium officinale (assembly GCA_963854855.1). NCBI lineage: Eukaryota > Viridiplantae > Streptophyta > Magnoliopsida > Brassicales > Brassicaceae > Nasturtium > Nasturtium officinale. The sequence goes on from OY978506.1 coordinate 719,964, forward strand.
GTTCTTTAAAGGTTTTGTTTTTCGCTAAAGAGATTCTTTAAAAGATATTTATCTGCATCAACAATGGAGGAGAAGAAACTTAATTTAGATGCTGCATTCCTATCGGTGAGGCGAGTTCCAACTAAACTACAGGATTCAAACGATTTAGAGAATACAAAGAAGAATAAGACGACGACGACGACGACTCGAAGGAAAAAAGTCAAAGATTCGTATCAAGAAACAGAGCACGAAACCCTGACTCGGTTATTACAAGACCAGAGTTTCAATCATGTAATGAAACCATCTTCAATTCCTTTTAAATGGGAACAAACACAGAGAAATTTTAAGGATCCTCATCATACACCAATCGAAGAATCAGACCTAATCAAAGCTTTGGATATGGTTTCTTTATCCGCAAGTTTCTCTGCTAGTTGCAGTACAAATGGAGTAAGCGAGTTGGAGAATAATGGAGATGGAGACAGATCGTGTAATGTATCTATAGATGACGTCATTCTTGAATATCGTGATCTCATCATGTCGAGATTTTTGCCAGCCGCGGAAGCAATCGCCATGAAACAGAGGAAAGAAGCTTCTCGAGTTGAAGAGCAGAGGAAGAAGAAACATAGCATTGCTCTACAGAGAGTTTCCATGGCAATAAATCAAGATTTGAACAACGATGATGATGGTGATGGTGATAATGATGATGATCATAATCATGTTGTTGGTATTGATCAGAGAGTTGGCTCAACGGATTTCATCAAGAAAGCTCGCTTAGGGCACTTGCCACGGTTCTGTTCCAAGAACTCACTGGATTTTCTTACCCCAGTTCTATTTCAGGTCAAGACGTGTCAAGAGCTTAGAGTAAAATCAGGGAAAATCTCAAACCCTAAATCTCAAGATTCTATTTATAAATCCAAATCAGGACCACCAAGAATCTTGAGGTCAAATAAGGTTATGAGTAAGTCGCAAGAACCAAGGTTTTCGACAGTTTCTTTATTGAAATCCGGTGAAAACATCCGAAACCTGAGAAATCCTTCTATGTTGCAACGAGCAACTTCGATAACTCAGATTCACAGTCAAGAAACTAGGTTTCTTGTTGAAGAAGTAAAGAGAAGAAGCAACAGAAACAAAAATAGGTCAACGAATCTCTCTGTTTCTCAACCTCCATTACCTAAAACCCCTTCAGAGTCTTGGCTTTGCCGAACACTTCCGAGAAGCTCCTCCGCCGCTGCCGGCTCCGTCATTATCTCCGGTCAAGCCACTGGTTTAAAGAAGATAGAGCAAAAAACTAATCATCAGTCTTTAAAATGGGAGACGATTGTGAAAACATCATATAAACACCATGATCATGTTCGCTACTCAGAGGTAATATATTAATCAGTCATAATTATCAGAAATTTCTGAATAATTTGTGTTTATTTCTTGGGTTTTTTTTAATTTGTTTCGTTTTGATTAATTTGATGTTTTTTTGGATTATGTGCAATTGTGCAGGAGCTTATGGTTGTTCATCCCTCTCGTTAACACAAGTTCCTAAAACCGGAATCTTCTTTTCTCCTTACCGAGATTCCTTTTTCGGTACAGTAAAAATTTACGATAGTATAGTATATAGTTATGTACTTAATTCTACCTTATTTAGTATTACTACGATTGTGGTATTGTGTGTTTAGAAATTTGTACATGAGATAATGATGTCGGATAAAATCCCAGTTCCGTGTCGGAACGGGTCGGGTCAGGTTGGTAATAGCCACATCATTTTCACCAATATCATCATCAATTATCATTATCGGTATTTGAGGAATTGTATTGATTCAAACATTTGGAATAAAGAATTGCAATGTCAAAAAATAAAATAAAAATTGTATTCATATAAACATTTGGTAGGAGGAATTGTATCCGTTCAATGTTTAGAATATCTTTAAATAATTTCATGTTATTCATTTAAAAATATCTTATGTTGTTACTTATAGTTTTTGAAAATTTCTTTTAAATTCTTAGATTTATTCAAATAGTGATTTACAAAAACACCAAAGTTCTATTGTTATTTAAAAATGTAGGTCTTGATTTTCTTCTTCTATGATTGTTGTCTATGATGCAATAGAATGATTTTATTGTTAAACATATAAATTAAGATTCAGAATCACCTTTTTAACTTGGAGTATACAATCCGTACAAAAATCATAACCTTCAAATTCAATTGAATTGAGTTCTATATATCCAAGAAATCTAAACAAAACTCGGACAAAAAAATAAGATACAATTAAAATAGTGAGGTCCACATCGCTAAGGCCCATATAGCCCAACGATTTAGCAACGACCCCAACATAAACATTAACAACTATTTAACCTAATGTGTTTTTCTCTTAATTTAAGAGTAACACTGCGTCTGGCACCTAAATAACGTCAATGTCGTCCCCGGAAAAGAAAAGGAAGATGAAGTCAAAAACTACGAAGAAGCAGTCATTGACCCCAAATCCATCACTTGTCTCAAGATTGTACTATCCAACTCTCTCACTTGTCTTGTCTCCAAAACCTTTCGATCTCTGCTGGCTTCACCGGAGCTTTACAAGGCACGGTCACTCTTGGGACACACCGAAACTTGTCTCTATTTATGCGTAAATTTGAATTATTCTTGTAGGTGGTTCACCCTCTGCCGTAAACCTGATCTAACCAATGACACCAGTGAGAAGAAGAAGTAAAGAGGTTATGTTTTGGCTAAAGTCCCAATTCCACATTCTCCTAATGCCAATTTTTCAAGTCTAGTAGCGGTTGGTTCTAATATCTATAACATTGGTGTATCCGAATCCATACACAAACGTTCTCCTCTACCGTCTCGGTTCTTGATTACACGTCTCACACTTGGCGCAAGGCTCCAAGATTACGTGTGGAGCCATTAAAACTTTCTGCTAGCGGTTTTGATGGAAATATATATGTAACAGGAACTTACGTAGACGCCAATGATTCCTACTTTTTAAAGAACTCGTTTGAGGTGTTTGACACAAGAACACAAGCTTGGGTTCCTGAACCCATACCTTACAGCGTAGTAAAAGATAGGGTTTTAACCAACAGCGCATGTATCGACGGAAATATCCATGTGTTGGTTGGGCCAATTTTGGTTACTTGGGTGGAAAGTTCTATTTCTGGTTATAGTTTCTTGTATGATAAGTTGATTTGGTGAGCTGAGATTTCGCTTGAAAGGCGCAAACGTTGTGAAAATTTGGGGGGAAGTTGAGTAGTTTGATCATGTTCTTAAAGTCTTTATGACAAGTGAGTTGGGAAAGGTTCTTGTTGCTACTGTTTGATGAAACAGTAAGAGGATATATGTATTAATATGCTTTGGTTTGGATTTGTTGAGTTTGGGGAAGGTTCTTGTTGCTACTGTTTGTTTTTTTTACGTCGGCAATGTTGTTTTGGTTTGTTAGTTTCATATCACCACTTTATGTTGCTCTGTATCTAAAGAGCGCATAGGAATGAATAAGAAATTAAGAATCATCTCTGAGCTTTGAAGCAAACAAAGTTTTCATTTTCTTGAATAGCGGGGAAGATTCAGAGGCGTTGTTCAGTTAGTATCTATCTATCTACTTGAAAGGTTTGCATAAAAAACACCAAAACGTTTTCAAGATAATGAAACTATACTTTCTTTCTGTAGAAGTTATCGACTAATTACTATCTTTGATCTATCTTATCTTGAGATACTTTAGAGCCCAATGATGTTGGAAGAAACAACAAGAGTTTGGCAGAAGATGTCTTTGAAACCACACTTTCTCTGTAAGTTTATTATAATTCTTGGTGCAGAGAAAACGCCAAAATTGAAATGTGAATAGATGCATATCAACAACAAGAATAGCTACGCATAACCTCTTCGTCAAAAAAAATAATTAGCTTAAAAATGCATATAAGTTGGAAGAAACAAAAGAGTAAATCCAAGCTGAAGTTTGAACAAAGACATAGAGTAGTCAGAATTGAAAGAAAATATCAGGAGGAGGATAGAGCTCGAACAAGGTAGAGAGTCATAAAGAAGAAAAAAAGGATGGAATCATAGCTTAAACTAGATATTGGTCTTTATCCTTAATGGCCACATCTAAATTATTATTCATAATCATTTGATTCCAAGTTTCCAACTAATAAACCCAATAATTTTCACTAAAATGGAGAAAATAATTAAGGTTGACTTGAAAAAAAATATACTTAAATTGATTAAAAATATCAAGTAGTGGGTAACATGAACACTATAGGCTATAGCACATGTCAGTGACTGCACTCGTTATATTACACCACGTCACTAAACACAACACTGGACTATTATAATATCCAATTGTCTAAAATTATCAGCCTATAAATCATGACTGGCTCTGGCTGGCACGTAAGTCCCATATCAACTCAGCCTTTAATAAATTAAAACAAAAAAGAAAACAAAATTGAGGTCTACATTACTACATTAAATCTTAATTAATTTTTACTAATCTTTTGCGCCATATATACTATATGTATGGGACTCCAGTGTAAGTTATTGATCAACGGGAGGAACAAAGACCGAAAATGAATTAAGTTATCATTGAATAATATGAAATAAATCGATGTTTCTTTGTGTGCGTATAGTACAACATTTCTATAATTATGGAAAATCTAAAGGAAGTTAATAAGGCCTTATTCACTGATTAGGATTTTCAAAAAAAAAAAAAAAAAAAAAAAAAAAAAAAAAAAACAGAGACAGTTTTGTGTGGGTAAATTGTTTAAGAAGAATAAAAAATAGGAAAAAAAAGATTCGGCTAGAAAAAAAAAGAAGAAGAAGAAAAAGGAAAGAGAGAGGAAGGAGAGAGAGCTCACCACCCTTTGGCCCTGGAGAGACCAAAGATGGTCGAAGAGAGAAAACTCTGAGATCATCATCATCACACCATCACCATCTTCATCATCATCCTGTAAAAACAAGGGCAAGTTCAAAGAGAAAACATACAATATAAATTTCATATTATATATAAGAAAATTGTGCCTATTTTTTAGCTCTTTAAAAAAATATTTCGTTTTCTGGGGATTTTTTTTAGTTTTGGTTTCTCAAACCCTACCCAATTCTTGGTAAAGAAGTTTCTTCTTTAAGGTAATTATTTTTTTCTGGCTATTTGTTTAATTTCTGTATAAAAATGAATTTTGATTCCATGTTTTCTTCACATTGCTTCTTGAGGAGGGTTATTCTTATTCTCTCTTATATATATATATGTGATTATTGTTTTATATATGTTGTTAATGTTTTGATATATGTTTGTTTGTTTATTGTTGGCTATTTTTCCAGGTATTAAAGGATTAACAAGAAGAAGAGAATTACAACGAGTTGTTGACTCTTAGGGAAATTAACATTTTTTTGATGATTAGGGTTTTGTGCAAATTAATTTTTGCAATGAGAGACCCTGATTATTCAATCATCAACCACGTCCTTCTCCTACCAAGGATTCTGTAAAGTTTGGATTATTATTTTTTCTGCTTTTTTTTAGTTAGGACAAAATCTGGCGATTTTGTATAGCATTGGTGTACACCTAAAATGGGTTGTCGATGGAATCCGATTAGATTCCAATTCTCGTGCTTCATGTTCTTGATTATTACCCTTCAATCTCGTTCCTCATTGTCCCTCAATTCTGAAGGTAAACAATAACCACTTTTGAATGTTTTTGTTTTCAAGTTTCTTTTTGTTTTTGTTTTCTGAGTTTATGTAATGTTTTAAATGTTAGGGTTTGTATTGTTGAAATTCCGGGAAAGAGTTGATTCTGATCCTCATGGAACTCTTGCAAGTTGGAATGTTTCTGATCATGCTTATTTGTGTACCTGGTTTGGTGTTACGTGTGTCGATAATAAAGTGCATATGCTGTAAGTTTCTGTTTTTTTTCAACTAATTTCTTTGTGATTTTTGTTATAATTTTTAATGAATTTTTTTGGTTTGTTTTTGTAGGAATCTTAGTGGTTGTTCTTTGGGAGGTACTTTAGCACCTGAGCTTAGTCAATTGAGTGAATTAAGATCCCTGTAAGTATTTTTGAATCTTTTTGTTCTGTTTTTTGAAAGAAACTAAAACAAATTCTTGTTTTTTTTTTTTTTTTTTTTTTTGTAGAATACTATCCAAGAACAATCTTTCTGGTGATATTCCAAAAGATTTTGGGACATTTGAAAAATTAGAGTTCTTGGATTTGAGAGATAATAAGTTAAGCGGAGAAGTTCCACCAGAGCTTAACAAAGTGTTGACACCAGAAAACTTGTGAGTTAAAGGCTTATAATGCTTTTTAATATAAACCATATGAATGTGTTTTGATAAAGAAGAAAATTGTTTTGTTTTTTTTATGGATTCAGGTTGCTTTCTGGTAACAAATTTGCGGGTTTTATGACCATACAATTACTGAGACTTCAATCGCTTTATAAAGTCCAGTTGAACAAGAATCGAGAGCTATCTTCTGCTTCTGCTGATGTCCTCGACTGTGTTAATAGAAAACTTGGATACTGGTAATCAAAATTGAATCTTTCCATAGCAAAAAGTAGTTAACATGTGATAATATTTGTAAGTTTTGAATCCATTTGACAGTGTTTCAAAGAGAAGCTTAATAACACTAAACAAGGCAGAAGCTATCATATTGAGGATTAAAGCAACTTCAAGACATTACATGTAACCATTTCTTTACTATATTAAAATCTCTCAATCCTTTTGGTTTGATTAATATGTTCCAATCTTTAGTGTTACTGATTTTCTATGTTTAATGTTTCTTCAGGATGCAAAGAGACTCTCACAGGAAGAGCAATGTCGCGAACTATGATCCAAGTAATGCTAAAAGATGACAGAAAACTTCTGCATTTGGAAACACACAGAAACTAACAACTCAAAGTTTCAAATTCTTTGGCTTTTTGTCGCAGGTTATTCAAAGAACGAAACTAGTATCTTTAAAAGGCGAGAGTTACTTGAGGGAACAAGTAATTTAGCGGCAATGCCTGCGCCTGATGCTCCGAGTCCTTCTCCCGAGAGTACAACCAAAGTGTTTCCTCGAAGCAGCGGGTCTTTTCCCGCATTAGCTACTGCAAAGAAGAGAATACCTCCATTGATCTCTCCTCCTTCTTCTTCTCCTCCTCCTACCAACACCACAATCTCTACTGATCCACCGAGAAATTTTGAAGCGAAACCGAAAGGGTTTAAGGACGTTTGGTTGTATGTTATTGTCGGCGTTGCTGCTTTTGTGGCAATGCTGATAATAGTAGCAGTTATATTCTTTTTCAGGAAAAAAGCTGTGAAGAGTATAGGTCCATGGAAGACTGGTTTGAGTGGACAGTTGCAGAAAGCTTTTGTTACCGGTAAAGAAAATGTTAAAAAAAAAACTCTGTTTCTTGCTCTGTTTTCGCGTAAACCTAATTGTGTGAAACGTTTTCAGGTGTACCTAAGCTAAACCGGTCTGAACTGGAAACAGCTTGTGAAGATTTCAGTAATATCATTGAAGCATTTGATGGTTACACTGTCTACAAAGGAACTTTGTCAAGTGGTGTTGAGATTGCTGTTGCTTCAACCGCGATTTTGGAAACTAAAGAATGGACAAGAGCTATGGAAATGACTTACCGCAGAAGGGTGACCATTTCTCTTTTTTAACTTCTAAAAATATTTCTTCCGCCTATTCTTTAGAGTCTTGGTTAATGTTTGAAGCACTTAAATTTGCAGATTGATACAATGTCAAGAGTCAACCATAAGAACTTTGTGAATCTAATTGGATATTGCGAAGAAGATGAACCGTTTAATAGGATGATGGTTTTCGAATATGCTCCAAATGGAACTCTTTTCGAACACTTGCACGGTAATAAACATCTAAAACATTTGTCCATATTAAAATCTTGTTTACTTAATGTTATTATCACCAACCAATCTTCATTTTCTTCTCCAGATAAAGAAATGGAGCATCTTGACTGGGGCGCAAGGATGAGGATAATAATGGGAACTGCTTATTGTCTGCAATATATGCACGAGCTTAACCCGCCAATTGCGCACTCTAAACTTGTCTCATCAGGAATCTACTTAACTGATGACTACGCAGCCAAGGTTCTTATTTGATTTCTTGCTTACCAAGAAAACTGTTTATATGGTTCTTGCTTTCTTGCTTGCTTTCTTGCTTATCAAGAAAACTGTTTATATGGTTTTATTGATTCTCAATCTTCCTAATCAAGTCTATTACTAAATCTATTTTCATTTTACAGCTCGGAATGATTCCTTTCTGCGGTCAAACTGGGGTTAAATCGAGAAAACCGATGAGTGGTGACTTAGACCAATCTTCATTGCCATTACCACCTGATCCAGAGGTTAATGTTTATAGCTTTGGAGTATTAATGCTTGAGATTATATCTGGAAAGCTCTCAGATTCAGAAGAAGAAGGATCAATTATCAAATGGGTAAAACTCAAAAACCAAAATCAAATGTCAATTTTCTGAAAGTAAACATTATTAATGTAACACTTTTATGTTTTTTTCTCATAGGCCTCAAAGTATCTGGAAAATGATAAATTGGGAGATATGATTGATCCTACACTAACAACGTTTAAAGAAGAAGAACTTGAAGTGATATGTGACGTGGCACGACATTGTCTAAGAATTGATCAAAGTCAAAGACCAACAATGAAAGATGTGGTTGAACAATTGAAAGAAGTAATCAAGATTTCTCAAGAACAAGCAACACCTAGACTCTCTCCTCTTTGGTGGGCAGAGCTTGAGATCTTATCTTCTGAAGCTACATAACCAGAAGAATGATTCTCTCTTCCTCCTCTCTCTCTCTCTCTTTCTCTCTTTGACTCGTCACACGAGTCAAAGGTTCACAGGCCCTTTCTCTCTCTGTTTGCAAGTAAACGTTGTCGTTATAAAATGTTAAAAGTTGTTTTTTCAGTCTTCTTATTAAATTTGTTTTCTCGGTTGGTTTTGATAGTGTATTTGGATCCAGATAATATAACGGTGTATTTGTATAATTGTATACTATCATACATATACCTATGAGTCTATGAAGTATGTTTTACGTATTTTGTGGTGAAATTTTGGTTATAACTATTAACTTCTTCTTTTTGAAAACAAATGAATTTCTTTTTTAGCTTAAACTGTATTATACTCCTAAAACTTTTGTGTGTTTCTCTAACATCTACACAGTGGTGGAGGTAGAAAAATTCTTTATAGGGTCAAAATTTAAAATTTTGATTTTATTTGGGGTAATATGTTAATTTAGCTGAAGTTCATGTAATATTATAGCAAAAATGCCCTAAAATACACTATATTTCAAAGTAGTTCCGCCCCTGCACCTACATCTTTTGGAGCTTGTTACAAATGAGAGCATAAAGAAGAGGAAGAATGAAAAGAGCATCGAGACAATAAAGATAACTCATTGTTTAGACAAGAACACGCACAGAACTAAGGAGGATTGTACTCATGGAAGAGACCAAACCAAAGGGTGAGATATGAATATATCTCGTTTAAAATGAGTAGTTTACAAGGTCGATGACACGATAGAAACCTAGGTTGTATTGGTTGCCATATTATACATGGTAACATGGATATATCTTCCTTTCTATCGAAAGATCTGTTTCAATTCCAAATCAGAACATGGATTTGTCAATGCCTCCATTCAAGTGTTTTTACATCATTTGCATTAGGGTCTTATAAGACTTTCAAGAGCTAAGGTTGGAAATTTTTTTGACTCTAGAATAGAGTTAAAAATGTTTTAAAATTTCAGAAAGTTGCAATCTTTTAAAAATGTTTAGTGAATAGAAATTTACATACAAAAACAGACATGACAATACATTTCTATATTGCTTCGATTTTGAAGGAATTAGTAATTTAATTGATAATTGGTAATTAATCGATTTGAGGAAAAAAAAAAAAGGTTTGCTAGTGATATAACCTGAGCCTACATGTAAAGGGCAAAAGCACGTTACACGAAAAGGAGACACGCCTGACACGTGTCGGACTTCCCTATACGTGTCTATATTCACTGCTGCAAATAGAACCAATTATATCGTTGATAAAGATATATTAATCTGTGTTTTCATTATTTATTTATTTTTCTTTTATGTGTCACAAAATGAAATTTCTCATTCGAATTCCTTTTTTCTTTAATGCCGCTTTATGCATGTGACCGTGAGTAATGTTTTTTTTTTATAATTTGAGTAATGTTCTTTTGTATGATACTTCGCACTTGGGCATGATATTGAGTTCTTCCCGTAGTAAACGACAAATTAAATTAAATAAGCTCGTTAAAACCTATGAGTTATTTACTTATAGAAACCCATAAGGTGGAGAGGACTTGTTTCCACGATATTCTACACCTCTTTTTGAATCTCTGATCACGTGACTTTTAAAATATTTATTAAAATCATATACGACCATAACACATTAGATAAATTTATATTACAAAATATTTTGAAATTTATTAATTTGAAGTTTATTCTTAAGTAACATCATTAACTAAATCCCACAAAGAGAAGAAAAAAAAAATCACAAACTAGTAATGACAACGAATTAGTTGCCCACGTGATAGATAACATAATTTTATTGGTGAATATCCTCCAAATTTTTATTTTTATTGAAAAAGACATATATGCTCAAAGTATTTCCTCTTTAAGGAGGTAAAGATGCCACATTGAACACTTGGCATTATTCTGAATTTCTGATTCGTGCATCATATCTTCTCGTAAGAATGGATTTAGAACCTAGAAGAACTATACATTATTGTTTATAAGGATATCAAAACTGGTTAATCTGCTCCATTTAATTTATTTTGTTACGGGTTGAGTTAATTTGCGGATTTTAGCATGCTGACCTGCTATAATCCATAGATTCTAAATTAATAACTCTAATCCGCCTCGCACTATAATCATGGGTTAAGCGAGTTGGTCTACATAATTTAAAATTATATTAATAACTAAAAAATAAAGTTTTACAATGTAAATTAATCGATAATAAAATAAATGTATCTTATATCTATCATAAATCAAAAAGAAAATAATAATAAAAGTCATAAAATGCATAATTAAATTAATAAATTTTCAAACATTTAAATATGAAATTGATTTAATCATTGTCAATGTTTCCAACTTGTTAAGACAAAAGAAAACAAAATGTATTTTTAAAAATTTCTAAAATAAAACTAATATGAAGAAGACTTTCCTACTATTTTTTTGTCTTCAGACTTTCCTATATGATGAAGACAAAGAAATAGTAACTCATATGAGTTTGTCCATAAAAAATCATAGACAATAACGGATCAATCCGCAATGCCCGCTTTTTTGGACAATCAAAACATGAACACTAATCCGCCCCATAACAGTGTAGATTTAAGGTAACCCACAAATTTCCAATCCTAATTGATATCCCTAATCCTAATCAATATATATATTCGTGTAAATACTTATTTTTCTCTTGTTTTTAATTGATAATGCTTATTTTCCTCTTATTTGGAGTTCAATTATGACAATATGAGTTTAATTTTTTCCTTGAGAAATATTGTGTGTCGGCTTCCGTAACTTCGATGAAAGGGTAAAGTTATATCAACTATTTTTGGAACGACAAGTCGGACTCTCTATTAGACCTCCACGTAATGCATGCATGCATTATTTCTAATTTATTCGTGCGATCTTCAACCTTCCAAAACTAATACTCGTTAATAGAAAGTGTCCAATTAAATGTTTTTTTGTCCAAGTACATTTTCCACTTTGAGCTGTCAAAATTATGCATTTACAAAATACAAACGATAATTATTTGGTTAGGTTGATTAGTAATTACTACAATTTTCTCGTTAAAACAGTACAACTTGTGCTTCAGTTTAAATTAGATATCTGTTTTTAGAAGAAACAAAAAAGTAAATGGGACAACTTAAAACGGATTCAACATTTTACCTATTAGCATTAAATGATATAATATTATTTTTACAGATAATCATTAATCAAAAAAAAAAGAAGGTTCTGGTCCATTAACTTTTAACTATATATATAAACCTGACAAAAGTGGAACCAAAACACTCAAACACACAAAAATACCAATAGAAAAAAAATCAATAAAATTTCAAGAAAATGGAGAACAAAGGGTCTTCAGGGAAGAACATCGAAGAAGCTCAAGAAAGCTGTTATAAACAGTGGATGAATTTACAATCTCAACGCATCCATGAGCTCAAACAAATCTTGACTCAAAGAAAATCTTCTAGTGACGCCGAAAATGATAGCAAGCTCCGTGAGTTAGAGCAAAAGATCATCGGAGATTTCAATGATTACGCCGGAAAAAGAGCTGGTCTGGCTCACCGATGTAGCTCGAACTATTATGCGCCGTCGTGGAACACTCCTTTGGAGAACGCTCTGATTTGGATGGGTGGTTGCAGACCATCTTCGTTTTTTAGGCTCGTGTATGCTTTGTGTGGGTCCCAAACTGAGATCCGTGTGACTCAGTTCCTCCGTAACATTGACGGCTATACTTCTTCAGGTAGGTTCCGTTATTTCAGTTATTTCGATTTTTGGTTTTGATAATTTATTGGAAAAAAAGAAAGATATATTTTCGTTCTGTTCGGCAAATTTTGGATTTGGCTTAGTTATTTCTATTTATCTGGTTTTAAGAAACTTTCGGTTTGGTTTAGCTATGCTAAAAAGAAAATTATAAAAAGAATTTAAATTAAAAAAATAATAGAGCATGTGACTGGTTGATAAAAAATTAATTCGGTCTCATTTCAAAACTTTGGTTCGGATTTAATTATAGATCATAGAACAAAAATAAATAATATATATTAGTGATTTTTTCAATATAGGTTTTGTAATTTTTACGAATTTTAAGGTATTCGGTTTGGTTTACTTTCACAAGATCTAGTTTGAATAAATGTAACACAACCTATGCTCATAATAACTTTAACTCCATTTAAATTTTGTTCGGTGTCAGTTAAAACTTTCGGTTTGCCTAATATTCTATGTATTTATATATATATATATATTATTTTTCTTCGTTTTGGGTTCAGTTTCATTGGCACAATTTTTAATTTTCTTCTTCTAGAAAAAAGAATTTTTTCTCTATAGACAAAATTCTGTATTAAAAATTTCTATTGTTTGCTCAAAAACTCAAATTGTATGGTACTACAGGTGGTGATGGTGGTGATGGCAAATCACTTAGCGATCTAACGGCGGAGCAGCTAGCGAAGATCAATGTGTTGCATGTGAAAGTCATAGAAGAAGAAGAGAAGATGACCAAGAAAGTCTCTAGTCTACAAGAAGACGCTGCTGATATTCCCATCTCTACCGTGGCTTTCGCGGAAGATCATGTCGGAGAGCCTAACATGGCGGTGGATCAAGCTCTCGACAAGCAAGAAGAAGCTATGGCTCGTTTACTGGCGGAGGCAGACGATCTACGAGTAGATACTTTAACGAAGGTTGTTGAGATTCTATCACCGGTACAAGCCGCGGACTTCTTGCTTGCTGGAAAAAAACTTCATCTTTCCATGCATGAGTGGGGAGCGGTGAGAGATCGTCGCCGTCGTGATTGTCTCGTTGAGGGCGTAGATGATGCCGGAGGAGAGGAGCAGAAGTAGCTATTTTAATAGGTACGTACGTGTCCACCATATAAATTACATAATACCAAGATATAAAATATTTTTGGTATTATAAAGGTATTGATAGGGTATTATAACCCATATATACGTTTTATATTTATATAAGGTTGATGCTACCCTTATATGTTAGTTTTTTTCTTTCTAAAGACATATATCGTAGAGTGCAATGCAATGCGTTACATTGGACTATATGATGATATATTTTAAGTTTGCTTCATTTTATTTTTATTAAAGTAAAAGTCTGTTTCACATATGATATATAGGTTGATGTTTGTTTTCTTGCAGAATTAGATGAAATTTCTAAATATAAATCCTACTATTGTAGTTTTTTCCTTCTAAATTAGGTGTTTTCGTACAATTGTAGTTTTACCGTGATAATAAAATAATTTTAAAGATACATTTTGATGTTTTAAATACTAGTTTAATGGAAAGATCATTTGAGCATTCTATTTTTAGAATTTTATCAACGTGGCATTTTACTTATTAGATATAAATTTAATATTCAATCCATGCATGTACAACTATGGATAATGGCGCTCAGCGACGACAAATAGATAGAGAAATTGAAATTGGTATGTTCACGTGGCAGTAACATGTTCTCGTCTCGACAAGTCAGCTAGTAGATTTTTGATCCAAGATTCCAATGGATTTTATCTTCTACATCGATTTCTTTTTTTTTTACTTTTATTTTCTGCCTAAGCCTCTAAGGGAATAGCCAAAAGAAATTGTTGAGTTGTTATTGTTTGTATACAAAATAGATGATCATCTAATAAAAGGCCTTCGAGCCCCCACGATATGATCCTTCATGTCACTTTAACACTTGTATAGTGAAGCACCCTTTCATATTTTCCGTAATTCTTGAAAATTTTATAATTTCAGTGAATTATATAGCCTTCCGTTTTAAGAAATTGACTTTGGAGATTTGATTAAAAAAAGAGTTTTAGTTTTAGAATTGGTTTCATCACAAGTAACCTTCGAGATTGAACATGATTCCTAATCTACACTTTTTATAACAAGGATGACATAATCTAATCAACCTCAATCTGCTCCTAAGTGTTGCTTTATTTAATTTCTTTTTGTGATGGTTTCATTTTGTAAGTTAAAAATGTATCGCGTAAAGGGAGAAACCACTGAATGAATACAGGAAATTTAAAGGAAAATAAAATAAAATCTAATCTCATTTAAAAGAGATTAATACTCTAAACACTACTAACGCTTACTAAGAAGTAAAAAGCAAGAAGCTACACTAATGGGTTACATATCACTGTATGACTTATTCATGGTTTTGAAGTTTTAATAATTTAAGTATTTTAGAATGTTTTAAATTACATATCATTGTATGTGAATTATTTCTCATGACGTCATACAAATATATTCCAAATTAACAGTAATTATCCGTGAGAACTTGCGCATCAACCATTTTTCTATTGTCATGTAAATCGAATGGGGAGCAATCACCTTCGTGACATGCTCTATAGATAAGTTATCATTGTGGATCGACATTGACATTCCGAGAATCTTCTGGAACGAATTGTAGAGTTTATTGGGGAAGTCATATGTAAGAGATTGATTTGAAGAAAGAAGTTGCATAACCCTTTGACATGAGAGGCATGAGAATCATAAAATGAAGATACATTTAGAACAGAACATCAATAAATTACAAGAACACAAAATACAGTTGACTATATCTCGGCACAGACTTAGTCTTGGTAAGCGGACCGCAAGCTTAACTGCATGTGACGAGTGTGACGGCCCATAAAGATTTGGACAGGCCAGGTCCGGGCTAAGTGAAATGCCGGTGTTAAACAATCCTGTTCGTGATAAATGGAGTGTACTAAACCACTTATTTTCAAATCATAACATTTTTATTTATGAGACCACTCTTATTATGAAATCATCTTAAGATTTATGGACAACCATTCGTGTTATTAATTACAAAAATCTATACATACAAAAAAAAATCTGGAATTAATATTCTTCGTTGACAAGTAGCGTCTGACTATATTTAGGAGAGCCCACTCGAATCATATCACCACGACCACACAAAATCTAGATATTTTCTCTTGTATTTTAGATTTACTATTTTATATATGCAGAATTGAGACCCAAGAGAAAAAAAACAATTAAAATTTCTAATTTTTTTTCCTTCTCATGAACATTTCCAGAATTTGAGCTTTATTTTTCTCTCTTCTAAGCCATGGAAAACATTCCACGACGAAGTTATTCAACAAGCTCATCATTCTCTGTTTTTCTTATATCAGATTCCTTGTTCCCTAAGAAAGCAACAAACAACTGGACAAAAACGGCATCGTTCTGATGCAAAAATATGAATTAGGTCATCTTCTAGGTCAAGGCACATCCGCAAAAGTGTACCACGCACGCAAACTAAAAACAGGAGAAAGCTTAGCGATCAATGTAATCAGCAAACAGAAAGTTGCAAAAGTCGGGTTCGTCACCCAAATGTTGTCTTCCTCCACGAAGTAATGGCGAGCAAAACAAAGATCTATTTCGTTATGGAATATGTTAAAGGTGGTGAGCTTTTCAATAGAGTCTCTAAAGGAAAGCTTAAAGAAGACATTGCTCGAAAATATTTTCAGCAATTGATTGGAGCAATCGATCATTGACATAGCCGAGGAGTTTATCATCGTGATCTTAAACCGGAGAATCTTCTTCTAGACGAAAATGGCGATTTGAAAATATCTGATTTCGGGCTTAGTGCGTTGAAAGAGTCGAGGAAACAGGATGGCTTGCTTCACAAGACAAGTTGAACACCTGCTTAAGTGATCTGCAAGAAAGGTTATGATGGATCTAAAGCTGATGTTTGGTCTTGTGGGGTTATATTGTATGTGTTGTTAGCTGGATTTCTTCCTTTTCACGAGCATAGTCTTGTTGACATGTATCGGAAAATCACTAAAAGGGGAATTCAAGTGTCCGAATTGGTTTCCTCCAGAGGTCAAGAAGTTTTTTGTCTCGGATTCTTGATCCTAACCCTAATTCAAGAATCAAGATTGAAAAAATCATAGAGAATTCTTGGTTTCAAAAGGGTTACAAGAATATTGAAAGCCTAAATCTCCCGATAGTCATCAGATCGAATCATTAATCAGCGATGTCCAAGCAGCGTTCGACATACAACCAATGTATTACAACGCTTTTGATCTAATCTCTACGATTTCTCAAGTGTTTGATCTCTCGGGCTTGTTTGAGAAAGAAGAGAGAGATCAGGATCGATGTTTACAACGAAGAAAGAAACAGAAGAGATAATATCGAAATTCGAAGAGATGGCAATGAGTAGTGAGAGATTCAAATTGACAAAGAGCAATGTAGGAGTGAAGATGGAAGATAAAAAAGAGAAGGAAGAAAAGGAGAGCTTGCGATTAATGTTGAAATATTTGAAGTGACAAAGAGTTTTCATATGGTTGAGTTTAAGAAAAGTGGAGGTGATACAATGGAGTATAAGCAATTTTGTGATCGTGAGCTTAAGCCTTCTTTGAAAGATATTGTTTGGAAATGGCAAGGAGATTGTTTCATGTGATTAAATTCGTTTTTCATCTTTGTTGTTTCCTTAATTTGGTTGCTTTGTTTTTAATCCTTGTGTAATGTGAGATTTATAATAATGGCTGCAATCATCATCACATATCTTAGTTATTGTCTCTTTTAGAGGGTCAATATTTTACACAAAGATTAAAAGTAAAGTAAAGAGACAATTAAAATAAAATTGATTAAAAATTAATCTACACAACATTTTTTAATAACTAACATTAATCTCCTCAACATTATTTCAATTTTAACATCCTGCATAATCTAACGATGCAGACAGATACATTGGTTTGGACATTACAGCTATAACTTTTTGTAAAGAGAAATGTAAATGATAATAACATCAAAATATAGAAGCCCACTCTATTAAAGATCAAACTTGAAGAGACTAGGAACAAACTAAGATTAATAAGAAAAACCAAAATATTAAAGATCAAACTTGAAATTAAAAACTTGTTTATTCAGTTTGTGTTACTCTTTCTAATACATCAAGATTCATATCTTACCATTCTTTTTAGCTCTAAATTCTAATGCCTCTCACACATAATTTAAAGAACAAGAACATTACAATTCGTTAAACTCACACATGATTCAAAAACCTAAAAATAAACCTCCCATTGACGACAATGACAAAAACCTATCAGCCATTTAGATCATCTCAGAGAAGCAACCCTGATATAAATGATCAAATCATAAAATCCGGTCAAAACCCGACTCGGTATTAAATGTACGTAGTATTACGTAAGAATATTAACCAATTACGTTGAAATAGAACAAGATCGCAAGCACGTGGCCAACCATGTTGGGTGAGTGGCTAAAATGATAAAATAAATAATGTGAATTAGCTTTTAATTAGGTTGGGTTGCTCAATGAGAATGTGAATGTGTTAGAACCTTTGTGGAATATTAGTTGGATTTGTTTGGAATTTCTCATTGTCCTTTTTTCTTTACTTAAAATTAGTTGTTCACTTGTTATTATCAAGGTTATTCTAATATACTAATTAATACTTTCACGAGAGTAACATGTTGTTAGACGTATATACACATTGAGATGCTCTAATTATGAGGAAGAGGAGACTCCAACAAAGAAAGTTTGATCTTTACTAATCGAAAAAATAAAATAAAGCATAATTGCGACAGTGAGCTGAAATAAAACCGTTTATTAATAGTATAAAACCGTTTATTGATTGCCATTAATAGTATATGCTTCCGCATGATTTAATACAACCGATGCCCTTGTTAGATGGTACCATGTTATTTATTATACACTAACTTTCCATTAGAACATTAAACAATAGTCTTTCCTTCTGTGCACATTACTTCTAGGCCATAAAATTTTCGAACGTTCGAGAATTTTGAAATAGTAACAACACTAAATTAAATTCATCTAATTCAACGCACATTTGAGTTGGTATGATTTCGATCATGGGAATGTTTTGGACAGCGATATACGACACAATGATCAATATAATCGAATTTTATATAATTAATACTTAATAGTCGTGCCAACGTTAGTACTCTCGGGATAAATTAAATGCAAGTTTTAAAACTTCAATAACCGAAAAAATTAGTTCAAACAGTACACTATAAAGTCTAGAATAAAAACTTGTTATTCAAAAGACCCGTTATTTTATTTTATTTTTGTCGTCAACTATACCATTATTTACTTTCGACCAAACCCATCAACAGGTAACCGATGGTAATAAATATAAGCATTTACTACAAAGGTGAACAGAAACATTAGTAAATTACTAAATTCTACTCGCTTATATAATTTTCACCTAGGATACAACATCGACTGAGTTAGATATTAAATTAATTTTCTAAAAGATAGGGCCCACGTTTCAATTTCTCAGAATAAAGTCATCGCACCAAACCACCAACCAGACCCCTTTGCTTACTTCACTTAAGTTTCAAACCCCATAAAAACAACAATATAATATGTATATACTGCAAACTAAAAAGAGCATTTTAATTTTTATTGTGATTTTAAAAATACGCAAAAATTGCATATAAATTTAAACGTTTACTAATTATGTATAAATCGATCGGGTGTATATTTTTCAAAAATAAACGTTTACTTATTGCAAAATTTTTTTTTTTTTATATTACACTAATTACCTATATATAATACCTAAAAATAAATAGCATCATATTTTACTCTATTTACTATAAATAGAATATTAATGAAAATAAGTAGCATTAACTTTGTCCTCGCCATGAGTTTGTACCCTTGTTTTAAAAAAATAATGACAGTAAATAAATTAGTTATCTCTTAAAACTCCGTACATTTCACTTTCTGTTGTATAAGAATTTTGCACATTTATTAAGAAATCAAATAAAATACCTTTTTATAATCTAATGTTCCATCGTTTATTTCAATCTTATATCAACAAAACAGATCAGGTGAAATAGTATTTAATATAAGGATAAAAATATGAAATAGTGATAATTTAATCTAAAAATTTGAGAACAACATTTATTTGCAATAAAAAATTCACGAACTACAAAACAGAATGCACATTATTTATTATCTTTTCGACGTGAGTCGTGACTTAAGTATTTAACACATTTCTTGTATATATATGATGACAAAGCTACCAGACTCATGTACTTCAAATCAAAATCATGTCAAGCTTTAATACAAGGTCAAAGTGCACAGATTTTCATTTTCAATCGAACATACAGTTAGTAGAATACATTAGATTAAATTACTATTACGCTAAATTTTATATTCATATTTATTTATACTTATTTAAATTTATTTCACTAAAATTTTAAAGTAATCAAAATGCCTCATTCATTATTAAATTATAAAATGCATATGTGAAACCAAGGTGAATTGTATTTAATATTTTATTTATATTAAATATTCCATGTTAATAAAAATTATATATTACATAAACACATAATCATATTGATAAAACTAGTTAAAAAAATTTCAACCAAATGTCATCTTCTTCTTAACCTTTATGTATATATTTTATGTTTTAAAGTTAAATACAGATTTTACTGATTCCACTTTTATATCTTTTTATATTTCTTGAGTTGCTCAACAATCGAGATTTTTTTTTATTAACTCAATTTAACATATTAATTAAACATAATGATAAGTTATCTATTATTATATATACAAGTGAAATTATTACCTGGATTATCTACGACCGAAAAGAAATGAATCCAATGATTTCCCTTTTCATTTGTAGGACTTATAGGGTACCAATCATGTACTTATCATAATTATCTTTGCTACGTACTTTTTCCCCTCTCTTTTCTTTTGAAAAGAAAAAAGCTAAAGGAAAATTCTAAAAGACAATTATCAAATTATCTGACTCAAAAAAAATGATCTGATACAAATAGTTACAAATTTTTTTTAATTCAATTATACAAATAATTAAAAAAATTGCCAGTTCAAACTTTAATTTTAACTTTTGCTTTTTACAAAAGAAAAAGTAAAAAGTAACTTATAAAGACAATGATGATAATAAACACATGATTACCCGAATCTATATTCCAAAATACATAGTACTATGATTCAACTAAATCTTATTTTTAATAAAAATAAATAATGTTCATGCATAATATATATCCACAAAACCCCTGAAATTTTCCCTATATAGTATTTATGCATAACTATAATTTTGTTTATTTTGAAGAAAAAAAATATTTTACTATCTCTAACAATCTGTCGTTATATATTTTTGCCATCACTCCACTAATTATTCTTATCATGCTAGTTTATTAAACAAAAATTGACTTATATTATTACTTCCGTCATAATCCACGTCATCGTTGGAATATTATCAACCTTATGTATCTATCTCCCTCTCTCGTTTCTGATAAACCTCACCACTTCTTTTCAACTATAGCTTCTACTAAACCCTCTCTCTCTTTATCTTCCATGGAAGATAAATCCTCGATGACAAGAAACAAATTTTAAGTGAAATGATGTTTCTAAGATTGTTTCTTCTCTTATCTTTAGTCTCCTTCTCTCATTCAGATTCTTCCACCGTTTCTTGCTCTAACGGCACCGACTCCCGTCAATTAACTAGAGTTTTCCGTTACGTTTCCGGCTTCAACTCTTCTTGGTTCTCTTCTAACTGCTCCGCCGTCATCACTGACATCGTTCTCCCGTCAAGAAACTTAAACGGCACCGTTTCTTGGAACCGTTTACGTAACCTCACGCGCTTACGTGTTCTTGATCTCTCTAATAACTCTCTCGATGGTTCTGTTCCCACTTGGCTTTGGTCTAAACCGGGTCTTGTCACCGTTAATCTCTCCCGAAACCGGTTTGGTGGTTCTATAAGAGTGATTCCGGTTTATGGCTCGGCTTCTTCTGTTAAAGAGTTGAATCTCTCATTTAATCGGTTTACGAACGCGGTTAACCTTACCGGATTTATTAACCTCACATCTCTTGATCTCTCTCGTAATAATCTTGGTGTTTTACCTCTTGGTTTGGGTTCTCTATCCAGTTTAGAACACCTCGATGTCTCAAGATGTAAAATCAATGGCAGTGTTAAACCGATTTCCGGTTTAAAGTCGTTGAAGTATTTGGATTTATCGGAGAACTCAATGAACGGTTCGTTCCCGGTCGATTTTCCAAATCTTAACCATCTCCAGTTCTTAAATTTATCTTCAAACCGGTTTTCCGGTTTGGTTGGGTATGACAAATACGAAAAGTTCGGCAAATCGGCGTTTTTACACGGCGGCGATTTCGTTTACAACGTCTCAAAATTCCCTTTCCGGGGCCGTCGCCATACTCCCCCTCACCGGAAACCTCCGCCACCACGTCATCGGATCGTGAAAACGCCGCATCGTTCTAATCGCATTCCTTTAGTGATTGGTTTATCGTCTTCCATAGGAGCTCTGGTTATTCTAATCGTCGTCTCCGTCACTGTAATTTTAGTCTGTCGTAGATCGAAATCGGCGAGGATGAAATCGAGATGGGCTATTTCGGATCCTGCACCGTTAGATGTCAAGATGGAGAAATCTGGACCGTTCGAATTCGGGACGGAATCTGGTTCGTCATGGGTCGCAGATATAAAAGAGCCAACGGAGGCTCCGGTTGTGATGGCATCTAAGCCGTTAATGAATCTGACGTTTAAAGATCTGATTGTTGCCACGTCACATTTCGGAACGGAATCCGTTATTTCTGACGGCACGTGTGGTCCACTTTATCGTGCCGTTCTACCAGGAGATCTCCACGTGGCAATCAAAGTGCTTGAAAAGATCAGGGACGTTGATAAAAACGACGCCGTTATGGCGTTTGAAGCTCTGACTCGGCTTAAACATCCGAACCTTTTGACTCTCTCCGGTTACTGCATCGCTGGTACTTTGCTAATCTTTTACATATTTATAATTTCTTATCAATTATAACATAAAGTTTTGAAATCGACTTTGAGACCTCAATAAGACTGTAGAAAAACTACTACATCTAAGTATTGACATACTTGTTTTGACCAAGTAGCAAATCCTGTAAAAAAAATTGTTTTGCATATAACCTTTTTTGATAAAACATACACATACAACGTTGCATATTATCATGTAATGTAAGAACATAAATCCCATTTTAGTCCAAGACCAAGTTACTAAACAAAGTATTAAAGGTAAAAAAACCTGACAAAATTTTCGACAAACTATCATTTCTAGTGGAAAGAATATTTTAGGCACCAAATTAGAAAATAATATTTGACTTTTTTTCAAAACAATATACTGTGAATTATGTAACTTTAATTTTATTTTCCCTCTGGCCAATTCGTTGAATAAGCCAATTTAAACCAAAAATATTAAGAGTGAAGACTAGGGTTTGACTATTTATTCTATAAACATTTATTTTTGTTGGGGTAGTTATTCAAAACCAATAAAATATCAGTGGTGTATGTGTCATTTAATGAATTTTTGTCTCTACTTTCACGGGTTTATGGACAAACCATTAATGTGTGTCATTAAATGCTGAACGGTGTCGTATTCATTAGGAGTATCTTCGTATGAACTGGACTACAGACGAAAAAAGTCAGTTGTGTCATGAATGATATGTCACGTAAAACAAATCTAGTAATTATTTTTGGTTTCATGATTACAAGGTTTTATGAATTTTAGTGACCTTAACGTAAAAACGTATAATTATTCCAAAAAAATTTCAGAGAAATAAAGTAATGTGTGTGTGATATAGATTCTTACAATGACTTATTTTTGGGATTTTTCTTTTGATGTCTATGTTAGTGGACTGAGACGACTTTAAGAAATGTGCAGATAAGTCACATCCATCTGCTTTGGGACTCGTAGTGATTATAGCTTGTAGGGTTTCTAAATTATTTTTCTTTCTAATCTTGTATTTACCTTAGTTACCACGCAAACTTACATTAGCTGAACTTTTAAATACCAAGTCTAACATCAATCTTTTAATTGTATTAATAAATTTAATTTAATTGTATTTATATTAGATTCTATTGCGTTTAGTTGATATGAGTATATGAGGAATATTGAAAACTTTCAGTTTTGTGAAACAATAAACAATTTATGGTTAACGTAGGAAGTATTATGTTTTTTTTTGTTTGTTCCCACCAAATAATGTGGTTTATTGTTTATAGGAAAAGAGAAGCTTATATTATATGAATTTATGGCTAACGGAGATCTTCACCGATGGCTTCACGAGCTCCCGGCAGGAGAAACCAACGTGGAAGATTGGAGTGCCGATACATGGGAGAGTCACGTGGGAGATTCATCACCGGAAAAAACAAATTGGTTAATACGTCACCGTATTGCCATTGGTGTTGCACGTGGTTTAGCTTATCTCCATCATGTTGGTACTACTCATGGACACTTAGTAGCTACCAACATCCTCCTAACCGAAACCCTAGAGCCAAGAATCTCGGATTTTGGTATCAAAAACATTTCGAAAACCGGAGATAATACTAATAATAACAATGTAGAGTTTGATGTGTATAGTTTCGGGGTGATTTTGTTTGAGCTATTAACGGGGAAGCAAGGGAATGAGGAGAATGTTAAATCGGTTAGACGGTTGGTTAAGGAGAGAAGAGGAGAGGAAGCTCTTGATTCAAGATTACGGTTAGCGGTTGGAGAATCGGTTAATGAGATGGTTGAAAGTCTTCGGATTGGTTATTTTTGCACGGCGGAGACTCCGGGGAAGCGACCAACAATGCAACAAGTCTTGGGTCTTCTTAAAGACATACGTACGGTTTCGTGTTAAGTTAGGGAAAAGAAAAAGTTGTGTGTTTAAGACAAGTGGTTGCTCTCAACGATCTAGTCGTGTGTGTAATTAGATTCGGTTGTTGTTGTTATGGATTGAAAGTGTGTGAAATACATGCGCTTTTTGTCGAGGTACTATGTATCATTATTCCTGAAATTTATAGAAAAATGTTTCTAATGATTGTTTTTAACAACAAAATTAACACTTTTCACCTTTAAATTTGTAAAAATATTTTCAATTTATTAGTTAAGATTAATAAGTTTCATTTTTTTAATTATAATTCACGGAAAATATATGTAATCTAGTGGTTTTTATTTGTTTTCGATTGAAATATTAAAATTAGGTACCAAATGCATGGAAATTTCGCAATATATAATTTTTTGTGTGTTTGTTAAATTAAATTTAGTGATATACCGTTACAAAGAGTTTATCCAAAGAAGTATCTTAATTTGTAGCAGTCAATAACTAAAATCTATAAAAATATGTTAATGGAGAAAATGATTTATCCAAACATTCTACTCATTAAATTTTCTTTTTCGAGCCGTACTAGTCCACGTGATAAGAGATGGCCGGGAGACAAAACAAAGTGGGCAAGGTGGAAAAGTATTTGGTAAAATAATGGTGAGGAGCTGTTGATAGCTTATTTGTACTTATTTGTTTGTTTTTCTACAATGACAATGTATACCGTGTTTCAGTCCAAGTATACATTTTGGATAAAATGTAATGCTAACGAAATCAATTTGTAGTGGTTTAAGTGTCGAAAGGTTCATCATGATATGAGAAGAATGCGATTTTAGTTATAGTTAGATATTACGAATGATTTAAATTACAGTTTCCACATGTATCAGATAGTTGTTTGAATTTTGATTCAAGTTTTTTGTATTACAGGGAAAATATGGTAGCAACAATAAAACTCACTCGACTATAAAATATAGTTCTGTTTGATTCGATTTTTGTTTTTTTTTTGTAATATTTTTAAAACTAGTGATATAAATTTTACCATCTATAATTCACTCACACACCTGACACCACCACATTAAAATTCAAGTTATAACATAAATGCAACATTAGCACAGCCTATTAATTAAGTTAGAAGCTCCAATCCAAATATATATATATATATATATGTATATATGTATATATATGTTTATATATTCACAATAATGAAATTTATAATCTTATGATTTCCAATATATTTTCTAGGCAAATACTCTCTTGGCTGCCTTCTGTTTGTTTTTGTCTGATCTATAATTTTCCTCTTTTTCTCTTTGTTATGTTATGAAGTCCACTTTATTCCGATTTCAAACTTTATATTTCTATGTTAATTAATATATTTTTTTCTTACACCATATTTCGATGTTGATATATACAAAAAATATTCTTCGCATTCACAAAAAGAGATGAACCAAAGTTCTAATTCCGTTAGCACTTCCGTCACGTTTATATCTTCATCCTTTCATTCTCTTCTTGACTTTCTTCTTTCACTTTTCTCCTCTTTTTTTATTTGGTTAAAGATGGTCACTTTTTTTGGGTGTAATGATGTAAATATTTTATTAGATAGATGTTTATTTAATGTTCAAATAAATATAGGAAAAAGGTAAATAAGTTACTAGTAGTTTCATGGACAAAAATCATCTTGGGACTTCTGTTTACCAAGTAAAAATGGTAGGATTTGAAGATGTTCTCATGGTTTTCAAAAGTATTATAAAGTTATAAACTAGGGGTCTTCACAAATATGAGCCTACGTTAATACTATTCTCTAGTTTCATAGGCCTTATTGGGCTTTAAGAATTTAGCCATTTATGTAAAAGTTGCAGTCTTCAGCCTTTCTTCATCTCTAAGACTAAATTCTGTTAATCTTTCTGGATAAGGCTAAAATACTAGAGTTTTAAACACAAGATGACTGATGGAGTAGTTGATCAAGTCACTGTCACATAATTTCAACATTAGTTGGAAGTAAAAACAGAGAAGCTGAAGAATGTGGTCAAAGAGATTTGAGTGTTTCATCAATCTACAGCAGAAGCAGAAGAAGGTCGAGAAGATTACTGTTAAAGCCAAGTGATATTCTAGTGGACTAATCTTCATTTTGACTTTCTTTTCCTCCTGATCATTTCTTAGATAAAAATCCACCAAATGGTTTCTTGATTACTACACTTTCATCATAATTTACACTTTGTGACCACAAAAACATCATCATATAATTCATAAACAAATTCAATCTGCACAGTTTAGAAAACATTCATACAAAAAGATGGGACTTGTACACAATCCTCATTTCCCTAGAATTGGTAAGACCCAATCTCCATCTCTCTCTCCTTCCCAATCTTCACCA
Organism: Nasturtium officinale; assembly: GCA_963854855.1. Lineage (NCBI taxonomy): Eukaryota > Viridiplantae > Streptophyta > Magnoliopsida > Brassicales > Brassicaceae > Nasturtium > Nasturtium officinale. The sequence continues at coordinate 746,586 of OY978506.1, forward strand.
GAGCTAACCAAAGCATCTCTCTTCTCTTCATTAGTTTCACCTCCAGCTTGTAAAAACTCTTTCGAATGCCGGTTTTTCAACAACACAAGATCCAGCATTTTCCTTCTCGCATTGTATATCGGATTTGGCTTAATCAAACAGCCTTTGCTATAAGCTTCTCTTAGAAACAAAGTCTGCGAACTTCCTTTTGTCGATACATAAAAAATCCCAGGATGTTTCAATAGTACTTCCCTCACATTTACTTCAATTCCAAGATCCTTTCGAAAATGAGCCAATCTCTCAACTTCAACCATTTTCTCTACCGTTAAACTCAAAAGCTCATGCATAACCGCAACAACTCGCTTCTCAAATCTCTCTAACCCTCTAGAAATCTCTTTTCTCTCATAAGGCTTCACATAAGGAACCCTTTGCCAATTCCTCAGCTCTTCTCTAAACCCTTTCTCAATCTTGAATCCAGTAGGAAGATTAATCGGAAATGCGTAATTCGTCTCAAACTCACTCAACCATTTCTCTCTATACTCAACTTCTCTCCACTCCTCAACTTTTGCCACACACAAACTCTCATCATCATCATCTCCATCAACTAACTCCAAAGTCTCCAAATCAACTAACCTAAAATCAGAACTATACTTAGCTAAAATCGAATCTCGAAAATCCTCAGGCAATCCTAATTCCTTTCTAAGCAATCTCAAAGCATGAACACGAATAACGCCATTTCTCGACATTAACAACAACTTCTTAATCCTCTTCACTGCATCAATCTCACATTCTCTAATCACATTCTCTTCTTCCTCAATCAAACCCTTAAATCTCTCAGTAATCTTACAACAATGATTCTTCCTTAAAGGATGTGTAAAGATCTCAAAAGCATGAGGATACTTACTTACAAAAGCTCCAAACTTTACATTCAAACCAACGAGATTCTTCCATCGAGACATTAGCTGTAAAGACACAAAAGGACCACGCTTTTTGCAAGACATAAGCTTAGAAATCTCGAGAATGATGTTAAGTTTCCTAATTTGAGTTATGAGTTTGTCTAATTGATGATCTCTTGTTCGATTCTCTAACCTAGTTTGTGCTGAATCTACTGGCTTTAGCCATCTTATTTGATTATAGAAGTAAAGAGGGCAAAAAGATGAAGACTTTGTTGAAGTTTGATGAGTTAAAGCTTCTCTAATGCTATTGTACCTTAAAGATTTTAGAGAATTCATATCTTTAACTGTAAATTTTGGGAAAAAGGAAAAACTTTTCAGAAATATAAATCGATCACCATTTCTAAAACTACGGCTTCTATGTTACCGTGATAAAATCGATGCAGTGATTTCTTATGAGAATTTGAGAGAGAGAGAGAGAGAGAGAGAGAGAGAGAGAGAGAGAGAGCGGCGCAGAGGAAGGAAGAAGGTAGTTTAAAGCGGTTCGGTTTTTTTTTCAGTCAAACAGAAATGTAATGGGCTTGTGGGCCTTTCATCTATTACAAAAGACTTAAGCCCATATTCTTCACAGTATTATATGATAAATGCCACATTTGAGAAACCCACTTGCTTTTTGGACTCACGATCCGTTGAAGTTATTGCACATCGGAATATGTGGAGGAGAGTCACACGAGACTAGGCTTGTCAATTTCTAGACTCCTAATAATATGAAGCCTATAAGTCCAAAATGGATCAAACATTCTACCTTTAATCTATTTTGACAAGTCATTATTAATACTAAACTAATATGCGCGCGGAAGTTTTTTATAATAAAATTCATATATGAGTTTAGAGTCATCTTCTAAAAATCTCAACATACCTCCGATTACATCTTGTCTAGTCGTTAAACTCATCATCATTGCCTTGATTAATGATTAATCCCTCGAAAAAGTCAGTCAACTGATTACTCACCGCCTAATCCGATTAATCCCTGCCTAATCCGATTAATGCCCGTCTAATCCGATTATCTTACGCATAATCATGTATAATCCAATTATTTTAAAATTTTCAAATATATTCAGACATTTATATTGATAATTTGTGATGTTTTATAATAAATTAGGTTAAAATTATAAATAAAATCATAAAATAAATTATTAATACTATATTTCATATATTTATTATAATTTTAAAAATAATATTATTTAAAAGTTTAATATAATGGATAAATATATTTTTAAATATTAAAATAACCTAAAACTAATCTCCGATTAATTTCCGTTTACTTCCTGATTAATCCTTTAGGCGCTACACCCACCCTCGCCGCCCGACTAGCGCCTAGCGAATTTTAAAACATTGGTTTAAACTTGTAAAAATACTCAATTTTCATTATTATTTTTTTATTCAATAAGATCATTACAACAAAAGAAAGTTGAATCTATGTAATTTTTACACTCATTTAGGATTTAGCTAATATACCTAATCAAAATTGTTTTATCTTTCAATAGAAAAAATAAATCTTTATCATCTCTTTAATTTTTTTTTGTAAAGATGATTCTGCTTATTAACTACTTTAGATTAACAAAATGTTTATCAATCAATAAGCTCTTCTTTATACCCCGTAATGTTCACTCCACTCTTCTTGGTTGAAGCTTAAACATTGATTTCCACAAATGTTAAATTATTTAATCAAATCAGCTTCAAGAATTGTGATTGTACAATTGTTATCATAGGCTTAGAATGCAGAGGAACTTATCTCATTCACTGCCAAACATTAATTTTCACAGACATGGAAACAAAAAAAGTCTTTAAGTGCAGAGACAAGGGAACACTCATTTTACAATTTCGAGGATTTTCCCGCTTCCATTGCTAAATCTTCAAAAAATTTATTTGTCTTCTTCTTCATCTGAATCAACTCATTCATAATTTAATCAAAAAAGTTTTGTTTTTGATGTATTTAATGGTCTGCCCTATATGAAAGGGCACAAAACCCAGCAGACAAATAATTGCGGAAAACGATAATAACATAAAAAAAAAGAAAAGAATAAACTTTGTGAAGAAGTTCTGAGATTTTCTTTTGTTTCTCTTAAAGATGGAGATTTTGATAAAGTTTCTGTTTTTAGGGTTTTTGGTTTATTATTACTCTGTTCTTGATTCTGTTTTTGCTATGGATAGTCTTTTATCTCCAAAGGGTGTTAATTATGAAGGTGAAAAACCCTTAAAGTCCTGTTCTTTTATTGTGAATTAAAGGTTAAAACTTTTTACCAAATTTTGTTTTTTTGTTTGTAGTTGCTGCTTTGATGTCAGTGAAGAACAAGATGAAAGATGATAATAAGGTTTTGTCTGGTTGGGATATAAACTCTGTTGATCCTTGTACTTGGAATATGGTTGGTTGTTCCTCTGAAGGTGTTGTGGTTTCTCTGTAAGTATTATTACTCATCACATGTTTGAAGAATTGTGTCCGAGAAGTGTTTATTTCTGGAATTTGAGTTTGTTTTATTGAATCTTTGATGCAGAGAGATGGCTAGTAAAGGATTATCAGGGATAATATCAACTAGTATTGGGGAATTAACTCATCTTCATACATTGTGAGTAAATAAATATTTGTGGTCAATCTTGAAATAATCAAGAATGTGTTGTATTGTAACTAATGGCTTAATTTTTTTTTTTTTAAAAGGTTACTGCAGAATAATCAGTTAACTGGTCCAATTCCTTCCGAGTTAGGTCAACTTTCTGAACTTGAAACGCTTGATCTATCTGGGAACCGGTTTAGTGGAGAAATCCCAGCTTCTTTAGGGTTCTTAACTCACTTAAACTACTTGTGAGTTTTATGTTAATGATTCTTGATTTGGTTAATGTTGTAATTCTCATTGTCTCACAAACTTCGTTTTAAATCTTTTAGAAGGCTTAGCAGGAATCTTTTATCCGGGCAGATTCCTCACCTCGTTGCTGGCCTCTCAGGTCTTTCTTTCTTGTATGTCTTTCTCTTACAGTCTTACTAATATAACAGTTTATTGAAAATTTTACTTTTTTTGTATAATGTTTCTTAGAGTAATGTTTTTTTATGAAAACTTTGGATAGGGATCTATCGTTTAACAATTTAAGTGGACCAACTCCAAATATATTAGCAAAAGACTACAGGTAAGATATGCGAAGCGCATGGTTATTATCCATTAGTTCAAAATAATGTATGTGTAAGCTTCTTGATAAGTTTTTTTCCTGATGTAGAATTATAGGAAATGTATTTCTTTGTGGTTCAGCTTCACAAGAGCTTTGCACTGATGCTTCACCTGTGAGAAATGGTATGTTGCCTCAAAACTTGTCTGTGAAAACTTTAATTTGAAAACATGAATGGTTTTAACTTGCAGTGATTTGACCTGCAGCGACGAGTTTGTCTGTAAAGGACAATAGCAAACATCACAGCTTAATGCTCTCTTTTGCATTTGGTATTATTGTTGCCTTTATCTTCTCTCTAATGCTTCTCTTCTTCTGGATGCTTTGGCATCGATCACATCTCTCGAGATCATATGGTACACATCTCATAGTCTCTCTCAGTTTGTTATTTAAAGTAAATGTCAATACTTTGCTCAACTCTGCATTATCTTTTATGGATTTCTTAGTGCAGCAAGACTATGCATTTGAAATCGGGCATCTGAAAAGGTTCAGTTTTCGCGAAATACAAACCGCAACAAGCAATTTCAGTCCAAAGAACATTCTTGGACAAGGAGGATTTGGGATGGTTTATAAAGGCTATCTCCCAAATGGAACTGTAGTGGCGGTGAAAAGGTTGAAAGATCCAAATTATACAGGAGAAGTTCAGTTTCAAACTGAAGTCGAAATGATTGGCTTAGCTGTTCACCGTAATCTTTTACGTCTCTTTGGATTCTGTATGACACGGGAAGAGAGAATGCTCGTGTATCCGTATATGCCAAATGGAAGTGTTGCTGATCGCCTAAGAGGTTTCACTTCTAACATTTCTTGTTTAGTGGTTCTTTTGATATAAAGATTGAGACCATTTCTTTATAATGGATGACATTTTTATCAGACATAAATTATGGAGAAAAGCCATCTCTAGATTGGAACCGAAGGATATGCATTGCACTCGGCGCAGCTCGAGGACTAGTTTACTTGCACGAGCAATGCAATCCAAAGATCATTCACAGAGACGTCAAAGCTGCAAACATTCTACTTGATGAGAGCTTTGAAGCAATAGTTGGCGATTTTGGTCTCGCAAAGCTTTTAGACCAGAGAGATTCACATGTAACAACCGCAGTCCGAGGAACCATTGGACATATTGCTCCTGAGTACCTTTCCACTGGACAATCTTCAGAGAAAACCGATGTTTTCGGATTTGGAATACTAATTCTTGAACTCATAACTGGTCATAAGATGATTGATCAAGGCAATGTTCAAATCCGAAAAGGAATGATTTTGACTTGGGTAAGTCAAAAGATTGAATCTTTCTGTTATATTCTTTTGAGTCATTTGCATAAAGCAAGAAACTTTACTCGGTTTAAACTGACCCATTGAATCAAAACAAATCAGGTAAGGACATTGAAAGCAGAGAAAAGATTTGTAGAGATGGTGGACAGAGATTTGAAAGGAGAGTTTGATAATTTGGTGTTGGAGGAAGTTGTGGAATTGGCTTTGCTTTGTACAGAACCACATCCGAATCTAAGACCGAAGATGTCTGAAGTATTGAAGGTTCTTGAAGGTTTAGTTGAACAGTGTGAAGAAGGATATGAAGCTAGAGGTCCAAATGTCTCTAGGAATTATAGTAATGATCATGAAGAACATTCCTTTATTATTGAAGCTATTGAGCTCTCTGGACCAAGATAAGACTTTTACTAATTGTAATAGCTAATCTTTTCTTGGTTTTGTTGTCATTGTCATTAACTGTAAATTGTGATTTGTTTGCTTGTTTATTTTACTCTCCATTCTTTTGTTCCAATAATAAAAGTAGATTTGGGGAATAATCTTTAATATTTCCGTATAAATAGTAACATAGTGATTTGATGATCCAAAAGACTAACTTGGTGGTGACAAAATAAAATAAAATAAAAATAATAAACTAGTTTTAGATATTAGGCCTGAGATCATATTTGGGCTTTATAACTTTTGGCCCATAATTTAATATAATTCAATTTTATCAAAGGGATAATTTCGTAATTGCAAAGGTATAAGAAGCCCTAAGTACCATCTGATATAAGCCTTTCACTTATCACTCAACGCAGCTTTGTTTCCGCAACTCTGTATTTCAACTTTGATCTTCTTAAAATGGTAAAGTTTTCGTTTTTTCTTCTTCTTCTTCTTCTTCTTCTTCTATTGATCGATTCATCAGTAATTTGGTTTTGTTCAATGGGTTTATGTTTGAGCTTTGTTTTGTTTCTTAGGCATCGGAGAAGAAGCTATCAAACCCTATGAGGGACATTAAGGTTCAGAAACTTGTTCTTAACATTTCTGTTGGTGAGAGTGGTGATCGTCTTACTCGTGCCTCTAAGGTTCGTTTATGTTCGTAAAAATCTGTACTTTATGATTCCCCATCATTGAAATGAATCTTAACCAATGGATTTTAGATTATTTTACTATGTTAGAATTTTTTTTGATTTTGGTCATTGTTTTTCTGTAGGTGTTGGAACAGCTCAGTGGTCAAACCCCTGTTTTCTCCAAGGGTATGGGAATGTTAAGTCTTTCAGTGAATTAATTTTATACGATTTGAATTTGTGTTAATTTTGAGTCTGATATGTGTTATTGTTTTGTCTATAATAGCGAGGTACACTGTGAGGTCATTTGGTATTAGGCGTAATGAAAAGATTGCGTGTTATGTGACTGTGAGAGGTGAGAAGGCAATGCAGCTTCTTGAGAGTGGTTTGAAAGTTAAGGAGTATGAGCTTCTTAGAAGGAATTTTAGTGACACTGGTTGCTTTGGATTTGGTATCCAAGAGCACATTGATCTTGGCATCAAGTAAGTTTTTTTGTTCCTTTGAAAGATTCTTGATTGTTTTTGTGTGGATTTATCAGTCTAAGCATTTTAAGTTTGTAATTGATTAAAGATGAAAACGTAATTGGTTTTTGTGGAGTGTTAGATTTGTATTTGAGCCATTACAAAGAATAGATTTGGGTTTGATGAAAGATGAACTCTTTACTTGGTAATGATGAAACATAAATACTTTATTGGTCTTCATGGAACTGATTAACATTGAGTTTTTTTGTGGAATGTTCCATTTGGGTTAGGCAAAGATTGAGCATTTTACTTGTTTGTGTGATTATCATTGTGATTTCGTTGTGTATTTAGGTATGATCCTTCTACTGGTATCTACGGAATGGACTTCTACGTTGTCCTTGAACGACCAGGATACCGTGTTGCCCGTCGCCGTAGATGCAAGGCTCGTGTTGGTATTCAGCACAGAGTAACTAAGGATGACGCGATGAAATGGTTCCAAGTCAAGTATGAAGGAGTTATTCTCAACAAGTCTCAGAACATCACTGGTTAAACAAAGTTTCTATGTTTACAAGAGTTTTGTTGATTCTAGCCTTGTTTCAAGTTGTTATCTCGTTGGATGTTTAAAGAATTTCTTGTTGTAGTAGTAAAGCCTTTTTTTGACATCAGTTTGGTAGAAGAATCTAAATCTTTCAAGAACCTCTTAAAGATTTGTTTTTAATCATTCTATGTCATCATCACTACAATTAATCAAAGCATCTCCGTTGATTTCTCTGCCTTTATAATATATCTTCACATCAAGTAGCTACAAACGAGTAAGATAATTGAGCCATCATCTCAAATGCACTTATGAAAATTTATTTTCTAAAATATCTCTCATTGAAAAATAACATATTTAGCTTTAATGAATTTCGAAAATCGAGTAAAAAATATATATATAGATATAATTACGAATGATATCAATAAAAACATGATAGATCAGTGGTTCGGACCTTCTGTGCACGTACACGCGACCCAGGTTCGAATCTGGGATTCGTGTTATAACTAGTATAACTACACATATAATATGTAGTTATAGTCGGTACAATTGGTACGACTAGTGCAACTGCTATGACTGTTATGAGTATAACTGAGGTCAACTGTTATACAACTTGGTATAACATGGTGCAACTGATAGTAATATTTGTACTTGATACCAATTAGTTTAAATAAAAATGAAGGGTAATTTTGTCATTTAACATTGAGGGTATGTATATTAATGAGGGATATAAGAGATTTAATTTCGGTGATGAGGATCATATGAGATGATAACTCAAGATAATTTCAGAATTGTTAAAGTCGTAACAATTTTGACCACTTTTTAACGATATTTTTTGTCGAAACTTTTGTTTTATCAATTATTACCATATCGTAGGTTTAAGATAGAAATATTATCCTATGAAAATTTTCTTATGAATTTGTTATGTTTTGTTGTAGTGCTAAGTATTTAAGAATTGGTTTAAGGTTCTGAGCATATAAATACCATCTTGGTCTCAGAGATTACAATTCTCTAGTTACAACAACAAAATTGGAGAAATAGAAAAAGAATACACACAAAATATGAAAATAATAAACCGAGGTTGTACCGGGTTTAGCCAATAATTTGTGAATATTCGGTTAAGATGAGACATTTTGCTATTTAAATCCAACGGCTTCGTTTTGCGAGGTAAAAGAAGAAAATGGTTAACACCACAATCGAAAAAAGAAAAATTACGATACCAAACCATACCAAACCTTTCTTGAACAATTGTGTTCTTCTTCTCATTTCCTCCTTCACTTTCATAATCTTCTTTCTCCATCTCTTTTTGTGATAATGGCAAACCATATTTATCACAAGGAGCAATACCAAGCTTCAATCTTGATGATAGAACAGTATTGTTGTAACATAAATAACTGTTCCCTCCAATTTCAAAAACTTGGAGATTTTTAATAAAGCTTTCGTTGAATGGTAAAATTTAGGGATTTTGCCTGAAAGATTTGAGTTTGAGATTGTGAAAGAAGTGAGTTTACGCATGTTTCCAAGGATGACATAAAGATGACTGGAGTTAATGAGATTTCGAGATTTTTGAGGATTTTGAGACGAGCCAGGAAGAGGCCGGAGAGTTATCTACGGTGGTGGAGGAAAGAAGAGACGGCAGTGAATGAGTGGAGGGAGATCGGAAGATGGTGTGGAGGAGAAAGAGAAGGGAAGTTATGGAAGGAGATGGTGGTAATGTGGCGGTAAAGAGACACAGTGTCACAAGTTATGGTATGGAGGAGGAGTTGTGGTTGTAGTGGGATCTTTGATGTTGAGAGAATGGAGAAGTTTGAACTGTTTTAGGTCTAATGGAGAGGAGGAGACGATGGTGGCTAAGAGGAGGAGGAGGAGGAGGAGGATGAGAAATGGTGGTTGCGGTTGTGGCAGCTGCATAGTGGAAAAGGAGAGAGATTTAGAAATGGTGAAAGATTGGAATTTGAAAGAAGAGTCTTTTGTGAGTTGTTGTGGCAGTTGAAGAATACTTGTTCATTTTAAGTGGGAAAATGATTCTATTTGGTTAATGGTTATGATGGTATGGTCCGGTTTGTTCTGGTTAATGAAAAACTCAGATCATTTGTTTTCTTATTTTCTTTCGAAAGTCTTTAGATTACCAAAATAAAGGACTTGTTGCTCGGAGTTGAGATTGTTTGAATGGTAGTTTATTTCTCTGGCTTTATATATTCATTATTTAGGATTGTAAGTTTCTAGTACAACTTATTGAGAAGTAGATTGGATTTTAACTTTGTACCAAAATCTTAATTTGCCTTTAACAAAAAAAAAAATCTTAATTTGCGAAAATGGAGACAAGTAAAATCTGATAGGGATAGATTTTTTGAGCGAAAATGATATTTTTCTGAAAGTGTATTCTTAAAACATCATTTTGATCCAAGTAATGTTACTGGTTTAGAAAAGCCGGTTCATTTGGTTAATCAAAAACAAAAATTTACTGTAACTAACTTGTGGATCAAGCAACCCACTTGAGAATCTTCCACTAATAACATTATCCAATAAAGATTAAATCTTTCAGTCTATTTATAGGCCCAGTTAAGAGATCGAGTAAACCTTAACTACTCTAGTTGTATCACAAACAACAAGATTCTCAGAATCAGATTGATTCGTGCAAAGCCAATTCACCTGTCAAAGAACAAGCCAATTATATGTCAGAATCAAACAAAAAAGAAAAAAGAACATTGAGAGCTTTGTTAATTAAATTACCTTCTTGGTTAGGTTAATATTCAAATGGAGGAAATCTCTGTTATTGTTGTCTGTCTCAAGACATTTGAAGCAGTCCCAGATTTTAACAGTCTTATCATTACCACCAGAGATCAAGAACCTACCTTTTTGTTGAAGGAGCGAAAAGGCTACACAAGAAACTGCAGCTTTGTGCCCACCAACAGAGTAATCTAAGTAAACCCTTTTGATCACATTGCTATTGCTGCTGCTTCCTTTTGATGAAGTTCCTTTTCGAGAAAGTTCTGATTCGATATTGATCAAATCGACAATTCCATCGCCTCTAGCAACTGCACATATATTGTCTAACTTATCAACCATGTCGATTTCCGGGACTGCTATTGAGTGAACAAAAGCAGGATTTAGGCATTGTCCTGAGTTACTCTTTGTATCCAAGCCTGAAAGGTTACAGAAATGACCTGCGGAATCAGATTTATCTCATATACATAAGGCTAAATAAAACCTGAATCAGCAGCATTTGCTTCTTACCAAAGTCTATAATTCTTTGCGTGCGACCTTTTGAAAAATCCCATAAAACAAGCTTTGAATCAAGTCCACCAGTTATAACTGTAAGATATTAAACTTTTTAGAAACCTTGAAGAGATACATATACAACAACAAATCAAATTAACATGTTAGTTACCTTCCCAAGGTCTCCATGGAATGAATTGCACTGAACTGCATATCTAAATGTCACATTAAGGTGTTGACTTGACAGATATTTTACGAGGTAAGTAGAGATCTTCATAGAAGCAAGGGAGCAAAACAACATATTAAGGATACACTTGAATGACCAGCTCTAAGGGTTTTATAAAGACATTTCTGACCAATGTCAATTATCTGCGTTCAACCAAACTAATCAAACCGAGAAAAGTTCATGCTTAGGTAATCTTTAACTATTCAGAACAACCAATAAGGGTACCTTAACATCACCAGAATCATCTGCAGAAGCAAGAAATGATGATCTTCCATTGCATGCTACCTTAGAAAATCAAAAGAAATCAACATCAGTAAATTTGATGAATTTCTAGAAAGTCTGGATTTTTAAGATCTCTACCTGGTTAACTTCATCTTTGTTGTAATTGTAACTCTCTAATGACTTCCAAGAAGTAGCACTTAGCTATAACATAATGCAGAAAAAAATATAAGATTTTAACTAAGTTAAGAATTTTGTTTATAGTTTATCAAAGTTTCGATTTTTATTTTACCGTCTGAACATCAAAAGACTTGATTTCGTTTCCATAAGAAGCATAGATAATGTTCTCATTACCTGAAATCAAAACAAAACTAATCAAAACCTGAAACAAAGAGATGAAATTGAGAGACAAAAAAGCAAAAAGAGACAAAACCTGTCTTGAAACAAAGAGATGAAACTGGTTCTGTTCCAACGTCAATGATAAACTGAACATCTTTACATCTCAAATCAAACCAGCAAATGCAACCATCCTGTAGAATTCATCTTTCAAATTGTTAAAAGAAATCTTTAAATCCTAATCACAGAACCCTAAACTGTTCGGTTTGAATTATAGATTTAGGAACCTCGCCGGAAGTGACTACAAGACCAGGCCGGTCACGAGAAGCTATACAATACGTGGCAGTTGATTTATGGCCTCTCAGCTTCCTTGGTTCCTCCATTGCCATAGATATAAACTTTGAGTTCGCCGGCGATTTCTCAATTTTCAGCTCCGATGCTCTAGGTTGCGGTTAAAGCTTTAATCGAAACTGAACAAGATACTTTATATCTACCATTTGGTTTGATTGTCATTAAATTAAAAATTTCTATAAAAAAAAATCAAACCGAACCGAAATAATTTAATGCAACTTAACCAAATCGAACCGGTTTACTAAACTGAAATCATCCAAGGTTGAATCTTTTCTCTCTTCTTTCATTCAACAAGTCCATTGGTTTTTTAGATATCTTAAAATTTGATTGACAAAGCAATTAAAATTGATAATTTTTTTAAATAAAATTCAATAGAAATACACCAAATGGGGCATTAATAAACCTAAAAGCAATATTCATATTCTCGAACAAATTTGATTGTGCACTGTTAACAAAAATAATCACTCAGGTCCTTAACAGCATCCACCTTTCTTCACAGCTGAAACATCTTTCATATCGATCTTGTCTCCTTTCGATGGAACATTAGCGGATTCACTCGCAGCCTCCATCGCCTTCTTGCTCACGATCTGGTGAATCTGAGTGAGGACTTCTGCGAAAGCATTCTCAACATTGGTGGCTTCAAGAGCCGAGGTTTCCATGAAGTAAAGATTTTCTTTCTCGGCGAATGATTTGGCATCTTCGGTCTGAACAGCCACGAGATGGCGGAGATCAGATTTGTTGCCTACAAGCATGACTACAATGTTTGGATCAGTGTGGTTTCTGAGTTCCTTCAGCCATGTCTCAATGTTTTCAAATGTTGAGTGTCTGGTTACATCGTAGACAATTAGCGCTCCAACAGCTCCACGATAGTAAGCACTAGTGATGGCTCGGTACCTATTGAAATTTGAAACATTGTCAATGAAACTGAGAATTAAGTTAACCAATACATCAGAACTTAGTTCGTGCGATGAAGAAAACCGAGAATAGCATATTATGTAAAAGCAAGGAACTTTTCAATTTAGAAATCAGGCTTCACAAAACTGACAAGAGAAAACAAGATTAGCAATACTTTACAAAGCAAGAAGATTTTCAATATCAAAAACAAACTAAGCACAGCTTCAAGTAACTGTTCAGATAAACAAAGAATAGCATATTATGCAAAGCAAGAAGCTTTTCAATTTCGACACTAGACTAAGTAGGCTCCACAAACTGATCAGAGAAAACATATAATATAAAGCAAGAAGCTTTTCAAGGTAGATTCAAGAAACTGATCAAAGCAACCAAGAATATTTTTTCCCTTTAGAAATTAGAACAAGTAAAGGTTCAAAAAGCTGATCTGAGAAAACAATTTTGATTCAATAATCTCCAATGACATATGACAAATACGAGTTAAGAATCATAGAAATGAAGTGACTGAAACCAATCAAGCTGTTAAATTTATAATCAGAATTGTACGATTCTCCTATCTTACACCAAGCTTTCAAAATCAAATACTACTTCAGATCTTAAATCAACTCAAATCACAAAGATCTAAACCCTAAACCCAAAAACCTCTAACCTAAATTTCCATAAAATGTCTCAAATCTAAGAAACCAGATCGAGAAATAAACAAAATGAGGAATACTAAAGAAAAAAAAATGAAACCTTTCTTGACCAGCAGTATCCCAAATCTGAGCTTTGATGACTTTATCATCAACATTCAAACTCCGAGTAGCGAACTCAACACCAATGGTGGATTTAGACTCAAGGCTAAACTCATTTTTGGTGAATCTTGAAAGCAAATTGGATTTGCCAACACCTGAATCACCAATCAGAACTACCTTGAATAGGTAATCGTATTCATCTTCTGTTCTGTAACTCGCCATTGTTTCTATCCTTTCAAAGCTTTTGTTTACCTCGACAAAATGTTTTTTTTTTCAAGTTGAAAAAACCCTATTGAGAGATTTGAAACTTGTTTCTCTTTTTTTTTTTTTCTCAGATTCTGTTACGAAAGATCTTTCTACAAGAGAAAGATGCGGAATTGAAAATTATCAAACGAGAGAAAAGGAAAGGACTTATGCTCTGTCTTTATCACAAAAACTATTGTTTTTAGGGAAACAAATTTTAGTGAAGTTACTTAAACACCCCAGCTCACGCGTTCGGATCGTTCGTTGGTTTGCTTGCTTCGTATAAAGCGAGGACAATTTCGTCATTTCATAATGTTCTTATCTTTTAAGGCTCTTTTAGAAAAAAAGGGAATGCGTCTGCCGGGAGTCGAACCCGGGTCTATTGCTTGGAAGGCAATTATCCTAACCGTTGGACTACAGACGCTTTTGTTAAGATGTTTCTAAATGTTAAAATTACTTAACTAAAGACAATATATGTTGAAATTTGAAAGTAATATTATATAGAATTTGCGTCTGCTTAGGGTCGAACCTAAGACACTTGAAAACGAAAATAATATGACGTGGCAAGCCAAATAAATAAATAGTGACTATAGTCTATAAAAGTGGAAAGAGTCTGTTTTATTTTTTCTCTCTAACAAACTAATTTCGGAGTCAAAAACGGAATCAACTTGAAAACCTCTCCGGTGACTCTCACGCCTTAACCGCCGTGAAACTCAGCTCCAGCGATTGATTCTGTACTTGTATTGCCTTACTTGTTTGAAGCAACTTCCAGTTTACCTTTTATCAAAAGATCGAGAATGGGTTGCATCAGTTCTTCTCAAGCCAGAAACGAAGGAGGAGGTTAGTGAAATTTCTTTGATTTTAGTATTTTTCTTTGAGATTATGTGTGGTGATTTGTTTGGTTTATGTTCTTAGAATCTTGTCTATGATTCATATATTGTTGTAATTTGTGATTCTTGGAGATTATTTGAACGAAATCTCAGTTTCTTGGATGTTAAGATACAACAACTATTTAGGTTTTGGCTAATGTTGCTTGTTAATTAGTAAAGATTACAAATGATGAAGCTAATCTGCATAATTAGAATGATATTAAAATGATAATTGAAATCTTAGAAAGTTGTATAGCATTTTTTCTTGTATGAATCGAATTTGTGATGATATTCTGATGTAGATGACTTAATATTTATGTTATATATATAAATATTCTCTTATGAGTTTCTTTATGTGAATTTGTATGGTGGCAGTGAAAAAAACGAAAATAAGAAAACCTAAACCATGGGCACATACTGAACCAATCACAAGAGCACAACTTATGAATATGCGTGAGGAATTTTGGGATACTTCTCCACATTATGGTGGTCAACGAGGTTTATATATATATACTCTACTTCTTGTTTTATAATCTACATTGCACTATGAACATTTTGGAAACTCATGAGTTAAATTAATGATCAACAGAGATATGGGAGGCGCTTCGAGCTGCTGCTGAAGCTGAACTGAAACTAGCACAAACTATTATTGACAGTGCAGGTGTGATTGTTCAGAATCGTGATCTTACATTGTGTTGGGATGAAAGAGGTTTGCAAAATCTGATTTGTTTATCCTGTTTCTCACGTTTCTTGTTTTGTTACCTTATTGGCTTGTTTCTTACTCAATGTAGGTGCAAGATATGAGCTCCCTAGGTATGTTCTAAGTGAGCCCACGAATCTGATTCGAGAGCAAGGACAGTAACTATCAAGAACACTGATGCAAATAGCAAAGCTTAGTTAGTAACTAGTAGAAGAAGCAAGTCTCTCATATTCAATACTTTTTAGCAATTGATACGATATTTCAGTAGAAACACACACTCTTTGTAGAGCTACTGCAATCTATTGTTGGAGATGGTTACACATGGTGGTTGAGGTATGGATCATGTACACTCAGGATTTGTGAACATTTTTAGATCGAAATGATCTAATAAATTTGACCGTTGACACAACTTATTTTACTTATTCATTATCAGCTTTGAGTTTATAGAACAAGGATAGGATTCAAACTTAATTGTGACAAGAAAAATAGTGATTGTTTTGGCTTATTTGATTTTACTATGTTAATATGTTTGATACAAAATTTGATTCCCTTCCACTTTTTTTCTATGAAATTTTCGAGAATCACAAAACTCTCGAAAACATTTGTGTCAGAAAGGGTCTTCACTCTCGAGTTGCCATGTTTTATTTTCTGGTCATTGGAGTTTGGAGCTATGCATTTTATTAACTAGGAGTACTAGTCTAC
Organism: Nasturtium officinale; assembly: GCA_963854855.1. NCBI lineage: Eukaryota > Viridiplantae > Streptophyta > Magnoliopsida > Brassicales > Brassicaceae > Nasturtium > Nasturtium officinale. The sequence goes on from OY978506.1 coordinate 762,484, forward strand.
TAGATTTGTTAAACATTTGAGTTATATGATCAAAATTCAAAAGTAAGTCTTTTCTTGGATGTATGTTAATAATTAACAATGCATGACAGTGTACACAAATTAACATTAGTTAATTTATGCCAGAAGTCCACAATAGTTGATGGTGAATATTGGTGAATTGAATCATGTTTCATAATATTTATAGGTGGATTATTGATAGTTACGTGTTATTATGAGTACATTTAAATCCATTTCGTATTTATATTACTGTCAACGGCCTAATTGCTCTCAAGTCTCAACCTCGTTTAAGCGAAATGATTGGATAACCATTACATGATTACTTTTCTTATGTATAAGCAAAAATTTTAATGATTTTAGCCTTATTGAAATTTTATATTTGTGTTTATAAACGGGTTTAATTAACCACGCATGTTTATAAGTATCTTTGATTATTTGGGTCCCAAAAAAGATGATAACTGTCCTTATTAGAAAAAGAGATAACAGTAATTTAAAATGGATTATCTTAAAAAAGACCACAAGAATAGAATTCATAATACTTTTGACGAAATCTCTACCAACATCAATAAACACTTAGAATATGTAACCAAATTTACATATTAGTACTACCACCCAAGTTGAATAAGCTAATCATCATCACTAAATGTGCTCACGTGACAGTGTCATTATTATCGTCCTGAGTTCTTAATAATTGTATATTGTTGGTTACTTATTATGCTAATTTAGTCCGATTCTTGCTTTCTTGGATCTCTTTGGTCTTCCAATTTTTTCAAACCCAAACATTATTTTCATTGCGATTCGACCAAATTTATAATTAAATATTCTCTGACTTCCACGGAAACGGACAAACCGCTTTATTGGCAATGTGCTCTGTTTCCTCTATGTTCGTGTCTGTAAACATTTCACAGATCTCAAAAACCCTTTTTTCTCTATCTCAAGATTCCCCACTCTTTCTTTCTCTTTAAACTCAAAAAAATTCTGAACTTCTCTCTCCTTGAAGACGACGTTTATCTTGCTTTTTACTTCCAAAAACCATAGCTTTTCACAAGAGAAACCTCTCAGCTTCTTCATGTGAAAGTTTGGTTATAAAAAGAGGAGAGACATCTGTGACTACTTTCATAAACGGTGTCGTTTCTCGTTTTTTTCTTTTATTCCTACTATATCTATCTATCTACTTTGAAACAGACCTTTAAGTTTTCATGTTTTGGTTTCATTAGAAAAGTTTGAATCTTTCATACCGAAGAAACAGAGCTTTTGAGATTTAACATACTGGGTTTGTTCCAAATTGTTTCGTAGACTACTAGAAGAATCAAAATTAGTTTGAAAAGTTTACATTTTTGTTAAAAAGTTTATCTTTTTGTTCATATGGGTCCTTGAAAATTTCCAGTTTTTGAGTTTGGGGAGTTTTTGATAATTTACATTCTCAAAACTGTAATTTGTTTCTCAGTGAATATTGATATTACCAAATGCAGTAAATTTAGTTTCAGATTTGGAAAGTTTAAAGATTGCGAGCAAGAAAATGAGATACAACTTGATTTGGTTCATCTATAGATTGAGACTCTGTGGAAGAAAACAGAACACTTGTTCTGAGTTCTGAACATGTCTAAGGTTGCTTCTTCTCGGATTCTAAAAGATTCAAATCGAGACATCGGTGAGCATCTTCGTAACCATATCCATTTAACCAACTGTATTCACTTGAAGAATCATATGCACAGTAAACAGAGTCCGGTTTTAACTGACCGGTCTCTTCTTATGAGAGATCTCATTGTTCTACAAAGATCAAGATCACTTAAAGATCCATCAGCTAGCTTGAATTTGAAAGAAGATCATAAGGATGGAACTAGAAGAAGAACAAGAAGATCTAGTCTTAGGTTGTCTAATTCTTCACCAGTTGTGAATTTTGGAACATCTAAAGTTACTCCTTCTGAAGAAAAGTTTGATAGGTCGAGTAGGAAGAGTTATAGAGTTGAAGATTTGAATGAAGTTTATAGTGTTGCTTCGGTGAAATCGGTATCGAAAGATAGGGCTAATGAGGGTATTTTCAAGACTATGTCTGATCAGTTAAACGAGTTTGAAGGTGATAGTGATGAATTGGTTTCTTGTAATGTTAGACCGCGCGGTAATGGGCGTAAAAGGCGAAAGTTTAGAGGGACAAGGAGAGCGGGAAGAGCGGTTAATGTTCGAGAGAATTCTGGTAATAAGAGTGATATGTCTATTGCTTCTAACTCAGTGCCTCGAGGTGAGAAGTATGAGGAAGAAGATATGAGTAGAGCTGTTCCAAGAAACGGTTGCGGAATACCGTTTAATTGGTCAAGAATTCATCATAGAGGCAAAAGTTTTCTTGATATAGCTGGTCGAAGTTTATCTTGTGGAATGTCTGATTCAAAGGGAAGGAAAGGCGAAGCCGATATGCGAATGCTGTCTGATTCAAGCTCCTCTGATCGCGAGGCGTTACATCTTTTAGTTGATAGTGTAGAGAATGAGGATTGGGTGCATGATTACTCAGGTGAGTTGGGTGTTTTCGCCGATGATTTGCTCAAGAATGAAAAAGATTCAGGGTTTGGTGGAAAGTATAGCCGTAGAAATGCTCGGCGGCATCAAAGTCTTACGCAGAAGTATGCTCCAAGAACATTCAATGATCTCGTGGGACAGAATCTTGCGGTGCAAGCTCTATCTAATGCTGTTGCTAAACGAAGAGTGGGACTTCTTTATGTATTCCACGGTCCAAGTGGAACCGGAAAAACTTCATGTGCGCGGATATTTGCTAGAGCTTTGAATTGCCATTCTGCTGAACAATCAAAGCCTTGCGGCGTATGCAGTTCATGTATTTCTTATGATGATGGTAAGAACTGGTACGTTCGGGAAATGGGTCCTGTTAAAAGTTTCGACTTTGAGAGTTTGCTCGATAAAACCATCATCCGTCAACAGAAAAAACAGCACCTAGTCACCATATTCAATGATTGTGATACTATGTCAATAAATTGTTGGAATGTGCTTTCGAAAATCGTGGATCGAGCACCTCGGCATGTGGTTTTCATTCTTGTATGTTCGAGTCTTGATGTTTTGCCTCACATTATCGTCTCAAGGTGCCAAAAATTCTTTTTCCCTAAGCTCAAAGATGTAGATATCATTGATTCCTTGCAAGGGATTGCATTAAAGGAAGAGATTGATATCGATAAAGATGCGTTGAAGCTTGTTGCTTCGAGATCAGATGGTTCATTACGAGAAGCTGAAATGACTCTAGAACAGCTGAGTTTACTTGGAACAAGAATCTCTGTTCCTTTAGTTCAAGAAATGGTAAAGATCAATACTTCTTCCAAAAGATTAAAACTTCTTCTATTGACATTTTTCTCATTATGTTTCTTGTTTTCTTCCAGGTTGGATTAATCTCTGATGAGAAATTAATTGATCTTCTTGATCTAGCCTTATCCGCGGATACTATAAACACAGTAAAGAACGTAAGAACAATAATGGAAACTGGCCTAGAACCATTAGCTTTGATGTCACAGCTTGCAACTGTCATAACCGATATTCTCGCGGGAAGCTATGATTTCACTAAAGATCAGTCTAAAAGAAAGTTTTTCCGGCGACAGCAACGTGAGTTTCTAACATTCCTTTATCCTAAATGAGAAGAGATTTATAACTGTAATAACCGATTTTTCGTTGTTCTAGTGTCTAAAGAAGATATGGAGAAGCTGAAACAAGCTTTGAAAACTTTATCAGAATCAGAGAAACAGTTGAGAGTATCGAATGATAAACTAACTTGGCTCACCGCTGCATTGCTCCAGCTAGCACCTGATCAACAGTACTTGCTTCCGCATAGTTCTTCCGCTGATGCGAGCTTTAACCATACTCCATTTATGGATCAAGATACTTCAAACCGCACTGCAGCGGAAATAAAAAGATATGGTAGTAAGCAAAAGCAAGGTTTCAGTTGCTTAAATCGACCCTCGGTTGAAGATATTTGGTTAGCAGTTATTGAGAAAGTTCGAGTTAAAGGATTAAGAGAGTTTCTTTATAAAGAAGGGAAGATCTTTTCGATTAGTATTGGCTCAGGTAAATGCATTCATCATATCGAAAAAAGCTTTTTCTAAAACGTTTATGTCGATGGTTCTAACATTTTAGTTTTCGCAGCTCCTACAGTACAGTTAATGTTCTATTCGCCAATTGCGAAATCAACTGCTGAAAACTTCAAAGATCACATTTTGAGAGCTTTTGAAGCGGTTCTTGGCTCTCCAGTCACGTTAGAGATCAGAACAGAGTCAAAGAAAGATCTGAAAAAAGTTGGTTCATCCTCATTACAAGGTTTAAGCAACGGTGAGAGGTTCCGCAAATGCGGTAGAAGTGAGATCATCGAAGTGACTGAAACTGAATCTCCAGTGACTCGAGCTAGAAGGAAACATTTAGAAGCGTGCCAAAACAGAAACCAGAGTCAGAGCATTGTGAAAGGAAAAGTATCGTTGGCTCAAGTGATTAAGCAAGCTGAAGGAAACAGTTGGTCCAAACACAAACCTGTGTTGATTGCAGATAAGCTTGAACAAGAGAATTTGTAAGAATATAACCAACACTTGTTCTTTTTTTTTTCCAATGTTTTTGATTGATAAATTGTTAATTTTCTCAGGAGACTTGAACCTAGATCGAGAAGCTTGTTGTGTTGGAAAACATCTAGAAGCACACGTCGTAAGGTAAACATTCATTTTTTTGGTTCAAGAAAATATTTCGGATTTGAGTTCGATTTTGGAAAAATATACTGATAATTGATACTAATAATTTTTAATAAAACTTTTTTTTTTGGTGAAGAATATATTTATGAAATAAATAATTTTAATAATACTTTATATATTTTCAAATGTATTATTGTATGATTTAATTGAAACAGTGAATTTTGTTTAATTTTTGGCTTATTTAGTTTGATTGCATATAATTCAGGTTAAGTTCAATTTATTTGATATAAAAATGTCTCTATTTTTCCGTTGATGAATTTCAATTCGGGTTTAAATTTTATGCAAAAATCCAGAACAAAACCTTCATCTTCAACATGAAAGTGTTCACCTTTAGATTTTTTTTTATCACCATTTCTAACTGAAAATTTGAAACTTTGATTTTGTAGATATCACGACTGAAGGTGAGAACGAGAAAGTTAAGATTACATTCATTGTTGAAACTTTTCTCATGTGGGAAATTTCAACCAAAGAGATCGCCTCTTAGATAATTGTTTTTGCTTTGATCACATCCAGATTTTTAGTATAATTTTTTGTAACTATAGAAAACTTTTATTTAGTTTTCTCAGCAATTAAGTTTACTCTAGTTAAATTAATCAAATGGAAGATACAATTTAGGTTAGGAGCGCAAATGTAGTTTTTGTTTCTCTCTTCCATAATATAGCTAGTCACTAGCCAGTACCAAATACTTTTTTTATACTATCTAGGAATATGTGAGTTTGAAAAAAGCTAAATAACTTAAGAAGTAACTTAAATGCAAGATTAACTTGAAATCAAGAGGATTAAACTCCGTTGATAAGTTTTTGGTATAATCCATGTCGATGTTGAGAAGCTAATTCAATTCGTTATACTTGGCTAATAATGTTATTGTTACATTCATTTGTACAACAAAACATACAAGTAAAAGAAATATACAATCGCAAATATTTGAGAAAGAGACAAAAGTTTAACACAAGTAAGAAGTTAAATATTTTTAGCTAAACTAATGTAATTTTTTATATGGTTATAATGAATAATATTACTACACAGATTTGTTATATCAAGCTATATTTTAAAGATCAACGATTCTGAAAGAAAGAAATTCAAAATATTTTAATTTGACCAACTTTTCCTAATCATATTTTTGGGGGTTAGGTTTGGTGTAGAAAAATATTTATAGCAAAAATAAACCTAAGTAACTAATTTTATTTTATATTATAAATCATTACTATATTCAACTATACTTTTCCTATATATTAATTAAATATGTTGAATATTAATAAATTTTGATTAAACAATTAAGATAAGCCAGTATAAAAAATTAAATATCATTTGGATTGTTTTTATATTTGGTTTTGGCTTAATTAATTTTAGAGAAAAACACATAATGGCTAAAAACTTATTTAAGATAACACAAATTTATGCATGTGATAACCTATTGATGTTTTGAATGAAGAACGATACCAATGGATATAATTCAATCAATCCATAAAGGAACAAGTACCAACAATCAACAATCAAGCAGAGCTCAACCAAAATCATATAACCACACAACAATCAATAGATTTAAAAAAAATAGACTACGCAAGCAAACAATATGTTCAATTTAGCATTAAATCACACTACAAATTAACAACAAATTCAGATACATAAAGACTACACAACAATCAACAGACTATACCACACAAAAACCAACATATTTAAACCATAACTTCAAAATATAAACTACACACGCAACCAACATATTTAGGTAAGCAAAAATCACACAACAACCAAAATATTGAAGACATTGTATCGAAGACCATAGAACAAACAAAATGCTCAGGCCATAGTTTCAAAGCATATACAAGTCAACAACCAAATAATTCAAATCAGGGATTCAAATCATAGACCATGCACCAGCCATCACATAGGCGTATACAACAACTAAGAGATTCAGGTCTTATGACTTATGCAGCAATCAAAACACATATATATCAAAGAATAAATAATGCACCACGAAATAGAGAGGTCGTAGGTTTACAGTAAAGATATTCTAATAAAACAACCAATAAATTAAAAGCATTGGCCATTTGGCCTCACATAAAAAGGATATTCTTAGAGTCTGTCTCCAAGAATTTGTATACATTTTCCAAAACATCACTCACCTCTCTTACCAGTAACTTCATAGATCCAATAACTAAGAAGAGTGATTGCCAAATCAATTCTAGTTGATCACTTTAGAATTGTATTCAAAGTAAAGGCTTGTCAATTTCAGAATCCACTGTTATGAAGAATTGCATCTCCATCAGCTTTTTTGATGTGAAACAGATTTCTAACATGAGTAACAATATCAGCCAGTTGAATAAAAACATAGAAGAAGAACATGTTTCAGACTGTTTCAAATATCACCAAGAAATCAAGTGATTCAAACCATTTACATACCTTTAGGCTATGCAGAGTCCATTTTCTACAAATATGATCTGACTCTGTTAATCTAATAGGAGAAACTAATACCTATCTTGAAGTCCACATACACTTGAAATCTTCTAGGAGTATTCTGTAAAAATAAAAACACAGCTAAAATTCACTAGTTAAATATGCTGTTAAATGTTTTTATATTTCACGAGATTAATGCTTTAGGGAATTTCCCAATTCTCATCATCATGCAACTTGTTGCATAGCTCTAAAGCTAAAGCTTTTTTCCAGACTCAGAACAGAATTCAGAGCCACTGGATTTTGTAGTTAATGTAGGCATCCCATATTTAGGCGTACTGGTGTGTATCAGTTCTTAAACTATTGCCGTTTGGAGACTTTTGTAACTCCTTATTTTGATTATGACAACCACCACTGGTTTGTTTTCATCTATTTGAAAACTTTTCCACGAACCATTCTAATCAAAAGAGCTATATCATTCCTGCATTTTTGTATGCATGAGCTCTAACACTAATGGCTTTTAGAGTCTTTTGTAATTTACACATCCTCTCTTTTAAGCAGTTGGTGTGTGTTATCCATTTAGGAAACTCCCACATGATTAATTTTAGTTAAAGACTCACATATTAATGTGTGTTAGTGTTGTGAGCTCTAAAACTTTGAACCTTTTTAAAAGCTTGATCAGATCTCTTCTCCTTTTGTTTCTTTAGCTCTAGAGAAATCGTACTAGGATCGCATGCGACTGCGTTTATTAGAGCTTTTGTGATTTTAGTGTGTGTGACCTCAAAACCTAGAAGATGACTTGAGGCTTTTGTATTCCCCATTTCCCCTTTGTTTTAAAACCAACGAATCAGCTCCAAGTTGTTGGTTAACTTAGTTTGTGTTATAAATTTAGGCAACTCTCCCATCATACATTCTCCCAGCATTATCATTTTGTGTTATAAAATGTTTTGTGTGTATGATTTCTAACAGTAGAGGCTTTTCGAACTTCAGGACAGTTCTTTCTGGTCTAGCGATCTTTAGATCACGAAATGTTTTGACAGGTCACAACATTTCCAATCTAATGGGTTTGAAACACAAGTTAGAATTGTGAAACATAAACCACAATTTAGAGATTTTTTTTCCACAGAAAATTATGTAAAATCCTCTGGTTCTTTTATAGGACACAACAAGAATACTTGTGTCTAATCTGTTGGGGTTTGTGTTATCAAGTTTAGGCAACTCTCCCATCAATACATACATTCATTAATGTTTGTGTGTATTAGCTCTAACACTTAGGCTTTTAAAGGTTTTTGTAATCCTCATATCCTTTCTTTTGTGTGTTGAAGCTGGTTTGTGTTATCAATTTAGAGATTTTACATCTGTGCCCAACAATTTAGAGATTTAAGCCAGCTGGTTTGTGCTATTCCCATTTTAAGCTGGCTTGTGTAATCAAGCCGTAAACTCTTACTGGACTATTTTTGTTTTAGAGCTTTAGAGGGATGTTGAGTTTTCACACCCCATTTGTTTCAATTTAGGTAACTCTTATTAGATACCAAAATTTAGAGATTTTACATCTGTGACCAACAAGAAGAATGTTATTCTCATTTCCCTTTTGTGGACCAATCAACTGCTGGTTATAGCATTATGGACCAAGCAAAGAGAGCTTCCAATTTTTTGTAAGCCGTTGTTGGTTTGTGTTTGTTTAGTCAACTACAGTGAGACTATTTAATTATAGAGCTCACACATTCAGACATATCAGTGTGTGTTAGCTCTAAAACTCAAATTGCTTATGTTATCATAAGATAACTCCCATGAGACTATTCTGATTAAAGAGTTAAGAAAATCAGACGAGTTATGAACTCTGAAACTTTTATTTTAGAGGCTTTAGTTATTCCCATTTCCCCCTTTGTAGACTAGGCAGCCGCTGATTGTATTATTTATTAGGTAATTTATGTGTGATAGTTTGTTATATACCTCACATTTTCAGACCAAGCAGCTCTTAGTTGTGTAAAGCTTTTAAGGGGCTTTTCAATTCTTATTCCCAATTTGTTTCAATATAGGCAGTTCCCATTTAACTGTTCCGGTTCTAAGGCTTTAAGGGTTTTTTTTTTTAATTTCATACCCCTTTGTTATTGAACCAAAATATCGGTTTTAAGCCATTCCCATCAGACTTTTGACTCTAGAGATTTAGGGGCCTGTTATGGGGCTCTGTTTAGTCTTATAGCTCATATAATCAGACAAACAACTACTAGTTTGTGTTAAGTCAACTCTTACGAGACTGTGTTTCTTATTAGAGCTTTACACATTTAAGCATTGGTTTCAAGCTTTAAAAGGGCTATTAATTGTTATACCCCATTCGTTTCAATTAAAGCAAGTCCCATTAGAAACCATAATTTAGAGATTTTACATATGTAACCAACGAGAAGACCCTTTTGTGGATCAAGCATCTGTTGGTTATATTATTATTAGGCAAGTCCTATGTGACTTTCAAAATTCTGTAGCTCGGATATTCAGACCAAGCAAAGGGTTGTGTTAATCTTTAGGGAGCTTTACAATTTGTTGTAAGCTGTCGTGGACTATTTTATCTAAAGAGCTCACACATTCAGACATGTTAATGTGCATCAACTCCAAAGTTCAAATCACTTATGTTATCTTAAGACAACTCTCCCATGGGAATGTTCTGATTATAGAGTTCAAAAAATCAGACGAGTGAACTCTGAACCTTTAACTTTTTGAGGTTTTCTCTATATCCATTTTCCCTTAGTAGACTAAGCAGTCACTGATTGTGTTACTATTAGGGAACTTTTGTGAGCTGTTCCACTTTAAGCCGACAGTTTTTGATATTATTAGACAATTCCCATCGGTCTGTTAGGATTTTAGAGATTTATGGGTCTGTTTTAGTTTTATAGCTCACATATTCAGACCAAACATCTGATACTTTGTGTTGTGCTTTCGGGGTTTTCAAATCTTATACCCAATTTTCTTGCAACTCCCAATAATTTCAGAGCTTTTAAGGGTTTTTGCTAAATGCACACCCCTTTGTTATTGAACCCCCATATCGGTTTAAAGCCATTCTCATCGGACAGCTCTAATATAGCTAATAAACCATTAGAGGCTTCTTCTATTCTCATTTTCCCTTATCATTAGACAACTTTAAGTGGCTTTTTCTATTCCCATTTCCCCTTTTTCTTATCATTAGGCAACAATTAGAGGCTTTTTCTGTTCCCATTTCCCCTTTGTCTTGTCATTAGGCAACCTTTAGGGCCTTTTTCTATTCCCATTTCCCCTTTGTATTATCATAAGGCAATCTTTAGGGGCTTTTTCTATTCACATTTCCCCTTTGTTATTGAACCGAAAGATTGGTTTTAAGTCACTCCCGTCGGACAGCTCTAATAGAGCTCCAAAACCTGAACCTTTAGGGGATTTTTTATTCACATTTCCCCTTGGTGTTATCATTAGGCTCAGATCGGAAACACCATCTTTTGTCATTCCCACATCCTTTGTGTTCTGATTTTAGATATTTAAGGGCCTTTATAATTCTCATTTAGCCCCTCTGATTCTAAGCCGGCAGTTTTGTGATACCATTAGGCAATTCTCATAACTTTAGAGATTTAAGGGCTTGTACAATTCCCATACCCTTTTAGAGATTTAAGCCATTGGCTTTAGATTATCAATCTAGGAAACTCTCATTAGACTTATCTAATTACAAAGCTCAGAATAATCCATCTCTTAGATCATTTGGGTTTTGAAGCCAAAGTTTAGAGATATTTACCTGAAGAGATTCTGTAGAAGGATCCTCTGAGAAAAATCTGTGATCACTGATCAATGAGTAGAATGCTTTCTCTCTTTATTCCTATCCAAATTCAAACAAACACACAGAAATGTTTGAATAATTTTACACAAAACGAGACAAAGAACTTAAAAGAAAACATCAAAATTTTAAAACTGTACGAATATAATAAGAAGAAACAAACATAGAAATCCCAAAATTAGGAATTTGGGCAGAACACAACACTAATGCATATGTTTTGTCTTTAGAGTTTTAAAACAAACAATCCAAACAAACAACACAAATTCAGAGTTGTTACCTGAAGAGATTATGAAGACGCTGTGGTATAGTTCTCTGGGAATAGGGTTTTCTCTGTCTTACCTATAAAAATTCGAAACAAAAATTTTGTTAAGAAGACATAATCTTTGATTAATCTTGCTCAGAATTGAGTAAACCAAACAACAACAACGAAAGACATAACTCTAAAGAAACAACGACATCAACCTAAAGAATATATAAATCTCCGATTAGTTTTCTCAAATCAAGTAAAAGAAAGCAAAGAGACGATTTTGAAAAAATTGAAACCCTAAGAAGTTAATTAGAAGAAAGACACATAAATTTCCAATTAGATTCTAAAACCCTAACAAGGTAAGGCTTCGATGAACACTACAGAAGAAGAAAGCATAAAAAACCTTCGATTAATTTTACTTAAATCGAGTGAAAGAAAATAAACACAACTATGAAAATTTGAAATCTTTGAAGAACGATTACGAAAATTACTAACCAAAAGAAAGATTAAATCATCGATTTTAGAAACAAAAACTAAAGTAAATCGTAAACAAACAAAGAAGAAATTGAAGTTTTGATTCAATAACTTACAGTAATTTTAATGGAATTGCCGGCGAAAATAAAAGTTGAAACCGCCGCCGGTGTAAAACTTATCGCAAAGAAATAATGAAACCTTTAGAGAAGTTCTGGATTAAGGTTTCTTTTTTAACATCTTAAGTTCTGGATTAAGGTTATATAAGTGAGCCCATCAATCTATTTTAATTTAAAAAACATTTTAGCATAATAATTAGTTATGCAATTTATTAAATTAAAATAACGGTCAGATTCAGATACTGAATTGTTAAGATTAGTATATAAACTTTATAGAAGAATACTCATAAAATCCGATGTCGTCCAGCGGTTAGGATATCTGGCTTTCACCCAGGAGACCCGGGTTCGATTCCCGGCATCGGAGCTTTTTTTTGATATTTCATTGCTTTTTATTCTTAAACTCTGTCACTCTTTGCTCATGTAAATTATAATCAGTCTACATAAATATAAAAACCATATTATAATGTGAAGGTAAAAGACTAATTTAGAATATGCATCTATGTTACTATTGTCTCAAACAATTCATAAAAACAGGTTACAGAAACAGAGTAAGTAATGAACATAAATACAATAATCTCAGAGTAAGAAACAAAAAAAAACTATCTTACGAAAAAAGCCTCAAGTTTTCTCTGTAAGTGTTATATACATTCCCTGAATTCCACCAAAACGTTCTTTGATTTCCAATCTTATTACCGTTATCATTTTTCGCCATTTCTTGCATCGACATCTCTTCTTTCTGACTCAACTTCTTGTTGCTCAGTTGATCCAGGATTCTCTGTCAAACATTGTTCCCAAAAGTCATCATTAACTCCAGCTTTTGGAGCAGCTGCGGTAACAGGAGGCTCTGAGTTCATATCAATCTTTGAAGATTTTGGTCTTGTATCACCAATACTTAAACTTCACTCAGCTGCATCAAGATCCACGCTTGATGTTTGTAAACCGCTCTTTTCGCATGATTCTGATACAAGATTCTAACTTTTCGATTTGCTCTACGTTTGAACGGCTTGGAGGAAACATATGCCACTATTGATTTCTGATGTTGTTCCACATGTTGTAACCGATCTTTCAATGTAGTTGCTTGCAGCTCAAACTCTTTCCGTTCTTGCTCTTGGTTCTGTAACTCCGCGAGAAGCCCTTCTTTATCACTTTTCAGTCTTTTAATCTCATCCTTCATGCTTTGCCTTTCTGATTCTATCAACGGATTTTGCGCTTGTAGATTCTGTAATGAGTGGCTATGTACCCGTTTTCGTCTATGAATCTTCCTCATAAGATAAGGTCGACCTCTAACAAAATCATCATTTGAGAATTCCCAGTTTTCAGGATCGATTTTTCTAAAACCCTAGGAAACACACAACAAGGTTAAAATCAAAGCAATGCAGCAAAAGCTTATCCTCAAAGAGATGTTTACAAAAGACAAAAGCTTCACATATGTATTAAGCTGACGGATGAAACTTGATTCTTGGTCATATATATACACCATCTCAAGCAAAAGAAAAAGATATTGATATTGAAATTGGTCCAGTCAAGCCAAATGTGAAGCTAAGAGCCTTAGTAAAGTTGACATACGTACATGCATAATTTGCGATGGATTGTGGTTATCCATTTAGGATTTGGTGGTTTGTCTTTGCAGGTGGTGCCGGAGATTGCTTTATTGCTTCCTTAAACTCTCCTAATTAAAGCTTCACCGAGATCTTTCTATGAGATTTCACCTAACGTAACGGAGTTCAAATCGTGAAGGAATTAAAACATCTCCGAGCTTTAACTTTCTATCTAAATCAAACAACCTAGTCCATCGTAAACATATGATTGCATTAAAAATAATATTAAGACTGGAATATTATTTAAACATATCCACTTTGACAAGACAATATTTAGACCTAAAACGGTAAAGAAACATTTGATCGAGAATAGAGAATGGCCCGTAAACGAGTCCAAAAAAGGGAATGAAGCGAGAAAAAAGACATGCTAAGAGTAAGAGCAACATTAAAGGATATAAACTAAAAGTATATTAATCAACTCAGTGAAGGATCCAGACACCTAAGAGAAGCCAAGCACCCACACAAGCAACAACGAACACGGCAGAGGAAGAGCAAAGCCAACCACTACTATCTAAAAAGAGATCACAATGCCGATAGAGCATCCAACCTAGTAAGAGGGCCAACCGAGAAGCTTAAGTTAAGAACAACCCTTCGATCTCAATTGAAAGGGCGCCGTACCAAAACACCACCTAGAAACTGAAGCACTACACCAAGAAAGCCATTAGTAGAAAGCCGGAAGACCTAGAGCATCCAACCCCATCAATGAACAAGGTGGCTATAGAGTGTCAAGGAACGCTGAAATGTTGTCTTTTGCATCAGGTTTAAGATCATATTACTAACTCTCTGTTTTGCTAATTCAAAGATTGAAATAAGAACCAAGCTAGAACTTAGAGAGAGCTGATAGCAAAACATTCAGTTCTTACACAAACTTCCACAACAACTTCACCTACTCCATTACCAACTGTTACTTGCTACATAACAACTAGAAATAGTCATCATTACCTCTAGCTTATAGATTAATTCTGCAGGTAAGCAAAAACAACTTAACTAATACTTAACACTTACTCCATTTGAATGTAAATACTCATTCATTTCTTCTAGTTTGATTATTTGGTTTGACTACAAAATGAGCACTTAGTCAACATGAAACCCTTGATGGGTATAACTGTTCTAATTTTATTGAATGTCTCTTTTAAATCATGAGATGTTAACCTCTGCAACATAACACTTCGGATGTATCACTGTTGGAAAGACATATTTTTGTTCTGTGGTATTAATTTCTTTAGTGGTATGTTAGAGATTAATGAATCCAACCTATCCTATTTTCGGTTTTCAAAAATACAAAAGATTACTATTATTTTTCTCCAATGTTCTAATTGACAAGTATAAATCAGATGACTATATCTTAATAGTTTAACCAAAATTGAAACACTTGTTATAATAGGAACACATAAATAATTACTAGTAAAATATTCTTATTTGAATCAAACATACAAATACTTTAAATAGAATACGAAAAGATACATAAACACCAGAAAATTATTGATTAGCAACTAAAACACGATAGACACCCTCCTCCACCTTCAGGTTCATTCAAAAACTTATCTAACTTCTTCTTGATCTTATCCTCATTGAGATTTTCTCCCTTCACAATAAGTGTGACACCTTCCTCATCAAAATCAATAAAAGAAACACCTAGCAGAAAAAGTACAAATCATATAAGTATCTGCAGTACATGTCAAATAATTAGTAGACATTCAAGAAGTGACAGTGAGTTTTACAAATTGATATAAACATATCTTGAATATTTTTATTCATGTGATCTAAATATTATGGAGCACATATTTATTTATGTAGAGATCAATCCTACTACAATAATTCAATATACAAATAGGAGACAGGTGAGAAGAAACACTATTCTGAGGAGTCAACAACATGAAAACTTTCATCAAACTGATTCCCTTTCTTTCTTTTCTTTTTTGGGTTTGGAATTGGCAGCTTCGAATTTCAGGATTTGTTAAAAATAATATATGTTTTGTATGTTAGCATATAATGATCTCTCATTTTAACCATATACAGACCCATCTAAACAAAGATTAGGGCCCCAAGCAAACTAAATTTATAGGACTTTTTCACAATTTTTTTTTTTTTTGGCTCTTTTGTTAATGTATTTTTAATTTGTCATCAACCCTAAGCAAATGCCTATGTTGTCTAGGGTCAAACACGGATCTGAGCATATTATATAAGATCACGATCTATTATATTTAGATGACCATTTTCTCAATCTATACTACTGTTTTACGTGTTGTTTACTCTTGTATCCTTCTACAGATATTATCCATCTACACATACATGATTCCTGTTATTTACCAAAATGAGTAAATAACTCAATTTTTCTGAAAAAATAAGTCAATTTTTTTGGCCAAAATAAAACGATGCCGATCCATATAATTAATAACACGTATTACAATTTGATTGTTTTGGTGTATGTACCTGTACAGCGAGCGATGTATCGTAGTGTTTCTTGTCTGGTAATTTCGTCAATAGGTCCAACCTTGAATCGAAGTTCCTCCTTCTGCAAACAATAAATTAGATCAAGGCTTTAATAAATTTGGTATATAAGCAATATGTATAGTTATATTTGTGTTTTGTTTTTGAGGCTTGATTCTTACATGAATTTTGACCATTTTCCCAAAAGATCTAAAAGCTTGAAAGAGTTTTTTTCTGTTAAATAAAAAATTAACACTCAAAAGTTTGAAAGTTGGAGAAAGATGATGGAAAAGAATCTGATTGCAATTATACAATTGTTTTGCTCATCAAGCTCTATTTATATATCAGCAGTAAAAAGATGATTTTTGGTTATGTCTTAAGCAGTCCCATAATAGTTTGACACATGTATTATTATAAATGATCTTTCAACACATGTTAAAATTTTAGAAAACATGAAAAGAGAAACAGAAAAATATAACTTTAATAAAACATATCTTATTAAATATTTTTCTCAGAATATGGATAGAGAAAAAAAATAAAGAAGAAATTAAATAAAATTGTCTTAATAAAGTAAAATATGTAAGAAACCAGAAGGCAACTGTAGTAATTATTTGGTTAAATGGATAAATTTTACTAAATTCTTATGATAAGAATGCCACGTCCCGTGTGATAATGTTTTATTTGCTGATTAATAATTTTATTAAATTCTTATGATAAACACAAAATAACTTCTCATTCATAATAATCATGCATGTTTTAATCGGATTCACCCGAAGACATCAGTATTTCCGAGCTCCAGCGCTCGATTCTTGCGATGCAATAAAGCTTTCAAGAAACCGTATTATGCTCTTTTATCTTGATATATATTATTGTCGGCAACGATTAAGATGGTTATTCATTGTTTAGTATGATCTGTTAAGTTATATAATATATCATATAAATTTAACAGTTACATACCGTTATCACAGTTTTATATTATTGTAACTTCTTTTTTTTGCTTCCGGAAATTATTGTAACTTCTTAACTTAAATTTTAAAAAAGAAAAATGTCACAAAGGGCCGTCCCTGATTCAGATTTGAAATAAAATAAGTTTTTATTCATGTATAAAATACATAGAGGAATCGATTAAAAAAAAATTTGATATGAGATATATTGTTTGATTATTTCACCAAATACAAAAATTGTTGCTGCCGCTGGTGAAGGTATATCCGATCTGAGTTTTCCGATGACGACGAAGGTAGTTACTTTGTTGACGATTGATTGATTTTTTTTCTTTTTTGATTATGAGCTTCGTTGATGGTATTTAAATTAGGTTCGGTGTAACGGTCATGTGTTTTTACTTAGGTTCGGAGCCGAAGCTAGATTCGCAAAGCAGTGTTTAACTTTCTTTGAAAGGACTTACAACACGGAGTTTACGTTGTATTGTTACCGTTGGGAAATTCTAATATTAATCTGTCGATTTATGTTCTAAATTAAGAAAAATATATATAGATTAGCACAGAATAGACAAAATATCATATATAGATTTTGTCTTATTATATAAATTTAACTAATTGTGAATCATAAAAGTTTGTATTCAAAGATTGTTAACTTATTTAGGTTTGTACATTTTAATATATCAATATTTTACTTAAAACAATATATAAAACTAATGATCGTTATTAATGGTGGTGAATGGCAAATATATATATATATATATTTGACTTGACATAAAACCTAAGTTTTGGATCAAATAGGTCAATAATATGCATATATAATTCACGAAACCAGCCAGTTTGAATTGCGAACAGACCAAAACGACCTTGAGTCCAATTCAAGCATCTCATCTTGGATACAAGTCATAATTCGAGCTAAAATTGCCAAATGTCCAGAGAGACTAATCCACGTGTCATCTACAAATCTCAATCTCAAGCATTTCTCGTCACATTTGACATTTACCACTAAAAACCTAATGACGTGTCCCTATCAGTTCATCCACGTCACAATTTCCTCATGCAACAATGACACCAACACACGCACATTCCACCACTATAAAAACAAGAAGAAAGAAAAATAAAACTTTCCACAATAGAGCAAAACAAAACATTATCGTGTTTGAGTGTTTTATGGCGTCGAGTGATAAGCTTCCGGGAGCCTACCCGGCACGTGACGGGTGAGATAACTTACCTCCGGGAGATCCAACGACGATGATGCTTAATAAAGGAGCGGCAATGATTCAGTCGATGAAACCAATCAAACAGATGAGTCTTCATTTGTGTTCTTTTGCTTGTTATGGTCACGATCCTAGCCGTCAGATAGAAGTCCATTTCTATGTCCAACGAGTCAACGAAGACTTTCTTCAATCAAATGGTGTCACCACAAGATGTGAATATGGGGAAGGTGAAGCCAGGGCTATTGAAGAAACGAGACGATAAGTATGGAATCTCGACAGAATCTTTGAAGGCATCTCGAGATGGGATTATGGGACTGGAGGAGAAAAATCTGATAGCTGATTATTGGGTTCATCATGGTAAAGGACTAGCGATTGATATAATCGAAACTGATATGAAGAGATTCGCTCCGTTCCCTTGATATATATTTTGTTTAACGAATAAAAAGATTGTGTTTGTATGTCTACTTACTATATGGTCCATAAGTAAAAATATGATCCTTTATATGTGTTGTCTTTTACCGTTTTATGTTTTCTTTGTCAAGAGGATAAATATGAGCTTCGTATGTACATGCAAATCATGGTTTAATAGATCTTTCTTTTTTTTTTTTGTCAGCAACGTAATTTCAATTATTCCATAAGAACCATACTTAGCAAGAGTAAATTATATATATATATATAACTGAATTATATATTTCTCAGTTCATGCTTCTTTTTCTTTCATTAACGATGATTGTTATTTTAAAGATTTATATGTACGTGCATATTAAAATCACTTAAATGTGTGGACTTCTGTAATACATTATTATTTTCATGTTTTTAATAATTATGCATGTCCATCATATATATGGGCTAAATTTGGTCCATGTAATCGAACGCAAACAAAATGTTTTAAAAAGTTTAGTTGATCCAACAAATTGTGCATGGAAGGTTCTCGAGTAGCTTTGTTAATTTGGCATGAATGATTATTTATATGTATGTAAATGCATTTTGATTACAGTATAGTCGAATTTCAATCCGAGGAAACTTAACATTAAACTCAAGATTGGTAAATTGTTCAAAATTTTAATGGTTCGAAGCTCTGATTTTCATGGTTCCGAGGCTTTTAATGGTAAACAAAAAGTTAGAAAGAAGGAGATAAATTCACTTGATTATACATTGAGAGAAAAAAATAGAAAACAGAAAAGGCAAAGCAAAGGCTGTCTCAAGCTTTACCTATGAACTCAATGTCAAAGAGAAGAACCGAAGCTGGAGGAATAAGGCATGAGCCTGCATGAAAACAAGTTTAGGATTTGTTAATTGGTTATCTAATAATATATCAACATTAATTAACAGAAAGTTTGTTTTAAAAAATAAAATGAATAAAGAAAGGCTCTAGCCTATTGGCTTTCATTTTACCTCCTCTGCAACCTGCGCCTCGATCACCATATGCGAGTTCTGGAGGAATCTTTAATGTCCGTTTCCCTCCTGAATGAGCAAACCAAATGAAACTAATCAAAAGTAAGACAATGATGAAACTAACCATATATAATTGTACCATGATAGACTTTTTAAACATTATGTAGAATAAATGTTCAGATATTCGTATAGAAAATTTAGCTACTCGTAGTTAACATAAACATTTTAATATCCTGTTAAAGGTTATAGAAACTAGGACAAAAACTTTTAATTAATTTGTAATTTTGTAAGTTCTAGATACATATAATTGATAATCGAGTAAAATCAAACAAAAAGGATACTAAAATGTGTTCCAACACATAATTTCTCTAAGTTTTTTTTTCTAAAGCATAGGGTTATTTCGAAGTTTCTTGAGTATTACCATTTAAGCACAGTGTTAATCACTCGAGAAAACTGAATTCAAGTTTCATGTATACAATTATAACTTAAGTTATGTTCAATAAAAATGTATTGAGATCTTACCGGTAAGCATAGGAGGAATTCCATCAGAGCCAAGGATTCCCTGGTCCCAACCTCTAATCACCTGTAAATATATATGTACACAATGGAATCAGTTTACACATTTTTTTTTTAACTTAACAGAATTAGTGTTAAACAAATGAGTTTAAGCAAAATAAATAAATAAATAAATTACCTCACCAACACCTATTCGAAAGGTTAGAGGCTTTCCACGATTATAGCTACTATCAAAGATTTTTCCATTCTCCAACTTACCTACATAATGTGCCTGCAAGAAATAATTCAATAATCATCAAACACCAAAAGGGAATTTCAAAACTTATTTGGTGTAATTTGAGATAGTACTAATTTACTTAATCACCTTGATTAGTTGCCCTTTGACAGCTTCAGGACCATAACCAACAACTTTATCACAGAAAGCAAGACCAGAAGGAGACACAGTGAATTCACAAGAAGTTGTTGTTTCAGCATTAGCTGAAACATTATCGGCAAAACCAATGCAGAAACCAAAGCCAATAATTGCTTCTCTTCTACCACATGAAGATAATTGGACAAGACTCAACTCAGGATCAGAAGAAACTTGTTGTTTGTTTCTCAAGTTAATAGAATCTCTAACTCTGTTTAAGCTATTATTCACAAGAAATCTGCATTTTCTTTGCTTACTTGGAGGAGAACAAGTTCCAACTGAAAATCCCAAGGAGCTCATTATTCTCTCTATCCACAAAAGATAAAATCTGAAAGAGATAATAAAGGCTTTGTGTTGGACAATCAACAATCCTTGCTGGCAAACAAAGCAACCACACAAATTTGGGCTTCCATTGTTATCCCAGAGGCCCAATATAAACAGAGGAAAATAGTTTACGAAATTGATCAATCCAAATTCGACTAATACATATGTAGTAAAATAATCAAATTTATATAAAATGAACAAAAAAATAACAGAGATATAACAGTAACTCCAAATCATTACATAAACACTTGTGATACTACACACAACACACCAAATTAGACATCATTTTTTTCTTGAGTCCAAACTCAGCTACCATTGAAAGACTATCAAAACACTTAACAGAAACAAAACAACAAGTCTCTCTATTTCTCTCTTTAGAGTTTTGCAAGTTGCTCTATATCATAAGGATGAGCATCAGAAGAAGCTTCTCTCCTAAAAGATCTTCTACCAATTACAATATTAGCAGCTTCACCAGGATGAAACGCATCCCAAAACACGTACTCATTTCTATTTAAACATGGAGCTTGACCTGGAAGACAAGTTATTTGTCCATTGTTTCTCCCAACTCCACAACATCCTGCATTTGTATTACTAAACCCTACAGTTTTGAAAGAGAAAAATCAAAAACTTTATGCAAATTATCATAAGAGAAAATAAAACATTTCCGTTGCACAGAAAAACATCTGTTACCATAGCGAGCAGGGTTTGTAATAATGTCTTGGAAGATGTCATAAGCGTTGATGTAAGTGAATTTTGCATCTGGTGTGTTCTGGTTAAACTGATCGACTATAGATATGAGTTTACTGTTGAAGATTCTGTTAGCTGAGTTGATCCTTTCGTCACACGTTGTTCCATCTCTACTGTTTTGAGCTAGCTCGTTCGGACTACATCCGATTGCTCCGGCTCCTACTAACGCAAACTTCCTCGCTCCGTTGGCATACAATATCTGCTCCATCACAAAAAGGCACATACATATAGAAAACAAACACCAAAACCTTCATTAGATCAAGAAACAGAGGAAAAGTAAGGAAACGAGGATATAGGAGTGAGAGTATACGAACCCGAAGTTGCTCGGTGTAACGGCCAATGAGATCGTCAGCAAAGGATTCCGGCGAGAATTGGTTACCGGTAGAGTAAAAGGTGGGCATGAAGTAGTTGTTGAGATAATCATTACTGCCTAGTCCGATAGAGTAAATGCATTTGCTGAGGTGATCAGAGGCTTGGTTCTGATCACCAAATATGTTCACTACTTGTCCCACAGTGTCCAAGTGATTTGCTACTTGCCCTGCAAATGCTATCCTAGCTCCCTGAGGATCAAGAACAAGTCAAAACTTAAAGAAACTCTAGAAACATAAGTCTTGTAAGGAAACTAACAATAGAGACTACAAATCTAGCAACCGATACATAATTTAGTGTAACTAAATTGATACATGTCAATATATTTTTTTTAAATAAAATTAGTAAAATATATATCTTAGTCAATCAAGTCTTCTGAAAGAATAACAAGTTTTTGAAGATCTTGTTATTTACAAACTAAGAAACAAGATTTATTTTTATTTTTATATATTGACGTTTCAGTAAATATATAAAAAACTATATAATTTTGTTTTGGAAACTAAAGATGGACATATAAACCAAATCCGAAACCGACATATTAACCGAACATACCTTAATTATTTTTTTAAAATAGATTTTATCACGTTAACCTAACACAATACTAATGTAAGATGGCTGGTAGTAATTATTTATCATTTTAAAATATATATTTTGAAGCTAATTGTATCCAAAAGGAACCAAAAACCTGAACTCAAAACCAAACTGAACCGAACCAATTTTAAATATTTGTATTTTTGATAAAAGCCGAACCAAACAAGAAAAAATAGTTCCAATTCAAATTTCTAAAATGGAGCTAAATCGAACATAACAATAAAACATAATAAATTACCAGTTGTCTTCCGGTTTCTTCTCGGATTCCAGCAGCAGCAGAAGCATAGTTAACTCCTCTGAGAATATCTTGTCCTCTTGCGGCGGCGTACGGTGTAATGTAATCGTCAAAACCCAATAGCTCAGCTATTTTTTCAAAGAAACATAGCAAATTAGTTTCATAGGGCCAAAAAAAACACAGAGGTAAGAAGTAACATATAGTTTAGTTAGTATTACTGATAACATCAACGGTGGTTCTTCCATTGCAAAACCGGCCGGTTGGACCAAGAGCAAAGTCAATCCCATAAGGAAAGTAATTAGCTCTAGCTAATGACTGAAGCTGATTATTGTTTCCATTATCAACCAAAGAGTCACCAAATATGAAGTAACATGGTGCAATTGGATCACTCTTAGCTACCATGTTTATGGTCATAACAACCATAATCATCATCATTAAACACATTCTCGCCATCTTTCTCTATGAGCAAGATTTGTGAAAGACGGTTTTTGGGAATATGGTGAACGAAAAATGGGTTTATATAATATAGTTTTGAAGACTATGGAGAAAGTGGGAAAATGTTTATTTTATAAAGTTTTGTAACGGTTGAAGAAACATTAAATGTTCACGCGGCGATGATGTTGTAAAAATAAATGAATGTGTGTTTATATATGTGAAATAATTTAGTTTTTTTTGGGTGGATCTACGATTCAGAAGACATAATGAACGATGGTGGAGAGTTATTACTTCTGTCAATATTGTTTAATTTTCTTTATTGTGAAATGAATCAACATGAAATGTGATGGTTCGATTTTAATGTTTTGCATTGGGAACTGTGCTTGTTGACTTTTCTTATCAAATTACCAAAGCTCGAGAGAGAAATTTATACGGTAAAAACTACAAACTTGTCTCTAGAAGGTTGTTTAACTACTAGTCCAACTGTAAAATAGCATAATTATTCTGTGATTTTGTAACTATTATCTTATCCAAAAATCATAAATATAGTTGGTGATGTTAACGACAACAGTTACAGTTAGTTGGAGTGAACTATCCTAAAGACCAGAAACAAGTTTAAATTTATAAAGTATTACAAACTTTAGGTTTATGAAGGGTTATTACAGTATTAAAGATATTTTCTCAACTTTTTAAAATCGAAAATTTGTGGTAGTTTTCTAATGTATGATTTTAGTTTTTTTTTGGAAAAAATCTTTTGTTTTTTTTGGGTTGATGATTGTTTGAAGCTACTATTTTCAATGTTGTAAAACTCGCTAGACGTTAGTCAGGCGGCGAGGATGGGTCTAACGTCTAAGGTGGGTCTAGCGCCTAGGGGATTAATTGGAGAGTAAACGAGGATTAATCAAGGATTAGTTTTAGGTTATTTTAATATTTTAAAAATATATTTATCTATTATATTAAACTTTTAAATAATATTTTTTAAAAAATTATAGTAAATACATGAAAATATAGTATTAATAATTTATTTTATGATTATTATTTATATTTTTAACATAATTTATTATAAACATCACAAACTCTCAATATAAATGTTCGTAAAACAAAAACAAAATTTTTTATACATGAACATTTAAAAATAATTAGATTATAGATAATTAGACAGAAAATAATCAGATTAGGCAGATATTAATCGGATTAGGCAGAGATTAATCGGATTAGGCGGAGAGTAATCGGTTGACTGACTTTTTCGAAGGATTAGTCATTAATCGAGACGGCGATGGTAGGTCTAGCGAGTAGGCGGGATGTAATCGGAGTTAGGCGGGGATTTTTAGAACATGGCTACTTTTCAATATGGACCTTGAAACTATTTTCATCGCTGCAAATTCCCCCAAGTTTTAATCAGGTTCATAGGTTTTAGGTTCAAATCTCTTTATTTTGATCATATGAATATCACAGAGATTAGCATTTAAACCACTAGATAATGACCTTTTAAAACGAATGTACTCAGCTTAATTTGTTTGGTTATTTTAGCTCAATGCATTCTGAAAACGGTAAAATGACTAGTCCTTAAAATAAAAAAAGGCATAATGTATGTAACAAACATGACAACATGATGTGAAGGGTCCACATTTACATTATATGATCAACTCTCACTAGTATACTTGAATCTAATGGCTGATATCAATCTCGCTTAATCAAATCAACGATGAAGAATGATGGTGAGGATATACAATGTGTTAGGATTTAGGATGGAAGAAACATTAAATGAAAAACAGAGTAAGTGCCCATGTCATGATGATGATTATCATGACCTACATGTGTGTAGTTGAAAGTAATAAATTCTCATTTGCTCTGTTTTGCATATGTTTCTTTAAAAAGTAAAATCTACTTGGAGACCCAAAAGTTTTCTCAAACCAAGATTTAAACATTCTGATTTAAGTAGCCCCCAAAAGGATTCAATAAGACGAGTGAAAGACTGATATAGAGAAAACCAATAAATTTGTAGTAAAATTGAAGACATTGATTCATCAATAGATTTGGGTTATAAGAGAGTTATTAGTTACAAATAGAAAAAAAAAAGCAAACCATGTTCAAACAAAGAAATATTCTGAATATAAAAACTGACTTTTTAGATCTATTCCACCATTCACCAACCACATGGTGGTTGTATTTATGAACTCTACAATCCTATAGATGAAATATTCCAGTAGTGAGGACTGAGGAGCCATTATACACTGAAAATTTCGGTTGTATTATCAATAAAATATTAACTATGAATGTAGAGATTTTAATTTTACCAATCACAGAACATGTTAGGTACCTACAAGGCTACAATGGCTCTAGATTTAAGTAAGACGTGTTTTTCAAAGAAGTCTTTTTCAAAGAAGTCTTTTTCAATAATAAAAAGTGGGCTTAGATTAATGAAGTTAATCACAAAGGATGCAATGGAAAACGAACCATGAGTTTATAGTATCTGAATCTTTTAGACTCATACAGGGAACAAACAAATCATTTTCTAGAATATATATCTCTTAAACTTATCTAACAAAAGATGTAACAAGCAAAACTGTTCTGGCAGATTTCCTAGGGGATTTGGCTAATGCATAAGATAGTAAACAACATGCCAAAATGGTTACATTCGATTTGGAAAGAAGAAACGTACGTGAAAGCTCTGTTTCTTAGCTATAATTCATCTGAGGAACGACTTTGAGAAGAAAAGAATTGTAGAGCCATGTCCTTTGCTATTTGAAGCAAACTCTTAACGTCGTTGCTTCCCACTTCGAGACAGTCTTGTAGTAACTCTCCGTCCACAACTTCAGCTTGTACCATCTGCCAAAACTCCCTCAATGCACCCTAACAATTATAACACAAAAACACATAGCAACGTTGATGTTTTTTCAGCCAATAGAATGACAGTAAAACTGTATCAAATGACTCAAGCCAAAGACTAACTTCTATAGCAAAAATGTCCAGTAGGAGAAATCAAACCAAAGCAAGGAACAACATATTCGTAATTGAGCTAAACAAACAGAAAAACAAAGTCTGAAATCAAAGTGAAGCTGAGACCTAATGAAACAGACAATTCTCAAGCTCACCTAGTCAACGATCAACATACAGATACAGAAACATCCAAGCTGCAGTAATCAAATCCGTTTATTACTGTAGTTCTTGACAATCTATACAATTACAATTCGTAAGTTGATGATTAAAGTATCATTCTTTTCTCTACAAACAGATTTTGCAATTTTCTAATGTAAGAAATCAATAACAATCTGTTACGAGAATCAAAGAGAGCTTGAGACCTCATACAAGAGACAACTGTCAGGCTCATCTACTCAAATACATAGATAGAGAACTCCAATTACAAAAACAAGTAAACTTCACAACCAATGCTAAAGTATGCCTCTTTTCTCCTACTTCAAGCAGATTTCAATTTTCTTTAACTATAACAAATCATAAAAATCAAAACTTTAGGGTTTTAAAAATGCCATACCGATTTATAAAAGATTCTAAGAAGACGACGAAGCAATTGTTTCGAAACACGAAGAGCTTTTCCGTAACTCCTAGCAACAGAGCTAGCTTTATCAGCATTTGATTCAGCTCTATTAAATTCAGTCACTAAACCCATTAGCTCATTGAGATCACCCATCGCACCGTACACCTCACCGTAGTCAATCCCACCCTTTCTCCAAGCATAATTCCACATATAATCCCACCCAACAGACCAAGCTCTACTCAAAAACCCTAACCCTAATCCACGATCGATCTCTTCAGCCATGAGTCGTACACGAGACGAACCTAATTCGTCTCCACGAGAAGCGCGTAAGTTAGCTACGCGGTGAAGGAGAGAACTTGAGATTGAGATTAGGGTTTTGTATTGTGAGAAGGACAAAGGGAAAGTTAAGCCATTTACGAGAATCTGTGATGGTGATGAGACTGTGAGAATGAGAAATAGAACGGAGAAAAGCTTAATCGTCGCCGGCGATGAATTTCTTCCGGCCATGGTAACGAGTAACGACCGTTTGACTTCAGTCAATAAATTTAGGTTCAAATAAATAACGACGTGGATGCCGATCTCGTCCCGATTTGAACCGGTTCAATTTTAATTATGATCCGGTTCAGTTTCATCTTCGTCATTTGAGTGGGCTACTACCATATTGGGCTTTTCTAGTTTTCATTGGATTTTAAATAGATTCTCCTATGGGTTTTGTTTTTAGAATGAGTTCTTTTGTAAAAAACAATTGGTGTCTTCTTCCCACACTTAAAATGATTTCATCAATGTTTTTTTCCCCTTTGAATTGTTCGTTTATCTTGTTTTTATAAAATCACGTAAATGTGAATCTTACAGTTCATGATTTTGGTACTGTTTAATTTTCTTATCAACAAATAAAATAAATTTATAAATTTATTTATAAATAAAGACAAAACAATTTTACAATTCATAATTTTTCTTTGTTGCTTGAATGTGTTATGTACCATATATATTAGAATTAGAGTATAGTATCAAAGTCAACACATCTTAATTTTAAGATATGAAATGTCAATAAATTGGACCAATCTAAAGAATTTCCACCTTTTGGGAAGTCATAACCTAAATTCAGCCATCCCTCCCTATAGCTTCCACTATTTAACAACTTGGCCCAAACCAAGCATAATCGTTTAGTCTATCCACTATCAAGTCCAATTTAAGTGCTACAAATTTTACAAAAATGCTGTATGAAATTTTTATCATAAACATATAAAAGATGTCCAAGTGGAAGGACAGCTAGATGGTTTTGAGTTGAATGAGTTCCTTAAATTAGTGTAACTAATCTCATTTAAATTTGAAAATTTTTAACTGAAGAATTTAGCTTTTGATTTTAATATTATAGTATAATAAAAAATTTGCACACATAAAAAAAACTTATGCTTAACAAACTAAAAAAAGGAAAAACAACCAAACATCTAGACGTTGAGGTGTTCTCAATCATCATCTAATTGTAAGATTTTAGAATTTAGAATTTCCAGCTGTTTCTCCGCAAAAATATACTAAAGTGATTCACATTGTACAAAAATATCTTCAAGCAAAATGACTAATAAGTAGATGAAATGATAGATTTACATAAATATAAAACTTATGTTTAAACAAATTTCTTAAAATGATATTACCGACATTTAGGGAACACCGTTTAGTGGATTTACATGAATATAAAACATGTTTAGACAAAAAAAAAATTGTTTTGTAAATTTCATTCAATCAGGAACATATCCAGCTAAATCGTCTACAAAACTTTTTTACAGGACTTTCCTTTGGACGGGTGAAGTATTGTCCAGCGCTGAGTGGATCACACATGATCTTGCAAGGGTTGTTACATATTGATGGAGTCGCTTTTTTTGATGCTTTCATGCACTGGTTTACTATGCAATCTTTGACACACACTGCATCTATTGTCTTAGAATGAGAAATTTGTGCTGAAAACATTAACGTAAATAAAATTGCAATCATCAATACACTGCAAATTTCTTTTGACATTTGAGCTGCCATGTCTTAAGTATGGTGAGTCTGTAAACTTTTGACTATAATGTTATTATTTTCCTGTTTCTCTCAATCGTTGTTCTGAAAGGAGATGATTTGGTGAGAATATTGGATTGATGTAGATAGTTTATATACAGTAAAATTAGTTTTAGCAGTCTATAGAATTAACTGATTATTAGGTGGTCAATTTGTTTTTCTTTATTTTTTGGGTAAATATATCGATTGTATTTTGAATAAATTAGATGTTTTATACTGTTTCATGCTATCTAAACAAGAAACAAGTACTTGCTATAAATAGTAAAATAATTGTTCATATTTATAATATAAGCCTATACAACACATATCTAAGTGGCATTTTATTTTATTTTTAAATTTGTAACCGCATGTTCTTACAAAAAACTATTTGTTAACTCATAATACATATTTGGTAAGGAATTACATCTGTCTTTAGAATCAACTGCTTAAATACAACAAACAACAGTACCTAAAAGAATGCTATAAGCCTATATATATAGTCATCCAAATTGCATAAAAACTAGCAAAGCTTGAAAATCAAATTAATATCACAAAAATTATCAAAAAACAATATTTCGTCTCATGCTATAACGCGGGTTCAACACTAGTTTTAACTAACTATATTTCATAATTACACATACAAAACAAATCTTTGATGATATATCCAATCGTGACTCTTTATAAAATACATACGTTTATAAAAATAATTAATAGAAAAAATCGGTGTCATTAAAAAAGTATTTTTTTTTGCTGACAAGCATTTGTGTAAATAATGAAAAGTCCATCACCGAGAGCTCGCTCTAGTAAATAGATACAAGAATGAAATCGCAACTCATTAAGGTTAATAGGTTTTAAATTTATAATACAAGGATAAGCAGCTTAATCTTTTATCAAAAAAAAGAAGAATAAGCAGAAACCGTTACATGCTTCAAACATGATCAATTCTACTAAAATAACAAATTTTGAAACTCTTATTTCATCATCTACAACTTGTAGTTATATAAATTATGAGAAAAATACATAAGGCCATACCTTTATTAAAAATATTTATTTCTACGTGAATATCAATATTATTTACTAAAATTTTTAAAAGAGCCAATAAATTTTGGAGGAAGTCGTGATAATTTGCAACACTATATCATCCATACAAAGTGTCTGTTCTTATCATATTTAGGCATCCAAACATCTCTTAGCCAATCTGTTCAAACGGATCACGGTCAAGCCCAAACCTTAAAGACGAAAACAACTAAGAAGTGTATTATCAACATATTTTTAGTTTTTCTGAAATAGAGAAAACTTCGATGTATACTTTTACAAATCACAGAACGCATACCACACATCTTTTCTTATTATGCAATATATTTGTAGATAACAAAAAAAATTGTAACGTTCCGATCTTTTTCGTCTGCCTTTAACTCTTTATAACTGCCAACATCGATCTGTGGACTCCACGACTGTTCTCGATAAGTGGATTTCACATTCGTGTGACATCACTATTATGGCATTTCAAATGATTCGAAGACTATGCATATAAATCACTAGGAAAAAAAAATCTCTTAAATTTTTTAAATTGGTAATAAAATCATTTCTAATGGATCACACTTAATTATGAAGTTTTCTTATGCTGAGTTACTGAAAAGATAATATATTGAAACATAATTTATTTTCTATTTCAATTTATCTACATGATATGTTTGTAAAAAGTTATAATATTCAAAAACTTGATTTATTTATATATCTATAAAATAATTTCCAAGTAAAAAAGGAATGACATGCTTCATCATTGGGGCTTAGGCTTTTTGGTTTGGGACCTTGAAGATATAGGTTTCGGCAAGTCCTAGTTCTAGTACAGTACAAACATCTATGTCAATTTTATCGGTCAAACTAATTAAAAAAAAATATATTCACTAAGATTGCAATCAAATTCATATGTTGCCCCCACCACTCAGTTTGTTATATTGGTTAGTGGTATCGTGTGAAAACATTCAAAATCACGTAAAAGAAAGAACTTCACTTAATTTGAGTAACAGAACTGTAAATATTAATTTGTACAGTAGAGTCTCTAACTCAGAGTGTCTTTTGAACAAGTAAGTCGAAGCTTTTGAACAAGTTAGTGTCTTCAAAGCCTCTGATATACATAAGATACTTCAAACTCATATATATATATATATTGTCTTTTTTATTATTATCATATCAAACAAGAATTTATAAAATTATAGAAATCATTTCTACACATATTTTCTAAAATAAAAAGGATGCAACTTAAAAAGTGAAGTTGATGATGCTTTTTTTCAGAAATCTCTTAGTTGTTAATAAAAATTGTTATTTTAATTCTTTGTACACAAACTTAGTATATTGCGATTTTTGGCTATCATCAAACTATAAAATTAAATTGGCAAATTTTTAAAATACCAATACAAGAAAACTTCAAACTCTACATCCAAAAATTGTCTTTATAATATTTTGCATTTACGATTAAATACATAAATATCTCAATAAAAACAATAAAATAATTCAAAAACGATTAGAAATTGAATATAGAAAACATAGCCGTCTCTTATTTCGATAACTTACTGCAGACTGCATACATACATGGCTACAAAGCCACTGACACATGTGAAAGCCTCGAACTGAATAAACAAATTAAAATATGTAACAAGGTTTTAATCCAATTCAAACCAAAATTTCAGGCCCGACTATCTTATTATATTTATCGTAAAGCTAATAATTATTATAGAATTCTAACATTGTTGGATCATGCAGGAAGAAAAATATATAATCGTATGTTTTCAATCTATCGAAGGGTTGCTAGCTTAACCAAAAGAAGATAGATAATAAAAAGGTCGATGATTTTTGGACGAAAGACATAAACGAGTAGAGAAAAGAGAGAAACTAATTTTAACAAAAGTAGAAAAATAAAATCTTATTAAGGTAAGGACAAATGAGTATGGTCGAATGAAATCTCTTATACTCAGAGAATAAACGTGTTAAGAAATACTATTTTTTAGAATGCTTTTCCCCATAAAAATAAACAAAATTTCTTTTCAAAAATATTTTAAAGTATGAAATTTAAAATTCATAAAAGGAAAAAAAAACCAAGAATGTTTGACTGCTCAACTTTAGTAGCTCGGAAATCTCAATGACATAATCATATAGTCTAACGATTTAACCAAAAAAAACATTTACTCTAATAATTTATACTATTATCCTTGATGTATAATAAATTTTAAATTTACTTATTGCATTGAAAACCTCAAAAAAGCCTTTACCAATATATTGAGAGTTTTTTTTACAGCATATAATTACAGTTAAACTTTTTTAAAAAATTAAAAAACAAATACATATGGTCACGTCAGGTTACAACAGACATTCTGAATTATTCTCTGCTTAAGGATGAGCTGTCGTCTAACTCTAATTCTTGTTATATCCTATTTTCACCTCCGAAAACGCAAGAATATAATATATAAATAAGATTTTCTAAATATAAAACGAAGAAACTGAAATTCTCCCAATAGAGAACCTTGAATTCTTCTATGAGAGTTGTCATAGCAAACAAAAAACGGTCAGAAGAGATATTCTCAAGAAAACAGAACTCATATGATGAAATTGGATCTCCAATCAAATTACTTAGCCACTTTTTCATAGCCCAATATACGTCGATTCACTCAGCTATTTTTCCCACTTTTTTATTATTCTTTTCAACTCATACGACCGAAGTCGGACTTGCAGTATTCTTTTACTTATATTAAGTTATTAACGTATTAGATTATTGGATTTTTTAAATCAAGTAAAAAGCTCAAAAGAAGAAAAATATCTTAACATCGTAATATATGTTTCTACGGAAATTATAATGCTTGACCTTAAAACAGAAAATATTTCGCAAAATAACCTTTTTGGAATAGTGACGGTCATATCATATGAGTACTTGAAATTCCAGTTTTCTCCTCTTCTCTATTGGCTACCGTAGCCGACCTGTTCCAAGAATGCAATCTAGTTATCTCGGTTATATTTTTTTTTAAATGACACGTTTTTATTTATTTTTAAGTAATATCCAAATAAAACTTTCTTATCTTCATATGACATGTTCTTTTATATAATTAATAATATCAGTTAATTTCTTTTGATTTTTTTCTGTTTCATCATAGTTATTTTTCGGACAATATCTGTTTTATTTTATCCAAAAATTCATATTATTTTTTATTGTCATGGTAATTATTTTCATATTATTGAGGTATTTCTATATATCTTATGTTAATTTTTCATATAATACATATTTTCTTTTAATCATGCTGTTAACCTACTTACTTTCTCATACAATATCTATTTCTTTGTAGCCGTAATTTTCAAATCAAACATTATTATTTTCATTTAATAATTAACAATGTTGCCTAAGTTATTTTTGATTTTTTTTTTTTTCTATTTCATCTGAGTTTTTTGCAGTATTTGTTCTACCTTATCCCAAATTTTATTTTATTTTTTATTTCACGGTAATTAGTTTCATATTATTGATGTATTTATACATGTCGTAGTGTTAATTTCACAT
The DNA here is from genome assembly GCA_963854855.1 of Nasturtium officinale. Taxonomy (NCBI): domain Eukaryota; kingdom Viridiplantae; phylum Streptophyta; class Magnoliopsida; order Brassicales; family Brassicaceae; genus Nasturtium; species Nasturtium officinale. The sequence goes on from OY978506.1 coordinate 795,497, forward strand.
AATACATGGTTTTTCTTTTAATCATGCGGTTAACCTATTTCTTTTTACGATAAAATATTCATCTTTTTGTAGCCGTAATTTTCAAATGAAATACTATTATTTTCTTATGATATATTATTTCGTATTACAACACTATATTTTTCTTTATACTACTAATTTATCTATATATATCTTTTGTTATTTCATAATAATACATATTATTTCTATTAATCACGCGTATATCTGTGTATTTTTATATAAGAGCGTGTCTGTTAAGTTATTTAACAAAACTTTCTGACACATCCCCAAGTCTTAAGGTATGTAGCTAAATCTCCCATGTTTCTAATGCCATAATCCATGGCATTAAAATCAGTTTTTTCGTAGATTATTCCTTCATTCAAATGTGACTATTAAAATTATTTTTAAATAATCTAATGAACCAAAGAATGATAAGAATTTTAAAATTAAGAGTGGAAAAAGTCCAACTATAAACGGATCAAATTATCTGTTGGGGAGTAAGTAAGGCTTCGGTATTGAAAGCATCATGGAAATTGACTATTCATCGGGTTTTTTTACTGATCAATTATTTATTCTATGATGTGTATTTAAATTTGTTTAGATTTGATATACTATGGATTTACTAACTTCTGTATCTAATTTATTTTTAATGAGTGAATTATATGTTTTAAAAACTGATTTAATTAATTAAAACATTTGAAAAAAACATGGCTTAACACGTCAGTATCAATGTTTATCTTTTTAATATGTTGAAGATATTTTAAAAGTAAATTTTCAAAAAAAAAAAAGAAGATATTTTAAAAGTAAGAAACGCGAAAGGTAAGATTTTTCAAAACTAATAATTCTTTTGATATTTAGTTAAAACTATACTGGAGCCCCAACTAAGTAGAAAACGATTTTTTACCATTAAAAACATTATTTGTGATCATCATGAAATTCCAGTAAGACTCATCTTTGACTTCGACTAATACGACCAATTTTCAACCATTAATTCACCATTGTTATAGTTAAGATCGTTATTTGCTATATTTTGATTTCTTTATCTAATTATTCAAAAGAGTTTAAAGTTGTTGCTCTTTGTCTAATATAAATAGCCCATCAAACCCCTATGAAGCATTAGGTCTATAAACATTCCCTCCAAAGAAAAGTAAAACTCCAAAGCCAATGAAGCCCACTTCTCTCTTCCCTCTCCTCTTTCTCATTCCGCTCTTAGCCTCATGCGCTGAAAAAAAACAGGTTCTTATTATTTATTTTTTTCTTTTCAAATTTAATTTATCATTCTACACTTTAATTTTAACTGATTCTAATTGAAATTACACTTGATTTGTTACCATAGTGAGGTTTACAATCCCATATCAATTAGAATTTCAAACAATCAGAATTCATTATTAATTCTGAATAAATTTTCTCACATTTTTACTAATTTTGTTATCTTTTATTTGGTTTTGGTAGGTGTATATAGTCTATTTCGGAGAGCACAAAGGTGATAAAGCCTTACATGAAATAGAAGAACATCATCATTCTTATCTTCAATCGGTTAAAGAAACCGAAGAAGAGGCTAGAGCATCGCTATTGTATAGCTACAAACATAGCATCAATGGCTTCGCGGCTGAGCTAACACCAAACGAAGCCTCTAGACTAGAGAGTAAGTAACCCAAAAAAAACAGACTTCATATTTTGTTATGATTGACAAAGGGTACTAATTCTTAACTAAAACACAATTTTATTGATTTGTTATGTGTAACAGAACTAGAAGAGGTTGTTTCGGTAATCAAGAGTCATCCAAGAAAACTTGAAACGCATACGACAAGGTCATGGGAATTTGTAGGATTGGAGGAGGAGGAAACGGACAGCGATTTTCCTAGTCAAAAACATGATGTGGATGATCGGTTTCGTGTCGGAAGAAATTTTTTGAGGAAGGCAAAGCATGGAGATGGAATCATCGTCGGAGTTCTCGACAGTGGTAAGTCAAACTGTCTCTACTAATTCATTATTAGAATATTATTGTTTTCTGTTGATAACAAAATGCGAAAATAGGTTTTTGTTTTCTCTGTTCTATTTTTTTTTTTTTACTTTTGGGTGGGGGGAATTAACCACAAAATTTTATTATACTATGTAAATAACCACGATTTTTTTTTACTAATTAACTTTTTCGATAGTGAAATTTGGATAACATGAATGCAATTTATGGAAAGAATAAAATTGTCTAAATCATGTGAACCTCTGTGTCCTTACTTTGTATTTTCCTTGTCATCTGTTTCATCACGCACACACATATAAGCGCCGAGATAATAGCCATAAGATGGATTTTTGAGTATTAAAAGGATACATTGATTTGAATTATGAGAATAATTACTCTTCTTTTGGATGAAAACGTATATCAAACTTTACTGGACCTAACTCCAATGTTGCTAGTTGAATTATTACGTGAGTAGAGAAAAGGATTTGCGTTATGATCAAGATATTCAAGATTGAAGGAAATTTTTTAAAATATTTGTTTCACTCGTTTGGTTTCATAACGTATGCCATTATAAGAAGTTAATCTGTCATTGTTAATTTGTTGCTATATCATTGAGAGAATAATTTTGTGGATTTTGGGAAAATTAAAGGGGTGTGGCCAGAATCAAGAAGTTTCAGTGACAAAGGAATGGGACCCATTCCAAAATCATGGAAAGGAATCTGCCAAACCGGAGTTGCCTTTAACTCTTCTCACTGTAACCGGTAAGAGAATTTATCCTTTTTATTTTCTAAGAAAATATCTACATTTTCTTGACAAAAATGATTAATTTAGCTACATATCTACAGTTTCTTTGTTTTGGTTATCATAAATAGCTGGTCTTTTAATATACAGGATGTTGACACTGTATATATATATATATCTATAATCTAGACTACAGACATATAAGTCGAAATATTAATAGAAAAATTATGATTTATATAAGCCAAATATAAACCCCATAAAACCTAATATATTAAAACTAAAAACAATTAGCCAAATATACACGCTAGGACTACAACTCTTAACATGTATGTGTACATATGTAATATACCCCCGAAATAGATTTAAAATAAATTACACGTCCATATCATCTTTGGTTCTTTAGCAAAGATCCAAAGAACCATCTGCTCACAGCGAGAATCTTCTTTATATATATGGTGTGATTTATTCACCTATCTTGATCATTAACCCCCTTCAAAGACATAAAGCTTTATAATTATGTCGAATAAAATTGTTGATTTTGACTAATTATCTTTGAAATTCCGGAATTATGAAATTATTCCACAAGTTTTTCTTCTTCTTAAACATAGGTTTAAATAGCAAGTATGATTGACATAAGAAAATTCCCACTCCACTTTGTCTTGTGATTGAAATAGAAGAAAAAAAAATCCATTGAAATATATTATTTGATTATTTTCCAAACCGTCGTTTATAAAAATCATCAAAATTGTTATTGTAAAATGGTGAAATTTAAGAGAAATTCAGATTAAAGCATCAGTCAGCATACTTTTATATTCGATCCATAACGTCATATCCTATAATAGTCCACAATACTGTATAAAAACAAAATGCGATTGTTTCACTGTTTCACTGTTTTCAGTTAAATTATTTATAAAAACTCATTATTATAACATAACTTTTTCTTTTTCAAATTTTAGCAATATTTCCCATTGAAGGCATAGTTTGTGAGTCACAATCTCACTGTCCAAAACATTTCAATATTTCCACTGTCCAAAACATTAGGTCACGATCTCAATGTTTGTTCGGTTGCGATAATTGATCACCAACTTTTAAGCTTGAGTATCATCGTCATTCATTGAATCACTAGCCTCCATTATTCTATACTAATAATATAACATATTACTTTTCCTGCCGAACCTCTAACTGTTCGCTTATGTAAAGCCTGCCATCAAAACCATACAAACTAATTGATTACATTTATGTTGGTTATTTTTATGCACGAAATTGCAACATTGATCATTGATATATAGGCAACCTTTTGGTATTATATGTAAGGGACAAAAACTTAATTGATTCTTTCTAGATTATATTGTACACCCGTGACTTCTCCTTTGTTTCTTTTAACATCAATTCATGTTTGTTAATCAATGTGTGCCCGAGTTTACGTGTCTATATTTAGCTTATCTTTTTATTGGATGTTTCTCAAGTGTTTAAAGACGTAAATAAAGGATTAGATTATAAAAAACGGGAATTTACATTGAAAACATTAGATTGTGCGTTTAAATTACTATTGTGAGTTAGTATATTAATTGATTTTTTTCGTTAAAATGAATAAATTGTTTATTCTAATGTTAGTCATTGCGTCATTATCTATATAATTCATATTCAATTTCGTATAATTGCATTGCACGTTGATGAAAAGTATATGCTCTCTGTTTGTGCACTACTTATAGAGAGAACATAATTTAATTTGCCTTCTAAAGTTTATATTGCAGTTTGATTGAAATTTGATGCCATGTTGATTTTCCATTAAATTAGTTATCTTTTCTATAGAATGGTTTTGATTTGACAAAAAAAACAAATAATTACTGAAGTATTATATCATAAATTTAGACTGTTATTAATCATCGAGTTTTTTTACTAATAACAGGAAAATTATTGGAGCGAGGTATTACGTGAAAGGATACGAATTCACTTACGGACCGTTCAACGTTACAGCAAACAAAGACTGCTTATCTCCACGTGACCCTGACGGACATGGGTCCCATACAGCCTCTACTGCCGTTGGCCGCCGAGTCATCGGTGCGTCCGCACTTGGTGGTTTTGCAATGGGTACGGCCTCAGGTGGTGCACCATTGGCTCGTCTAGCCATTTACAAAGCTTGTTGGGCCAAACCAAACAAAGAAAAAGTAGAAGGAAACGTCTGTCTCGAAGAGGACATGCTTGCAGCGATTGATGACGCTATAGCCGATGGCGTTCACGTCATCAGCATTTCGATCGGAACAACCGATCGTATGCCGTTTTCGCAAGATGGAATTGCGATCGGGGCATTGCATGCTACTAAGAGGAATATTGTGGTTGCGGCTAGCGCTGGTAATTCAGGACCAAAGCCAGGGACGTTGTCGAATCCAGCACCGTGGATTATTACCGTTGGAGCTAGTTCTCTTGATCGGACTTTTGTTGGCGGTCTTGTTCTTGGTAATGGATATACAGTTAAGGTAAGTAGACCACAATTAAAAGATTATTAAAATTCAATAATGTTACGTTATTGTATAATATATAGTTTTTCTATTGTGTTATTTAGACTCCGTCCATAACGGCAATTAAAATGAACAAATTTGCTCCTCTCGTATACGCTGCTAACGTGTCTGTTCCCGGCATTGCATCGAACAATACATCGTAAGTTTTGCTCTCTTACTAGTTTTAGTATAACCTTATATTGTTTTTTTATATTTGATTTAACGATTTTATGTTTCTTTCTTTGAAGGCAATGTTTGCCCAATTCTTTAAAACCGGAACTTGTGAAAGGTAAAGTGGTTTTATGTTTAAGAGGAGCCGGTTCAAGAATTGGTAAAGGTGTAGAGGTAAAACGAGCTGGAGGAGTCGGTATGATTCTCGGTAATTCTCTGGCTCTCGGCAATGAAATTCCATCAGATTCTCATTTTGTTGCGACTGCCGGGGTTACCCCAATCGTAGTCGACAAAATTCTCGATTACATCAAAACCGATAAAAAACCGATGGCTTTTATCAAACCGGGGAAAACGGTTTACAAACACCAACCAGCTCCTTTAATGACCGGGTTTTCTAGCCGTGGTCCAAATGTGATAGATCCTAACATTCTAAAGGTAATTCCCTTTCTTCTTCAAACTAAACCCGAAATTACTTATAACCAAAATTTACCGGTTTAAATTATTATTTTCGGTTTGAACAGCCGGATATTACTGCGCCGGGACTAAACATACTTGCTGCATGGAGCGGAGCTGATCCACCGACCCAACTTTCAATAGACCAAAGAGTTGCAGATTATAACATCGATTCAGGAACTTCAATGTCTTGTCCTCATGTTGCAGGAGCAATTGCTCTACTCAAAGCGATTCATCCTAAATGGAGTAGTGCTGCTATAAGATCTGCTCTTATGACTACTGGTAAACCATAAATTATTGGTTCGGTTTAGCCAAACCAATTTTTTTGTTAATTGTCCTTTTGGATTTACTTAACTTTGTGTGTGTGTGTTTTTTTTTTGGTTAGCTTGGATGACAAACGACGAGAATAAACCAATCCAAGACATTAATGGTTTACCAGCAAACCCATTTGCACTTGGTTCAGGACATTTTAGACCAACTAAAGCTGCGGATCCCGGTTTAGTCTACGATGCATCATACCGATCTTACCTTCTATATAGCTGCTCGGTTGGTTTCACTGATGTTGACCCGACATTCAAATGTCCTAGTAAAATTCCTCCTGGTTATAATCTCAATTACCCGTCAATAGCGATCCCAAATCTCAATGGGACAGTGACCGTCAAAAGAACGGTTACTAATGTTGGGAATGGTAACTCAACAAGCACATATTTATTCAGTGCTAAACCACCATCGGGTGTTTCGGTTAAGGCTATACCGAAAGTGTTGTTCTTTAACCGGGTTGGTGAGAAGAAGCGGTTTAGAATTGTGTTTAAAGCACGAAAGGATAAGGTGATGAATGCGACTGAGAAGAGTCAGTACCAATTTGGATGGTTTAGTTGGACAAATAGTGACCATGTTGTGAGGAGTCCAATTGCTATTTCTTTAGCTTGATTGTTATTAATTCAGTTATTAGGGAGGTGTTATATTTGGACTTTAGAGGGGTCAAGATTCAAATAATATAAAATCTTTTTCCTTTTCGTTTTTTTTTTCTAATCAAACTATAGATTCCATGTGCTATATATCAAATAAACATTGCATCACCACTAAAGTGATGTGATCACGTATCAACAATTGCTGTTATTATAGTGATGAATTGAATATGGGCCATGTTTGAGACTTTGAGCTTATCTAAAAGCCCAATCATTATGCTTACTTGTAATATGAAAAAACAAGAAATGTTAAGAAGAAAAACTAGTATTTTCAAAGATTACTCATTTTCAATAGTTTTACCAGAAAAATATTCACCTTGATAACTATATATATTTATAGGTGTACTAAATAACGCAACCAAAAGTTTCTAACCAACAAAACTAAACTAAAATTAAATATATATATATATACATATTGAGTTTTTGTTTATTTAATAATCCAATAAACGGAAAATAGTCTTAAAATCGTTTATTGAACTAAATAATTAAGAGAATTTGAGGTTTACTGAGATTTAAGATTATATTTATTATATTTTGTGAATTATGAAATTTGTTAGGATTGTTATTAAAATTCTCTTACATAATATAATTGTATACTTTTAAATCAATAATCCAATTGACATTTGATGAATTTATGTTTTAAAATTCATGTTTTGATAACATAGAGTTTTTCATTTTAATACAAATAACTCTAATTATTGATCAGATACAACTGCCTAATCGATTTGAATAAGAAAACACCAATCGAGTTTATAAAAATAAAAGAAGATATATCCAATCAAACCTTATATAGATGATAGATTATCATAAAAATATGGAATATTATAATATTCCTTAAATTTATCTTTCTCTTTTATGTATTAAAAATACCAATATTTCTTAGCATATTCTTGTACTAATACCCTAACTAGCTAATGTATCCCAATATTAGGCACGTGGATTTTTAAATAATGTAAATACTTTATACGATGAAAATATCATAAAATGGACTATTTTCTAAACTGCAATCGGTGACTATCATTCGATAAACGAAACCACCATTTATCTTCAAAAAAACCCAATCTAACTTCTATAATTTTGTTTGACCATTATATATATATATATATATATATATTTTTTTTTTTTTGAAGTAGTCATATTAAATTTGTTGTTCTTTGTCTATTATAAAAAAGCCCATTAAACACCTACAAACATTAGGGTTATAAAATTTTGCCAAACCAAAAATAAAATAAATAAAGAAACCTATGGCTACGAGACGAATTTGTCTCTCCCTTCTCATCTTTCTCGTCCCTCTCTTGGCTTCATGCACAAATGAGAAACAGGTTAATTTACCAACCACTTTTATTTGCAGTGAATCTCAATTATTGCATTGACTTATGTATTCAAATCTTATATCGTTTCCAATTTTTAAATATTAAAATTCACAGTTTCTGAAATAATTTCTCACATTTCCATTTTGGTTTTTTGTTGGTAGGTGTATATAGTCTATTTTGGAGAACATAAGGGTCATAAAGCCTTACATGAAATTGAAGAATACCATCACTCTTATCTTCAGTCGGTTAAAGAATCCGAAGAAGATGCCAGATCATCGCTACTGTATAGCTATAAACATAGCATTAATGGCTTTTCTGCTGAGCTAACACCTGACCAAGTCTCTAGACTAAAAGGTATTTAAAACCCTAAGTATTTTGTAAAATAATAGTAAAATTTGAATGGAATGAAAGTAGATTATCGTATCCATAATTGAAAAAGTGTATTAGTAAAATCTCAATTTTGTTCATTTTTTCTTTTGGTTTAGAACTCAAAGGTATTGTATCGGTATTCAAGAGCGACCCGATAAAATATAAGATCCATACAAAAAGATCTTGGGAATTTGTAGGCTTAAATGAGGAATAAGACGGCAATGATTATGATGTGAATGATAGGTTTCGTGTCGGAAAAAGTTTTTGAAGAAGGCAAAACACGGTGATTGAGTCATAGTTGGTGTTATCGATAATGGTAAGTTGAATTATTTTTCATGATCAAAATTTTTTCATCATTTTTAGTTTCTGAAAAATAAGTTTTCTAAGAAGTTCATTTTTTTCATTTACCTTTTTTTTTGTGTTATTGAGAAACTATAGTTTATGTTTGCAAACCATTTTGAAAAACTAGTTCATCATATTATCCACTAACCTGTAGTTTTCTCTAGAATAAAAACATATATTCTGCTAACAAAATCTTTTCCCCATATTCTATTTTAACAAAAAAAATCCCCACATTCCATATTTTTCTTATGTTAACAAAGATTGTTTTTTACATATTATCTTTGTTGAATATAAGCCGAGATAATAGCAACAAGATTGGTTTTCCATATCTGTTTGGTATATTGGTTGACTCCTGGAATAATTAAATGTTCTTTTGAGTGAAAAATATCATACTCTCTTTTTGGAATCAACACATAGATAGAACTAACTCAGCGTTAAAAGTTGACAGTATACGTACATATATATCAAAAGTTGTTGCGTTTATGATCATAAAAAACAGATCTACGTTCAAAAATTATTTTATTTTATATCGTTTAAAGTGTTGTAAACGTTATTGCTATTTTATATAAATATTTGATATATCTGAGTGAATAATTTGTGAATTTTGGGAAACAAATAAAAGGGATGTGATCAGAATCAAGGAGCTTCAATGACCAAGGAATGGGACCCATTCCAGAATCATGGAAAGGAATCTGCGAAACCGGAGTTGCCTTCAACTCTTTCCACTGCAACCGGTAAGATTATAACTAATTTACAAAGGAATGATACATAACCATTGAAATACAATAAATTGTATAAGTATCATACACAAGAAGTGATACAACGAAAGAAGCGAGGTTACGATTCTTTCTAGTAGAAAGCTTTCTATAATCAAGTTAATTTTTTTTCTAAACTAATAGATGAACTTGATTTGATACAATTTTGTTTAATCTATTAGTTTAGATTATCTAATATTTTCGAAAGTGTTAGTAGTTATCATTAATTTCGATTTTTATCGTTATTATTAACTACAGGAAAATTATTGGAGCAAGGTATTACGCAAGAGGGTACTCAAGATATTACGGAGGCTTCAATGCAGAAGCTAACAAAGACTTCTTGTCTCCACGAGACGCCGACGGACATGGCGCTTCAACAGCCGTTGGCCGCCGAGTATACGACGTTTCAGCACTAGGTGGTATTGCAAAGGGCACCGCTTCAGGCGGCGCTTCATTAGCTCGTCTCGCCATTTACAAAGCTTGTTGGACGATTCCTAATGCTGAAAAATATATCACAAACACTTGTTTTGACGAAGATATGTTGGCAGCGTTTGACGATGCAATAGCTGATGGAGTCCACGTTATCAGTATTTCGATCGGAGCCACTCAACGTCAGACTTATTTAGAGGATGGAATCGCCATTGGACCGTTACATACGGTTAAGAGAAATATTGTGGTTGTGGCTAGTGCTGGTAATGATGGACCGGCGGGGGAAACTTTGTCGAATCAGGCTCCGTGGATTATTACTGTTGGAGCTAGTACGTAGTCTTGACCGGTTTTTCGTTTGAACTTGGTGATGGCTATATATTCGAGGTAATTTATAAACTCAACATTAAAACGTTACAAACTTTAAAGTTAGTATTATAGTATAATTATTAAACCATATATATTAGAGAGATTATAAATGTAAAACATGTAAATAACTAAATAAAAATCGATACAATTCATATTGGTGACAAAGAAAATAAAATAAAAAACTAAATTAAATTAAAAGAACATATATACCCACTCTTTCAGAATCTCAAAATAAGCCATATTGGTTTCTTACTTACTTCGTAAAGTTAAGGATTTATGTTTTATGGTTTAGTCTCTAGGGGTGAGGGTATAGTATAAAGATTTGAGGTTTAGATTTTGTATTTAAGGGTTTTGAATATTTCATATAAATTTTAGATTGTTTTCGTTATTTCCTCTTTTTATGTAAAATGTATAGAGTAAATTTGTAGTTAATCATTTTGCAGTCGGACTCGTTAACGACATTAAAGATGGACGATTTTGCTCCACTAGTTTACGCTGCTGACGTGGTTGTTCCGGGCGTATCAATGAAAGATGCATCGTAAGATTTTTTTTATTTTCCCCTTTACTACAAAATTTTCGTATGTTTGTTTTACAATAATGATTATTTTTTTTGGTGAAGGCTATGTTTACCAAATTCACTTTCACCAACGCTTGTGAAAGGTAAAGTGGTATTATGTATAAAAGGATTCGGTTCAACAATCGGTAAAGGTCTTGAGGTAAAACGAGCCGGAGGAGTTGGTATGATTTTAGGGAATTCTCCGGTTCACGATGTATTCAAAGTCGAGCCTCATTTTTTACCGACGGCTTTGGTTTTCTCGTCCACGGTCAATAGAATTCTTGATTACATCTACAATTATTATCAACCGGTGGCTTTCATCAAACCGGCAGAAACAATATTTTACCGAAAACAGCCAGAAGATTCGGTTTATCCATATAAACCGGCTCCTTTTATGACTAGTTTTTTCTAGTCGTGGTCCAAACTGGGTAGATGCTAATATTCTAAAGGTGAACTAGTTTCCTCGTAGAACTTTGGAAACTGATGAACTCAACACATAACCTGTTCCCGGTTCTTTTTTTTTTTTTTTTTTGCTCAGCCTGATATTATCGCGCCGGGACTGAATATATTAGCTGCATGGAGCGGGGCTGATTCAGCAACTAAATATTCGATAGATCGACGAGTTGTAGAGTATAATTTTGACTCGGGAACTTCTATGTCTTGTCCTCATGTTGCTGGTGCAATTGCCCTTCTCAAAAGCATTCATCCTACTTGGAGTAGTGCTGCTCTAAATCTTCCCTCATGACCACAGGTAACAAAACTTTCTACTCCCGATATTTTATGTAAAATAAGTTAAGCTAAACTCTAATGATTAGAATTTATAAATATTCATTCCGGGTTTTTATTTGTTTTCACTATGGAACATCGATTTAAGAAATATAAAAAATGAATGGTAAGATTTTGATTTAGGTTTAGGATCAATTTTACTAGCAAAATGTAGATATATAATAATTTAGAAAATATTCAATAATTTAATGTTTTTTTCTTAATTGTCTTGATACAATAGTGTATGTTTTAGTTTTTTCTCTTTCTTTTTCCTTATAACAAATATTAATTTAAAATTGTCCATGTCTCATGTTACACAATACAGTAAAAAGATAATAATTATAAATCTTTCATTGATTAGGGGAAGTAGTAGAAGTCTTAGCTAGATGATCTACGCATGACGACCTTTATAACTCAACTTGATATCTTCAAACATAGACTCCGAGCGATGAAATCGTCTCAATGTAGTACTTCAATCGAAAATGTTCTATATATTCATTGATAACTCGATTGATGGTAGTGTTATTGCCTTCAAATTCTACCATCTTATATCCTAGGCCCCATCCCCATGCTTGTTGTATAATGTCTATAAGCGCCTAACATTCTGTCTATTCTACTATATTGATGTATAAAAAATTAATGAAACTTGTTTATTTTTTGTTGGTTTAGTTTTTGGATCATATATAAATATATATATATATATATATATATATAAAGATTGTGGTAAAACTTTGGTTTGACACAATTTGCAACTAAACGGGTGATCTTTTTATTTTATTTTTATTGTAGCTTCAGTGACCAACGAGGACAACGAGCCTATCAAAGACTATAATGGTGTTCCTGCAAGCCCATTTGCACTTGGGTCTGGACATTTTAGACCAACAAAAGCTGCATCTCCCGGTTTAGTCTATGATGCATCATACCAGTCTTACCTTCTCTATTGTTGCTCAGTTGGGTTAACCAATCTTGACCCGACATTTAGATGTCCTAGAAGAATTCCGCCCGGTTATAACCTAATTACCCTTCAATCTCAATTCCTTATCTCATTAGGACAGTGACCGTTAAGAGGACAGTCTCATGTGTTGGAATATCGGGTAATTCGACATCAAACGTATATGTCTTCAATGCTAAACCGCCTTTTGGTGTCTAGATTAAGGCTGAACCGGATGTTTTGGTTTTCGATCGGATTGGCCAGAAGAAACGGTTTAACATCATTTTTACGACACAGAGATATGAGTTTACAGGTGAGGCTCGGAGGGATCGGTATCGGTTTGGTTGGTTTAGTTGGACTGATGGGCATCGTGTCGTGAGGAGTCCTATTGCTGTTTCCCTGGTTTGATTTTTTTGTTTGCTTATTGAGGGTTGTTTTAGTCGTTTCGAATATTATTGGAATGGTTTTAATTAGACTTTTAGTGGTTTTATATTTTGTTGGAGTGAAAGTAAAAGATTAAATATTTTTCTTAGCCAATACTCAATATTCATTTAGATCTTAGGAATGGATGTATGTGTGATTCAGATTCAGTATATCAAGGTGGAAGGGGAAACCAAGTGATCAGCACATGCAAAAATTGAAGTGGGCGTATGAAATGAAGATGTACAGCCTTAGTTTGAGCTAGTCAAGAAACATCATAACTATTGGTTTAACAATCGAAACTAATAAGTTTGATTTTTAGTCCAACCACATTTTGAAATGCTACATTCATTAGAAAATATGTTACTACATTTGATTTGGTCAAATAGTTGTGGGTCTTAATTTAAAAAAAAAAACATAAAAATATATATGGGTCTCCTTGCCTTGTTATACTATATATACATTATATAAAAATATATAATAAATGATGGTCTAGTGATTAAGGGTTTGATTGGTTATTCTACAATCACCTGCAAATATAGTATTAATAGGTGATTGCGGGTTGTAATATCTTGCAAAATCATTAGAACTGTTTTATACTGCTTATTACCAGTCACTCAAATCGTTTTGTAACGCTTGAACCCTAATAGCCCGTTGATGCAAACTCCCACAACCGCTTTAGACCCGTTGAACCCTAAAACATTCAATTCTGCGATTTCAGTTGTAGTATAATCACTATACCTTTTTAAATGATAATAATAATAATATCTAAAGTTTTACATATCTAAAAACTTGTTTGGAATTCTGATTGTAATCATTGTCTCACTGATTACATTAAAAATTGGAAATACCTAGTAATTTTGAATAATTAATTAATTTCACATCTTTGGTTTATTTTTAGAAATGTCCACTTCAAGTATTTTTAACCCTGATTTATTATTATTCTATTACAAATTATAAGAACAATTATAAAGACGATTTACAACGGACAATTCTACCGATTGAATCTAAACCAAACGGTCCACATGCACCATGTTGAAGATATGTTGTAAAATTATCTTCACTAATCTGTATAAATGATAGTAAATCGCACTCTATGAAATTTGAACCCTAGATTTCCTGGTGTAAAAGCATTAGTACGTAAACCCATAAAAATCATTAGGCCAAAGAGGCTTCCACCATATTTTTAGTTTGAATCCCATTTATGGAGGTTCAAATAGTTTAATATATTAGCTACCCATTAGGTTTAAACCTTTGTTTTACATAATACAGTTTACATTTTCTGGCTTGAATAATTAAATTTGCTAAAAATATCCAATAATAGGGAAAAGAAGAGGCATCGATAATTCTGCAAGATTCTAAGAAACTTCACCAAAATAAAGATTCGTGTACCGACCAAAAAAAAATCAAGATTCGTGTAAGAGACTTAAGACTTAGCAACTTCAAATGATTAGTTGTTCTGTCATTTATTCCCACCAGTTTAAAAAAAAAGTCTTCTTTAACAAAAGAAAAAGTTTTAGTCAAACGTAGTATTTAGTCTCTTAAAATACTCGCAATTTGTCTGTTTCACGCAGTAACGAAAAAACAATGTACCGTTAAATAACGACGCCACGTGATTGCCTAGGAAAGGGACTAATGTATTGTCACTATTGGATAAAAACAAAAACGTGGCACTAGAAATTTCCAAGCTGATTTAGGACACGTGTTAGGATATGAGTGGACAGAATTGGATTTAACGTGTTACTGTGTAGTGTACACGCTTAACGTTTGAGATGGAAAACGCGTAAGGCGTTTCCTCCGGACGCGCCGCGCTCGTTGCGTTTTGTTGCTTCACACCGACTAAATTTTTTCCCCAATCATTGTGATAATTTTTTTGTTGGAAAATAAGTTACTCAATTATATTATTGTTTCAAATGTTCATAAATCATTAATCTTCATTAATAATCAGATGATTCTTATCTTTATTAATAATTAAGATTTTCAATTGGTAGTGCAATAAGATGGCAGAATCGTTCTATGATTTTTATGTTTTATACCTGTTCTTATTATATACTATTATACAGTATTTATTTTGTCTATCTTTGTTTAATTTCTATTGTAATTCCTAATTATTCTGTTTTAAATCTTATGTAAATGTTTATTTTTAACCGCTAAACTTATCGCTTAAATCATTCGCAATGTTGTAAACCATAATCAGTTATTTCCGTCAACTCTCACACTTCCAATCACAACCACTGCTTTTAAACTAGCTAAGCCTTAAATATTTTTATCAAAATTTAAGATTTGTGTCATAGTGTTATTTTAGATTTTCAATACAACTGTTTGTTAGAAGTCTCTATTATTTAATATATTTATTAGAAATGTAATATATTAATAAATTAAAACAAAAAAAGAGAAATACATTAAACGATAATTATAATAAAATGGAGGAAGCATTGTTGTAAAAGGTAATCAGTGTAATTGTGGTAAAAATGTATAAATTTAGGCTAGTTATCTTTTTCAAAATGAAAGAATGAAATAATACACGTACGGTAGTGAAATTTTCTTCATGGTGAAGAATTAGATAAAGCTTCCACGTATTCTTCACCCACAGATATACTGATGACATCATCATATGCAAACACTAGATTTGCTTATACGTACACGTAACACATAAAGACAAATGTACAAATCTATATCCACATATTCATTGTATATATGTATATCGTAAGTGTATATAAGACATAAGATTCTCTTTTGCTACTTATGTGTCTCAATTGGTCTATAAATTTCATTTTCGCCCATTGTTATCTTTTCTTCATCCTCATCGATCATCTCTTTTTAACTTTCTCTACATTAAATTTTCTTATTGCAATAATGTCGGAAGAATTTCAAGAATCAGATATTATATTTCCTGACCAATCCAAAATCTCAGAGTATGACCAGAAGAAACTCTATAACACAAGCAACGAGGAAAAGAAGACCAGGCGGCAGGAGACGGCTGAGAAAACATGTCCGGTGAGAATCCCGACGAGTAATTTCCCGTGTACGGGATGGGACACGACGGAGGAAGAGGCTGATAAGACTCCTCCACATGTAATAATCGAAAGAAGAATGAAAGAGCAAATACCGTTTTCTGTTTGCACTCTCAAAGGAAGAGATTTGAGCCGTCACCGGGACACCGTTCTTAGGATGACAGGTTTTTTAGAAGCTTAGTTTGCTTAACCGTCCGGTTCAGTTTGTTTTAGTTTTGTTTTTTTCACTAATTCACCGGTTAAGTATTGGGAGTTCATTTTTTTTTGTAGTTCGGTTTGTATTGGATAAATCCCCGAAATGTTTTGTACTATGTAATCAATTTATTCAATCTTTTTTCCCAATCTCAATACTGTCAAATTATTTGATTTGGTTATTTGAGAAGTGGAAAACCAAAATATAAGGTTTCTAGGTTAAATACCTTTAATAGAGTTTAGGGTTTGCTTGTGAAATAATTGCTTTCTTGGCTTATGGAATTTTGTCTTTGGTCGCATTCATTGGATTATGCATCTTGGTTGTTAACGTGAGCCGGAGGTATCTATATTTTGCTGTCTAATTTTGCTGATACGAACGATATGAATATTAGCTGTAATTTCCATATGAGTGTAAGTAATTAAAAGCTAATAGATTCGCCAAGAAAATCGTTGACTTCGTTTCCATTCGACAATGCGCATGTGTACGTTTAGATATATTTTACATATCATGTAATGACTTTATTATTTCAAATATACAAAAAATTATAATCTGATATTGTAACGAATTGTTTATTAGTAGTTTTAGAAAAAATTGCAATGTATTCATTCCAAAACATTAGTGACATATTTTTCTGAAATTGTATATACCAACATGATAATCAATAATCATATCAGTGATTCAGTGATGTACAACCAAAACATGATAATCATATCAAAGAAGCTGAATAATAGTCAGCTATATATACGTAGTTATGAATTACTGTGATCTATAAACTAGATACGTTGTAATTAAGGAAATGAATAGAAAGAAAGATTTAGATGCCATACGAAGAAACTATACAACTATTTTCCTTAACTATTGTAACGTTCGGTCCACATCTGAGCCCGACCACGCAAGGTCCAGTTCGGCCCTCATGCCAACTTGATGGTTAGTGAAAGGAAATGGAGTCACTAAGCGGTCACGGCTGGTTAGCTATATTACGGTAAAAGATCCCTCACCTTGGATAAAGGGATCTCGTTGCTGTTTTTCTTCTCTTCACACCAATTTTGAATCGCTTCTCTATGAAATGATATGTCTCATCTATCTACGTTTGACTAATATTTTCTTTTGAGATGGATTGCATTGATTTGATCACCATCATTAACACTCCGGATGAGTAGCCATCTTTTGTTTGGAGATCGAGGATTTTGGGATGCGGAAGTCCACTTTTTATTTAAAAAAATTATGTTTTATTTTAGGCTGAGATATTTTCCATGTCCTTGCCAAATAGACTATACATGATACATCCGGTGACGGATGTAGAGCATTAGAAGGTGAGGCAAGTGCCGGTAGATTTTAGTTAGCACTCCTAATATACTTATTAAAATTTTTTAAAAAAATCAGATCTTTTAGTATTAAATTGTATTGTGCCCCATATAAATTTTACTGTTACATCCGCCACTGGATACATCCACTCCAAACTAGTTTGTTTCAAGCGGAAAGTACTACTATAATATAGTCAAACATTTTAAGGAATGCACATCAAAATTTTATAAGAAAATATTATATCAGACAAGATGGTTCATGGCCATGTGGTTCCTCCCACTCCCAGTTCTATCACCAATTGTTCTTCTCGGGATTCTTATAAGTTCTGTTGGATAAATATATGAGAATTTATACGCGATGCTCATATTTTGAAAAATTATTTGCAAAATGTCAAATTCCAAAACAATGAATTACCAATTCCATCATTCCATATTCCAAATATGTCATTATCTTTTGTTTCATGTGTTTTTAAACACTGTTATTTTCAAAAAAAAATTTGGAATAAAAAATTAGTTCTTATTTATATTTACATGTTTTTTTCTAATTAACACACTATTATTTACATATGTCATGTTATTTTACATAATTTATGAAGTCGTTTAAAGATAATTTGGATTTCCCTAGATTTATATTTTCGAAAAATCGTTTGTTCCTATTTTATCCCAAATTGTATGTTATTTTGTATTGACACACTAAAAACATTATACCACTAACCTATCTATATATTTAATGTTATTTGAACATAATGCTTGCTATTTTTTAATCTTAAAATCGCCCTATCTCTTTATAACAACATTATTATTTATGTTTAAAGTATTTTCACATTTTTTTTTTATATACCACCAGCATATATATATATATATATATATATATCTTTTAAAGATGCTTCATTTTAAAGTAACAAGATATATAGATAGGTTGGTAGTATATTGAAAAATCTAGTCGTGCTAATACAAAGTAACATATTATATAGAAATAAAAATATTTCTCTTGAAAATTATGTTTAAATACAAATAATAATGAGGGATAAAGAGGATAGATCACAAGATTTTTAAAATAACATATATTAGTTAAAATAACACTATATACATATAGATTATTGGTATAAAGAAAACTTTAGGGTGACAATACAAAATAACATTAAATTGAGGATACAATATGAATAAACAATTATAAAAAAATTAATGTCTAGGGAAATAAAATAAAAAGATAAAAAGTCTTCATAAATTTTATAAAATAACATAAAATATGTAGTAATAATAATGTGTTACTTGAAAAATAATATGTAAATAGAAATAATATGTCATTTTAAAAAACCACGAAAAGAACATGGTTTTTGAAAGAAAAACATTAAACATTGATAAATAACATATTTAGAATACAGAAGGACAAAATTGGTAGTTCTTGGCTCCGTCTTACATGTTCTGTAGCACCAATGTATTATGCAAAAAACTTTTCAAAATACGGTAATCTATTATAGATTCTCTAAATAAACCCATACATGTATCAATATTTATTTGCTTAAGAAAATGTATTTAGGTCTTCATTTTAAAATCGGACTTTGAAAACACTTGGTATTTTAGAACAATATAATTGTCAGTATCTTAATTTTAAAATTGATTTTTACTCTTAAAGAAAGTTTAAAATACTTGAACTGATTTGAGGTTTGATACAAATTTAGAGAAAATTGTTACTAACTGATTTTAAAATTCACAGAAATTTTAACTAAAATTATATGAGATATAGGTGTTTGTATTTTTAATTAACAATCACATGTAAACTCTCTGAAATAATTAAAACTGCAATAGTTAAAAAATCAATAACAGCAGATTTAAATGAATTTTTAAAATCATTTATTGATTAACACATGATTTTAAGAAACATTTACAAACAAAACAGTCCAACAATACTTATTTTTTAATTCATATTTAATAACATATGATTTTGTTATTTTAATTCAAATACACCAAATATTCATTTCAATACACCCTTAGATTTCATCACAAAAATCAAAAAATGCAATCACATAATCTAGTAACCTAGCAATCAATCAAGCAAGCTAGTAAAGCCAGAATTTTAGATAAATCACATAATTATCCTAGGGCTCTACTCATATGGCATGAAACCTAGCAAATACCATTCATCCACAAGTAAAACACTCACCTTAGGGATTACACTGGAAGCTTAGGGTTTCGTGTGGAGATAAGTTTCTTATTCTTGTCTTTCCTCTTCGCTATGAATGGCCGGCAGCGGTGGTGCAACTGTGGACAGTGATTACGCGAACTTCTCTAGGGCTTCAGGCAGCTGCTCTTCTTCTATTTGTGAAGCTTTAGGGTTTCGAAGTTCTAAATTATTAGCCTACACTACTTATATAGGGAGAAGAAAACCTAGGTTTAGACATTGAAAGACGGAATTAACCTTACAGTTCATGGGATTTTATGCATCACCAATAGGGTTTGAGTTTGGGGCATGACTAAGGGTGTCAAAATGGGTCAAAATTCATAAATCAACTATTTATACTTATTATTTTAGTGGATTTGGAATAATATTTTATATCTATATAATAAGTGAGTAATAATGGATTCATGAGATTAGTAGGCAAAACAATGAGTTTATCAATAAAATATAAAATTAATAAAATTATATTAAATATGTAAAATATCTAAAATCTAAAACAAAATTAGTGGTTTATAGGTGCTCAATATTTTTATAAAAGTATTAGTTATTTTCTTAATTTTTTTCAACCATCACTAGAGTGGTTTCAAAATCTTTTTTCAGTATTAGTTTTCGTGTTCTTAACAAATATAAGAATCGATTTTTTCCTAAACATGTTTAAACTTTACTTTTTGTACTAGATCGTAGTTATTTGATAATTTTTCATCTATATAGTTTTATTATATTTTTATTTATTTTAATAACTATATATTTTTACTTAATTATGGTTTAGAAATGGATAGCGAATCAACTTATTTTTATTTTTGTACTAGATCTTATTATGGTTTTACAATAGCTATATATTTTTATTTATTTTTTTGCCTAGAAAATTTTACTATGTTTATAATTATATGATATGTATCAATTTTAATAATATTAATATATATAGATAATGTATATAATCCATTTGTAAGTTGATTTTAACGATTATGAATTTGAGTATATAAAATTATATTAATAAAATAAATGAGTCGAATTGGATAACCCATATAAATCTTGAACCGAGTTAGGATAGAGTTACCAATTTTGACACCCTAACAATAGACTCAAATTTGTGTCTTTGTGTTAAACGGATAACCTCTTCAACCATTCACCCCTTGAAAATTCTCCCAATCTGTAATGCATGCGATAATATCACATATAGGCTTAGGAGTGTTAAGATGAGCTGCATTTGTGTGAGATGTAAAATTTGTTTGTTAGCATTCGAATTCAAACCAGAACTGTTAACACCACCCATAACGTATATCTTTGAACTAACCGCAACAAAGCTTCCATGGAAAGGAATGGAAGGAAGGGAAGGAATGAGGAAAAAGCCATTGCGGTGGAGAATGTACCAAACGAGTTTGAGGGTTAAAGAGGAAGGCATAGAGACATTGCACCTACACAAAAATCGCCTTTTGTATAGCTCAGGCGACGCTGCGGTTGACCGGAAAGATCTGTAAACAAAGGAAACAGTTAGGTAATAGGATCTTTGTACATGCTCTATGATAACCACGATGAGTTCATTTGGAAGTGACATAATCGGAGACGGTTTCAAGGGAATGAATCCGCAAAACCCCTAATTTTAGCCTAAATCAACAAAAATTGTGAGAGGAAAACACATCCCTAATTTTTTTATTTAAAAGAAACGAAAGTTTATTTAATAATAAAAGCCCTAAATATATTTATAGTTCATTTAAAAATCTAACTTCTAACTTTAAAACTATTGAATACCCATACTACCTTGATATCAACTCGCAATTGTAAAATTATTAAATAGACAATTTTTTTGCGTCATATATTATAAAAATATACGTCCACGCTAGCTATCTTGTTTTTTTTCATCTATAATTTTTTTTTGGACTTACTCCTTTTATATGCAGTTTTAAAATTTAGTATAATGAGTAACTAGCTCTGTTGTAATGGTTGCATTTTGTTGTCGGTAAGGGCGCATCCGAGAGAGACGAGGTAAATGATCCAAGCAACCAAGCCACGATATGTAAGAGGGTTTTAGTTAGCAATCTTCATTTTTTTAAAGAAAAGTGTAGTGTATATTTCATTCATTTGGAAATCCTATTTTCGTTCTTATAAAATATAATAAACGTATCCGACTGTATTTAAAAATATAATAGGTGTTAGTATTTTGATCTTAAACTATAAGTTTTACTAACAGAGCTTCAGTTGGAATTTTTAGTATTTTGATCTTAAAATATATATAACATGGGAATTAGCACCGTTTAAGGAGCAAGCGGACTTCTGTTAATAATAGGAAGAGGAAAAACCTTACAAAAAGCTGGAGTGGGAAAGGGAGCTCGTTGTTTCCATGGACAGGCTTGAACTGTTGATTTTAGAGGTTTAGAAAGAGATAAGGATGGAGATGAGAGAACTGGCGTAATAAGGAAGAGAAAGATTGCTGAATATTTCTTCTTATTCACACACCCTTCTTTACAAGAGATTACATGTATTTATAGACTTTTTACATTGAAATGAAGAAGAATCAAGGAAGAGGAGAGGAGGGGCGTGAAGAAGGGAAGAGAGATGGGTGAGCTGCTCCAATAGTCTTGTTGCACCATGCCCTGCTCTGACGCGCACCATGCCCTGCTCTGATGCGCCCATGCTTGTGCCCATACCTCTCTTTGCTTCCTCACTTAGTTTAGTTAGATTGTCTAGTTGAGATCCAACAGCTTCCTTTTCTTCTAGTTCCTTCTCAACTAGTTCTCCTTCTAGTTTCTTCACAACTAGTTCTCTTTTTCCTTCCCTCCTTCTCTTAAGTTTGAATTATTCTTCTTCTTGAGATCACATATTTCAACACTCCCCCTCAAGATTGGTCGGTGAAGATCGTTTAGACCGATCTTGCCATGTATGTGATCCCCAATGATAGAGGATGTTGCCTTGGTGAAGATATCCGCTAGCTGTTCCCCACTTGCTACAAATGCGGGTTTGATGATTCTTTCTTGAATCTTTCCCCTCACAAAGTGACAATCCACTTCTATATGCTTGGTCCTTTCATGGAATACCGGATTGGATGCTATATGTATTGCAGCTTGATTATCACAATACAACAGCATCTCCTCAGCCTCATGTATTCCAAGATCTTCTAGGAATGCCTTCACCAATATCAATTCTTTTGTCACCTCCTTCATAGCCCTATACTCGGCTTCAGCACTTGATAAGGCTATAACTTTCTGCTTCTTACTTCTCCAAGTGACTAGATTACCTCCCACAAAGGTACAAAAACCGGATGTGGACTTTCTATCTTGCTTATCTCCAGCCCAATCCGCATCACAATATCCTTGAACCTTTGTGTTTCCATTAGCCTTCATCCATATGCCTTTTCCATGGCTGTTTTTTAAGTACCTTAGCAGCCTCTCAATCATGTTCCAATGCTGCATAGTTGGTTTTTGCATATGTTGACTCACACGGTTCACTGCAAAGCAAATGTCCGGCCTTGTGATAGTGAGGTAGATGAGCTTGTCCACCATCTTTTGATACCTCTTAATATCTTCCAATGGCTCCCCCTCAGGATTATCTTGGTAGCCTTCTTCTATTGGAGTTTTAGCCGGCTTGGATCCTAACTTGCCAGTTTCTTCCAAGAGATCCAGCACATATTTCCTTTGAGAGATGAACATCCCATCTTCAAACCGTGTCATCTCAATCCCTAGGAAGTATTTAAGCTCTCCCAGATCCTTTATATCAAAAGCGATCTTCAAGAGTTTCTTGATTTGATCTACTCCATCTTTATCACTTCCTGTGATGATTAGATCATCAACATAGATCAAGACCACCACTACTCCTCCTTCACTTTGCCTTGTGAAGAGGGTATGATCAGCTTCAGATCTTATGAACTCCTTATCCAATAGACAAGCGCTTAGCCTTTGGTACCATGCTCTTGGAGATTGCTTTAGCCCATAGATTGCTTTCTTCAATCTGCAAACCTTGTTGCCTTCCTTATGATATCCTTGGGGTGGATCCATATATACCTCTTCTTCCAAATCTCCTTGCAAGAAGGCGTTCTTGACATCCATCTGCCATAGATCCCACTTCAAGTTCACTGCCACTGAGATTAGGATTCTTATGGAGTGGAGCTTAGCAACCGGAGCAAATGTCTCGGTATAATCCTCTCCATAGATTTGAGTGTATCCTTTTGCCACCAGCCTTGCTTTGTACCTCTCTATTTTCCCATCACTTGTATACTTGATTGTGTAAACCCATCTACACCCAACTGATTTCTTATCCTTTGGTAATTCGGTCAAGTACCAAGTGTGGTTCTTTTCCATGGACTTCATTTCCTCTTCCATGGCTTTTACCCATACTCCATTCTCACACGCTTCTTCATATGAGTTAGGTATGGATTCCTTGCTGATTCTTCCAAGAAAAGCTTCATGCTCCATAGGTAAGGATGCCAACGAGCAAAAATGCTCAATGGGATATGTGATAGTGCTAGTTTGAGTGTTATCTCCCCCTTGTGATAAGAGAATGTTGTCGCCAATAGGATCGAGATCTAAGCTCGCCGTACGCACAGGACATTCTCTTATCACACAAGGAAGATTACTCGCACTAGACTCCCCTTGGAGCATGGCAGAGTTGTTGTAGCCATAGTAAACACGTTGTCGCCTTTGTCTTGTACTTCTTCTTAGGGGTACGGTTGGCTCAAGTTCTCCCTCACCATCATTCGCTTCTTCTTCAACAGAATTCTGATCTTGCTCCGCATGTGCCTCATCTTCTACTCTGGTTTCAGATGATTCGCTCTCTCCTTGTACTTCATTTATTAGAGCGTCATTAACCCGCATCCAATCCATAGGTAATGAAGTCACATCCTCCGGAGCTTCATGGTTCTTGTTTCCATAAAATCCTTCTTCTTCATTGAATCTCACCTCTCTAGATACATAGACCCTCCTTGTCTCTGGATTGTAGACTTTGTATCCTTTTTGTGTTGGTGAGTAGCCAATGAACACACACTTCATACTTCGAGGTTCAAGCTTGCTTCTTTGTCCCTCCGGTAGAAACATATAACAAGAACATCCAAAGGTCTTCATATGGTTCACGCTTGGCTTGCTTTTGTGTAGCACTTCAAATGGTGATTTATTATCCATATTTTTCGTTGGAAGCCGGTTGATCAAGTAACTTGAAGTCATTACTGCATCTCCCCAATGAAACTTAGGTACTCCTTTGGCAATCATGAGGGTTCTTGCAACTTCCATGAGATGCCTATTCTTTCTTTCTGCTACCCCATTTTGTTGTGGAGTGTATGCACACGATGTTTGGTGTATGATACCAAGATTATTGAGTAACTCCTTGAATCGTTTGCTCACATACTCCCCTCCATTATCACTTCTTAAGATCTTGATTTTGGTCTTGAATTGGGTAGAGATATATTTGGTGAAGTTAGTAAACGCTTCATATACTTGATCCTTTGAATGTAAGAGTGTGATCCATGTGTATCTTGAGTAGTCATCAATGAATGAAACAAAATATTTATATTGATCTCTTGAGTTACATGGGACGGTCCATACATCCGAGTGTACAATGCCAAAAGCTTCATCACAAGTTGTAGATGAAGAGGGGAAAAACTGTCTACAATGTTTCCCTAGTACACATGCTTCACAAACTTCTTCTTCTTGAACGAGATTGGGTAAGACCATCTTGAGGATAGCTGAACTTGGATGTCCTAGCCTTCCATGCCATAATGAGCTATCTCCAATCTCCTTCTTGTTAAAAACTTCATTATCCGTCTTCACTCCAAGAGCTTTTAGCTTTTCTTGTTTATTTGTTTCCAACAGATACACTCCATCCTCCACCTTCCCTTCTCCGAGTACATGATTTGTTTTAGGGTCCTGAAACTTCACAAAGTCAGTCCCAAACATTGCCACACAATCCAAATCTTTTGTTGCTTTATGAACTGATAAAAGGTTGGATGAGAAGCTAGGCATGTATAATGCTTTAGTTTCTTTTGTGAAAAGCTCTAACTCTCCTATCCCTTCAATCGGAACTGAGCTTCCATTGGCTATTTGTACATTTCCATGATAAGGCTCAAGATTTTTCAGCATGTCTTGATCCTTAATCATGTGATGAGAAGCCCCCGAATCCACAATGATCATATTCTTCTTAATGGAGCTTTTAGAGCTAAATAGGCTCTTACCGGATTCTGTGAGCTTGGATAGACTCTTGATGAGAGCCTCAAACTCGGATCTTCTGACCATCTCTTCAACAGGTTGCGTGACTCCCATGAAGGCTCTAGGTCCACCTCCATTCTCCTTTAGCCGCTTAGGCCTTAAGTGTGGGTAAAGAGTCCAACACTTCTCCTTAGTGTGCCCCTTCATCTTACAATGCTCACATTCCAAAACCCTCTTGTCGAATGTGAGATTCCTCTTTGCAAGATGTGCGGCCTCACTTGGTGCACGGAATAGGTCTCTTGACCCTTCCTCCCTTTGTATCATGCCACATACTTCAGCTAGACTTGGCAGCTTCTCAAATCTGAGTATGTGCTTGATAAGATCTTTGTAGGATGCATTGAGTGCCAAGAGAAGTCCAAACACTTGGTCTTGGTCACGTCTTTCTCCTAACTCCTTGGGGTCGATTGTGTGTGGCCTCAAAATCTCTAACTCGGCCCACAAGCTTCTATACTCCCCAAACATTTCCTTGAATGGCTTCTCCTCTTGTTGAAGCTCATTCAGCGCCCTCTTCACCTCAAATATTCTTGATATATTTGAGACATTTCCATATACTCCCTTGAGTATATCCCATAGTTCTTTGGCGGAATCGGCATATGAGTAGGCCGCCAAGATGGATGACTCTAGTGAGCTTTGAAGAAGAGAGAGCGTGTATTGTTCCTCTTGTTCTTCCTTAGCTTCTTCTTTTTCATTTCTCACTACAGCTTCCGCTACCTCTTTTGGCTCAACATATCGCCAAAGTCCTCTTCCTCTAAGGATGGTCTTAGTGGTTTTTGCCCAAAGGAGATAGTTGTTTCCTTTGAGCATGACTGAGATTGCTACTCTATTTGTCTCCATTTTCTAGTGACAATACACAATTCTAGTTCTTTCACAACTTGAAGATCCTATGATCCCAAGGATATTAATCTCAGAGTGAATAGAACTAGGAGGATGTATTGTTATAGATTAGAAGATTTGTAGAGTGCTAGAAGAGTTATAAGGTGAGATTTAAGCGGTTGAAGGATAAACCCGCTCTGATACCATGTTGATTTTAGAGGTTTAGAAAGAGATAAGGATGGAGATGAGAGAATTGGCGTAATAAGGAAGAGAAAGATTGCTGAATATTTCTTCTTATTCACACACCCTTCTTTACAAGAGATTACATGTATTTATAGACTTTTTACATTGAAATGAAGAAGAATCAAGGAAGAGGAGAGGAGGGGCGTGAAGAAGGGAAGAGAGATGGGTGAGCTGCTCCAATAGTCTTGTTGCACCATGCCCTGCTCTGACGCGCACCATGCCCTGCTCTGATGCGCCCATGCTTGTGCCCATACCTCTCTTTGCTTCCTCACTTAGTTTAGTTAGATTGTCTAGTTGAGATCCAACAGCTTCCTTTTCTTCTAGTTCCTTCTCAACTAGTTCTCCTTCTAGTTTCTTCACAACTAGTTCTCTTTTTCCTTCCCTCCTTCTCTTAAGTTTGAATTATTCTTCTTCTTGAGATCACATATTTCAACACTCCCCCTCAAGATTGGTCGGTGAAGATCCTTTAGACCGATCTTGCCATGTATGTGATCCCCAATGATAGAGGATGTTGCCTTGGTGAAGATATCCGCTAGCTGTTCCCCACTTGCTACAAATGCGGGTTTGATGATTCTTTCTTGAATCTTTCCCCTCACAAAGTGACAATCCACTTCTATATGTCTTGGCTACTCATATAGGAAAACGTACATCATGTTTGTGCATCAAACCATAACATCTACACATCTCATAAAGAAAAAATGACCATCATTCACAACATCACACCAATCAACTTCACCCCAAATCTCTTTTCCTATGCGTCTTTCGAGTATGATCTCTGCACACCTCTGTTTTGTTCATCCCATTTTTATTTAGTTAAGAACACATCCAATTTCTCACTGCAACTCAACGGACATGACAACCATGAAGAGTTAGGCCTATACAACAATCTTTCCACACCTTTAACAATCCCCCAACACTTGTGCTTTTAAAATCAGTAATACAATATATTATCAGCTACACATGCATACTCCTACTTCTTA
Source organism: Nasturtium officinale (assembly GCA_963854855.1). Taxonomy (NCBI): domain Eukaryota; kingdom Viridiplantae; phylum Streptophyta; class Magnoliopsida; order Brassicales; family Brassicaceae; genus Nasturtium; species Nasturtium officinale. Next base: position 823,445 of record OY978506.1, read on the forward strand.
GAATTCAGCATAACATCTCATAAATTTCCCAATCATGGTCCCTCGGCCCGTCAACAAAGCTGTTTTATATTTCCCTCATGTAAATTTTACCCTCAATCACCACACAACCAGACCATAATTGGCCTATTTCCAAACCTAGCTTTATTATATGAGGCTCACAACTTTTTGTATTTGTGTTAAACATCACGACCCCCTTGAAAGTCTTATCCTCTGATACTTCAAAGTCCAATTATGTAAATCTTCTCATCAATGATATAAGCGACATTATCACTCATAGGCATATAAATGTTAGAGGTGGACTGCATTATTTGAGATATATGAGCAATGGTTATCACAGTCGAAGTCACACCAGAACTTTAGACACCACCCTAAACATATATTTTTGAACCCACAACAACAAAGCTTATATTTACAGGCATAACAACAAGGGAATGATAAGAAAAAATCTATTACTATGGTGAATATATCAATGGTAATCACGGGTCTGAGGGGTTTAGAGGAAGGCACTGACAAATCTCAGTGCACTGTAACAAGGATCGTCAAATATATAGCTTAGGGGATGCTATGATTGACCCTAAACGTTTAGAGACGAGAGATGGTTGGATAATAAGATATATTGGCACACACACTATGATATCAATGATGACTTCATCGAGAAGTGATATGATCAGAGTTGGTTCAATAAGCATCATAAAGTCATGATTTAATTTGGCTAGATAAACAATCATTGTGAGAGAAAAAACAAATCCCTAGTTTGATGCTCAAATAAAAAACTACCTGAGAGTGTTGTTTATTTGAGTTAAGGCTTTTTGTTTTCCTTTCACATTAATTGTTTATTTAGCCAAATTATGGTTTTGTGCTACTTCTCAAAATGACACTATCTCTGATTATGTTACTTCCTGATGAACTCATTGTGGATATCTTAGTGCATGTACCAATATCCTATTACCTAACCATCTCTCTCGTTTGTATATGTTTCAATTCAATCGTAGTAGTGTCGTCTGAGCTATATACGAGATCATCTTTGTTATGGTGCACTGAACAATATCTATATGCTCTTTTCTATAACCATATACCTCAAACCAATGATTACCTATATACTCCGCGATAATGGTTTGGTGCTTATCACTTCGATTTCTCATTTGCCTTTAGATGGAAGCATTGTTGCAGTGGGTTTCAAAATATACGTTTTGGTGGGATATATGATACTTTGTATATGTTAATCATCCATTATACATCTCATACAGTTCATCCCATCCTCAGAATTCCTAAGCCTAAGTGATTGTACATTGATGGCATTGGCATCATATCGAAGGATAAGATTTCAAAGGGGCCATGGTGTTTAACACAGACATAAAATATGGGAGCCTGAGATGACATAACTAGGATTTGAGATAGGTCAAATGTGGTATGGTTGTCTAGTAATAGAGGGTAATATTTACGTGAAAGATATAAATAATAGGCTTTGTTTGTGGGCCCAAGGAATAAATGAGAAATGGAGTACATGCTGAATTCTAAAGATTAGAAGGATGCATAAGTCTTTCATGGTATATTATGTATTACTATGATTATATCGAGAAAATGTTATGTGTATGATCCAAAGATAAAGTTGAGGGCTGGTGAAAGTTGTGGCAAGATTGTTGCATGGGACCAACTTTCCATGGTGGACAACATATACAGTGAATTACAGTGAGAAACTGGTTGTGTTCTTTCCATAACAGAGATTTGTTCAGGGAGATTGTACTCGAAAGACACCAAGGTAGAAAGCTTTGAGGTAAAGTTAATCGATGTGATTGGGTGATTGACGATGTTTTGTTCTCTATGAGATGTCTAGCTGTTATGGTTTAATGTGTTATTTCTGATGCATGAGATTAAATGTTTGAGTTTTAATTACTTTTGTAAAACATAATTTAATTTATTTATTTTTATTAATTTTCCTTATTTTAAAATAGTTTGTTTTTCTCTAGTTGACATTTATCTAAATAAAAAGGTCCTAGATATTTTGTGAAACCCCTCGTAACTAATTTTCTAATTGAATTTTAGGGATATTTTAATTGAATACAGCTTATGAGTTTTAAGTTTTTTTTTGCTGATTAGAATGGATCAAATTGCACTAGAATTATTTAATTGTCTTTTGTGTGTGTGTGTGTGTTAAGTTTTCCCTTTATAAAATTTGTTGATTTCTAGGTTTTTTATTTTTTTCTTTAGTTTCATTTATTCTTTCATATCTGAAACAACTGTCAATTTTCATTGAGACAATAAGAAGTTTTGGTCTAATATTTTCATGCGGCAACTTAAGAATCATAGTTGTCCAACTGCAATATATATATATGTTGAGTAAACTTATTATTACCTGATGTTGCATGAAAATAATTAATGAAAAATCTTAATCAGTCGCATAAGAGTTAGAATTTTCTTGCTAACAACTGTTTGTGATTAGCATATTAATTACTTCCAATATTTAATACATACATTATTCATATGTTTTCTCTAATGGTTTATCGGCACATGAACTTGGTTTTTAAATCTACAAACCATTAGAGAGAACATATGAATAATGTCTGGATTTTTAAATGTCTGAGATAATTAAGATGCTAATCACAAACAGTTATTAGCAAACAAATTCAAGACTCATATGCTACTGATTAATATTTGACCATTAATTATTTTCATTGAACATCAAATTATAATATATATATATATGTATATAACTCAATGCATTTTGAAAATTATGATTCTTAAATTGTCTCATGACAATATTAGACCGAAACTTCGCTTATTGTCTCAATGAAAATTTCACAGTTGTTTCGGATATAAAAGAATAAATGAAACTAGAGAAGAAAACAAAAAGGAGAAATCAACAAATAGTGTATGGGAAAAACCTAACATATCAAAAACAAAGATATTAAATAGTTATAGTGTTGTTCGGTCGATTCTAATAAGAAAAAAAAATCCTTAAAACTTATAAGATGTATTCAATTAAAAATTAATTAATCCAAGTGGATTTTAGAGCTTCTGCTGGATTCAAGAGTTGCATCATTCAAGTTCATCGCTTGTGCTTGAGTTTTGATTTAGGTCTTAAGCTTGCTAGTTGCTACACCTAGGGATTTTTACTGCGTTAGGTGTCACTTTAGACTTAGCAAGCACAAAGCTTAGATCAAAATTCAAGTTCATAAGCGATGAACTTGAATGATAAAACTTTGGAATTCATCCAAAACTCTAGAATTCACTAGAAAAGAGAATACTCTCTAGATTCAACTATTAAATTAGTTTTGAGGTTGATTCTTACAGAAGACCTAAGACCTCTTTATATAAAGAAATCTCAAATAGAAAAAAAAAATTAAAGACTTTAAAATAAGGTGAACCAAAATAAATTAATATAATAAATAAAAATAAAATTTAACAAAATTAATTAAAACCAAGAGGATTAAGCTCCTGAAGAAGCCGTGACTTAAGAGAGATTTGGTGGGTGAAGATTGCACTCGAAAGACGGAAAGTAGGAGAGAATTTCGATAAACTTGAGGTTGTCTGATGTTGATGGTATTATCTCTGAAAGCACAAAATCTCCACTCATATAACTTGTGGTTTGTTTTCTTTTCATAATTCTAAACTTCTTTAGTGATTGGAAATTTGTTGAATACTTTGATGTAAAATGTAAAATATCCAAGTATTTGATTGATTCTTGGTTTGTGGAATGAGAGACATAAGTATAAGAGAATCAAATATTAGTATCATAAGATGAAGTCATAAGCACCAATGCACACATCTCTCTGGTTTCAGCGATTATATAGACATCTTTCAAAATTAGCAGTGATATATAGAAATATTGCACACGAATATAAATAAATCTAAGATTGACAATTTTCAATAATTAAATTGCTGTAGTGAATGTAAGTTTATCAACTAATTTCTAATCTTATATATTTCTATTTTCTATGTTTACTTTTCATTGCTGTAATGAAAAAGAGGCTTTCCTTATTTCATCTTCTGTTACTTGGTTTAATCTTCATTCATGTGTTCTGATTCAAATCTGAGACAAAACAATGCATACAGACTAAAATTCATAAATAACGGTTTGAATCACTTTCAAAAGACTAATCAATGTCTCAAATATCCAAAACATGTCCAGACACTAATGTTTGAAAGTAAGAAAGAAATCAAATGGCCAAAAGGACCAAGACATAACCATAGTTCAAAAGTGCAAACTGCAAAGAGTAAGAGTCTAATAACTAAAGAAGTAATTAAGAAAGAACGAATAAGAACTGTAGAACTACGAATTGTTTATTAGTAGTTTTAGAAAAAATTGCAATGTAGTCATTGCAAAACATTAGCGACATATTTTCTGAAATTGTATATACTAACATGATAGTGAATAATCATATCAGTGATGTACAACCAAAACATGATAATCATATCAAAGAAGGTGAATAATATTCATCTATACGTAGTTATGAATTAGTGTTATATATAAATTAGATACGTTGTAATAAAACGAAAAGAAAGAAAGATTAGATGCACTACGAAGAAACTATATAACTATTTTCCTTAACTACTGTAACGTTCAGTCCTATGGTGAGCCCGACCATGCCAGATCCAGGTCGGCCCTCATTCCAACTTGATGGTTCGTGAACGTATGGGGAGTCACTAAGCGGTAAAAGGTCCTTCACCTCGGATGCATTGATATCGATTGCATAGTCTTATCTTTGTTGACTAATATTTTCTTTTGATATCGATTGCATTGATTTGATCAGCATCATTGACACTCCGGATGAGTAGCCAACTAGCCATCTTTTGTTTGGAGATCGAGGATTTTGGGATGCGGAAGTCAAATTTTTGTTTTAAAAAATTATGTTTTATTTTACGTTGATATATTTTCCGTGTTCTTGCCAAATAGACTATATTACTCCAAACTAGTTTTTTTCAAGCGGAAAGTACTCCAATTTTTAGCTTAAATAAATGAATTTTGTTTGCTGTCAAGAAAGAAAAAACTACTGTAATGTTTGAGCCAAATAAATGTATATATATTTGTTCCGGCAAGTTTAATCAGTAACATGTTGAACATAGGGATTGCATATTCTTAAAATTCACTACTACTATTCATATAGGTCAAAAATTTAGTGACAATAATGCACATCAAAATTTTATACAAAAATATTGAATCATCGTACAGACAAGATGTTTCATGGCCATGTGGTTCCTCCCAAGTTCTATCACAATTGTTCTTCTCGGGATTATTGTAAGTTATGTTGGATAAATGAATGAGAATCTATACTAGATGCTCATATTTTGAAAAGTTGTTTTCAAAACGTCCATGTGCTACAAAACATGTCAGTCTATGAATGATCAATTCCATCCTTCGATATTTTAAATATGTCTTTATCTTTGTTTCATAATATGTCATTATCTTTGCTTCATGTATTTTTTTCTTTCTAAAACTGTGTTCTTTTCAACAGTTTATTATTTTTTAAATGACATTTTAGTTCTTATTTCTATTTACATATTGTGTTTTAATTGACACATTATTATTTACATACACATGTTACTTTTACATAATTCATGAAGTTTTTTTTAGATATTTCGATTTCCCTATATTTATTTTTTTGAAAACTGTTTATTTCTATTTTATCTCAAATTTTATGTTATTTTATATTGGCACGATAACAAAATTCTTCATAACACTAATATATTTATATATATCATGTTACTTTAACAGAGTGTTTGCTATTTTTTAATCTTGCGAACTGTCTATCTCTATTATCCCCATATTATTATTTCTGTTTAAATGTAGTTTCATGAGAAACATAATATTGGAATATGACATGATATTTGTTTTTCTATATACCACCAACGTATATATATATATATATGTATATATTATATCTTGTTGAAAACACACTTCAATTTAAATAACAATATACATATAGATAGGTTGGTGGTATATAGAAAAATCTAATCGTGCTAATAAATAATAACATATCATATATAAATAATAATAATATTTCTCTTTGAAACTATGTCTAAATAGAAATAATAATAATAATAATAATAATAAGGGCTTAAGAGAGACAGATTGCAAGATTTTTAAAATAACATGTATTATGTTAAAATCACACTATATATATATATAAATAAATTAGGGCTATAGAGAAAAATTTAGAGTGACAATTCAAATAACATGAAATCTGGGGTAAAACATGAATAAACAATTTTTGAAAAGGTAAATCAAGGGAAATAAAATAAAAACAACTAAAACGACTTCATGAATTTTGTTAAAATAATATAACATATGTAAATAATAATGTTTTAGATGAAAATAACATTTAAACAAAAATAATAACATGTCATTTGAAAAAAAAAACCACGAAAAGAACACGATTTTTGAAAGAAATACATGAAACAGAAATAAATAACATATTTAGAATATGGAAGGATGAAATTGGTAATTCACGGTTCCGTCTGACATCTTCGGTAGCACGGCATTTTGCAAATAAATTTTCAAAATATGGGAATCTAGTATATATTCTCTAAATAAATCCATGCATGCATCAATATTTATTTTCTTAAATAAAAATGTATTTAATACTTCATTTAAAAATCGGACTTTGTTCTTTTAAAAAACACTTGTTATTTTAGAACAACATAATTGTTAGTATCTTGATTTTAAAATTTAATTTTACTCTTAGAGAAAGTTTAGAGAAAATTGTTGTTATTAAAAGTTTTAAAAAATTGATTTGTAGTCTAAGAAAAAGGTTTTAAATAGTTGAACTGATCTGAGGTTTTATACAAATTTAGAGAAAGTTGTTATAATTGATTTTAAAATTCACAGAAATTCCACCTAAAATTATATGAGATTTGTGTATTTGTATTTTTAATTAAAAATCTCATGTAAAATCTCTGAAATAATTGAAATCTCAATACGTAAAACATTTCCAATAACAGTGGATTTGAATGAATTTTAAACCTCTAATTGAATAATGCATGATTTTAAGAAACAGTTACAAAAAAAAAATTATCCAAGAAGACTTAATTTTTTTTATTTTTTATTCATGTTTTGATAACATTTGATTTTGTCACTGTAATTCAAATACATCAAATACTCATTTCAATACACTCTTAGATTTCATCACAAAAAAATGCAATCACATAATCTAGAAACCTAGCAATCAAGCAAACTAGTAAACAGATAATTATCACTTAATTATCCTAGGGCTCTACTCATATGGTATGAAACCTAGCAAATACCATTCATCCACAGCTAAAACATGACTCACCTTGATTAGGGATTACAAACTGGAAGCTTAGGGTTTCGTGTAGAGATAAATTTCTTCTTCTCCTCTCTCCTCTTCGCAATGAATGGCCGGCAGCGGTGGTGCCACTGTGGGCAGTGATTGTGCTAAATTCTCTAGGGCTTCAGGCAGCTGCTCTTCTTCTATTTGTAAAGCTTTAGGGTTTCTAAGTTCTAAAGTATTAGCCACACTACTTATATAGGGAAGAAGGAAACCTAGGTTTAGAGGGAAATAACCATACAGTTTATGGGATTTTGGGCCTCACCAATCGGGCTTGGGTTTGGGGCATGACATCAGACTCTCAAAATTGTAAAGCTTTAGGGTTTCTAAGTTCTAAAGTATTAGCCACACTAAGAAAACCTAGGTTTAGAAGGGAATAACCTTACAGATTATGAGATTTTGGGCTTCACCAATCGGGCTTGGGTTTGGGGCGTGACATTATACTCTCAAATTTGTGTCTTTGTGTTAAACACCATAACTCCTTCAACCATTCACCCTTTGTTCATTTGGAAGTGATATAATCGGAGACGCTTTCAAGAGAATGAAGCAACCAAGCCACAATATGTAATAGGGTTTAGTTAGCAATCTTCACTTTCTTAAAGAAAATATATAGTGTATGTTTCATTCATTTGGAAATCCTATGTTTGCTCTTATAAAATATAATAAACGTATCCAACTGTATTTAAAAATAATAATTGTTAGTATTTTGATCTTAAACTATAAGTTTTACTAACAGAGCTTCAATTGGAATTGTTAGTATTTTGATCTTAAAATATTTATATAACATGGGAATTAGCACCGTTTAAGGAGCAAGCGGACTTCTGTTAATATAATAGGAAAGAGGAAAAACCTTACAAAGAGCTGGAGTGGGAAAGGGAGCTCGTTGTTTCCATGGACAGACTTGAACAAGATGATCTTCCAAAGATGAGTCTTCGAAAGCTGAGTCTTCTCACATGCAATCATCAAGTGGCAACTCTCACAGCTAACTGAGGAACCCACAAACTCTGGCCAAGAATCATCTGGAAGACACCTCAAATCATCAGTTTACTTATTTTGTTCTGACGCTGCATTAATGGCACTCCGAGAAGCAATTAAGCAACTATACGACGGTGGCTAGCTAGAACAAAGTCCGCATCATTTTCGATGCCCATGAGTGGATCCATGCAATCAAAACATGGTTATATTCCAAAGAAATATATGGAACTATGCAAGACAACCAAAATAGAGCTGACAATGTCTATAAGTAGCAAAAGTCTACCCAAAACTATATCGAAATCATTGACTTGGTGGATTTTAGAAGCCATTTTTCCTTGGCCTATTTTGTGTGAAAGACTAGCTAGGGTCTTTGACATTTTTATTTTCATTATATTTTCTCCACTTTTGGTAAGACTTTTTAAAACCGGTTTAAATATCAGTCTGTCACAGTATTTAACCTAATATTGTTTAATTTTTAGCCTACTCCAGTCTCCAGTAGTCCAGTGGATGTATTTCTTTATTTTTTTCTATCATATTTGTCTGTATGAGTAAAGCATATTATTCCTCTGCAGCTTTAAGGAATTTTTCATTTAGAATTGTGAATTCTCAATATCATAATTGGGAGTTGTATTATGTTACCAAAAATCCGATTCTACTCAAGAAAAAAGACTATCTTATGAATTTGGTTTAGCAATCTATGGAGGATACTCTTGAAAAAAGTACAAACCTATCACACAGTCGACCCAAAGTTATGTATTTTAAAGAGATTTCAAGCTTTCTACTTTATCATTATTTTCTTTTCAAATCATTTTGGATGCATTACCAGCGCTTCTATTGGTATGCCCGGAACTGTTTCTTTATTATGTATAATTTAATTGTACATCTTCATCCTATATATGATTACTGATATAGTAGTTGCTTCAATGCATAAACCAAGAATCAAAAAAATATTTAATATTTTTTTGTTTACATCAGAGAAGTCAACAAGCTTCCAACGACAAATATGAAATTTAGGATCATTAACAATCACAAGTTGTATGAATGGATAGAAGAGAGAGTTTATCCATTAAACATAACAACACTTAGACATTTCATAAAAAAAGAACAACCACCAAACACATCCGGTTTGTGCATTAAACATAACAATGATTTTTTTTCTTCTTAAACATAACATTGCTTAGACATTTAATAAAGAGAAAACAACCACCAAACACATCCAATTTGTCCATCAAACCATAAGAGCTACACATTTCATAAAGCAAAAATTACCATCAATCACAACATCACTAATTAGGCATTGACCATTGAACAACATAAGAGAAGATATGATGTCTTAAACTCAGTTCTGTAGTTTCTAAAAATCTGGGTATATCAGTATATGTATTTACTAACTCTCTTATTTATTTATTTATTATTGTTATTACTATTATTATAATTTTTTTTTGAAAATTTATTATTATATTTTTTTGGTACGATGGTTTTTATTATTCTTCTAATTAAGGTGATGGCTCTTGCTTCGTTTCTATTCTCATGTTTTTACATTGATGGATCAACGGCTCTTTAACAAAGCCTTACATAGATAGATCAAAGGTAATTGAAAACTTCAGCTATTAAATCGATCAACACACTTCAGTTTTGAATTTTATTTTTTAAACTTCAGTTTTAGACCTATGAAATCGTTAAAAGTTATCAAGAGATATTTGTATGTCATCATCAAAAGAGAAAATTGTTCACAAATACAGTGATGCTCTTTATTTTTTGACGATTTTGAATGCCTGAAACCACAAAAACTTTGATAGGTTTTAGGAAAATAAGTAATTTTATACTAATGAGTAATATTTACGAGGTAATATATTAACATCATTTTCAAGATATGTAAATCCATCATTGGAGCCCATTTGAAGATATTGGGCCATAAGCACAATTGACCCCAATTACCATTGGAAAACAAAATTATTAATAAATTGTAACTTAAATTTTAGTTATTTTAGTTATAAAATATCTCCTTCTATTGATTTGACTAATATTTAATATATATAACATGAATTCTTGGTTTCTTAGTCAGAAAGAAATAAAATATTACAGATCACGTATTTTATTTTTAATCGTTATAAATGGCACAAATCTTAACTTTCTCTAAAACTATTTTTTCCTTAATATGAAATATCCTTCATACTCTTACTAAATCTCTTTGTTTATGCACATTTTATCAACTTAAACATTTTCCACATGTCACATAATAGCACTTGTAAAAATATATTAATAAATTAATCCAAAAGTCATTTCAACAAAATCATATTTCTCGCTCCCTGCATTATTTATCTTTTTCTTTCTAGAGTTTTCCAGTCGTTTTGATTCTACCGATTTATTTTGCCCTGAGAAGACGGGTACGCAAAGTTAGCTTCTAAACTCCATATGTGGTCTTTTCAGTCTTTTTCTGATCTTATTTCAAATTTTTCAAATTAATTTTATTGAGATAATTTTAAATGTATATTGCTGACTTTTTCATTAGAAACAAAAATTCTTCGATTTCTTCCATCTTGGGTCTAGATCTTGTTTATCGTTGAAGGATTTTAAAGATTTTAACTAAGTTTCGACTCTCGATCTTCAATATTCTGGTTTAGATCTAAAACTATTGATCGTTTACTCTCGATTTTCAACATTCGAGTTTAAATCTTTTTTTTTGTTTTGTTGATTTCAACTTGTTTTTTCATCAAGGTTTTAGTCCACAATTTTTCCATCTCCACCCATCTTGATTTTTTTTTTACTTTTTTCTTTGATTTTGTCCATCTTAGGTCTAGATCTTGTCTATCTTTAAAGGATTTGTGAAGCTTTTAACATGTTTTGACTCTTGATCTTTAAATTTTTGATTTAGATCCAAAACTGTTGATTACCTACACTCGATCTTCAACATTCGAGTTAAGATCTTCTTTTTGATCCGTTGATTTCAACTCGGTTTTTCATTATGGGTTTTGCTCCACCATTTTTTCATCTCCAACCATCTTGACTTTTACCTGATTCTATCCTTGAATTTACAGTTTCTGTCCACAATTTTACGATTTTGTCTACCTTCCATAGACATATATTTACTTTGTTATCTTACTCTTGTTTATTCATGTTGGTTACTTCGATTTGTGGACAACAACTGTTTTCATTTCGGCCAATATTGTACATTATGCCCATTTGAAAACACAGTATGTGGGGTACTAGATTGTTCTGCTTTCCTTTATATTCACTTTTTTCCATGAGCTATATATTCCAAAAAATCTGTTTTATTTGTTCCAAATTACTTTTCCATCTTTAGGGTTGTTTATCCATGTTATTTATTATGATTTTCCATGTTATTTATCTCAAATTTTGGGAAAACTGATGTGGATTTTTCACATTCAATTTTGTCCACGAGCTTTTATGTTCACTGATTTTCTTTATTAACTCTTTTTTTTGCTTACATGATAGCAAAATTGAAACATGGGCAATCCAGTGTCCAACGTTGTTCCAAAGAAAAACGACCAACTGCTCGAGATGGTGACAATAGTGGCACGTTCATGGTCGGATTTCCAACTGGAATGAAAGGTAACCCTTGAGAGACATCTCAAAAAGATAATTTCTGAACTCTTTTGTCTGATATTTTTCATTACAAATCCCTAAATCTAATCACTTGACAATTGAGATTACACCTAAATAAGTCATATTAACAAAGAAAGTTTCAGTATAATTGTTGACTATGTGAGTTAAAAATAAACGAAGAAACATTCAAAAATGTGCGTGGTCTTGATTGTTATAAGCTAAACTCCATAAATCTAAATCAAGTTTTAAACTTACAATGTGACACTCTACTCTAAAGAGAGAGAATAGCCAATGAAATAACTGACCTAATAATTCTTAGCTTTATTCCACGTCAACTCCCTTTGTAAATTGGTAATTACTAGACAATCAACAACAAACCAACAAAAATAGAACAATTCAATGGAATTTTTTGTGGTGTACCTTGTGTATGAATGATCAATCTGGAAGTTGTAGGATTTACAATTGTAGGTCCAATGCCATAAGAGTTACATAGTAAATTCAAAAGACAGCTTCATATTTAGTATCCAATGCTATCAATATTAACTTAACGATTAAGAACTAGTCTAAGAGACCCAAAACATCAGAAAATATTATGGTTTGATTTAAACATTAAACTATGAAAACAGTATGTTCATGATTTAACAACTTGACTTCATAATTCTCTCATTCAACACATTTTTGTAACATCTGTTAAAGTACTTGCAATTAATTTGGGTTACAAAAAACAAAAAAGTAATCCAATTAACCAAAATCTGAAAATATCTTTTGAAAAGAACTCTAGTATTTGATTCCCTTAAAATGATGAATCTCAATACACAAACCAAGAATCAAGCAAATATTTGAATATTATACTTTTACATCAAACAAGTCAACAAGCTTCCAACAACAAAAATGAAACTTAGGATTATGAAAAGAACAATCACAAGTTATAAGAATGGGAGAAGAGAGAGAGTTTGTGCATTAAAACATAACAACGCTAGACATTTCATAAAGAGAGAACAACCATTAATCACAAAATCTCTATTCCCTACCTTCTTTCCAATGCAATCTCTATTGTTTATGTCATGGCTGCTCATATTCCTAAGAGCACATCCAGTTTGTGCATCAAACCATAACATCTACACATCTCATAAAGAAAAAATTACCATCAATCACAACATTACACCAGTCAACTTCACCCCAAATCTCTTTTCTTTGCGTTCTTTCGAGTACGATCTCCACACACCTCTGTTTTGTTTATCTCATCTTTCATTTAGTTAAGAACACAGTCAGTTTCTCACCGCAACTCAAAGTATATGACAACCATGAAGAGTTAGGCCTATGCAACAATATTTCCACACCTTTAACTACTCCCCAACATTTTAGTTTTGTATCGTACACTCTTAACCCCTTCTTGAGAAAATCGTAGTAATACAATATATTATCAGCTACACATGCATACTCCCACTTCTTAGAATTCAACATAACATCTCATTAATTTCCTACTCATGATATCTCAGCCCGTAAACAAATATGTTATCTATATCCCTCAAGTAAAATTTATCCTCAATCACCACACAACCAGACCATAATTGGCTTATTTCCAAACCTAGCTTTATCACCTGAGGCTCCCATTTTTTTGTACTTGTGTTAAACATCATGACCTCCTTGAAAAGCTTATCCTCTGATACCTCAAAGTCCAATTATGTAAATATTCTCATCAATGATATATGCGACATTATCACTCATAGGCTTAGGAATGTCGAAGGTGGACTGCATTATATGAGATATACGATCAATGTTTATCACAGTCAAAGTCACACCAGAACTGTAGACACCATCCTAAACATATATCTTTGAACCACAACAACAAAGCTTATATTGACAGGCATAACATCAAGGGAGGGATTAGGAAAAATCCATTTTTGCGGCGAATATAATCACAGGGCTGAGGGTTTTATAGGAATGCATTGGCAAATCTCGGTGCACTGTAACAAGGATCGTCTAATGTATCGCTTAGGGGATGCTATGATTGAACATAAACATTTAGAGACGAGAGAGATGGTTGGATAATATGATATATTGGCACACACTATGATATCAAAGATGACTTCATCGAGAAGTGATATAAACAGAGTCGCTTCAATAAGCAGCATAAAGCCATGAGTTAATTTGGCTAGATAAAAAATCACTGTGAGAGGAAAAATACAAATTCCTAATTTGATGCTCAAATAAAAAAAACTACTTGAGAGTGATTGTTTATTTAAGCTAATTTTAAGGATTTTTATTTTCCTTTCTCATTAATTGTTTATTTAGCCAGATTATAGCTTTGTGCTACTTCTCAAAATGATACTATCTGTGATTATGTCACTTCTTGGTGAATTCATCGTGAAATATGTTAGTGTATGTACCAATATCCTATTATCTAACTATCTTTCTTGTTTGTAGATGTTTCCATTCAATCGTAGTAGTGTCACATGAGCTATACACGAGATCATCTTTGTTATGGTGCACTGAACAATGTCTATATGCCCTTCTCTATAACCCTATACATCAAACCAATGATTACCTATATTCTCCGCAATAATGGTTTGGTGCTTATCCATTCGGTTTCTCATGTGCCTTTAGATGGAAGCATTGTTGTAGTGGGTTTCAAAATATATGCTTTCGGTGGGATTTCTGATACTTTGAATATGTTAATCATCGATTGTACATCTCATACAGTGCATCCTATCCTCAGAATTCCTAAGCCTAAGTGATTATACATTGCTGGCATCATCAACATGAAGAATAATATATAATCAGACTGTTTGTGTTATTCATCAAAGGACAAGATTTCGAAGGGGATCATGGTGTTTAGCACAATTTAAAAAATGAGAGTCTGAGATGACATATCTAGGATTTGAGATAGGTCAAATGTGGTAAGGTTGCCTAGTGATGGAGAGTAAGATTTACGTGAAGGATATAGATAATAGGCTTTGTTTATGGCCCCAAGGAATAAATAAGAAATGGAGTACATGTTGAATTCTAAAGATTGGAAGGATGCATGTGTTGTTCATGATAAAATGTGTACTACTATGATTATATTGAGAACATGTTATAAGAGTATGCTCCAAAGATAAAGTTTGGGAGTGATGAAAGTTGTGGGAAGATTGTTGCATGGGACAAACTTTCCATGGCGGTTGACATGTACCATGAATTACAGTGAGAAACTGGTTGTGTTCTTTTCTAAACAAAAATTGGGATGACCACAACAAAGATTTGATGCAGGGAGATCATACTCGAAAGACACCAAAGTAGAGAGGTTAGAGGTAAAGTTAAACGATGTGATTTTGCGATTGACTGTGTTTTTGTTCTTTATGAGATGTATAGCTATTATGGTTTGATGTGTTATTTCTGATGCATGAGCTTAAATGTTTGAGTTTTAATTAATTTTGTAAAAAAAAATTTATTTATTTATTTGTATTAGTTTTTCTTATTTTAAAATAGTTTTTTCTGTAGTTAACATGTATCTATATAAAGAGGTCCTATGTATTTTTGTGAAAAAACCTCATAACTAATTTTAATTGAATTTTAGGGATATTTTAATTGAATAAAACTTTGAGTTTTAGGATTTTTTTTCCTGATTAGAATCGATCAAACTACACTAGAATTATTTAATTATATTTGTCTTTTGTGTGTGTATTAATACTATTAGGTTTTTCCTGTACAAAGTTTGTTGATTTTTCTGGTTTTTTGGTTTTCTTCTCTAGTCTCATTTATTCTTTCATATCTGAAACAACTGTAATTTTTTTTTATTGAGACAATAAAAGAAGTTTGGTCTAATATTGTCATGAGACAACATAAGAATCATAGTAGTCAATCTGCAATGAGTTATAAATATATATATATATATATATTCTCTACATGCAATGTTCAGTGAATTTATAACCTGATGTTGCATGAAAATAATTAATGAAAAATCTTAATCAATCGCATAAGAGTCTTGAATTTTGTTGCTAATAACTGTTTGTGATTAGCATCTTAATTACCTTAACATTTAATATTTCCAGACATTATTCATACGTTCTCTCATGGTTTATCGGCATAGGAACTTGGTTTTTAAATCAATAAACCATTAGAGAGAACATATGAATAATGTCTGGAATTTTAAATGTTTGAGGTAATTAAGATGTTAATCACAAACAGTTATTAACAAACAAATTCAAGATTCTTATGCTACTGATTAAGATTTGACCATTAATCATTTCAATATATATACGTACTCATTGCATTTTGAAATTATGATTCTTAAATTGTCTCATGACAATATTAGACCAAAACTTCACTTATTGTCTCAATGAAAAATTCATTGTTGTTTCGGATACGAAAGAATAAATGAAACTAGACAAGATAACAAACAAAAGGGAAATCAACAAATATTGTATGGGAAAAACCTAACACACCAAAAAAAAAAGATAATTAAATAATTCTAGTTCAGTTGGGTCAATTCTAATCAGAAAAAAATCCTTAAACTCATAAGATGTATTCAATTAAAAAAATAGTTAATTCAAGTGGATTTTAGAGCTTATGGTGGATTCACGAGTTGTATCATTCAAGTTCATCGCTTGTGCTTGAGTTTTGATTTAGGTTTTATGCTTGAGTTTTGATTTAGGTTTTATGCTTGCTACACCTAAGGTTATTCAACTGTGTTAGGTGTTATACTAGCACCCTAGATTTAGGAAGCACAAAGCTTAGATCAAAATTCAAGTTCACATGCGATGAACTTGAATGATAAAACTCTGGAATTCATCCAAAACTCTAGAATTCATTAGGAAAAATCTCTAGATTCAATTATTAAATTAGTTTTGAGTTTGATTCTTACAAAAAAACCTAAAATCTCTTTATATAGAGAAATCTCAAATAGAGAAAATGAAAGACTTTAAAATAAGGAGAACCAATATAAATTAATATAATAAAGAAAAAGAAAATTTAACAAAATTAGTTCAAACCAAAAGGATTAAGGTCCTGCATCAATTTCCTAAAGAAGTAGCTGTGACTTAGACAAGAGAGATTTGGTGGATGAATATTGCACTCAAGAGACGGAAAGTATGAGATAATTTTGATAAAATTGTGGTTGTCTGATGTTTTGATTCATTGTTTTATCTCTTAAAGCACAAAATCTCCATTCTATGCATTCATAGAACTTGTGGTTCTCATAATTCTAAACTTCATTTAGTGGTTGGAAATTTGTTGATTACTTTGATGTAAAAAGTGAAATATTCAAGTATTTGATTGATTGTTGGTTTGTGGAACGAGAGATACTAGTATAAGAGAATCAAATATTAGTATCATAAGATGAAGTCATAAGCACCAATGCACTTATCTCTCTGGTTTCAGCGCTTGTATATACATTTTTCAAAATTAGCAGTGAGATATAGAAATACTGCATACTAAAAGAAACAAATCTAAGATTGCTAATTTTCAATAATTAAATTGATGTAGTGAATGTAAGTTTATTAACTCATTTCTAAGCTTATATATTTCTAATTTCTATGTTTACTTATCATTGCTGTAATGAAAAGAGGACTTTCCTTATTTCATCTTCTGTTACCTGGTTTAATCTTCATTCATGGGTTCTGATTCAAATCTGAGACAAAACAATGCATACAAACTAAAAGTCCTAAATAAAAACAGTTTGAATCACCTTCAAAAGACTAATCAATGTCTCAAATATCCAAACATGCTGAGATACAAAGATGCTATTGTTTGAAGGTAAGAAAGAAATAAAATGACCAAAAGGACCAAGACATAACCATAGTTCAAAAGTGCAAACAGCAAAGAGTCAGAGTCTAATAACTACTAAGTAAGAAAGGACGAGGTAGAACTGTAGAACTATCATTGCTGCGACATAATGAATCAAATATTTGGGAGGCTTTGATTATTAATCCATACTGGCCTGACCTATGGCTGCTCCTACGCATACTGTATGTACCTGCACAAGTAAGAACCAGAGCCAGCTCACATGAAAGCACTTAGGAGACGAAAAATGATCAAGTAGCCTGAACAGTTTCATTTAGCATGACTTATTACTTATATGCTTGCATTTGATGAGCAGGTACCTCATAGGTTGCTAAGTAAGACTCTAATAACGAAGAAGTAAGAAAGAAATTAGAACTGTAGAACTACGACTAAATATGTGAAAGTCTGATTTAGATACATACCTTGAAGATCATGAGTCGTACAGTCCAAGAGCTTAGTTGTTTCCTCTTTCCATCCAGCAACTCTGAAACTCTAAAAAGGACAAAAACATAAAGTTAACAACTTAACACTCTAAAGAAGAAATAGAAACAGATTTATAAGGACAAACAGTTACCTTTTTGAAGACTATCTTGTAATTCAATTTCTTCAAGAAATTGTTTATTAGTGATAACCTCACCCTTTTCAGTTAAATGAATAGAACACTTCAGCCATTGCTCTGTGCACATCAAGACTTCAGTCATATAATGAGTATGACAACTCCTATTTGGGTCTAGGAGACGATCACTCGTGCTAAATGCAGATTCAGATGAAACAGAAGACACTTGCATTGCAAGTACATCTCTAGCTATCTCAGCTAGAATAGGATACTTTGATTCATAGAGCCTCCACCAATGTAAGACATCAAAATCTGTTCCCGACAGATTACTCTTCGGATTTTCAACCTTTTCCTTCAGATAAAGCTCCAGCTCATTACTTGCATCTTGAAGTCTTAAATCATCAACCATCTCTTTGTAAACAGAATCCATCGTTATAAACCAACCATTATCATCATCTAAATCCATTCTGTCTCCTGAAACATGTTCACTTCGAGATGATGCATCTGTTGACTGAGATTGTGTCCCAACAGTACCTGATTTGCTGAAAACAGAACTGTACTCTTCAAAAAGACTCTTCAAAACTTCAGAGACTGAATCATGAAGCTCTATACATTCTGCACTGTCCTTGCCATAAATCTTCTCAAAGCAAAATGTAGCAAACCGCATTTTATACCTTGGGTCGAAAACACTAGCAACAATCAACATTCTTTTGATCTCCATCAAGCCTTCCCAATATTTGTCAAACTTTTCTCTCATAGACTTAGCCTTGTTATGCAATTCTTCATCAGAATTTTCACTAATTAAGATTAGGTTTCTCTCAATAGTGCAAATCTCAGCATAACACTTAGAGGAGCTAACAGAATTAGATGCAAAAACCTCCAGAGTTGAATAGTAAAATACTCGGAGAAATCTTACCAATCTTTCAATTGCTTCCCAATCATCCTTAGTTGGTGGTCCAGCTCTTTTTTTCCCATCGACTTTCTCCTCAAAAAACTCATTATACAATTTGTCTTCTGCTTCCATCTTATCAAAAGCCATCCTGAACTTCAAAGCTCTATTTAACATTAGATAAGTAGAGTTCCAGAGAATTTTGCAATCTAAAGACAAACTACCTCTAGTCATCTCACAACTGTCTACTCCTAGTTCAAAGGACTTCGCACTTAAAGTCGAAGATCTTACATAAGTCACACCATTACGGATGGCTGCCACATTTTCATCAACTTCATGTAAAACATCCTTAACAACTAAATTAATAATGTAAGCAGCACGTCTCATATGCAAATATTCACCACCTAAAACCAAGGCATTATTTCCCACTTCTTTGACAAAAACTTGGCCCTAAAAACTCTGACTTGTCAAGTTTAAGAATCCACAGACGCGAATCTTAATCCTTAAAGATATTCAAGCAAATTCAGGAACTCAAATCTCAGATATTCAAATTAATGCATTTGATAATTGAAAGTTGAAAACTTGAAAGAGAAGAACAGTATAAGCCGTTTCGAAAATTGAAAGGAGAAGAATAACCTGAAGATGATATCTTGTAGTAGAAGCCTCAGAAGAAGGAGACTGAGGAGAGGTTAAGAATGGATCCATACACCTGATTAGGGTTTATGTAAGCACTCTTCTTTATTACTTTCTTTAGTGAGGTCGGAAGATGAATCGATTACTACAACTACATGTATCGAGACTCGTGTTGTGTTCTTTCGGGTACATGAATTCATTTTTTCACTTCGGGTTTTTCGGATTTTGTTTTTTTTTCCGTTTCTTATGGGAACAAACAAAGTTGATGATTTTATCTTCTAATGCCAAGAGAAATCTCTTGCAACTGTTTATAAAAAAAAAAAAAAAAAAATTCTGACATGATCAAGATGCAAAGATGGAAATTTTTCATAATCTGTTTATATTAATAACCAATCGGTTTATTTATATTGATTTTGTAGAGATATATATATTTTTAAAATTCTAATGCGCGCGTTCAATATTTTTGGTGATGTTTGTTTTGTGTTTATCTAACGCCTTGTGTAATTAGTTATGGTTCCTTTCTTTATGGAACTTGCGAAGGACATATATTACTGTTTATGGAAAATTTGTGAAAATAGTCTAAGTTTAGAACTTAAATTTCGGACATCTTGAACTAGAACATGAGAGAAAAAAATCCATCTCATGAAAGCCATAAAGGCCAAAAGTAAATCGTAATTTCTACCAACGAAAATTTTTCTATAAAAAAAAACTTGCATTTAATCCCATAGAGAAGTCTTACATTCAGTAGCTTCAAAAGGAAGAAGTGAAGGAAATGTCTATTATGCTGCAACAAGATCAGGTGTCTCGGCTTCAACAGATAGCAAAGTGGTGTGAACTTTGTCGACCCAACTGTCCAATTGATCCCTCAAAGACTTGATCTGTGGAATCCCCAGTACTCTCGGTTGTGCCCATGAGACGTAAACTGTTCCATTCACTTGGTCTACAATGCCCTCAATCAGATGCACCTGAATCAATCATTTGGCACTTTAGATTCTACAGATTTTATGAGCCATATACAAGCATTCTATGTCTTAAGCCAAGAACATTTTGACTTCTCTGACAAAATTAACCAATAAGAAGACAAATGATGATGCATATAGCAATGTTTATTATGTTGTTCTTTATCTAATGACAGGTAGTTCAGTATCGTTAATTCGTTATGTTGATCACTCAACAAAAGATTTCATACTGGTAGCTGCAGATTGTGAGGTAATAAAAGAAACTACAGAGAACGACACAAGGAGATACTAATACTTACTGAAAGGCTCTTCATGAGAAGGTGCTCAACGTCTTCAATTGAAAGTTTAGTACGCTCAGCGATGATACTCAAAGGAATGGTCCTATCTTCAGCAGGTCGGCTAAATCCGGTTGAAACGTAATGGTATTAGTATAAAGATTTTTAATTATATGATAAGATGTGGAATACTATTTCACAGAGAGAAGTTTACCTGAAGATGATCTCGATAAGGCAGAGAATGTTGATTTTTTCCAATAGCTTCTTCTCGTTCTCAACCAGTGCTGGTTGGGCAATCAAGGATGCGTTGTGTACACGGCATAGTTCTTGATACTGAACTAAATCACCATGGTTAAATGCCTGGAGAATATGGTAAAGCCACTCCACATTTTTTCCAAGGAGACTTTTTAACTGTCATCAGAGAATTACTACATGTAAG
This sequence comes from Nasturtium officinale, assembly GCA_963854855.1. Classification (NCBI taxonomy): domain Eukaryota; kingdom Viridiplantae; phylum Streptophyta; class Magnoliopsida; order Brassicales; family Brassicaceae; genus Nasturtium; species Nasturtium officinale. The sequence goes on from OY978506.1 coordinate 844,784, forward strand.
AGAGCAGTCTACAATACTAAGCAGAACTATAACATGAGAGTTAGAAGTTGTCTACATTTTCCCAACCGATATGGTTAACCCCAAGCAATAATTATCAACAAAAAACCTTTTATCAACACAGGAAAAGTTTCCTGATAAATATGATGAGGATAAAGTAGAACTTACAACAGGATGGGCTAACAGTTCCCCAAAGTTATAGATGTTTTCTCCAAGTAGAGCTGAAAGTGACAAGTCAAAAGCCAAATCCTGATAGAAACAGAAAAAAAAATCCAATGTTAGTAATTTGATTGATGACTAGAGGGAAGCTACAGTAGTAGAAACTTATTTTCCTCTAGGTTCCTCTAAATTTAACCAAGTTTCTTATCCATTACCGCTAACATGAAACTCAACAAGTAAAACATTAAAACAAAGTATGTAAGACTGCATTGACATACCAGCTTAAACGATTCAGAGAGGTCCTCCACAGAGGTATACGCAAGATAAAGTAGAGCACTTTTGTAAAAATCGGAAAACTCTTGACGAAACTTATGGTACTGAGAAGACACCCAATAGAAGTTAGCATAGACAGATGGATCAATGTCAGTCATACTATCAAGAGAACTCTTTCCATCATCCAAGATTTTCTTGCACTCTTTCTGATCACCTTGCTCAAGCTTAAACAAAGCCTTTTGTGTTTCAATATAAATGATTGGTTCAGTAATCCGAGGCTCTTTAGTAGCTCTAAGTTTCTCAATCACACCTTCAAGATAACTAACTGCAGCTTCTTTCTCAGGGTATTGCCGCGAAACAACAACAGCAAAATGAGCAAGCTTAAGAAGATTAATCTTCGTCTCAAAATCAGTAATGAAATTGTTATAGAGCTGAATTAAAGCATCACCAGCCTGAAATCAAAATTCTCACATTATAACTTGGAATCAAAACTATAAAACCCTAACTCAAAAAAAACCTATCAAAGTCCAAATCAGATCTATGAATCCTAAATCCTAAAGGAGTGATATCCAACTCAAATAGATATATAAGTAAACCATCATCACTACGGAGGAGAAGCAGAAAAAAGTACCTGAAAGACGGCGAGAGCGATGAACTGTTCAAGCTTAAGAGTGAGTTGATGCCAGAGCTTTTTCTGATACAGATCTGCAAGTGAACTGTACCAATCACTGAGTTCTGGATGCGCATTTTTCAGAGATTCCAAGTATTGAAGAGCAGCCATGGCGGATTTTGGAAGAAGACGAAGACGGCAGGAAGAAAACGATTCGCGAATTCGATCTTTAGAAACCCTTCCTCCTCCGGTTTTGCTAATTTAAATTTAAAAGAAAACTTTCGGGGCCAATGTCTAAATTTATAATTTTTACAAGGACATTTATATAGATAAAATAAACTAATACGTGGTCGAATTTGGGTTACTCGGTTTGAGAAATTCGGGTCGGGTCGGGTCGGGTCATAGCTGCTACACAGCCTACACTCACTAGTGGACGTTTTGAGTTCTTCTTCTTCTTCTTCTCTTTTCACTTTCTCGCTTAGCAGAAAACAATGGATGATTGGGATGAAGAGTTTCTCATAGCCGCCATTGAAGAAGACGAGTTTCATTTCCCTTCTCAGCAACCTCCTCCGTCTGGTCCAACGACTGTACCACCTTCTCCGGCACCGGAGATGACGACAATTTCATCGACTCTTACTCACGCTGTTCAATTTCAACCATCGACGATGGGACATCGGAATAAAATTCCAATTCGTGATCCTTTCTTAAGCTATTCTCCACCGAGAGTACTCTCTCAAAGAGTTAATGGTTCTAGTGATGCGTTAATGGATTACGCCAACGTTACTAAACCAATCTCTCCGACTTCTTCAAATTCAAATCTTCGGTTTGATTGTGAAAAAGATCTCGAAATTGATCGCTTAAAGGTTGAAGTTTCGTTTTCTGTGATCACAATTAGTATTGTATCGTTTTCTCATATTGTTCTTTGTTGTATTATACAGAAGGAGCTGGAACGTGTTTCGAAGCAGTTTCTGGATCTGGTTTGATTCATATGTTTGAGTTTTATTATTCATTTCAATCTATGAAGTTTCTTATTTTGTAATCTCTTTGATTGTTCTAGGAACAAGAATGTTGTCAGCTGAAAAAAGGGAAAAACAAAGAAAATAGAGAGCAATGTACCACTGTTGATGCTCCTAAGAGAACAAATTTGTGAGTGAATGATCAGAACTTATTGTTTTCATTAGCTTACTTACTTTTTACTTGGGTTGTAAACTTGTTAAACAGAGAACAAGATGTTTCAAGTTCTTCTGTAAATCTTCTAGAAACCAACTCTACGACGAGGTTAGATGCTGAAACAAGTATGTAAATGTAGCAGATATTTGGCATTTATGAGTTTGAAATCTTTTTGTGTGGAATAATGTTTTACAAAACTGCTTTGTGTTTTCTATTAATTGTTTTTGCTTTGGCATAAGTCAGGCTTCAAGGCCACTGGTGTTCAAGCGGATCTGGCCATTCATACTGACCTTTCAAAGAAACTGCAAGATATTTGGCACTCCTCGAATTATCAAGATCCCAGGAGAAATCTTATCTCAGAGTTGTTACTGGCTTGTTCAACAGATCTCCAGGTCCTCTACAGTTTTATGGAACCCAATATGCCTCCGCAAGATATTGATAAACAAGACGCTAAAACCTCGTTGAATGTTCAATCTTCTAGAGCTTTAGAATCTGAAAAATTATTTCGTTTACACTCTGCTATAACAAAGGTGAGGCGTTTAGTACAAACATTATACTTGGTGATATATAAGTTATTTGGTTACACTATATAACTGAAACGTCTAAGTCTGCCGCAGATCAGCTATGGTTTTGTAAATTTGAAGACCTTAGTTGAACCACTACTTGATCTTTGTAATGTGGAAAATGTATGCCAGGTTTAAATTCATGGGTTTATCTGCAAGTTTTAGCTTTCTAGATTTTTTTATATGGAGTTTTTATTTGTTCATCTGTTCTACAGGCCGTTCTTGTTCATAGATCTCTTCATGTACTACATGTGCTGTTGGAACATATATCTGGTGATGAAAATAAATTTGAAGCCAGGTAACTATAGAATAGGTTTTTGTGTTCTCATTTAATAAGATACAGTCTATGTAGCGTAACTAGCGTTTTTATGAACGTTGATTTGATATTCTTACTGCACTCTATCAGGAAAAATATCACAGATGCGGAGGCTAGCTCTTCTGAGATCTCCAAATTTCATGAATATAACGGTAGAAGCAAGATTGATAACACTCAGCCAAGTTGGGATGCAAATTGGCATTCTCTGTTCAAATTAATGAATCAAATTTCTAGTAGAAGAACCGAGGAGGATGTGAAACTGGAAGCAGTATCGATAATGAACATAATTGTGATAAGAACTAATGCATATACTGAGAGAGAAATGTAAGCACTTGAAACCGTTTTATTTTACCTGATTTTACTAACATCTGCACTCGTGTAACATTAATTCTATTCATTGAACAGTTTTATCTCTAAGGAAGTGTTTGAGAGCATTTCATTACTTTTAAGAAAAGAAGCTGGCGTACGTGTGCGGAAAGAGGCTATTCATCTTTTTTTCTTGCTACTCAACTGTAAGTACCCAAAGATCATACTTCTTTGTTTATGATGAAATCATCTTCAGAAAAGTTGCTTGTCTTTCTTTCTTCTCTAACCTATTTTTCTTTATTTTGCGTTCTTAGGCCCTAAATTATTAAATAGATTTGATTCTCTCCATGAGGAAAATAAGTCTTCAGCTTCTGGAAACGACAGTCTCTTTGCTTTGGAAGCATTTGGTAAAATCTTTGAAGGTTTAGCAGATTGTTTGACTTCTCCCAGAAAGACATCAAAGGTACAAAAAAAAAGCCGAAGAAAATTCCTCGTGTCAATAGTTTACTGGAATTGGATGATTAACACAGTTTTTGGTTGATTTGAACTTCAGGATCTAGAACTCTGTCGGAATGTAATAATGATCTTGGCTTTAGCAGCTTCTTCAGGAAATTCTGGCTATGAACTACTCTCAAATCACAAAGTAACTCAGGACACCAACTTTTTAATGTTGATACTGCATCTATTAGTAGCGGAAATAGACTCAGAATCAACAGAGTTTAATCCAAGCGCGGAAATTTTCAAAGCGAGGTATATTCGATCATCCTCCAGGTGATTTACAACTAAAATTTTAATCTTAACTAACTTATAAACGTCTAATAATTTACTGGCACAGGACATTATTGATGAGAGAGATACTGATATTACTAAACAGACTTGCCTCTGGCTCTTCAAGCTCTGCTACTATTCTAAGGGAATTAACAAAGAGCAGAGACATGGCGAGTCTAACGGTTGATGCAGCCACACGATTATCCCGTAAAAGAAACGTTCTTGGACAACCAGAAAACAGTGTTCAGAGAATGAGGGAATCCGAAATCACAGACTTAGCTCGCATTTTCAAGAGACGGGTTTTTGCTTTCTTAGGTGACAATACTTCATAAACCATAAACATCATTGAGTTTCCTTTTGTGATCATATGTAACTGCTAATTTTGATTGAAGGAGCATAGTAGATGTTGAACTCTCTGCAGATTAACACGGCAATATTACATTTTGTGATTAATGAAACTTTTCTTTCGAACTGATTATGTCGTGTTTTGTCTTAAATTCATAAAATTGTGATTTTTTATGAGAGGACAAAGGTTGAAATTTAAGACTGATGGGAAAACAAAAGAGTCACAACTCACAAGAAGAGCCTACCAAAATAGATAGCGGTAACGGCCATCGACTAGAACAATTTTCGATATACACCAAAGTATACGAATTATATTTTATTCCTTTTTACGAATTACATTACTTAATAAATTCAGCCAACAATCACACAATCTTTAAAAAAAATCAGTTCAAAATTATGCGTGGGTCAAAGTTAGATATTAGAACCATATAATTATGTTTAGTCAGAAGTCAGAAGTCAGAACTTCGAATAAATTAAAGATGTCTCCGGCACATGCGTACATGAACGACGGTTATACAGTAAAATAAAATAATAAATCAATATCTTAGCCAATTAATGATAAAATAAAGAATATCTAAGTCTAGAATAAGTGAGGGTACATCTAAAAATAAAAAATTGTGTGAAAAATAATAGGTAAATAACTCTAGTATATATAAGTCAGGTTTGCACACGAACATTGAACTAGTTAATAAATTGTGGGAAAAAAATATTGAACAAGTAGATAATAAATCTATTTGGCGTGACGAATTTGCCGCAGTTGATGAATTGATGAATTTGCCGCAGTTGAAGTTCGACCCTTCTCCTGACTTCTACCGCATCATTAGTCCTTAAACGTTTTATAGATTTTGTTTTTTTATATATTTCAAAATCTTATAGAATCATCATTGAGATTTTAGAAAATTGATATTTCTAAAATTTAGGGAAATTATTTTAGTATCATCTCTCAGTAAAAAATAATATATTTACTTCATTTTTAGAGGTTTTGAAACTGAAATCTAAACCCTAAAAGAAAATCTAAAAACTAACTAAAAAACATTATCCATTCATGGGCCCATGGCAAAATTTGATGTAATGGCCGTTTTGAAGTTTGAAGTCTCGTGTCAAAGTTGGTAATGACACGGTGGCAACTTGACACACAAAAGTTGCATAACCTTTCATAAAAACTTCTCAATTTGTTACTTAATGGCTTAAAGTTTCTCATTTGTTCGAGGGTGTATAATTTAGTTATCTTATACGATTTAAATCGACTACATGTATATATTTTAGGTCATTTAAATATAATTATTGAAAATTAATTAGTTTTTATATGCTACTTAAACGTGTTAATTTATGGGCATATACCTATATTATTTTATATTTAAATTGAATATTTATATATAATATATAGAATCGGGTTTGTATTTCTAAAACTTAATTTTGCCACGATTGTCAGTAGAGAAATTCATCCATTTCATATTTGGTTTCTATTCTGGTCAGGACAAAACAAAATGGAGAATTCATCAAAATTCTATACCGTCGTGGAGGTGGAGTTGCCATCGAGCCACGTGTTATATGTAGGTCCCAGTTACTTAGGCAAGCCCGTCGAAAAAATCAAACTTTTGAATGGGCCCCCAAAATTTGGGTTGGGGATAAAAAGAAAATTTAATCATTTACGCGGAAAATTAGCAAAATATTATAATTTTAAAAGAGTAATAAAAACGGATAAAAAATGTGATTAAAACCAGAAAAATAATGCAAGAATTTTTTTAAGAAAAAAATGATTACACAATAAATAGAAAAATAATATTGGTTTTATGAGATAATTTCTTGTTTATATACATACTATAGTGTTATATGACTTATTTTTGCATATAGTTTTTTTTTTTTTAATTTCTGGTATGAGGACGACTCTGGACCTCGCACGCTGTCGCGATATGATATCATGACCTCGGCATCGCAATGACGTAAATTTGATGTAATGGCCGTTTAGTAACTTTTATCTCTATATAATAGTGACTTCGACATTTATTAGCAACGCAACAATTTTTTCACTTCATTTTGTTTTCTTCAATTCATTCCCACGGTTCTTACTTATCATAGTACCCCTCCCAAGTCCCAACAATGTCAATCTTATCTTCCACTCAATCCCATGAAGTTTTCTTGAATTACCGAGGAGATGAACTACGTCATGGCTTCGTGAGCCACCTGATTGATGCACTTGAGAGGCATGAGATCAACTTCTTCGTAGACAAATACGAGCTGAGGGGAAAAGATCTAAAGAGTCTTGTTGCAAGAATCGAAGAGTCCAGAATTGCGTTGGCAATCTTCTCTCCAAGGTTTGTAATATTCTTTCACGTACTTCACTTAGCCATAAGATTCAAGAATCTTAATGATCCAGCTCCTCTTAATTTACAGGTACACCGAGTCGAGTTGGTGTATGGATGAGTTAGTGAAGATGAAGAAACTTGCAAAGAGAGAAAAACTACACGTCATTCCAATCTTCTACAAAGTGAAGGCCATAGACGTTAGGGAACAGAAAGGTGAGTTTGGTGACAACTTTTGGACGCTCGCGAAAGCTTCTAGTGGAGATCAAATCAAAAAATGGAAAGATGCTCTCGAATGCATCTCCGACAAGATGGGATTGTCGTTAAAAGACAAAAGGTATATATATTTTCAGACATTTAGTTCACTCTCTCTTGTTCAACTTACTCGTTGGTCTAATTTTTGGACCCTAACGTGTGCATAAAGACGTCTCTTTAGTCCAAATCATATTTTATGGGGAAGGATCCTATTTTATTTTGTTTTCTTGAAAACTGTATGAGGCTGTTCTATGAAAGTTTCTTTTTTTTTTTCTGGTCAGTTCGGAAGCTGATTTTATCAAGGAAATTATTATGGAAGTTGAGAGAGTTATAAGAGCAATTAAAACCGTCAGTAAAGAAGATGATGGTTATATCAATCATTTCCGGAACAAGAAAAGGATCTGGAATTTCTATTGAAGATATGAACGTCCTCTCTCAAAAATATCAAAACGTTATGAGTTATGTGTTCTTTCTGCAAAGCAATGGATTTAATCATCCATTAGCTAAGTAATATATGTGTTTCATTTGTTTCTTATTTTTGGTAATTTGATGGATTTGTATACTGTCCTTGTAAGTTATGTTTCAATATTATTTTGTTTTAAATCGAGTTTAGTATTGATCAAGAAACGAACTGTGGCAAACCAAAACCTTCTAAATTCCAAACGGAATCAATCTGCTAAATCGAGAATACTCTCCAATAAGAATACAAATTTTCAAACAAATAAAATTCGAGTTTATATCTATACAAAAATTACTCGAATTCGCTACATAGATAATTCAAGAGGATATAGATAGACCTTAAAGAGAATTTTCAACAAATCTTTTTTTTTATTATGTTTTAAATCCAAGAAAAATGGAGTTCTATGCTAATACACAGTTAGGTTACACCAAGCCAATCTCTCTAACTAAATAGAAAATGGCTACAGAATCAGATTCAAAGATCAGACCCTGTTTTAATGGTTTGATTCTGTCCCTCTAGCAAACTTATTTGTCGCCTCAGTTTCGCAATATGAGCTTGAACCTATAAAACAAAGAACCAATTCAAAATCATTATAACACACACCAACAATATATAGTCTTAAAAACTTTATACCAAACATATACGAAACTAGTGTGAATGTTTTCAAGTTACCTGTTGACGAGCAGCCGCAAGCTGTAGTAACTCATCCGCTTCAGAGAAACTCATGAACCATTGTCCCAAACTATGATCTTTCGAATCACTTCTCTTCTTTTTTACGGTATCTTCGACTTGCACTATAAAACACAATTACACATGGAGGTGATCGTGTGAGAAGACATTTTTATAAGGCAATAATGATCAACTATATATAAAGAATGCAAACAACTTATATAGATAAGAAGATGATCATACTAGGAGCAGGCAAGTTGTAACCAGAGGGTAATCTCGGAAACGTCAAAGCCGGATGATTCTGAACCCTAGCTAGAAAACTTTCTGAAGGATCCGGAAACACAATCTCATCGTAAGATTCCACAACAACAGGCTTCTTCATTGTCAAAGGACCTGATTCATCCTCTGGATATAACTTTAAATGATGATATCTGTTGTATACCCAAAAAGAAAGCAACTATAACTCATAAGTAAATCTCCATTAATTTCTCGCATTTTCGGCTAACAAAGAGCTATTTATTGAAGACTTACAAACTCAATGGCTTGTCACAGACACCATTGTGGAAATGCAATGTGATTGCAATCTCGAATTCTCCCCAACCAGCTTCCGAAACCTCGAAGGGAGGCTCTTCAATAACTCTAGTCGGGTTATTAAAACTAGAATGAAGCTGAAAAACAACTTTCTTTATTACAACACTGATATCTTCATTTGTTGCTCCTCGAACATATACAGACCACTTGTGAGATTGATACCTGCAGGAACATTTTAAAACAGGGCACAAATTCATGAGAATTTTTATGAAAAGAAACACTTTTTCTTAAGAGTATTTTAAAATATAAACTTTTTACGTTTGTTATTCAGAAAAAACTAAAACCCTAACAACCACCAATAAACCCAAATGAAAACATACAAAAACAGTCTTTTTTTCTTTTTTAACGGTAATGTCAAAATTGGAACTTTTTAAGTTTTCTTATCAAAATAAGAACTTTGCGCCACTATTCCAAAAGAACTAAAACAGTAATCTAAAATGTTTCATTACAAAATTTTTAAAAAGAAGTTAAATTTCAAACTAGTTAAATTGTAAGAGATACTAAAACATTATCCAAATTGTTTCAGTAACAAAAAAAAAATTCTGAGAAATTGACTTACTCAGAAGCCTTCTTGCCAAGCCAGAATGCAACATTACCATAAACAATTGGAACACTTATTTCGATGTCTTTAAGCTTCTTCTGTTGATTAAACCCAAAAAAAAAAAAAAATTCATAATCTCACTAAATAAGTTTATTCGATCGAAAAAGAGATATGAAAGAAGAGAAAAGACAAACCTTTTCTTCGGATTTAGTCATCTTAGATTTGAGAGATTTGAGAGTTGGTTCGCTAGTTTCAAGCTGATCTTGAGCTTGTTTCTTAGATGAAGAGATGTTCGTCATTTCTTCTGAGAAATTCAGGATTTCATTCAGACAAGATTGATATTGTCTTCTTCTTCTTTCTTCCTCGTACTCTAATATTTATATTCCTGATCAGAGAATCTTAATTACATGAAGAAATTTCATCTGAGGAAGAGACATAACATGGAATTATTCAAACTCAGCTTATCTCCATAGATCTGTCTTTAGGTTTTCCGATGGTTTGGTATCAAACAGATCCAAACGGCGATTTCAACTAAACGACTTCTTTCTTCACCATTTGGTTTAGGGTTTTTTTTTTCTTAGAAAGAAATAATTATATTTCATCTACATATGTCTAAGGCCCAATTCCATTTATTAGTTACTGAGGCCCAAATTGTTTTAAGAAATACTTTTACCGAGGTTCAGTTTTGGGGTAGTATAGTTTTTTACTTTTAATAGTTTTGCAAATTTTTAAACAAATTTCAAACACTGATGGCTTTTGTTTGACCATACAAAATGTTTAGAGGGTTTAAAGTGGTTTTAAATTCTAGATTTTAGTTTTTTTTTAGGTTTTTGTATTTTGCAAAAATATATAAATAGAAATTTAAAAATTAATCATTCAACACAATTTCATCAAAGTGTATTTTTGGATTTTTTATAGAAATTGACAAAACTACTCAAATTTATATTCCCTAGCTTTTAGGAAATCCATTTCTTACAGTTTGATTGGATAAATAAATATATTTTTTTTAGAAAATCAAAAACCAAAACCTATCTAAAAAGTAAAAAAAAATTACCATTCAATGTCTTATATTTATTACATTTTGTTGGATAATTTGAAGATTTTTCTTACACCGAAAGTCAAACTAATCGTTGAATACATGGGAATCTATGTTTTATTGCCACAAAAAGCATCTACAAATGGCCAAATTGCAAAATGTAAATTTTTTTCTTTAGATACCTGAAAAAAAAAGTCATGATCTCTGCCCTAAATCCTCAATCAGGACCAATTCTTGGTCATAAGCTATATAAATGGTTTTTTAGTGCCTCCATGATGTCTAAAGAATAATCGAGTAAAGAGAAAATAATATAGTTAACACCAATTAGAAACCAACAGAAAATAAAGAATGAGAAACCAAATAAAATATCTGGATCTTTTGTTTTAAATAAACATATGACTGGCACTGCATAATATGCAAAGGAGGAGGTGATATAAAAACCTAATTACAGCTGAATTCATATATAAAAATAACCGTGTTTTTAACATACAATTTTTCCTGCCAATAAGAGAAAAAACACGTTTAGTCGGTATTGTACCCTCGAATCGGACCGGTATGATTCCGGTTTAGGAAACTGTACCGGATGTGTTAGACGAGCCGTGATTGTAAGTAGTGAAATTGACCCATTTCATATTTTGGTTCCTAGGACAAAATGGCCATTGAGCCACGTGTAATTATCTGTAGGTCCCAATCCAATTAACGTAAAGACAAAAAGACTAACAAGCCGTCCACGTGTTCATAGTGAGATTACTAAAATGTCCCCACCGTCGAACATGTGACTTTCAGATTATTCTATTTTCCTTGTCCACCGGCGAATATTCCACCCTGGCAGTCTACGTGACATGCTCGCGCCATGCACTTTGTTTTCCTAATTATATTTTTTAAAAGCCGAATTTTTAATAACCATTTATTATTTTTAATAAAACCAAACACACAAATAAAAAGGTTTTATGTCGCTCTCGTCGGAGTCTTGACGCCGGGCATCACTCGTCAACGAATACATTTTTTTTTGTCAACGATAAAAGAGTTATATAAAATAGGAAAATACATTAGAAAGTATATATCATGAAGAGAAATTTTGTTTTGAAAATTTTACATGATAGATTATTCGGAATCGATTGATGTGTGATTACAAATTTGGCTAAACCATTTCCTATATTCTTATTTATTTTCTCAAATGTTCGACTCTCCGACAACACATAAAATATAAATTTATATGGTACCTGAATGAAGGTAGGACCAACATGTGAGAGAGTTTATTGTGTTGAGAATGAGACAAAAACCCTTTAGTCATAAGTATAAGTTATTTGATTTTAAAATTCCTAAATCTAACATAATTATTCAATTTAAAAATTATAACTCCCGAAACCTATGTTCTTAAGACATTATAATGTAGTAGTAAACAAACAAAAATCCATGATGCGGGCCATGTTCCTCTCTCCCATGTTACGATTCTAAATAAAAAGCTACAAACAATAAAATACGCATTCATCTATTTTACTTTACAATGCGACAAAAGTATACGGTTTAACATCATGAGAATACATTAGTTTGGAACACGACGTTTGATAAAATTATTATTGATGTTCTGAATCCACTTAAAATTGGAATTTTTTGTTGTTGTGTCGCAATTCGCATCTTATAAACTGCGCTACACACACACCAAACTTTCTTTTGAAACAAAAAAAAAATTCATCATACATTATTTTGTATCAAACATTTTTATTTTATTTCTAACAAGGTCTAATTAATCAGGATCAAGAGTCCAACTAATTTCAAAGTAGAATATATTAGTAACATGTTCACCAAATCTGTAGATTTAAAGTGACTGATCAAATAGGAGTGAAATTTGTTGGATAAAAGTTAAATTATAAGAAAAGGCAAGTTATTGTTTAGTCTCCCAATCTTTAACCTTCATGTCACTGCTACTTAGTTGGCATCATCAACCATTTAAACAGTAAACACACCAAATTGTTATATTGAAATTATGCGAATAAATTTATACATGACACATTTTGACGAGTGAAGAAACTTTTAAATTCCTAGGTTTGGTAAATTTTATTCTGATGTGCTAGTTCATTTAGTCATAAAATTTTAAATATGATGAAAAAGAATTAAACGCCGTCTCATTGCTATTGAGCCTCTTCAACGGCCGGCAAAAATTTAAATACCTTAATAATTTTTGTTTGTTTCTTATATATTTTATACAGTTCTATATATATATTAAGGATTTTATAAACTAATAACATTAGAATAACAATATTTTATTAAATTATTAATTTATAAAAAATAATAAAGATCAAATAAATATTTACAAATGTTTGAATGTATATATATTTAAAAAAGAGAGAATAAAAAAAAAGAAGGTTGACGTTTAAGTGACGAATCATGTCTCCTCCTTCATCATCACCCCCGACGACTTTTATTTTTCTCTCTCTTTCTCTTTCTTCATCTTTTTCTTCTTTGATCTCTTTCTTCATCAATCATCATCACACATCATTCTACTTCTCTCGTCCCATTTCTGCCATTTTCTCTTTCTTCAAGGTTTAGCTTTCTTTTCTCCGATCGCAACCTCCGGAAGAGAGTAAACTCCGAAGTTAGATTCCTTCTGGTTGGTTTTCCCGCCATATATATATATATATCTGAAAATTTTCTTGTAAGTGAAATAAAAATGGAGAGAATGAATCTGGGAGGTTTAAGTTATGAAAATGGCGGAGTTATGATGACTAGAGATCCTAAACCGAGGCTAAGATGGACCGCTGATCTTCACGATCGCTTCGTTGACGCCGTTGCAAAGCTTGGTGGTGCTGACAGTAAGCTTTCTTCTTCTTTTTTAAATTGAGATAACCGGTTTCACATTTATAAACCGGTTTACTCTAGTCCGGTTTGATTATATAGATTGCTTCTATTGTTTAATTACTTGCTTGTTTTAATGACATTTATTTTTTTGGATTGATCTGCAGAAGCAACCCCTAAATCGGTTCTGAAGTTGATGGGATTAAAAGGTTTGACATTGTATCATCTCAAGAGTCATTTACAGGTCTAAAATTTATTCGAAATTTAAGATATAATTAGTGTATAATGCCTATATTCATTTGTGGATGTTTTAATTACTTATATATTAATGTGTTTTGTACATGCAGAAGTATAGACTTGGTCAACAACAAGGCAAAAAACAAAATCGAACAGACCAAAACAAAGAAAATGCTGGTATGTTTTGTTTGTATGATCATATAAATATAACACAAGATTTATATATAATTCAGAAAATATAGGAGTAGATATATATATATATATATATATGCATGTGATATGATGGATCTAAGATTAATTATCTTTCTTAAAGGAGGAAGTTCATATGTGAATTTTGATAATTGTTCTCAAAGAGGAGTCTCAAACGAATCAAGATTTGATAACCATCAAAGGTATTACATATATGATATGAATAATATGTGTTTCTCTAAGTCAATGGATTTGTAAACTTGGTTTAACAAAATGTAAATGACACACACGCAGACAAAGCGGGAATGTACCTTTTGCAGACGTAATGAGACATCAAGTGGATGCGCAACAACGGTTTCAAGAACAGCTTGAGGTAAACAAGAAAGGAAATAAATCTCTTATTTGTTCTCTTAAAACAATCTAAAAGCAAATTTGAATCTGAGTTTTGCGGTTCTATAGGTGCAAAAGAAACTACAGATGAGAATGGAGGCACAAGGAAAATATTTGTTGACATTACTAGAGAAAGCACAGAAGAGCATATCTTGTGATAATGCAAATGAAACAGTCAAGGATCAGTTCTCGGATTTCAACCTCGCGCTTTCAGGACTTGTTGGAGATGATAATAAGAATGTAAAGGTGGGTTTGGTTACTAATATGTCACATCTTAATGGCGATTCGTCTGAAGATTTCCAATTATGTGGAGGAGTAGAGAAGATAGAAACCGGAGATGTAGGTGTTAAACCGGAATCCGGGTTTGTGCACTTTGATTTGAACTCTAAAAGTGGGTATGATCTCTTGAATTTTGGGAATTATGGGATTGAAGTGAAGCCAAATGTGATTGCAGATAGACATCAATAGATCTTATAAGAGGCGTTTTCTTTCATTTATTTTTCATTCTTTTCTTTCCTTATAAAATATTTACACATTGGCTTCATGTTTTCTTCAGAGTCAAATATCAAACCTCATTGAAGCAGCGCTAAATAATTTGGGTTTAACTAAATAATTAAGTTATCTTAGCTAAGTGGTATTGAGTAGTCGAGGTCACAGGAAAGCATAGAGGTTCTTGTGATAATTGGAAATATTTGATTTTCATAATCTTTAGAAAGTTTGATTTTTCAAAAAATATCTTAAAATTGTGAACCGGTTTATTCAAAATATGATAGTTTTTTTAGAAGAATTCATTATTTAGTGAGGAATAATTGAGAAGGATAATCGAATTCTCTTTTTGTTTAGAAATCATCTGATATTTCTTTAATTGTCTCCTAAATTTATTTAATTTGTTCTTTAAAATAATAATAATAATAATAATAATTAATAAGTGTGCTTAAATTTTAGTTATATATAGTTATCTACAAAATACATGTTTATATTTGTCAATAAAATTTGTCAGAGCGATTTATTATTCTGTTGGAAACAAACTTTAAAAGTGAGAGTAAAATTTTAAAAAAAAGTAAAGAGCAATATATAATTTATTAGCATCTGTGAAGAGTCATTTTTCAAATATTATCTAGGCGGCAAGGCTCTAAACTTTAATCAAATTAGTTACTAAAATATTCTTATTTAACAAACAAATTTGAAAATGACAGGATAAAGAAAACAAGAGTTCATACACACGTGAAGTTAATTCATTGATTTAGAACATTTCAACTCTTGTAAATAAATAAATCGTTTTTTTAAATTCTTCTCCTTTCATACTATAATGTAAACTTTAAAGTTAAATAGAGGGAAAGAAAGAATAGAGACAGTGATTAATGAGACAGACCAAACATGAAGTTGATGTAAAGCTTTTGAGTAAGGAGAGAAGCTGATGAACTATTCTGAATCCAGATTGGGAACTATAGCAGATGATAGCTCTATATGAGAAACCCTCACAGCCCCGATAAGCCGTTCGGGCAATTCTTCCGCTGTGTTCGCCTACAAAACCAAAAGATTTCAAGAGGAGAAACAATCTTAAAGATGTTATAAGATTCAAAGTCATGTGTAGATTGATTTTACCTGTACAAGGAAAGCCATTTCGACAACCAAAGATGTAATTACGCCTATGACAAGACCAAGAACTCCATTTGCGACTGTGGATGAGCCGATATCTACATCTATCTACATGAGAATGAAAAATGTTTCTTTTGAGTTACGTTGTAAAAGTATAAGAGCTTTTAAGAAGTTAACAAATGTGGACTCACTTCTAAGTATGTTGGACCACGTATGTAGTTGCAATCCACTGCTTTACCGAGTAGACACGGAGTGCTTCCCACACTCTGCCTTACTATCCATGAACCCTGCGTGAGATTGGATATTATGTGAATCAATTTGTTTACATAGAAAGTGTGTGAGAGACAGAAAGAGAGAAACCTTGGGGACTAAAGGTATAAGCTTGAGCCTACTATTCCGAAATTCGTCATCACCATCAACAAATCGTTGGAAGAGGGACCCAGGTACGAGTTCTTTGGTCACGAAGTAAAATACCATACTGTAGTGTGTTGATCCAGGAACCTACCAAAATACCGGTTTATACATCGATCATGATAATTACTTTTATAGTTTGTACATTCTGTTGTACCTAACATGCAAAACTTACTTGAACATTTACTACCATTGAGAAAAGACCCTTCTCCGCAGCAACCTGAAACAATTTATAACATTCTAATTAGAATTTCCATGTGACGGAAGAAGAAACCTCAAAGATATAATACTAATAGCACAGATAAGGTGTTTGTATCTCTTACTTGAGCTGCACAGCCCTTGCGTCTAACCACATGATCTATTCTTTTGGTGTCTTTGAACCAATCGACCGCAACTAGATCCATTAGATGCTTCCCAGCAGGAATCTTGAGTCAAAGGTTATATGAGCAGAATCAAACGGGTAATTAGATGTAGAAGATGAGCATCTTAATAACGCGTTCTAATTAATTAGGTGGGAGATTACTACTAACCTTCCTTTTATCGTCACAGAAACTCTTGCCACGGACTTTGAAATTGTTCCCATCAGAAATTCTCCAGCAGTTACGAGCATTTTCATTATCATCGTGGCGTAGATTACCCCAGAAACCTGACAGATCAATGTCGAGAACAGGTTCCTCTTCTGAGGTTTCAAATGGCATGCCAAATTCATAGAGATTAGATTCATCACCAGAGGTCAGGTAGAATTAACACATTAATGATAAGTTACAACTATCAATTTCACCTGTTTTCTTGGCATCAGTCTCCTGCTTACTTGTTTCAGGCTGAAATAAAGTAAATGTGAAGAAAGACTCAACTTGATCAAATCTAAAGTTCAAAATAGAATGCTTAAGGCCAACCTCTTGTTCTGATTCAGCTAACTGAAACTCGTCATCGTCATCTGATTCTTCATCCATTAGTACAGAGTTTCTACTGGCACCATTTGTTTGATCAATAGAAAGGGAAGACTTGTGCTGAGGCTTTCCAGCTTTACCCAAGGCTAAGGAAGAAGATGCCATATTAACCATAACAGGGATCCTGATCGGCTGACCTCTATCATCTGTCTGTGAGAACCACTCACGCAAACCTGTGATGAACATGAGTCCTTAACTTAGAATGGCAGACGACAAAAGAGTGGTTTCAAGAGGAGCATAAGTCATTTTCTACAGAGATCTTAGTGGGAATGAGCACAACAGAACTTACCAGAAACACTGTTCAGCATTTGAAGAAGACAATGTTGTTGAAATGCTGGAAGATAACCTGCACCCCACCCTTTCAGATCGATTTGTATTAGATGTTGCACTTGTGTTCTGGGCCTTCCATTCCGTGGCTTTAGTGGGGCAATGTTAAATCCACCACCTAAACAAGAGAACATAAACCTGTTATATAGTAGTACAAAGTAGATTATCAGATTTTAGTGGTCAAGGACTCAGCATTCCACTTACTCTCAAGATGAGCCCGAACAAATCCAGGTTGTGGACCACAGTTCTCATGCTCCCTAGAACGAAACAATACCACTTCACAGAAAGAGTGAGAAAAATAATTAAAACTAGATGTATAATATAGGCTGTCCAGTTTCTAGCATGAGTAAAGAGGGAGGGAATATACCATAACTTCCATCGTCATTACGACGCCAATAACGTACATAGCAGAGGTCCCGAGGCCACACAACCCTACAGACATGTTGATAGCATGAGTAAGATTAAACAGAGCTCCTGGAAACAACCAAGTAATACTCTGACTAAAAATGGGAGGATCGCAACTGGTAGTGGTGAGTATTATAATGAACCCTGTAACTTCCACCATTTTTTAGCAGCATGGGATAATGATAAACATAATAATAGAGGCCCCCACGATTAACTAATCTACTTCGTTGAGGATGTCACAGAAAATTTAGCTGCTTTTGAATCAAATCTCTACTTTTGTAAGCAATTGGACGCGGATGTATGAATTTTACAGAATGATAATATCTTTACATTGGAAACCAGTCGAGCAGAAGTCTGTGATAGAGTATTGCCGTGTGACCATCTACCTCTTCCACTAACCTCCCATTATGAAAACTGCAGTCCCATCTGCCAAACCACAGGAAAAGAGGGAAAACAGAGAGCCTCAGATACGGACCAGATCACAAGAAAAAACACGGTCGCTTAGTACTACTGATAGAGAGTTTGGGCTAGACATTAATATAGAATGTGGAAACTGAAGGAGTTAATGACCAAACACACTAGTGGCAATATTTTACTGTTACAATATATACATAATGGTATATGCCAAATAACAAAGCGTTTAACTATAAGAATCGAAGAATAAGGAATATCAATACAAAATGGTCTCATATGAATGAAAATACAGAAGATGGAGAAACACCTACTCATATCGAGTGCCATCCATGCTCATCACAAGCTCGAATATTTCCTCACATGTGGCCTCCACTACACCAACAGCCTTCATTGCCCTGCTGCAGCTTCTTGGCTGCATGCTTACCACTGTAAATGATGGTTCTTAAGTAGATATAATTACTAACTTATGCCGTAAAAATGACAAACTATTGGTATCTTCCGTACAAGATAATCAACTTCAAGTAGCTCTTCAAAAATCCTTAGACCTGCAAAATATATAAAGAGTGAGAAAACTATGCCCAAATTCAAGCTCTATCATTGAATACTAAATGTTATATGATCATTCAGATTGTCTAGTAGTGTATTTTATCGTGAAGCCGATTACAGGCACAAAGCCTTCCTTAGGATGGAAATACATTCCAAAACTCGGTATTTAATAAGGAGGTTGCAACTTTTTGTAATTTACCAGGGTAAGATGATAAAACTATATTGCCTTGCAGAGAATATGAATAACCACAAACCATTTTGGCACTGAAGGAGACGCCAGTGTTTCCTCGAAAATGCTTGGTTGTTGGAATGTTGGTTTGACAACTCAGCATCAAACTCCTTAGTCCAATCAAATATAGATTCTGGAGGGCCTGCATGTTTGTTTGAGGTGATCAGAATACATTCAGGATTGCAGCTGACCAAATTCGTTCGTGAAGAAATGAATTAGAAAAAAACCATTTCCAATAGTTGTCCTTCTCAGTAAATCACGTCGAGCATTATCTTCATCCTCCAGCGCACCAAAGCTGAAGAAAATTGCAGATATTGTTTCGCATAAATAAAGGTATATACACCATAAGAGAACAGTGTCAAATATCTTCAATAGTAATAATTCACCAAATGAAACAGGTCTATTTCTACACGCAGCATTATATTTACCCTATTCTGGCATCTGTAATGTTCTCTCATAAAAAAAATCTCAGAAAGATTGAGAGCTAACGCAACCAAATTGAAAAATTCGTACTAATATTAGGATTGGTGATTAAATTCTCATAGCATCTAATAGGATAAATGGTTAATTATTTTTCAAGTTTATTTTATGATCATCACTTCCAGACACCACAACCTCCTGCATAATATGGATCACCATTCTCAAGGTCAAATTTACTCTCTGTAAAGGAATAGAATAGTACTCTATGACCAGAACTTATGATTCAGGCATGGAAATCATATGATCAAGATAACCCGGAGCAAATGAGTTGTGGTTTCTGGGAGTCATAACTCAAGATGCCTGCATAAATGAAGAAATAAATGTCAATTATGCACTCACGGGCTTTCATGGTCTGAAGATGAAGCAGTCCTTCCAACATCCATCCCAGGCTTATATTCAAAAGAAACATATTGCTGACCACTTGGAACTAGGGACTCTTGATGCTGTAACAATGCAAAAAACAAAGTGGTAATCGGATAAGCACCAATCTTCAGATTTCAAAGGTCTACTGATTAATAGCACAAGCAGATATAGTGCAAAACATACCAGGATAAAAAAAACGACATTATCCTATGGTACCAAAATATAAGCATAAAGATATGGCATAAAATGTTGTAATTCAAAGATTACGAGACAGGATTTACAAACCTGATCTATGACACACTCAATTTTCTCCTTCCACATTAAAGCTTCCTGGATGTTGAACGCTGCCATCTAGCAAGAACATACTCCACATAAACTAACAAGAAACATTAAAATGCATACTAACAAGATAAAACTATCACAATCTACTCTCAGAAAGAAAAGACAAGATACCGTGATTCTGTGGTGCTTTTCTTTCTTGTTATAAATAGATAACACATACACCATCTGCAAAACAGAGTTGAGAATATAAGTAAATTTCAAATGCATAACTGACATTAACAGTAGACAAGAATAGTGACACTTCAGTAAAAAATAAGATTAGAGTAAATTAACTTGGCATGAGGAAATCCGTCAACTATTCATAACAGTCATTATTAGATACTGTTCCCACGTCGAGATATAGATTTGTCACATACATGGATTTCAAACTTCGAAAACCACCAAATGGTAAAGGAAATTTCACAGAATCACAAGACTAACATTCAAAGGTTGCCACAACAAGATACAGCAGAGCAATTTCACTTTACAAAACCACATTACATTGTAAACGACGCAAATTACAATACATACTCACTTAAAAGCCAGAAAACAGTAATCATAATAATTAAACAAAGACTCACATTACAATACATAAGCACTTAAAAGTCAGAAAACAGTAATAATAAAACAACGACTCACATGACCATGATGTGTCTTCAAGCCACGATCTTCAACTCTACAGTTACCATCAATTACCATCGTCTTGATAGGAAGCTACATCAACAATGTATATAACAAAGCATATAATAAGTAAAAGCTGCTGCATCATCCATCATAATAAAGCTGAGACCTTTTTTAATATATTTTCTCTAAAAATCCTAACAATCAAAAGTCTAAATTTGAAAAATGCTAAACCCTAAAACATGAGTTTAACGTCAAACAAATTGAAAAAGAGAATAGAGTAATGAGATATTAACCTGATTATCTTGTGGTTTCTTCTTGTAATAAGCTAAAAGACGAGGCTCCAATACGAAATATCTCATATGAATGTACGATCTTCCGATCTTTCTTCTTCCATATCTCACCATCCATCCTTCATACACAACCTTTGACATTCTTCTTCCACTCTTCTTACACACCCAACGAAGACGAAGAATTCAAAAAATGTCACCACAGAAATCGGAATCTTAGATCCAAATCGAATCAATGTATTTCCGCGTGGAGATCAAAGAAGAACTGATTTGATCATCGACGTCGGAATCTGGGTTTCGGATTCTCAGATTCTTTTGTGTCACAGAAAGAAAAAAACCGAAGATTTATGAGTCTCGGAAAGTTTTGAAAAATCTGTATAAAAAAAAACAAATTTTTATCAAATGACAGAAAAAGAAAAACAACGAAAATTAAACTTTGCAGAAGAAAAAAAAAAACTCGAAAGCAAAATAGAGAAATAAATAAGTAATAAAGTAGAGATGGAGATGGAGATGGAGACGGAGTGAATGAATGTGTTCTGAAAAGTTAAATTAATTAAAGCAAATGTAACATAATTAACAACTTTAATACATAGTCTCATTCATTACCACCTCTGTATAATTCACGTTTAATTCAATATGTAGTAGTTGTGAACGAGTGCTAGATTCGAGATACTTAACGGTAAATATAAACCATCATTAATTTACAAAACTAAACAATTTTTTTTTTTATCAATTAACTGATGTAAAGTTCCCTTTTCTTTCACATGAGAACACATGATTAAAGGGTAGTCATGATCGATTTTTTTTACATAGTATATGTTCAAATTTTACAGAGACATTAAGAAGAAACAAAACTTGATGCAAACACAGAGATTTATTTTTTGGTTTTTAATCAGAAAAAAATCTGAAATTTGTCTGTCACTCAATAAGGTGAAATGATAGATTCTATGAGCTCTTGTAAAGGCGCGAGTTCTTTCTTGTCGATCAGTCCAAACTCCTGCCGAAACCATATAGACAATCTTCAGAATATATAAAAAGTCCTCTTATTAAACGGATTCATAAGCAAAATAAATACTTTTTTTCAGTTTCTTGGCTTTTACAGAAATATATTCATTTTAGTCATTTCATACTATTTCGCAGACTATCAATTTAGAGTAATTGAAAACTAAAACTCACATGAGTAAAGAGGATGAAATGTTTGAAGCAAGTGTTGAGATGAGCTTCTTCTTTGAGGCTAACGATTTTCTGGAAATGAGAATGGTAAATATGAGCGTAAACTCGGAATAGCCGTTTAAAGATCGTTTTCACTACATCCTTGAAGTTCTGAGGAAATGGTGCTCCTGCAAACAGAAAATATTAGCATTAGGATGTTGATAGAAACGCTTTCTTTGTTTATTGATTGATTTTCTAATCACATCTCATACCAAGCCTTTGAGGAAATAAGGTCTCATCATCGAGTTGAGTCTCGATCCAATCCATCAAGTACTCAACATACTTTGGAGCAGAAACCTCAATGGGCTTCTTGATCTGTACACCATCTGCCCATCTATACTCATACCTGTAAATCATTTTTTTACTTGTGTTAACAAAAAACATGCACACAAAAAATTAATAGCAACATGAACGTCTACAGGTTTGTAGTTGGCACTTTATCTAGATTTTGAAGTCTTCCTTTAACAGAGATACGAAACAGAAATGGTAACTTTCGAAATTAAAATTAAGAACTTAGCTTTTGCATGATAAAAACATGGCTTATATTCTTTCTAATCATCCCAGGTGCAAAGACAGCGAATCAATTTAACAAGCTTAATCGTGCAGCACACCACTTGAAGACCCTAATACATTACTATTACCATGGCGAGAAGAAATTATATGATATGAGCCTGTTAATAAGTTGTTTCCTTTCAAAGAAATATGACATTCCTCTACTGAATAAATTAATCTTCAAGCATGAATCATTTATACGAATAGCATATACTGAAAGAGGTGAGAGGCTATACTTGGGGCCAGCAGTCATTGTAGGACAATTATCAGGTGTGCAGAACTCAGTAAGCGTACCATATAGCAAATTCACCTGATTAAAGAAATCCACAGCTGAAAAAGAAAAATACATATATATATATATATATCAGCAAAGCTGCTATTGCACATGATAAATTCTCTCAATCTATTTTTATGTACATATGAGTTTCAAAATCCTACACATAAAAAGAAATCAGCAATTATCAACTCCTGCAATAGATCCCCAAAACTAAGTAGAGTATACATTTAAGTAACCATGAGATTGCAAGCAGAGTAATACTCACTGTTCACAGCAAGCCATTCATTTGCATCCTCTCCTGGAGGAAGTCTTACCGCTTCTCTCAAGTTCCCACTTCCTAGTGTGGCATCAATATGCTTTCTAAGCTGTGCACCCTATATTTCAGAAAGAAACATTACAGTTAAAGTCAACTAATGACTGCTACAAACACCCAAAACTACAGAACTTCAAAGATATAAGCGACAGAAAGAAGACGGTCAAGTAGTTTACAAACCTTGCTTCCTGAAGGTGCACTCTTTTTAGGACGGAAAGTCTTCTGATTTCTATAAAGAATAGTTTAAAAAACAGATGTTAAAAAACAAATCACAAATATTGAATGGAAAGAAGTCAAGAGAACTGTAAAAATAATCCTAGAAATTTAAAGGTAATCATGTCGAAATGGCTATAAGTGCAATGTTAAAAGTAAAGTATTTATCTATTAGTAAACCTTATGAATCCCAGGAGCAATATTTTAAGAACAATCACTGCATATGACATGAATGAATCACTAAATTTATAGTTTTGTATCCATTTCATTTATACAATCATGATCACTGAGGAACAAAACAAATTGATCACCACTGAACTGAATGCCTAGTATTACCATAAACTGGCTCCAACTAAGATTTGAAACACAAAGGAGAAATCCACATAACCAATGAATAAAAATCAAACAAAGAAAACTCTAATCTGTATTACAAACGCTACTAGTATCAATGAAACGGTATCAAGTAAATCGAACCCAGATTCCCAAT
Source organism: Nasturtium officinale (assembly GCA_963854855.1). Classification (NCBI taxonomy): domain Eukaryota; kingdom Viridiplantae; phylum Streptophyta; class Magnoliopsida; order Brassicales; family Brassicaceae; genus Nasturtium; species Nasturtium officinale. The sequence continues at coordinate 868,768 of OY978506.1, forward strand.
TCATAAATTAGATCAAACACTTCTCAAGAGATCATCAATTCATTTAATCCAATACTACATAGAAAAAATTCATGAGAAAAAAAAAACGAATCAGCTACACGATTAAGTAAGGTTGATAGTAGAGATCATCATAAGTTCTGATTCGCAATCAAAAAAACCAAATCAACTCGAAAAAAAATCACAAGAAAGCCAAAAAAGAATCCATGATTATTGTATTGTACATGATCATGTATGAATCATAGAAGAAACAAGATCACTAGTTTATATAATAATTCAAATAGATCTGAGATTACAAACAATCCCAAAAAAAACTCCTAATCATGATCTTAATTGACTAGAATTAACGGAAGAGATAGAAACAAGAAACTATTACCTCCCAAGGCCAAAGAGACTCATGGCGATAAAAGCGAGCAAGCGAGCGAGAGAGAGAGTGATTCGAATAACTTTTTCCTCAGGTGGAAAAATGAAATGAGAAAATAAAAAGGTCTGAAAAAATGTGAAAAGTGAAGAGTATTTATATGGTGAAGACGATTCTCTTTCTCCTCATTAGCTGGCATATTTTTATAAAACCCCTCTTCTTTCTCATTATTTTTATTTTTGTACCCTCACTTTTCGTTTTAGAATCAATTATTAGCTGGCATATTTAAGTGACTGACATTGGAGTTGTCTTTTTTTGTAACGCAAGCAAATAAACACATGACATGACACACCAAGTAGTTAATAGTTGGAGCCTAATCATGTGCATTCTGCAGCTATACACTTAGCCGCAAGTATGGATATGTTTCAACTCTATAGCTCCAAAAGGGAGCTCGAAAGTTCTGTAACGAGCGTCAATGGATTCACTTAAGAGTCCTTTATTTGGGAAGATGGGAACTAACAGCTACGCGCCACATTGAAGTTGAGAGCACAAAGTTTCTTAAGTATATTAAGTCCCTGGAGCTAGAATCTCTATTTCCTTTTAGTTTGAAGAAGTTGGAGCTAGAATCTTTCCCTGAAAACTACCCTCCGACTTGGTTAAACCCCGAACGTCTTAACAATCGTAAAGCTGTAAAGAATCATCAGATCTTTCAAACAGATATTTTATATAATGTTTTAAGAAAAGAAAAAAAACAATCAAAACAATTGTCTTATTCACCCAGACAAGAACAGAACACCATGCCTGGGATTTTAGAACAGAACATATCTTAAAACATTAACAGGAAACAGAGAAGAGAAAACCGGTAAGATGATGTTTTAAAGCCGGTTGTTATTCAACAATCACCACTTTAGACACACGCAGAAAAAAATTACATAAATGATTAAAGACACCCATCTTGATGCTTAGTAGTTGTCAGTAGATCTTGCTCCACCTACTTAGTATGATCTTCAACCTTATGTTGATGCATCACTGTGCTCAACTATAACGTAGTCCTGCAATTATACAGAGTGTAAAATGCTAAGATGAAGCTGAAAAGAGACAAGGTTTGATGCAAGAAGACTCAAACACCTACGACCTGCAAAAAGAGAGAAACATATGATGCAACTAATTTTTGACAATCTGGACTTCAAAATGTTCCTCTTCTGATGAATTCTGAAGTGTGGTAGAACGTTAGACATGCAAAGAAGGCATTGATGTTCACTGGAGAGGTGATAGAGTAGAAAGTTGCAACTTACCGAGCTTATGGAGTTTCCCTCGAAGTTTGGGCAATTTTCCTGATTCACTGTCAGATTAGCGAGAGTTGACAGTGCGACTCCTTCAACAAATTTCTCCAGCTTCTCACAATGCTTCACATTCAGGACTTTTAGGCTGCTAGGCTTCTCGGGGAAAATTGTTTCGATTTTTGGGCAGCAATCTAAGCTTAGGTTCTTCAGACTCTCCAAGTTAGCAACACAGCTTATCTTCTCCAATGATGGAAGGTTTGTAATTGTCAACGTCTCGAGTGATTTCAAATGTTCCTCGGTCACACCAGAGAAAAGGTCTTCTATGTCAATACACATCCTTAGCCAGCAGTTCTTCACCGATTTAGTCTTGTTAAAGATAGATGTGAGCCTTGTGGAGGTACAGTCCACAAAAGACACCGACTCAGCATTAGCTATAACCTCATCATCTAGCTCATTAGTTTCATTAATCTCCATGACTTTCTGTGGACTTGCTGAATCAAAAAATGATAGTGTGTTCTTATATAGAGCCCTGTCTACGGGGACCTTGAGAAGACGGTCCTTGCTGGCTTCTCCCTTCTCGGTACAATCACTGGTGCAAGGTTCAATTGATTGAATCTCTCCTATTTCTTCAGACTCATTTTCTGAGATTTCTTGGGAGTGAACAACTGCACCAGAGGAGCTGGCATTATCAGTTCTCTCACGTTTGATGTCTTCCTTTATTTGGCTCCAATTCTCACCTTCAAAACGTCTTCCATCTGCCAGAATAATATGCTTTAGACCATGGATTTTGGTTTCCTTTGGCAATTCTGGTGTCTCCACTTTGGTTCCAGAGAGATTCACTTCACGTAGGTAAGACATGTCCTCAAATGATCCCTCAATCGTCCCCAGCTTTGTACTGCCAGAAACATCAATGACTTCAAGATTTGTGAGTTTCTGGATGTTTGGGATAACTCCTAGCTTGGTGCAATCCTTTAGGAGGAGTTCCTTCAGACCGGACAGCTCCTCGATGGTGGTAGCCAACTCGCTAAGATTAGTTCCCGAGAGATTCAGAGTTTTGAGTTCCTCCTTATCTTCGAAGCACACTTCAAGCATTTCCACTAAGCTCGTAGTGCCAGAAAGATCAAGAATTTGAAGACCTGACAAGGGCTTCAAACTAGGCAATCTTCTCAATTTGGTACAGCCGCGCAACAAGAGTCGAGTCAAGGAGTGAAGCTTGGCGGCTACAGCAGAGTCCTGGAATATTGGTAGTCGCTCTATTTGGCTCTCCGAGAAGTCAAGGAGCTGAAGTTTTGTAAGAAGATAAAAGTTTTTGTTTTTGCTTTTGTTTTTATTTTCACCTTTTGTGTTGTCAAAACAAGTTTGCAGTCCACGAGCACCAGATATATCAACAACCTCAAGCTCAACTAGTTCTTGTATGTCTGGCAAATCTTCCAATAAAGGGCAGTCCTTGATAATGAGACAGTGAAGTTTCTTCAGTTGAGAAATGCTGGAAGGTGAAGATGTTATATGAAGCCCAGAGAGGTGAAGACTTTGAAGTTCAGAAAATGCCTTGAAGAATTTGTCAGAGATTTTCTTCAGGGAGCTAGCACCAGAAACTTCAAGAGCATGTAGTCCTGGAAGCTCCTTAAGATCTTCAATATCTTTCAGTAGATCACAGTCTCTGATTACAAGAACCCGGAGTTTTACAAGATTTAAGAAAGATGAGATAAAAGGTTCCAGTGTGGGTTCAAAAAGGCCAAGTACTTCAAGATCATCCAGTTTTGCAAAGTACTTCTTAGGAGTTACACGACGCAGACGGTCTCCACTAACCAGAATCGTGGTAACCTTGTCTCCTTTCTTTGCTTGCACTGTTTTTATCATATCATCTATCTGTGTGATTTTCCCTATACCTTTTTTCTTGTCACCACCATAGACTCTAGAAAATCCAAGTCGAGATCTCCCTAAATGCCCACGACGTCGAGGATCAATTAAATTGCTCATCGCCATCTCTGGTACCACCACATTGTTTTCTTGTATCTTCAGCATTCCACGGTTTATGAGCTCCATCAAGATAGAATGACCATCTTGGTACGCCTTTTCGACAGACCTAACAGGATCAAAATAGCCTTCAAGCATCCATTGTGTGATCAGGTCACAATAGTAAACACAGCCACAGTGCTCAAAGAAGTCCAAGCTATGCCAAAAACAATCCAAGATGAGATCCTTTAACGGGGCATAGGTTTCCAACAGCTCATATGCAAGATACATGATTGGATTGATAACGCTCTGAGAAGAAGAACCTGGATTGGACCGATAAGTTGAGAGAACCTGATCTATCTTTTTCTTTAATTCATCTTTTCCTGGATTGGGAGTGCTCCCCATAATCCACTTTATGGACTTGGCTAGCACGAAGATTGAAGCTGGCGAGTTCCTGCTCTTTGTCACAATGTCAGATATCACTTTTTCGGTCTTCCAATCTTCCGGGACAAGAGAAACAAATAAATCCTGCAGGCTACTCTTATCGATTGATTCAAGTAAAGCCTCTGACTTGTCTGTGGTAGGGAAATTGATTTCATCATAACACTTTGTTACAACCTTCAACGCATCTTCAGTAGAGGGGACACTTTCCCCATCTGTATTATGTGGGTTGTCAGTGGATCGAGAGTCAGGTTTCCCCTTAGTATCTCTGTCCTGTGACTCAGTTCCCTCATCCTCATCTGACACAATATCGTCGTTACTCTTTGCTTGATCTTCATTTCCCTGGTCACCCTCTGTGCTCTCTCCCTCTTCATCTCCCTGGTCAATCTTGGTATCCTCTTCCAATTCAGCTCCCTGGTCACTCTTTGTGTCCTGTGAATCAATTTCCCCAGCAGGCTTTTTAGGCTCCTCGTTTCCTTTTCTTCTTGTGACAAGAACTTTTAGACGTGTGTCTCCTTTAAGGATGTTACGGATAAGAAACTTCTCAAGTCCCAAATCCTTCATCACCCAATTTTCAGTGGTCTTGTTTCCTTCATCATCAAGAATCAATAGAAGGTATGGCTTTGGATCCTTCTTGTCTCCTTCAGTTGGCGGAGTCTCCTCTGATTTTACGGCAGGTTTCTTCTCTCCATCACCCAATGACTTCTTTCCTTTTTTATCAACAACCACCACCTCAGCCTTTTTTTCCTCAGTAGGGAACTTCTTTATCATTTCTTTAATAATACTCTTCTTCAGCTCATCCAACAAAACATCGGCCTTTTTCTCTTCCTCCTCATCTTCATCTCTATCATCAAGTTCAGTCTCTTCAAAATCAGAGTAAACAGATAACTGAGAGGCTATGTTCTCATAAAGCGACCATTCATCCTCAAACTGCTTGTTAAGATGCAAGCAAAGTGTGGAACCGGTCTTAACGGCATGCTTGCCTACCTTCTTTGCAAGCCTTGTCTTCCCGATTCCAGCTTCACCAGCTAACAAAACTCTCTGATGACCATCTCTTCCCAGAACTTCAACTATCTCTTTACACAACTTACTATCCCTCTCTTTTTGACGCAATTTTGTATATTGTGGATCTGGGAAAATATAAAATTGCTTTAAAAACACACATTATAAACTTCCTGAGATGAGTCACTTATCAAACATTTCAATGTATAAGACTAAACCCATCATCAAGTAACAAATTTTAGACATCTGGTTGACTAAAAAAAAAAATCGTAAACCTGGAGTTGTCTCAGCCGTTCCTTCGGGGACATCCGATGAAAAAGGAGTTGTCTCAGCCATGATCAGATAACTTAGCCGATGGTTCAAATAGATGGACGCTGAGAAATTAAAACTGCTTTAGAGTTTTTATAGCCGATGATTCAATTAACTCCTCACATTTTTAGTTTAAATCAGAAAAAAAAAAAGATCGAAAACGACGAAGATGAAGGAAAAGAGTAAAAACCTAAACAAGTCTCAGAAGATGGATCAGGTTTCTTCGCCGGCGAGGTTAGTGTTCTTCTCTACAAAGCCAAGTCAACCTCTCTTCATCTCTCTTTGACATCCGATTTTCAAATTATTAATCATAGTTCAGTAATATTATTGTTTGTATTTATATTTCCTTTTTGAGTTTTTGTAAACTTTCTTATTGTTGGAAATAACAATAATTTTGTCACGTTTCTTACTTGTATTGTAGTTTTATGATTTTTTTGGGAGATAGTTCTATATCTTGCAGATTAAAAAAAACTACTTTTATTGTGTGCAGTTACATGTTCTACAAATAATCTCATAGCTCTGATTACATCTCGTCTATTTACTACACTCATCTTTGCCGCCTGGATTAATGATTAATTCCTCGAAAAAGTCAGTCAACTGATTACTCTCCACCTAATCCGATTAATCTCCACCTAATCCGATTAATCTCCACCTAATCATCTATAATCCAATTATTTTTAAATTTTCAAGTATAAACAAATTTTGTTTTTGTTATTCAGACATTTATATTGATAGTTTCTGATGTTTTATAATAAATTATGTTAAAATTATAAATAAAAATTATAAAATAAATTATTAATACTACATTTTCATGTATTTACTATAATTTTAAAAATAATATTATTTAAAAGTTTAATATAATGGATAAATATATTTTAAAAATATTAAAATAACCTAAAACTAATTCCCGATTAATCTCCGTTTACTCCCCGATTAATCCCCTAGATGTTAGGCCCACACTCGCCGGCCGACTAGCGCCTAGCGAGTTTTAAAACATTGATGCAGTTTGGTTAAATTAAAATAAAGTACTCCACACTATTAATAGTCATAAACATTAAAAAAATTATTATTTTATAAAAAGTTGCAAAATATTTAATCAAATGAAAAGGAAAACCTTAAAAATTTAGTACCTATTTATATTTCTATATTAAATTTCACACTTGTCAGCATAAAATTGTTAAGGGATTTTGCCACACTGTACTTTAATTAAACCCAAGATAATAAAGCTTCATAGGTGACATGTTTCATGTATTGCAAGTTGCAAACTGCAGTAAAGATGTTTTCTAAATAAATTTATGATTGGGCTTTGTTTATTGTTTTAGCCGATGTTCTAAAAATCACCGTCTAACTCCGATTACATCCCGTCTAGTCGCTAGGTTCATCTTCACCGTTTCGATTAATGACTAATCCCTCGAAAAAGTCACTCAGCCGATTACTCCCCGCCTAATCCGATTAATTCCTACCTAATCCGATTAATCCTTGTCTAATCCGATTATTTTCCGCATAATCATCTATAATCCAATTATTTTTAAATTTCAAGTATAAAAAAATTGTTTTTGTTATTCAGACATTTATATTGAGAGTTTGTGATGTTTTATAATAAATTATGTTAAAATTATAAATAAAAATCATAAAATAAATTATTAATACTATATTTCATGTATTTACTATAATTTTAAAAATAATATTATTTAAAAGTTTAATATAATGGATAAATATATTTTTAAAATATTAAAATAACCTAAACTTAATTCTTGATTAATCTTTGTTTATTTTCCAGTTAATTCTTTAGCGCTACGCTCATACTCACCATCCGGCTAGTAGTTAGCGAATTTTAAAATACTGGTTATGCCTATTCCCTTTTCCTTAAATTAAATTATTTATTGATTTTTTTCTACGTTTTTTTTTCCTCTAGCGCATGTACCTGACTCCTGTATAGACTTATCACTTACTTAGTAAAAGACTTTTCAATAATTTAAAGCGAGTGGGTGACTCTTTATTAAAGAGTCAAAAGTCGTACAAGTAAAAAAGCTAGAAAACCAAAAGAAAGAAAAAAACCTAAGCAGCTAGAAATCACGTTACTATGTCCCATATATATATATATATTTATAATAATATATTTGTTTTATCTATAATTTAATTTGTACAACGCAAGGTTCCCATGTGCGCAATATTATGTCGGTTAAAAAAATTGTACATAATATAAAATAATAAAAGTATATAAATATTAGAGTAACTACATTTTGTCACTACATGTAGACGTGTTACTATCATAAATAAAATGGATAGTGGTGATGATTCATGGTAGACTTCAATATTAAAAATGGGTGAAAGCTTCTGCTGTAAAAAAAAATGAAAACTCATAAATTTCCAGTGTCATTATGTACATATATTTATACAATAATTTAATTATAGGTTTTTGTTCTTAGATATAATATCATAGGCTAATTTTCTACTACCTTATATATCTATAGTTATAATCTGTCAAAAGTATACTAAAATTTTCAGATTATCTCCGTAGAAACAAATGATAACACAAGGAGTCCCATCATGGTGCTTGTGCAACTGTCCGAGGAAACATGAACAGCTGTATGCCTGTATACTCCCCAACTACTGAATTTTTATCAAAAGAAACTGCAACGACTAAATTAATATTAGCTAGTACTACAATTTAAATGAAAAGTTGTGCGAATAAACTAACAAAATTATATCAGATTTCTTAATTTTTATTAATATATATCGTATATAATCTCAATAATTCAAGCCTTGGATGTGCAAAGTGATCATTATTGTTTACGAGGTCTTCTCTAGATCATGGTTAAGGACAACTCTCATTATCATTCTTCAAATATTGAAAAATTATCACAAATGTCATCTTTGTCATACCATTTTTCAACAATACCATATTTTGTCTATTTTAAAAATATTATTATGAATCACAAATACCACTTGACAAAAATATCTTAATAATTGTAATTAAAACGACATTGTTAATTTTTAGTAAAAAATTATAGAATAATATTTTTTGGCAGGAAAGGTATAGATATAATTTTGGGGGAAAGTTTACAAAATCAAAATTTTCTAAGCATTTATAAGGGTTTGTAAAAATTTATAAAAATTTATAAGGAGTTTATAATGATTTATAAGAGGTTTACAATAGTTTTCTAAGGGTTTAATATTGTAGTTTTCTTGCCAAATAGTTGATTTCGTAGTTTTTTGTTAGAATAAAAAATGTTAATTTTCCGCCAAAAAAATATTCCATAATTTTCCGTCAAAATCTTGATTTCGTAGTTTTCCACCAAAATATTTTCACTATTTTCCTGACAAAAACGAATCTGTTATTTTCCACCAATTTTAATATAACTTCTGACTAAAAATTAGTTATGTAATTTTTTCAAAAATAATTAATCACTATCATTGTTAAAGACAATTGAATCAAAATAAATATCAAAATTGTATATATTTTTGAAAATATACGCTTATTTAATAATATTAGTGAAATATAAAAGAAAAAAGTAAAAGCAATTTGTTTGATACTATGATCCTTTATGACTACTACGTGCATGGTCTACAATTCGCAAATGTAGATTATCAAACACATATCATCTAGCCAAATCGATGTCAATCATACTCATACAGCTAATAGCTTTAATATTGAAAGGATTTTAAATGACTGAGACTTATCCATTAGAATTTACTAGCAGATACAAACTATCAAAATTACTTGTTTTTGTTCAATCATATAAACTCCACATTTTAAAAGACTTTAATAAAGTTGACTAAAAGGACTTTTTATTAGTATTATTACGAACAGTTAATATTCATGGACCCTACTGATTATTCTTCCTCAACGTTGCTACATGTCTATAGTTAACTTAATGCATTGTAGACAAGTTGATATATTAATTTATTATTTCCTTATTAGGAGTATTAATTATATAAGAGCCATTATGGCATTTTACATGTCTGGATGTTAATATTATTAGACCTGAGTCACCTGGCTGAGAATAATTTTGTCAGGTCTTTTTTGTTTGTTCCCTCTCATTGATATTTCTTTATTGCACGCACCAAAAGTCTTCCCTGAAATGAAAATCATTCATTCTTTATTTTTTTCATTCAATAATTATCTTCCACACATACATTATGTTTATTCTGTTTAACTATCATAAAAAATAAGATTAGAAAACTTCAAATTATTTTACTTATCAGTCTTATCTTGTGATAACTAGATTTGTGTTGTCGTAGATGATAAATACTTATTTCTATATAATTCAGTGCGGCAGCTTCATAAATATAAAAGGTTGAAACTTTTTTTTTATTTTTGGGTAAGAAGACGTTTTTTCTTTGTTTACAAGAAAATATTAAACTTCAATAGAAATGCGTTTAAATTTTTTATTTCATTTGTTTTTCATTATTTCATTTTATTTGAAAAATTCTAGTGTAGTGGTGAATAGTGTAAACTAATACTGTGCTATTTAATGATTTCATTCATGATATTGGTTTTAGGTCATCATAGCCTTATAGGCAATATATACCCCCACATTACTAACAATAAAAACTTAATGATGTTTTTTAAGAACAGTTTACTTCAAAATTCCCACATTCCAAAATATTTCTTTAAGAATAATTTACGAGTAATTTTTTCTGTTTTTATAAACTTAAATAAAAATATTACTGAAAAATATATAAATGGAATATGGAATATGGAATATTCATTTGTTGGAAAGTTACCGAGGAATAAAGAGGAAGAAACGAGTATTAACTATTAACACTCTTTTAAGAGAGTGAACTTTTCAATCAATCATTAAAGTAAAATAAAGCTGTGAACTTTTTTTTTTTTTTCTGGTAGTTTCATTCATATTCGCCATTTTGGCCATTGACTGAGGTTGCAAGGGAGACTTAAAGCTGCTTCTTCTCCGGTGAAACAGGTCGGAATCAATTCTTCTCTGAGAAATGTTTGATTTTTCGAATCATTTGTGAAATGGGTTAAAGCTTTCTGTAGAAAAGATTTAACCTTTATCACCGATTATCTTAGTTTGATCACTGATATAAAGTTCGATTCTAGAAACTTGATCTATAGGATTTTTCAAAAATTCATGACTGTTTTGAACGTAGCTCTGCGATTATTCATTTTCTTTCTCGAATCCTTGATTTGTGCTTCTTCTTATTCATTTTGATAGCTTAGTTCAGAGTGAGGAGACAGAGATGATATTGTTTGGATTTTTTTTTTTTTCTCTCTGTTTTCTCTAGAAAGAAGATTTATTATGCTTAGAGAACATTGTTGGTTGTTTCTTGGATTAATTTCTTCAAGATTTTGCAGATTGTGTGCTGAGAAGAACGATTTTGAGGTGTCATGGCTTCTACTATGCAGCCACCAGAGACACAGACACCGACGCAGCCAGATGATCCAAAGAAAATTATTGAAAGCTTCCTCACCATCGTGGACAATTTGCATAAGAAAGTGAATGCATCTAAAGGAGAAGATGGTGATAAAGAAATAAAACATAGGAGCAATGGTGCTGAGCCCGTTCCATCTACTGACCTGTCAGGGCAGATGCCGAATGAAATGACAAGCCCCCTTCCTAAGTCAAAAAGCGAGGAGGATCATCATGTTCCTAAGCTGCAACGTAATCTTCGTTTGCTCAAGGAGGACGTGGTTAAGCTGCAAGAACTTCGCTGCGAAGTTGCTGATGAAGTGTGGAAACATATTCGTCCACTTGAATTGCTGCTTGATAAAGTGGAAAAATTGGAAAAACAATCCTCAAAGACTCCGTTGACCAAAGGTATGAAGAAAGATTTGGATGATATCAACAAAAAGATGTTTAACTTGATGTGTCAAGTCCCCTTGTTGCCCAACAAGCGTAAGAAAGCCAAAGGATTAGATTCTGATGGTGGCGATGGGGATAATAATGGCAAAGGAATTGTTTGCCTGCCCGGGATCCATGCAATTGAAGATCTCAAAACACTCGCGGTTTTCAGATATGTAAAACACGAATTTGAGAAACTTAATGATCAGCAGAAGATCTACTTGCTGAGCTTTGCTGCATTCCCCGAGAATCAAGAGGTGAATAGAACAATGCTGATGTATTGGTGGATGGGGGAGGACATTCTGAGTTCTGAACACATACAATCTAAAAAGAACACTCTCAAACCCGAAGGTGTTGTGAAGGAAATTCTCAAACCCGAAGATGTTGTGAAGGACATTCTTGATTATTTCACGGAGAAAAACTTGATTAAACCTGTTGAAAGCAAACGCAAAGTGAAGCCAAGTAGCTATAAGATGGCCCCTTTTGTGCATGCTTCGGTGGTTTATATTGCCAACGAGATAGGGCTATTCAATATGTATAATGAGAAGAAAAAGCCAGTCATGAAACAATCTGCACTGGAAAAGGTATGCCTTGTGGAAGCGTCATCAAGCCAGCCAGAAGCAAAAGCTACGAAAATGAAAACTGCAGATCGGATTGAAACAGTGTTTAATGTATCCGAGAGGTTCCCGGATTTCGCATTCAAGTGGTTCTCTGAGGATCAACAATCAGAGAATAAGAAGTTTCGGCGTCCCCTATCAAAAATTACATATAAGGCGCTTAAGGTTTTTTATCTGGGAAGATGGGAGAGAACTGCCAAGCGCCACATAGAAGTGGAGAATCCCGAGCTTATGAAAAACTTGAAGCATATGACTAAACTCAGACTTCTAAGTTTTCAAGGGATCTCAAGAATTGAAAGACTTGATGATGCTGTCTGTAAACTTCGTGAGCTGATCATCTTGGACCTCAGAGCTTGCTATAATCTGGAGAAACTTCCAGACAAAATAGATGCACTCAAGGCACTTATCTACTTGGACATTACAGATTGCTACATGATAGATCGCATGCCCAAGAGGTTGTCGTGGCTGGATAACTTGGAGGTTCTCAAGGGTTTTGTGGTTAGTGATGCTACTGATGAGGAGACGGTCTGCACGCTAACTGAGTTGGTGCACTTGAAGAAGCTGAGAAAGCTAAGTATTTCAATAAACAAAGGGGATTTCAACATATATGATGTGTTCAGGGCTGTAATGGATTTCAAAACTCTAGAGAAGTTGAAAGTGGCGTGGGGAGGTATAAATACACATCCTCAGGACAAAATCGTAGATGGAAGAAAGGGGGAAAGAAAAGATAAGGCAGTTGGTGCTACAGACAAAAAGGAACAGAAAGCTGGGATCTTACAAAGAACAGTAACCAGGATTTTAGGTTCGGAGAAGGATCTCCGAGAACCAAAGCTTCCCACAACACTGAAGAAACTGGACCTACAGTGTTTTCCTGGTCATGATCTTCCCATATGGCTTAAGCCTAATAACCTTGGTGGTCTGGAAAAACTCTACATTAAAGGAGGAACCAACATTACTGGATTTGGAAAGTTAGTAACTGAGGAGCCAACGAAATGCAAAGTAAAGGTTTTACGTCTGAAATTTCTTCCCAGGCTAAAAGTGGAGTGGAGGGAGCTAACAGAACTGTACTTTCCAGAGCTAGAGTTCTTGGATAAGTATCAATGCCCTCAAGTTAGTCTCTGCCCCTGTGATGGAATGGGAATCTGGCGCAAAAAACATCAAGTCTAAGCAACTCCGCACTGAGATTTTCTCAGTTTTCCCAAGTTTCCTTTTCTTCTTGTTGTTGTGTGTTTGCTTCCTCATTTCCCATTGATGTCTTGCTGGCTTGGCTTTTAAGTGTTGTTTGTTAACAGTTGAATAAAAGAGTTTTGTGTGTTTGCTTTGCTTACTCTTTGTGTTCTAAAGATGCTATATGTAATAAGAAATGGATTATAATCAACTGAGAAGGTCTACAAGTGCAGAGAGGCTAAGAGCATGGAACTTTATCTGCAAATGCAAGAGAGAGTTCACAAGGAAAGAAGATATCTTAATCATCTTTTTTTATAAACCTCAACACTTTGAGATTGCAAGGTCAAGAAAACTCTACTCAGAGATTCTGGTTTATTGATACAACATATTGACAAACAGACAACATCAAACAAGAAAAACATACAAGACATTAAAGAAAAAAAAGTTGATGATGAGCAATCTTGGCCAAGAGTTAGAGTCAGGTTTATCCAGTCTCAGGAGCTGGTCTGGCTGGCAGTTTGGCTGTTGCCTGAATTGGCTGTTCCATGGCTAGAACCCTCAGCAAGTTCTTCATCATCAAGAAACACGGGCTCAAGCTGGGCCAACAGTCTAGCAGCTAGAGGAAGACCACGAGACTTATTCATCAGCTCATCTATGCATTTCTTGTCGTTCCTTGGAGGTTCTTTCCCTTTCTTGTTGACCACTGTTTCATATATCTTCCAGACACTCTGGTGATCAGTCAGAGGCCACAGACGATGAATCTCATGTTTCTCTGCAACTAGCTTCTTCGCTAATGTCTCTTCCCTGGTCGTGTATATGACTCTCCCGCCAGACCCTTTAGGGAATCCATCTGAAAGATACTTTCCCCATTTCTCATCTTCATTGAGTTTCTTATCAAGCTTCTCGTCCCAGTTATCCTCTTCTCGCACATCATCAAACACAATTAGATACTTCTTCCACCTGAGATTCAAGTGAAGTGCATAGAGCAGAGCAGAGAGCTCCTTCTCTTTTGCTGTCTCTCCATCGACTATTCCAGCTTCCTGCCTGTTCACGTACTCTTCTTCTGCCGCCTCTTTGATCTTTTCCAACAAATCTTTAACTCCAAGATCTGTTAAGATCTTCCTCAACACACATATCTTACCATCAAGTCCATCATTAGGTTCTTTGCTGGCCATAGACACCCAAATCCTGGGAGCATAAAAACTCTTCACATCTTTATCATTGAAGATCTTCTGGCATAGTGCTGTCTTCCCAACACCATATTCTCCGACAATCACAAGACTCTTGAACTCTCTGTAAACCTTCTGATCCAACAAGAAGTGTTGTAATGACTTGGTCTCGTTATCAAAACCGTGAATTTTATAGTCCGGAAGTTTAGAGAAGGTTTCCAGACGCTCCACTTCTTCATTCTTATCACTCTTCTTCTCCACGGTTCCTACAGAAACACTATTTGTTTGGAGCCATTCCTTACACTTTATACTGAATTTGGTTGTGAATTCGTTTGTGATGACTTCTTGCTGTGGAATTTTTGAAGGCATATTCAAGTTCTTAAGAAAAAAAAAATGGAGAAATCTACAGGAAAGAAGATGAAGAAGAAAATAAAATAAAATAAAAAATGATAGAAAAAGACAGATGTGAGAATTATTAACTAATGAACACTTTTTAATTTAAAACTCATTGATGTAAGTAATTTGGACGCCGTCACTACTATTGATTGAATCAATAACAAAATAATAATAATTTGATCGACAAAATTAAGAAATACATAAACAAAGTTTTTTTTTTCGCAACGTTACTCCTCAAAAAAAAACCAACAATGAGAATTTTTTTCGGAAAACATAAATAAATGAACCTTATTTATGTTATACTCCTTCCATTTATAAAGACGTGTCATTTTTAATAAATACATATCATTTTAAGATTATTTATTGTTTTGGATTAAATTTCATTTTAGATTTTAATACAAAATTTTGTTAATAAATGGTCTAGTTTTATTTTATCCCTACTGTTTTACTGCATTGACTAATTTTGTATCAAATATATTCATAAAAGGTAAAACATAAATTTAAATATTTCTAAAGAAAGTGGTATCAGATTCATATATAATTAAAAAATTGTTTTCATAGAATTTAAGAAATTCAAAAAAAAACTCATATAAAAGATGCTTAGGCAATAATGCAATATGAAAGTAGGCAAGTTTTTGACTAGTTAATTTTTTATAATACATGATACATCCATCCCCATCAACTGTAATACTTTAAAGCTTATGTCCAGCTGTAACTGTAGTGCTAAATAATACGCCAACTCGCTTTCTGGAAATTATGCAAGGGAAATGATTTGCAAAATTACCTTAATCTATATATAATTTAGGAAAATTATTATATAGTATTTTTTTAGCACATAACATTTTTAAAGGTAGGAAAATTCAAAATTATTAGTAACTTATGAATGAAAATGGATCATGTACAAAATTGTTTTTAGATAAAATATGTTATATCAAATAATAAAATGATATATAGAATACTGGAGTAAAAACTTAATGTGATAATAGAAAATTGCATGACATTAAAATTAAAAACAAATACACTTTTATGAAAAAAAGAAAAAAATAAGGAGAAATCATGTGAAAAACAAATACATCTTGTTATTAAATAAAATAACATGCATCATGTGAAATATCAGACAATATATTAAAATATCACGATATATAAATAAACTAATAAAAAAAATTATAATGATAATACAAAATAACATGAAACTTGGAATAAAAACATAACAAATTTTTCGGAAAAAAACAAATCCGGTCAAATAGCAAAAAATAAAATATAACCGATAACATGTTTTGAAAATAATAACATGAAATATATATATATATATATATATATATATATGAATGATTTGTGATATGGTGAATATGTAAGGATAATAAAAACGATTTTGTCTTTTTATCATCATATTTGACACAGTATTCATATATACCTGTTTAGTATTTACCAATACACTTATTAAAAATATATTATTCTTTGATATTTCTCATTATGCAATTATTATTATTATTTTTAGATTTTATGTAATAATAATTTTTAAGCGAATATCCGAATTTTTGTGTGAATGAATATATAGAACTTCCTGTCGTATATCTGGATATCAAAACTATATATTCGATCATATGCGGATGTAAATGCAGATCCATTCAAAAAGATTGAACATCAATATCCGGTCCAAATTTACAAGAAAGTTGTATAAACTTAAAAGAAAGAAAGTAAAAAGAAAAATGTTTAAATCTTAAAAGTTTTGAGATAGTGTATAATAATAATTAGATAAAAAGAAGTAAACTTAGTTTAATTTAAACATGTTTATTGGAGAAGTGAAAAGAAATAAGAGTTCATATGTGCAAATTTTGTCAGTTGTTGTCACTCATTCCAATATCTACGGCATTGATTTGAGACAACCTCGTACATTATATCGAAGTAAATTACATCTGATTCTTTAACCATGTGATTACAAGGAGATGAAAGGAAAAAGACGAGAGAAATTTTACTGAGATGTTTAGGTATTTTTTATTCCGTAAAACCCTAAAAAAAGATACTACTTTAAATCAATTATAAGGCAAACAAAACAAGATAAATATAGCATAAATTTACTTCCTCCTATTTCATTGTCAAAGATCCAGTGGGACCTTTGAATAATTGTTTTCTTCTTTTTTTTATAATGCAGGTAAAAAGTAAATTTAACAGTAGACACTAGACAAGATTCAGATATAATTTCAAGAAAGAAAATCATACAAAAAAAAAAATGAGAGCTTACAGAACATGTTTGACTAATCTCAAGGTCTCGAAGAAGCTATCAATGGCTGCCCAACCAGAATAACTCAAACCTTCACACAAAAAACAAACAAAAACAGTCTCAAAAGCAAAACCCCATAGTTAACCAGAAAGAGAAAGAATCAGATCTGTTTAGATGTATCTGTGTTGGATCTTATAAACAATTAGTTCTTGTCTGTTCTAGCAAATCAGTTTCAAGATGGTGAAGGCAATCCCAGATCCTATCAAAGACATCTGGGACGCATGGAGCATCCAAAGTACCTTAATATTCAGTCTCAGCCTTCAAACATTTCTCATTTTCTTTGCACCTCAAAGAAAACGCTCATCCAGGAAATTTTTACTCTCTCTCATTTGGTCAGCTTACCTTCTTGCTGATTGGTCAGCCAATTTCGCCGTCGGACAAATCTCAGATAGTCAGGGGGATGATCTAGAGCCCGGAGAACCGAAAGAGAATAGCAAGCTCTTAGCTTTCTGGGTTCCTTTCTTGCTCTTGCATCTCGGTGGTCCAGATACAATCACTGCCCTTGCCCTTGAAGATAATGAGTTATGGCTCAGGCACTTGTTGGGTCTTTTCTTTCAATCAGTTGCAACCGCTTACGTGCTTCTGCAATCGTTACCCAATACTCTTTGGAAACCCACTTTGCTGGTGTTTGCCACCGGAGTGATCAAGTATGTCGAGAGGACATTAGCTTTGTACCTGGCGAGTCTTGACAAGTTTAAAGATTCCATGATTCAACAACCTGATCCTGGGCCAAACTATGCGAAGCTCATGGAGGAATACGCGGCTAAGAAAGGTATGAATGTGCCTACACAAATTATCAAGATGGAAGAGCCTGAGAAAGATCCAAGAGCCGATGCTGAGGTTAGGCCTAAGGAATTTACGCCGCTCAATATTCTCCAGTATGCTTATAAGTACTTCAACATCTTCAAAGGTCTTGTGGTTGATCTCATCTTTACATTTCAACAACGAGCTGAGAGCAAGAGATTCTTTAGCTCGTTGAGTGCAGATGAAGCTCTAAGAATTTTAGAGGTTGAGCTCAACTTTATCTATGAAGCTCTGTACACGAAAGCCGAGATCTTGCATAATTGGGTAGGATTCATCTTCAGGTTCATTGCCCTGGGATGCCTTGCAGCAGCCCTCCGTATATTTCAATACAAGAGGAAGGATAATTATGGTGAATTTGAAGTTGGCCTTACGTACGCATTGCTGATAGGAGGAATAGCTCTGGATACCATTGCTCTTATCATGTTCTGTGCATCTGACTGGACGTTTGTGAGATTGAGGAAGATGAAGGACGAGGTGGATGATCCAGAAACCTGGTTCGACAATACTCTTAACTTTATTCTTGACTGGATTATCGGGGTCAGGGAGTTGAAGACGGAGGACTACAAATGCTGCAAGATTTCTGAGGTTAAACCTCATAAAGTGCTGGACACGGTGTTCCTTTTTCGCAGGTGGTCTGAGTATGTACATGCACACAACCTGATCGAGTACTGCCTATGGATAACACCGAAGCGAATCCACCATACCAAGGGTTCCATACACATTGCCTTTGACACGCTTATCAAGGTCCTTTATATTGGCACTGTCATCAAATCTATTGGAAATGCCATTGCATACTGTTTTAGATTCATCAAACAGAGAAGTCATCAGATTTTCAAGTGGATTGACAGTAAGATAAGTCTTTGGTGCAAGAATAGTAAATGGATGAATGAAGAGTACTTTAGGTTGTGCTTTTACTGCACATTTTACATTCCTCGTCTACCAGGGCGTGCAATAAAAAGTTTCATGGACTTCTTTGGCATCCAAGCTCAGCTAGAGGAGGTGATTTTCACATCCAGTGATCGTCTCACCCTGAATCTGTGGGAACATATATTCACAGAGGTTAAAAAGAAATCCCTTTTCGCTGACGACGCTGAAAGCGCCATGAGAGTATCTTCAGCTAGAGGTGACTGGACTCTACGTGATATACAAGGTGAAGACTCAGAAACAGAAAAAAAGCGTGAGAAACTTCTACGCTACGTGGTAGGAATGGATTATGATCAGAGCCTACTTGTGTGGCATATTGCCACAGAGCTCTTATGCCAAACAGAAAAAATCACTAAAGAGAGTCATAGCGACCGTGAGTTCAGTAAAATCCTTTCTGACTACATGATATACCTCCTAATGATGCAACCCACTCTAATGTCAGCTGTTGCGGGTATTGGAAAGATAAGATTCAGAGACACGTGCGAGGAGGCTAAGAGATTCTTTGATAGGAGGCATATTGGAGAGAGTTCCACAAAGAAGGTCACCAGTGCAAAGCAAGCAAGCAAGGCAATTTTATCTGTGGCAGCTCCAGCAAAAGCTGAGCCTATGGACGTGAAAGGAGACCGAAGCAAATCCGTCCTGTTTGATGGGGCAATGCTGGCCAAAGAGCTTAAGGGTTTAAGCAAGAACGAGAGAGACGACAGAGAGATGTGGAAAATAGTGAGCCAAGTGTGGGTTGAGTTGCTTTGTTATGCAGCAACAAACTGTGGAGCTATAGAACACGCAGCTCAGCTAAGCAAAGGAGGAGAACTCATAAGCTTTGTTTGGCTATTGATGGCTCATTTTGAACTAGGAGACCAATTCCAAATCAACCAAGGAGATGCAAGAGCCAAACTGATCATAGGCAAGTGAAAGAAACATTAATTTCCCTCATATGCTTCCATTGTGTTTTCTTTTGTTTCAAAGAGTATTATCTAAAACTGTTTGCAGCTTATTCATTTCTTCACCCAGCAATGATCTGCTCTTGAATCATCTGTATAGTAACTCATGTCCTTGTTGTTTATGATCTGTAACTGTGTGAGCTTGATTGATTCCTCCTGTGATACTCTATGAAACCAAAAGGTAGTACAAAATCAGTAAACAGCACAAGGACCTTGACCTCTCTCAATGTCTTGAATCCAACCATTAATGAAGCAAATCGTGAACATCAGAGGAAACTTCGGAATTGCATAATTACGATTTAGTGATCACATTGACTAAAACTATTGAAAACAACCACCAAGTTCGTTCGTATGAAATAATTCAAATGTTTTGGTCGAACATAATTACGTTTCTAAACTCGACTAGTATATTCTTTCAGCTAACAATTTTTTTACTGTAACCAAAAAATAAATATGTTGAAATATTAAGCAGATAAGAATATATGTAAACTGACAATAAGAAAAGTATTATTTTAATCTTCATATTTTCATCTTGGTCAATGGTCAGTTACTCACAAAATAATGACTCGATTAAAGAAAGACTAACCCGGGACAATGTGTAAACAATATAAGTAAAAAAAAATATATATATATAACAATACTATAAGTTAAAAGTAACTATGGTTAAATGTTCTAAAATATTTAACCATGATTGAATTTAATATATTTTTATCAATTTAATATATTTTTGATAAAAATATATTAAATTCATAACAATTATACTCTAAGAATTATATTTAATTCATAAAAATATATTAAATTCATAACAATTATAATTATATTTAATTCATAGTATATACTATTCAAATATGAGTCTAGTGGACCAATGTATATTTACTACAGCGACGCGACTTAAACTAAATGACACTTGAAATTTAAATACCTTTAAAAATTATAATAGAAAGACCAATAGCTCAAGCCGTCTCTTGACTTGACGCCAAAATAAAGAGGTAAAGTCGTCTCTCAACTCCCACATCCAAAAGAATAACAAAAAAAAAATTGAAGCATTGATTGATTTCAAATCAAAGAATACGTTGACGGTGTTTTAGTTTTTACCAACAGTAACTTTTTGATAACAATTTTGCAAGAATAATTGATGAAAATGCAAATTAAAAATTCATTTGAAAACAGTTAGACCTGAGTTGCTGCTGAGTCGTCTGATGTCTCTGTCTTTCTCCCGAGTGAGCTTCTGGTTAAAAAAAAACAAAAACAAAAAAGAACAACAATGGCTTCCCAAAAACATTCCGCAACCCCCAAATCTGACAAATCGAATCATTAATCAGAAGAGAGAAAAAGAAAGAGAAAGAAGAGAAAACCCCCCAAATTTCTCAAGTGAATCTGAGAGAGAGAAAAAAAGGAAGAAACTTTATAGTTTTTCAGCAACAATGGGGGAAGTGATACCAAAACACATCAAAGATGTTTGGGATAGATGGAACATAAGAGGATCAATCATTCTAAGTCTTACCCTTCAAGCAATTCTCATTTGCTTCTCTCCTTTAAGGAAACGCACACCAAGAAGGCTTTTGATCATGCTCGTTTGGTCTTCTTATCTTTTAGCTGATTGGTCTGCTAATTTCACTGTTGGTCTCATCTCCAAGAACCAAGGTAAAGATCCCAAACCTGATGACCCTCCGCAGGACAAAAAGATCATGGCTTTATGGGCACCATTCTTGCTCTTGCATCTTGGTGGACCTGATACAATCACAGCGTTTGCGCTTGAAGATAATGCTCTTTGGCTTAGACATGTCTTTGGCCTTGTCTTTCAGGCTATTGCTGGTGTCTATATCGTTCTTCTGTCTATTCCCAATAGCCTTTGGGTGATTATACTCTTAGTGTTCATTTCTGGAACTATAAAGTATCTGGAGAGGACAACGGCTTTGTATAGTGCGAGTTTGGACAAGTTTAGGGACTCTATGATTCAAGCACCAGATCCGGGACCAAACTATGCAAAGCTCATGGAGGAGTATAAGGCCAAGAAAGAGGCAAGACTACCCACCAAGATCATTTTGATTGATGAGCCTGACAAGGAACATAGGCCTAAGAAGTTAGAACATCCATTATTTGCGTCAGAGAAGAAAAGACCAGAGTTGACCGATCTTGAGATTGCTCAGTATGCGTACAAGTTCTTCAACACATTCAAGGGCCTTGTAGTCAACCTTATCTTCAGCTTCAGGGAGCGTGACGAGAGCCTAGAGATCTATGCGAATTTGAAGGAACCAGAGGAAGCTTTAAGGATCATTGAGATTGAGCTTGGTTTCCTCTATGATTCTCTATTCACCAAGATTGCGGTTCTTCATACCCTTTTTGGAACTATCTCACGGTTCATTGCATCTGGCACCCTTGTCGCTGCTTTTATCCTCTTTGATAGGAAACCCAACAAAAACAAACTATTTACCCCAGCTGATGTTGTGGTTACCTACACGCTGTTTGCAGTTGGTATAGCTTTGGATTTCATATCTATAGTTTTGTTTCTGTTCTCCGACTGGACATGTGTTGCACTGAGTAGCTTGAAAGACAACCCCGACGAAGCTCTAACATTGAAAGAGAGACTTTTCAACTGGTTACTTAGTTTCAGAAAGCTGCGTTGGAAGAAGCAAGTGTGCCAGCATAAGTGTACAAAACAAGGTAAGAAACCGTGTATCAAGGAAGGTGATGATAAGTGTTCATCGGTGCAGAATCATGAAGTGCTCACGACGCCATTCTTCCTCCGGAGGTGGTGTGGAAGCATCAACGTATTCAACTTTCTAGTGTATGCCACAAAAGCAGAGGTAACGAGGATCCACGACGCTTGAGGTAGTTTTCGCCGCATCTCATGGAAGATCATAGCTTTCCCATTCGAAATACTCAACTTCTTCATCCAGACAGTTAGTGGATGGATTGCCAAGTTGATCAGTGATGTGCACAGATGGATCAGCCACGAAGTCAATGCATTATCAAGAAAGCAACCTTGGGCTCGTCGTACTATATACCCTATCTATTTCGGGTTCCTATCCCGCATCCCTCATTTCATCAAGTCTGTGTTGGCTTACCTCAGTGAGTTCTTCGACATCTCGGATACACTTGATACAGTCCAGAGGATGTTATATGTACACGGCGAGCCCATGACGAAACAATTGTGGGAGTTCATGTTCAAAGAGCTGAAATACAAATCAAAGTTTGGAGACAATCCTGAAAATGCCAAAAGGATATCTTTAGCGCGAGGAGAATGGACTTTGCGAGATAACCTTCCAGAGAATGCAGACCATGAAAAACTGGTGCGTTATATCACAAACATGGATTATGATCAGAGTCTTTTGCTGTGGCACATCGCGACCGAGCTCTGTTACCAACAAGAAGAGACTGCCCCAGAGGGTTATGATGAAAATGATCATTACAGTTACCGCGAGTATAGCAAAATCATATCAGACTATATGCTGTATCTACTGATCTTGCAACCCAGTCTCATGTCCGAGGTTGCTGGAATTGGGAAGATCAGATTCAGAGACACATTGGCTGAAGCTGACAAGTTCTTCCAGAGGAGGCATATCGAGAACGATCAAAATGTGGAGACAGCCACCAAAAATATTCTGGACGTCAACAGTGAAATTGATCCAATGGGGGTGAAGGGAGATAGAAGCAAGTCTGTGCTGTTTGACGCCAGCAGGCTAGCCAAAGACCTTTTACGGCTTGAGGAACAGTACAATATAAACAAATGGGAGATACTGAGCAAAGTGTGGGTGGAACTTCTCAGCTATGCAGCTTGTCATTGCGACTCAACAGAACACGTGGAGCAACTAAGCAGAGGTGGTGAGCTCATTAACTTTGTTTGGCTTCTAATGGCTCACTTTGGATTAACAGATCAGTTCCAGATCAACAAAGGAGTTGCCAGAGCCAAACTCATTATAGGCAAGTGAGTGACAAGAATAACATTTCCCAATGTCTGAATTCATTCTGCATTGTTTGTTTCTTCTACCTTTCTTCACAAAAACCATCAACCCAAGATGATATGACATTGTATGCTTTATATTTTTTTTACTTCACAGCTTGTTACGAATAAGTGCAAAGGGATAAGCAAAAAAAAAAGAAATACTCCAAGATCCTTTAATATAGTGCTCACAACAGCAATACATCAATGCCAAATGAGGAATCTCTCACCACTTGAAAACAAGCCCATAAAATAATTTAATCATCAGAAAATTACTGCAATGTCGAGAGCTTTATTGCAAACTGAAAGTAATAATCCATACATAACAGTCACGTCATGAAGAAGGAAGCTTTATCGAGCAAACAAGAGAGCTTTAGAAGAACGAATAACAAAGCAGGGAAACTTAACGCAATGCTTCAGATAACTTGGAATCTCGGGTACGTGATGGTAATCAAAAGCAAAACGACAATGGAGATGATGATGACAGACTCGTAACTTATATACGAAAAGAGTCTTTGAGGCTTAACCAGCGATTTTCCGAGAGTAAGGATTTGGAGGCTGTGTAGGTCTGAGGAACATGTCACAACTTTCTCCAACCCACCCTGCCTTCATCGCCGGTTGTGGCTTCTGACTTTGATTCCATCGTCCTCCTATTGTTGCATTTGCCAGTCTATTTGCAGTCTCCGATGCTCCGCGAGGAAAAACCCAGTTCTTGTCCACAGATGCTGCAAATGTATCATTTGAATTCACTCATTCATTCAGATGATAAACAAACTTTGTGAAAGAAGAAAAAAGTGATATGATTTTACTTACGAGGACTCTTCTTTCCAGGTGGTCTATACTTTGCATCTTTGACATAATTACCTCTCACAGGTTTGTTGTTCCACGCCATGTACTGGTTATTATTATTATTAGGCATATCCAGCTTCCGCTGGGTCGCACCATTGTCGAAAGGAGCATTCGTCTTTGGAGTACCATAACTGTTGACACCATTGCCAAAAGGAGCATTCGTCTTTGGAGTAACATAACTGTTGAACGGCTTAGTAACATTATTGGTTGGGGCTGCCGGTAACCTCTTGACAGATTGCTGCTGCTCGAGCGACCCTCTCATTCCAACAGACAGCTTGGGACGGAGAGATGGTGGAACATAGTAGCAGCTCTGGAAGAACGGATGCTGTAGAGCCTCTGCAGCAGTCGGTCTATTGCAGGGATCCCATGAGCAAAGGCGCTTGATAAGGTTAATTGCATCTCCACTAGCATATGGCATCAAGCTTGAAAGTTGTACACTAGGAAGCTGCAAAATATAACAAACAGATCATTATTAGTAAACTAAAATACAACCAGTGATGCAGACATGATAAAGACTGAGCTAAATAATACCTGCGGGAATTGATAATTGATTACGCTAGCAAGGTTAAGCCCCTCCAACCATGTTTCTTCAGTTGGGCTACCAATGACGCTGCAGATTTTGTAGATCTCATCTGCTTCACTACACAACAGATTAAAAAGGCGACATTTCATTCACAGGTTAGCATTCCAGTCCCCAACATTGTTTAATCAAGACAAATAGAATAAACCATTTACAAATACCTAGCTCCAGGAAAAAGAGGGCGTAGAGACAACAGCTCTGCCATGATAGCACCCATCGCCCACATATCTGAACAGATTTAAAATTACCCCATCGTTAAGCACATGACTATACCATATTGAAAAAACAATTCTGTTATTGGTATATTGGTAAAAAAACTAACCAACTTTTGACGTGTATACATATGACTGTAGTAGCACTTCAGGAGCCCTATACCTGTTGGAAGTTTAAAAGAGACTTAGGGTGAGTAAGGAAGAGATACAGGACAAATCAACAGATGTGAAAATCAACATCAGTATATGGATCAACGAACTAATATATATATATATATATATATATATTTCCTGAAGGCTTCATTTCAACAGAGCAAGGGAATGAATCTTACCAGCGTGTAGAGACATACTCAGTATAAGGTGGACTCGAATCAATCTCTCGGGCCAGGCCAAGATCAGCAACCTTAATGACGTCTTTAGAGACTAATATATTTTCTGCACCAGAAAAAAAAATACATGTTTCATTGACAAACTCATTAACTATGACTGGGGTATAATAAGTTGGCATTTGAAATGAAACAGTCTATCCCACTCGCACATGTGCTGATGTTGATTGGCAACTCGAGGCTATCAATTACCTGGCTTAAGATCACGGTGGAAGTATCCGCGCTGATGCATGTGAGAAAGGCCTTGAAAGACTTGAAAGCACCAATTTCGGATATCAGACTCCGCAAAAAGCTTAGGGCGATCCTTCATAAGCTGGTAAAGATTGCATTCCTGTTCGAGAAAGAAAGGAAAGAAATTTAGATCAAAGGAAACAAAAACAAGTAGGCAATAAGATCAAACTAAAAGCCGTCAGAGGCATACCATGTACTCAAACACAAAGTATAGGATATCATTATCCCAGATGAGTTCCTTCAGCTTCACGATGTTTGGATGATTCATTCTTCTAAGTGACTAAAATGAGAAAGGAGAGGAATCAACGAACATAGAGTCAGAGATACTCATAATATTTCAGTAGAGGAGATAAAGTACCTTCACTTCTCTCAGATTCACACATTCTTCCCAAGAGTAATACTTCTTTTTCATTCTTTTAATTGCCACCTGTCCATTGAAAGCTTTAGTACCCTAAGAATCAAGCACGCAACATTATATATTGCTTTAGCTCTCAATGAATAACTTACAACTTCACCGGTCTCTTTATGGACAGCTCGCCAAACATTCCCAAAAGTTCCATCACCAACTTCTTTAAGAAACGTATACCTACAATTGCACAAGACATGGAGAAGGAAACACAAACTATATATTAAGTGGTCGGAAGCCAATGATAAGAGGAATCAAATCTACCTCTCCATCACTTCTACTGTAAAACAAAATATCCCCTTTATTTATAACTCTGTAGAAAACTTCCGTAATATGTTTATATCTTCAATCCTCCAGTTGTTTGTATGGCAGCAAGATCAAAGATTCTCCCGCTGGGTATACTGACCCTTATTTACTCTGAACATCAATGGGTTGACCATCAAGGTAGAAGAAAGACGCTAAAAAAGCATACTGAGAACTGGAAGACGCAATGAACCAGCAGAAAGTAAATGTTCTGGGTAGCAGGAGGAAACACACTCACAACATTCCACTCAAAGGGTTCAGAGACTCGAGGAAAAGAAACATCTATGACAAATCAAAACTTGAAAAGAAACTGATACATCCTCTTCAACCAGCACTCATAAGAACAGGAAGTGGAACTGTGGAAGAGGGACTAACTCTTGTTTAACTGCAGGGACAAGGTTTAGATGACACTCTAGGACTATGTGAAGGTAGGATTACTGGCAAACATCAGCTCTGCAGAAAACAAAGATGCCATACAAAGAATCATGTTCTATATCCAATGAATCTGACAGTAAAATAAAAATCACAAGTCATTTAAGCTGTTTACAAGCATGGAGTGCTTGACATGTTTCTAAATCTTATCATCTATTTTTCTTTTTTTTTGAGTTTACCAAAATTCTTGACAGCAGTTTTCTCCTTCCTCTAAATTCCCATATTTTGTATTCATACTCCAAAAAATCTTAAAGAAATCTGATAAATAACATATTTCCTTAGTGAGATACTAACAATAAATACTACTTTCACCACACAGCAAAGTTTGCTCAAAATATGTCAGAAATCAAAAAGTGCACTCAGGCAAATCATATATTCAAAGCATCTTGTGTAAGCTAAAATGTAAGTGACAATTTTTTTCATCCAAAAATAACATACATGAATCAGAAATTAGCATCACACCTTCAGTAAAGATTGGAGAAGGTCTGACAACTAGGTGCAGTTCACGAAAGAGCCAATAAGGACATCAGCACGCGAAAGAACCCGCCAATCGAGTGCTTCTTGCAATGAAAAAACCCGAAACTGGTAACAGCCTGAGCAGATGTAATCTTGTTCCATATCTCAAAAGAAGAAAATCCACTAACAACGAAGCTTAATATAACCTGGATAATGAACACAGCAGCAGCAGCAAAAGCAAAAATCACAATCAGAAGAGCAAAAAAAAAAACATATACTCAAAATACAAAGAACATCATCACAATTTAATACATAAAAACAGCTATTCCAGAAAACATAATAATTCTACATGAACCCCTAAGAAATCAAACGTAAACCAATAATCATGATCTCTAAAAAAACTTTCACAATGTTTAAACACGAAATCTCAACTCCGTCGTCCTCAATTTTATCTAACATCTAAATGAACGAAGAAATTCAAAATTCAAAACGAGGGCATAGCAAAATCCAGCACAAAAGCGTAACCCTAAAATTCGATTAGAAAACGATCAGGATACGTAAATTCAGACTCAACAAAATCTCAGAAACGCGACTCATACCATACAACAACACTCATGGCAAATCAAAAACAAATCCGATTGTGCACAAAATAATAGAACGAATATAAATAAGAATCCTATCCTCACGAGTAACAAAAAACACGGCGATCTGGATTACCTCAAGAGCCAATAGGCATAAACTCCGTCTCCGACGACGGGAAGAGACTCCACCGCTCTCTCTCTCTCTCTCTCTCTTTTGCCGTGTTATGTGTGTGGTTCTCGTGAAATAACAAAAAAAATAAAATAAATAAACCCTACTTTATAATATCTCAGCTCAAAACGAATATATTATGGTCGTTTCTTCGTAAAGTTGGTATAGAAGATAAATACTTCTCTTGACTTTTCCAACACGTTTTATTTTATTATCATAATTAAAATATTTTATTTTCCATTTTCTTTCTAGCTCCTTCCATTTTTTTTGTTAACAGTATTTCCATTTTTATAAAACCAATAATAAATTGACGTTAAACTAAAGGAAGTACACAAACGTATAAACTGTTGCTGCGTAGTTGTAACACACCATGATTAGTGGCAAAATCATCTGTGACCTGTCTCTATCTATAATCGCACCAAAACTTAACTTATCAAAGTTTTATGCTCTTAATTATCTTAAATCTCGCTAGGCGCTAGTCGGGCGACAAGAGTGGATTTAGCGTTTAGGAAATTAATCGGAGAATAAACGGGGATTAATCGGTGATTAGTTTTAGGTTATTTTAATATTTTAAAAATATATTTATCTATTATATTAAATTTTAAATAATATTTTTTAAAAAATTATAGTAAATATATGAAAATGTAGTATTAATAATTTATTTTATGATTTTTTATTTATATTTTTAACATAATTTATTATAAACATCACAAACTCTCAATATAAATGCTTATATAATAAAAACAAAAAAAATTTATACCTGAAAATTTAAAAATAATTAGATTATAGATGATTAGTTGGAAAATAATCGGATTAAGTGGAGATTAATCGGATTAGGTTGGGAGTAATTGGTTAACTGACTTTTTCAAAGGATTAGTCATTAATCAAAGTGCCAAGGGTGGATTTAGCGAATAAACGGAGTATAATCGGAGAGGCGAGAATTGTTAGAACATGGATCTTAACTAATCCATATAACCAAAAATCAATCAGTTAATTTCATATATGGGCCTTTTAATAAGCCCAAATTAAAGGCCCATTTATGAGATTCTTTTTTTTTTAATTCCCAGCAATATAAATTTCGATTTGTTTCATTTTTGCTTCTACAGAAACAAAGCAATGGAGTTTTTCGACGAAGACAGGCCAAGATTCGTATTCCAATCTCGTCCTTCATCGTCACACACGACGGAGGAAGAAGAAGATTCCAAAACACCTAAGAAGATCTTCATCTCAATCTCCGTTTCAATCTCTATCATCATACTATCTCTCTCCTTCTTCTACTTCGAATCCGAACCTACCAAATCGCTTCTCTTATGGCTTTCACTCTCCTTCCTCGTCGGTCCTTTTGCGCCTTCTTCACTCACCGGAGGTAAAATTCGCGTCGGTCATGGTCAGATCTTAGAGCCAGAACAGATCCACGATGAGCAGCAATTAACAGATAACGAACGCGAATCGAGACGTAAATCGGTGAATAAACGATCTAAACCGACGACGAAGAACGATAATCCACCGGAAAATCCTTCTACGATGAGGGAAATTTCGAGAAAAGCTGCGATTCCGCAATCAAAAGAGAATGGATCTGTGAATGAAACTAAAGATTGGAATGAAGAAGAAATCGAGATTTTGAAAAAGCAATTGATAAAGCATCCAGCTGGTAAGCCTGGAAGATGGGAAGTTATAGCTTCAGCGTTTGGAGGAAGATACAAAACAGAGAATGTGATTAAGAAAGCTAAAGAGATTGGAGAGAAGAAAGTTTACGAGAGTGATGATTACGCTCAGTTTCTTAAGAATAGGAAAGCTTCATATCCTAGATTGGTTGAAGAAAACGTTGAGAAATCTGGAAATGGCCGAGATGATGATGATGATGATGATAAGGAGATTTGGAGTAATGGAGAAGATATTGCATTGCTTAATGCTTTAAAAGCTTTTCCAAAAGAGACAGCTATGAGATGGGAGAAGATTGCAGCTGCTGTACCTGGGAAATCGAAGGCAGCTTGTATGAAGAGAGTTACAGAGCTTAAGAAAGGGTTTAGGAGCTCGAAAACTCCGGGTAATTAGCTAGGGAGAATCCAACTGAGGTAATTGATAAATCAGTGTCTTTGGTTGATAAAAAAGCTTTAGTCTTTAATATGAATCAACATCTTTTATTGTAGTTGTGACATTTAATATAACTTTTCAATAGTGTGAGTTACCTTACCTGGTTGATAAAAAAGATTTAGTCTTTATATGAATCAACATGAAGCCAAAAGAGCTTTCTTTTATTGTAGTTGTGACATTTAGTATTCTTCAGCTGATGTTTTATAGGTTACTTATGAATTAGGTCGCAAAACTTTTTAGTTGAATTTTTTTGCTGATCTAGAATTGAGAAAAGCGTTTTGAGAACAGTGAGAGGAAGCATGTAACGCGAGGAATTATAGAAACTCTAGTGAACCTTTTTATTGGATCCTGCTGAAGTTCTTTGATGTTGAGGTAGGTTGCTTTTTGATCCATGAATGGTTATATGATTGACGGTTGATAAAAAGGGTCATGAGGCACTATGTTATTGTTATTCGTGTTTCTCAAACCCAAATCGGTTTTCATCAAAAAGTTGGGTGTGCTTTCTTTACATCCTTTTACATTTGCTTGTGTCTGCACAAATTTTAGAATGTTGTAATGGTTGAACAACCTTATAGCCAAAGGCATACTCTATTGGTAAGGCGAAAATAGAATAGAGCTATAAATTCAGTCTGAAGAAATATAGTTGATGAAATGCTGATAACACATCTTTTGGATGATGTTTTATAGGTTGCTTATGAATTAGTTTGTATAACGTTATAGATAGGTTGCTGATCTCGAATGGAGACCTCCTCTTTTGATAACAGCCAAAAAAATCATAGTGAACCTACTGATAAGGTCCTGTCCCAGGTTAGTGATGTTGGTTTTTTATCCACTGAAATATATGATCAATGTTTTGTAAAAGACTCAATATGATATAAAATTTACTTTGGTTTTTCTCGTTCGGAATTTGTACATCAATATGTTAATTTTAAGAAAAATAGTTTGTTAATATATATTTTTTTTTTAAAAAGAAAGACAAAATTTGGATCCTATCGGAAAAATGAAACATTTGTTTATATATTCAAATTTTAAATACTTTTAACTGTTTTTTTTACTGCAACATAAATATTAATTTTATTTATCGAATGCAATAAAAATAATTAAGCCAAATATATCAAGAATGTCAAGAGTTTATTTTATGTTTGGAATGTTGAATGAGGTTTAAAACTGATCGTTTAACAGTAATGTGTAACCCAAATGTCGAAATAGTCCAACTTGAATTCTATTACAGTTTTTGACGGATTCATATCCAATAAATTGTGTAATGTAAAAATTTGGATTGTAATGATTAAGCGCTGTTTAAATGTTGTCAGAAAGAACTGTGACAACATAATTTGTGGTCGTTCAACCACAAATTATCAAAATCTTAGAAAACTTGAACATTATATTTTGAATATATAACTTGATTTTGGATCCATGATCTGCTTACTCTTGCAGTCTTGCTGCTCTAAAATAACGTATTATTAGGATAAACAAACAATGATGTCAATAACACTGTCACTAGCCCTGGGAAATGATGTCTAACAGTCTAGCCCTGGGCATGCATAATATCAAACTTTTGGATTTGTATAGATACTGATTTTTTTTTTACTTGAACCGACCCAAACGAGAAAAAAAAAAAAAAAACCGATCTAAAACTCTATGAA
This sequence comes from Nasturtium officinale, assembly GCA_963854855.1. Lineage (NCBI taxonomy): Eukaryota > Viridiplantae > Streptophyta > Magnoliopsida > Brassicales > Brassicaceae > Nasturtium > Nasturtium officinale. Next base: position 900,511 of record OY978506.1, read on the forward strand.
CGTTTTTACAGATCCAAAATTTCTATACCTGAAAGATCCACACCCGATTTGTTCATAATCGACCTGAATACCCAAATGCTCAAGGCCTATCTATCTAACACACTCGTTACTTCAGTGATGGAACTCGAAGGAAATAACACAAACAAAATTAAACGGGCCACTTGTCAAACCAAACATTTTTCTAAATTAAACCTAGAAAAATAAAACTTTAATTTTCACTACAAGTCTCCAACAACTACATACTTAACTCAACCTACTAGGGCCACTAATTCTCAACCGTTAGATCAGATAATCGTAACGATTATAACGCCATGAAATCCATCTCATACAGACATACACCGAACACAACCACGTGGTACACACAGAGTCAACGAAGTTACATATTAACCGGTTATCACCGGTTGATTGAAAACAAAGTTTCACGGTTTTTACCGAATAAACCGGTTTCTCTCTAGAAATTCCTAAACACGTCTGTGTTTGCCACACGTTCTATCAAAAATCTAAAAGCTACTCTGCAAAATTCTTTCCGGTGAAAATTCTCAGGTGATTGTTCCTCGAGCTTCTTTTTGTAATTTATCGTATCGAATCTTCAGTAGATTTTTTTCCTCTATTCGAATCAGATTTTTTTCTACGTTTCATGATTCAATTTTCTCGATCTGTAACAAAATAGATCGTGCGATGCAAATCTACTACTGAATTTCTCATCTGAAAATTTTGCAGGATTTCTAATTTCCATTTCATGATAGGATTTGATGATTTTAGTTTTGGGGTTTTTAGAAAGCTGATTCAATTTTTGTTTTTTTAATTACGTTTCTGGGTTTGTTTCGTATTGAATAAATTTTAGATTTTTTTTTTGTTTTTGTTAGTTTGATGATTAATTTTTGTTTCAATTTCAATCTCAGGCTTTTAATTGCTCAGCAAAAGGATTATTCAATGACTCAAGAATCATCTCAATGTCCTTTTGTTGCTGAAAGCATAATCCAAAAATGCCCTTTCCTGAGAAACATCAACAAGCCTACCAATTTGTCCTTCTCCTCCTTGAGTTTTCCAATTCCGGTATAAAAATTTCTTCCCTTTTGTAAAAAAACCTGAATTTTAATGTTGTTTGATTCTTTGGTGATGACTTTTATGTTCTGTTGGATAGGTGGAAGGAGTTAAAGGTCCGATTTTTGAGGATGGTCCTGGATTTGATTCAGCATTCAAGCTCTTCCATGGAAAAGATGGTATTGTACCGCTTTCTGGGAATTCGAGTTACCGAGATGATTCTGCTCCTTTGCAATTCAATCCTCTTGCTGGTAAGGTAGCTACTATTAGCCTATCAGCTTTTGGTCCTGGAGGACCTTTTGGGTTTGGTCCTTTCTCAGAGAAATGGAAGAAACAACAGAAGAAACCTAAACCTTCCAAACAACAACAGGTAAACAAAGACTTCAGATTTGACAAGGGTTTTTAGTGTTTGCCTAAGTTTTTTCTTTGCTTTGCTTTTTGTAGTCTGGGGACTCATCGAAACATGAGGCAGTTGGAGACGAGTGGCTAAAAACCGGGAACTGTCCTATAGCCAAATCTTTTAGAGCTGCAAGCAAAGTCATGCCTCTTGTAGGTAAAGCATTACAGCTACCATCTGGTATGAAATATAGATGTCCAGCTCCTATAGTAGCTGCAAGAGCTGCACTTTCAAAGACCTCTTTGGTGAAGAGGCTTCGCCCTCAGCCTTTGCCTGAAAAGATGCTTGCAATCGCTCTCATGGGAATGGCTGCAAATGTGCCTCTTGGCGTATGGAGAGAACACACAAAAAAGTTTTCGCCTGCATGGTTTGTGGCAGTTCATGCTGCGGTACCGTTTATAGCAATGCTCAGGAAATCTGTGCTGATGCCGAAAACAGCCATGGCTTTGACCATTGGAGCTTCGATCTTGGGACAGGTGATTGGGTCAAGAGCTGAACGTTACCGTCTCAAAGCAGTAGCTGAGCAAATGGTTCCTAAACCCGCTACTGTTACTGTGGATTCTGGATACCACCAGAGCTCAAGGGACTCAGGCTTTTCTGGGGGACATTGTGGTACAGGAGAGGGAGTGAAGGAGGTTTATTACAACGTAAATGTTGGAGAATCTGCTAAGTCAACTGGACTCTGTTACTGAGAGAATGTTCTTATTGATTTCAAATTACTATGTCAGGATTGGATTGTGTGTTGGGTAAGGGTTTTGTATTTCCGTGAATTGTGTAAACCAAAACAATGGTATCGTTTTATCCCTTTAATGGGTCTAAATAAAAAGGTTAATAATTCCTCTCTAACCTCTCTTATATTGACCAAAATTTTAGCTTATCTACCACTATTATACAAAGAAAACAAAAACACTAAACGACCCAAAAACAAGATCCAGTCTGTAGAGATCGTTCAATAAACAGAACCAGCAAACAAAAAACACTAAAAGACAAACAAAAGATGAAACTGAAACATCCTAATGCAGATAGATAAAAGTAAGCTTAAAAACGGTCAAAACAGCCTCTGACCTTAGTACCTTAGTACCCAAACATAGAAAGATGATGATGTAAAATAGACACTTGAGTTTCTCAGTAGCCGCCAACATGTTGCCTTGGCATGCCTCCTGCGTATCTTCCCGGTGTGCCACTGATGTATTGTCCTTGTGGCTCGCTCATAACGCTTGGGCAGTTTGCAGAAACATGACCATTGCTACCACAAGCGTTACAGCTAGTAACACCGCCAAGAGGCCTTGAATTGCTACTGTACTGGTTTCCATATTGACTCACTTGGTTAGCTGCAGGTAATCCGAATTCTCTGCCTGTGTCCACTGAAGCAGTTTCTCTAGCTCCTGATGTTCCAGTACCAGAGTTAAATGCATCAGCCCTGTAGTAGGAACTCTCGGGTTTTGCAGTAGGAAGAGAACTTGCATCTCCTTTCCTGAGTTTATCCATGGCCTCTAGCATGAACCTGGTATTCGAAGAATAGTTCAGTTTTTCAGCTTTCACAACTGTTGCTTTAACCCGTTGCTCGTCACTATAAGTTTCTTCTTTAATCTTCAGCTTGAAAGTGTACTTGGTGAAAGTGACATTGCGGATGATGTCTTCAAACTTCTCTTCATCATTTTGTTCATACTTCACATAATACAAATCTTTCGCAGACATTCCCATAATCTCCTCACCAGCTTCCTGGAATGCTGTGGCCCAGGTTAGGCCTGTATGGTCCTGTAACTGGATCTGCAATATATACCTGTAGTCACATTCATCAACACATCGGTCACACTTCTCACAACGCCATGTTCCATCTCCGTTATTTGTGACTTTTTTGCTGCAAGGACGATCTCCATTCATGATAGGACAAGCAGTGTAGCAGAAACTGTCAACCTTCATGAATGAAATGGTGGCAGTGACTGTAATCCAGTCCGGTTTCTCTGAAGTCCCTAGCTTCTCGTCCTTGATCTGAGTGATTACCTTGTGAACCTCTTGTCTACCAACGCCTGAAAACTCTCTAGATATCGAAATACAAGGAGCATTTCTTCCTTCTCTCTCATACCAATCCTTCAATTGCCTAGCTTCAGGAAAATCTGGGTCTATGAAGAATTGACTTGATCCAATGGTGCTCACTTGCTTCCCATTAAACTCACTGATCCTGCCCGCCTTCACAGCAAGAACCGGGAATACCCCAGAATCACAAAGATCTTGCAGTTTCTGTCCTTCTGCCTTGCAGAAATCACCCCACATGGTTACCTCGACACTTCGACCAGACATATCCTTTAATTGAAGTGCCTTTTTCTGTACCTCAGTTTGATTTTTCCGCATAATTGTTCCTGTTGGACTGATGGACGAAACAATACCAATTAGATCAATGACGCTGTTGCTCTCCATGTTTTCAATATCACCTATGTTACGAAAATGGAATTGATTGCGCGGGATGGCAACATCATCACCATGGCACTGTTGTATAGTTGATGCAGAGTCTAAATGAATTTCATAATCATTGGGAAGATGATTATAATCCTTCCGAGCAGGCTTCAAATTTCCCTTTGAAATCAGATAAACATTACCAACCACAATCAAGTCAAAGAATTGATCAACCATATCATTAAAACAAGTCACTCGTATCTCTCCACCATCAGCATCAAGGAGATCAAAACTGAACACCTTCCCTTCCCCACGAGGATTATTAAAACGCCTAAGCTCTCCCTTACTTGTAACCCTGACCTTGATGGTCCACCGACCCTGGTAAGGATTAAGAGCAGCAATTGGAATTATCCTAGGAGGAGCTTCATTCCTAGCCATAGGACCCCTGTTAACATACATAGGTGGTTGTTGTTGCTGATAACCTGACTGCACAGGACGTGAATAACCAGTTGTTACAGGAACCCGAGGTTGCTCTTGCCTAGAACCTCCATAACCACCTGCATTCGAACTCACATAAGGTCTAGTCGAAGGTGATGTTTCTGGAATACCAAATCTTTGACCAACTTGAGGTTGAAGTGAACTAGCAGCAACACCATATCTCCCAGCATCAAGATTGTTATGACCACCAACTTGAGGCTGAGGTGAATTAGCAGATACGACATATCTCCCAGCATCAAGATTATTATGACCACCAACTTGAGGCTGAGGTGTATTAGCAGAACCATATCTGCCACCATTCAATTCACTTCCTCTAGCTTGTTGCTGCTCATACCCACCAACGCTTTGAGTATTTACATAAACAGGTCCACCACTAATAGAGCTTTGACCAGGTTCATTAGACTTCCCAACTGGTCCAGAAATTCCAATTATATTGCATTTATCCGCAATAATCTCCACTTTCATAACAATAACAAACCTAACATCAGAAAAAAAAAACATTAGAACAAAGATTGGTTTTTTAATACCATCTATACAAATTACGAATCTAGGGTTAAGATAATTCGATATTACCGTCGGGTCTGGATAAGACTACAAACGTATTGAGTGAGTTTTATAATCGAACCCAATTGAATCTTCCCTTCTTCCACCAAATTGTTCAAAGAAGTATTAAGCATTCCTTGTTGCAATTGAACACCATCTGATAACAAAAGCTTATACCTATCTTTGTTTGATTCTTGATTTTGCTGTGGTTTTTGAATCTTGGTCTGAATCAATTTCAATTCCGTCACTTGTAACACTGGCTTTAAATCTTTCTCACTCGTTACTTCACCGCTCATCAGCTTCGTTATCGCTCCTTCCGTCAAATTCCCCTCCATCGTTTCGCACTGTAGAAATGAGCAACGGGTTTGATCTAGAAATCGAGAAGACGAAAGAGGCTTTTGAAATGCGATTGAATTGAGTTTTTGAGAGAGAGAATGAGAAATTGAATTAGGGCTTTGTAAATCACTAAATTGTAATGATTGAACCCTAAAGTTGTAAAGGTGGGAACTTTTGAGAGGGAAAACTAAAACGTTTTCGTGTGTTTTGGACTATTAACAAATTCAGGGTTTGGATTTTGTAAGAATTATAAATAAGCCCCGTTCTTTATTAATTTAATTTAAATCCAATTTCCTAATTTTATGCCAATTTTCTAGTAATGTTATATGGTAAGTTGGCTTTTTACATCAGAATATATAACTATGTTCAATTCATATCTACATTATAAAGTGGATAAAACATATCTTAAATAACAAATAATTTCAATATCATTCCTTTAATTTTAATTTTGTACTAATTCCAACATTAGTCATTACAGTGTTAATATGTCATGAAATTTTACTTCCATGAAATTCACGTTAAATATGTTGTTATTTAAAATAGAGAAAAAATGAAAAAACAAAGTCAAAACGACTTCGTAAAAGTGTATTTTGTTGTTTTATCATGAAATGACGTCATGAGAGTTTATGATAAAATAACAAAATACACTCTTACGAATTCGTTGTGTTTTTGTTTTTCAAATTCTCTTTTATCTTAAACAAAATTGTATCTAACGTAGATTTTACGGAGGTAAAACTTCACGACATATTAATACCGTAACGATTTATGTTGGTTTTAGCACAAAATTAAAATTGAAGGGTTGATATTAAAATTATTTGTTATTGAATGTATGTTTTAGCCTACTTTATAATGGGAGTATGAATTGAATAGTTATATATTCTCAATGTTATGCAGAGTTTTGTAATGTATATATATGTACAAAGGTATTTGATTTATATATGAATAAATTGTAATAAAATGAGAATCAGGGGACCAGAAGTATGAAATAGTGCCAAATTAAGGAGTAATCAAGTAAAGTATTGTCCAGAAAATATCTTCTGTCACAAAATAATACCGGATTTTATTATAAGCTTACCGAGCAAGCTTCATTTTTGAACTGCTGACGTGGAATGCTTAGAATGCTTAGTGGCCCACGTTTAAGCTCCCTTAAACATCAACGAATTTAAAACATTGGAGCTCCAAATGACGAGAAGTCCTTCGTCCAGGCCCAAATCTTGGGTTGATAAAGTCTTTTACAAACTTGGAATCCATAGAAGAAGAAGAAGAAGAACTTCACAAGAGTGGACTAATACTGCTCACAAATTGATAATTATGTACAACTTGATAAAAGTAAAAATAAATTCCCCAGCATCATATTACCCAGCATCAACACCAGAGCCAAACAAAGCTATTTTTATCAGACCCTATTCAAAAATTATTTGCAGACCTTATTGGAACGCTCCACTCACATGTGCTAAAAGATGGATCTTCCCTCATAAGTCATAACATACCAAAAAACCGCAATTGTTATAATCCATCTTATATTTACTCAAATTGAAATGTTCAGATCTGAGATCAAAGACATATTCTTTAGAGTTTAACTAGTGATCTTGAAGAACATAGATAGTTTCACATGGTTCTTTCATTTGTTAATCTTTATTGACTGTGGGGGCAAGCAAAATGGTTATGTTCTTTCATCTTTGTGTTTTGAAATGATTCTTCTTTCTCCTATTATTCAACAGTAGAAATCTTTGTGGTAATGTAACGTAAGAGTTAAGTTGAGGAAAAAAAAAACAATAAAAACATATTTACTATGCAGAGGCACATCATTTCAGAAAAAAAGAAATGGGGAAAACAAACAAAAGAAAAACATTGAAAGAAGATGAAGGCACTTCTTTACAAAGACACACAAGAGTCTCGATGTATCCCTTGGATATATAGTTGCTACCACCCAAGTCCATAACGGAGTCTAAATTCATACCACACATTTCCTTCAAACAAGCCTTCTCTAATACTATTTCTCCTCGGATCAAAATATAAAAAGATTCAGAAAACACACACAATGGTATCAAGGTGGAAATATTATAGTATTTTACCAATATTAATTCTTCTTCTTCTTTTTTTTCATTTTCCGAATGCTTGTTTGTTTGTTGTAAATGAAATTCTTGAATCCATAGAACACTTGACGAAAAATTCTTATAAATGAAATCTACAATTAAAGTCATTATGCTCAAAACGGAGTGATTTAAAAGAACATTTATTTTCTGGTAAGTGAAATATGAGGATTACAAAGGCAAGCACTACCAGCTTCAGTTTCGCAAATCCAATCACCAGTACCGCACAAGTTATAGAGCTTTTACCTCTTAACCACCACTCTCAGTCACATTGGAAGATCCCTGGAGATCAAAGAGAGATATAATTCAAGTTACTCTTTGATTCACAATAGTCTAATTGCTTCTCTATATAGTTATAAGTCAATGGATCAATCACCTGGTTCTAGACGAGCTTGGCTTTAGTAAATCTCGTCATCAGGTATCTCAGGAGTCAAGAATTTCATCGGATCCTTGCTAATCTCCTCGTAGTTTACTCTCGGTTTCACCCTATCAGGAACAGGTTCAAGAGGAATAATGCTATCTCCATCGATAACTCCATCAATCAAACCATACTCAACCGCTTCAATAGGAGACATGTACCGGTCTCTATCAATATCTTTCAAAACCTGCTCAAACGATCGACTAGTACATCCAGCAATAATGCTGGTTACATTGTTCTTGTTATGCATCACTTCTTTAGCTTGGATCTCAACATCAATAGCTTGACCACTCGCACCTCCAAGAGGTTGATGAATCATTATCCTCGTGTTAGGCATAGCAAAGCGCTTGCCTTTAGTTCCCGCACCAAGAATTATTGAAGCTGTTGATGCAGCAATACCAAGAGCAATGGTCGAAACATCAGCCCTCACAAGTTGAACCACATCATATATAGCCATTGTTGCACTAACGAAACACAAAAAAAAACATTAATTTAGATAATCTGAAGCAGAATTAAACCCAATCAAACGTTATAGATAACAAGTCAACAAGATTACTCACAATTAGCTGAAACTTATAAGATAGTTCGTAGCAAATTAGCTGAAGAGACACTTCAATTTGCAAGATTAAACCCATTCACAAAACTGAGTACTTTAAAATGTCAACTAAAACCCTAAAATCTGACCTAGGTTGCAAAGGAATGAACTTTTAGCCAACAACGCATAAACCCAAATGAGAAACCAAGTTTATCAGATGGTTCGTAGCAAATTAGCTGAGGAGGCACTTCAATTGCAGAATAAACTGGGTTAATCTGAAAATCCAACTAAAACCCTAAAATCTAACCTAAGTTTGCAATAGATTGAACATTTCGTCATTAACGCAAAACCCCAAAAAGAGAAAACAAAGAAACGAAATCAAGATTTAAACCTGAGAGAGCCACCAGGAGAATTAATAAAGAGTTTGATATCTTTATTAGGATCTTTAGCATCTAAAAGAAGCAATTGACTCATGATAGCATCAGCAACGAAATCGTCAATACTACTACCAAGAAAGACAATTCTTTCCCTAAGAAGAAGACCCATGACGTCAGATTCAGCTCCGCGAATAGCTGACTCCTGAGTCTGCGACATTTCTATTGAAGCATTTGCGAATCTTACTGGTGACGGTGAAGTTGTTCTGAGAGGTGATGAAATGAGTTTGGTGGGTTTAAGGTAGAGATTGCTTGGTTTAGGAAATGAAGAAGAAGATGCAGAGGAAGATGAATTGAGTCTTGATGAAACGAGTGATGGTTTGAGAGAAGATGAGAGAGATAGGGTTCCCATGGCTGAAGCGAAGAAGAAGAGTTGAGGCAGAGATTTGGGGAAAGTCTGGATTTGATTAAAAAAAAAAAAAAAACTTCAGAAGAAGAAAGAAACAGGCACCCGATTGAAGGATCCGGTTACACTTTCGGGTCGGGGTATTTTTCTAAATTGGTTATTTTAATCCGTAATAGGTTATTTGGATGTGGGCCTGTGGCCCATTAAAATATGTGGACCAAACCAAATTAACCGTATCCAACCAAAAAACGAATCAGAAATAATTGTACCAAAATAAACCAATTCAGTTCAAGTATTTCCAACCAATGCTTAAAAATTTGTAAGACGTTAAATCTAACGCCGGTGAAGAGCATATTGCCAAGTGAATCGATCAGTGGATTAATAAAACATTAATCATATTTCTCTAAACAAAATTTTATAGCTAAATTTGTAGCAACCATATAGTTTTTACTTTTTAGCCATCCAAATTAGTGTAACAATGAACACCGTAAGTAAATTCAAAGTAAAATGGATTCAAACTCAAACGAGTTTAGATTAATAAGATGGAAAATGATATAGCTCATTATAGCTTTTTCCCTTTTTAAATATACCTTTATGTATTTTGTTTTATATCTCTTACAACGATACCATTTTGAGCATACAATTGAAAAAAAAAAAAAAAAGTAAAAAAGAGATAGAATTCGAATGATCAGGGAAGAATGGGATGAAAATTCAAGGCGGTAGAGATGTGATGAGAAATTAACAAAATCATGTTGAGAGGAAATATCCTTGGCCATGTCGGATGAATCTTTCCTTCACTTGAGGTGGTTGAGAAGTTACCTCGACAAATTTCATAAATAGTTGCTCATTAGAGTTTTATTTAGTGTAACAAAGTTGAAAAGGAGAGAAACTATTTACAACACCAAGATATAGATGATTCTTAGATTAATATCATAAAGGAGAAGATAAGTGACAGCTCTATATGTTAGTTTTATTGATTACATGAATCTTTGTGGGTCTTTTGGGTTTGATGTGCATTATATTGGGCTATATGCCCTTATGCCATACGTGCTCTAATAAACTCAACTAGTCATGCAAATGACAATGCCAAACCAAATAAACCAAATCTTTATCCCATCAAACCCCCAATCAAATTCGAGTTGGATCAAACATACTGATCCAAGCTCTACCTTGATTAATCACACTAAAATTAGATCAAATCTAATTAATCATACCCTTAACAATGACATTGAACACGTTGTACAAGACAACTTTGATTTCGACCCCAAACAATAAATGTACATGAGCAAACAAAAGCATATAAACAAAAAAAAAAAGGAAACCATCTTTCATGTACCCGTTTTGATATTTCTTCACATTTCTTCATCGGTTTTCTTGGTCTTCTCAACTTCAAGTAAATAAATCCTCTCGGCTTCTGGGACAGCCTTGGTTAGAGCTCGAAGTCTCTGGCTCACGTCGTCAAGCTTGTGCATTAACATATCGTTCGTGAACATTCCCATACAGACGTTCTTGATCGTGTCCCAACTTTCAACCAGAGGCATACAAATTATCACAAGTGATCCTATAGTTCCCCAAGCTACAGACACAATTGCCCAAAACCAGAAATATCCTCTGCTAAACACGCCTGAAATTTTTCAAAAATTATAACGGTACTCCATCAAAAATGTTTGTCTGATTATCAAGAAACACTCATTTCTAATTCATATAAGAATAAAGCTTTATGTTCATTTAGATGGGAAGACTTACGAGCAGGGAGAGAGAGAACTGGCCAAATGACAACAATGAGGATAGTAAAGACAACACCCCATTTAACAATCCAAGCTTTGGCTCTTCTCAGCTTCTCCTCTCTTAGCTCTTCTGCAGGGACATCAGTATCTTCGTCCCCTGAAGCCCCAGCTTCTACCACCTTGATCTCCCTTGTCGTTGACCAATCATAATTCTGTGGCCAGACTAGACTACACACGGCATGGATAAATCCTCCTATATAGGGTTTCCACAAAACCAAACCAACATTAGGTTAAAAAGAAAAATGTTACACATGTATATATATTATAAAAATTTATCTAGAAAACCAGAACCAAACCAAAAACCATATACTTAATTATAGTTGGGGAAGATAAAAAAAAATAATTTAAATACTATCTTATAAAATAAACTTGATTATTTATTTTTATTTTCTTCTCTTTTTAGTTGTTTTTTAATCTCTAATTCAAACCGAACTAGTGAATCTCTCACCTGTCAGAATCGCGACGAGGTTACCAGCTAACATGGGAGCATTTCTCCCAGTGGAATCAAGATCAACGCGTCCGTACTGTATCTTTGCGGTGGATAGCCAAGTAATGATTCCAAGAACACAACCCGAAGTCGATCCAAGAATCGCACCAAAGGCATTGGCTTTACTCCACAAGAGCATGAAAGCAATGGGAATGACCGCAGAACCAATGATCACTCCCATCGCGAGATACATCCATCCGAGTGAGACCCCAGCTTTGTTCAAGATCACCGCAAGAATCCCCATGAAACATCCGAATCCGAGAACCGCGGATCTTGAGATTCTCAAGATTTGTTTACCAGTCGCTCTAGGGTTTATATATGTCCGGTAGATGTCGTAGGTGAAGAGTGATGATACTGCGATTAGCTCGGATGAACCAGCCGATGTTACAGCCCTGAGGATCAACAAACAAAGACCGCAAACTCATGATTTGGAATACGTTGATATCTTTGTATGTGAGATAGATTTCTTGTGTAAGAAGAAACCCACAAACAATATTTTGCTTTTGAAGCCACTTATTATTAGAAGGGTAAAAAAGGGAAATTGTGCAGTTTTTGTTATCCCAAAACTCGCTTGTAGAGAGTGTACTTACATGAAAAGCATAGTGAGAAGAAGCAAGGATCCTGATTTACCCATGAGGGCAATAGCTGTGGCAGGTGGGACTAGACCTCGGTTAGCCTCATCTACAGTTATAGGCAAGTCGAGGGCTAGTGCGCCGAGACCTAACGAGGTGGCCAGAGAGAAAGGCACAGCGAACCACACGAGTCCACCTAGAAGATACCCTTTGTGGGTTGATGAAGGTCTAGCAGCTATTGCACTCACCCAATAACCCTACACACACAAAAAAAACGAATAACATTTAAATGATCTAATTGTTAATCCGTATACTAAATAACATAATAATCGCGTAGTGAAATTTTGATGATTTACGATTTCGCCATTTCATAGTGTTACTAATCAGAATATATGATATTGAATGGGTGTTATATTACTAAACAAACATACTTGTAGAAGTTTGATTTTCATAACAACTCAGAACATTCTTCTCTTTTCTTTTCTTTTCATTTTATCATCCGATCTGATTTTTATTTTTCTATCTCTTGTCAAAGATAGGAAAATATGTTTCAGATTTTAAAAAATCCTACGGCAAATATTTTTCCCCGAGTAAATTGCCTACTCTAAAATTCTTCTTATCAACACTAAATTAACTAAAATACTTCATTGAAAAAAAAAATCTTTTTCTTTGTGAAAATAAATCTTACATTGTCTACGAAGACAGTGCCGAAATTTCCGACGATGTTGATGAGACCAAAGACAGCGCCGCCAGAGCTCAACATGGTGACATATGAGCCTCTGTAGTTACCATCGACCGGACCGCAAGCTTGGTCGAGGTGTGAAAGCGGCTCAGTGCATATCCTTGATTTAGCGGCCATATCTTTTAGCCGGTCATAGACCACGGACGGACTCCCAAGTTCACTATTCGAAGTGTAGACCAGAAACACAAAGATGACTAGAACCACGTGAACTGAAAGATAAACGAATCGCACAAAGATAGTAAACAATTTTTCATTGTTAGGCCCATAACCTAAAAACTTCTATAAAAAAAAAAATCAAATCTAACAAATTAAATATTTGTATTATTGTATATAGTATTGCGTTTTGCATGTCTAAACTTTGACATGCATACTAACAGATTAGTGACAATATCCTTCATCTTTATAATTTTCTTTTTAATTTTTGGTCAACCTTTATGCAAAAAAGATTAATAAATTATTGATAAATTATATTCATAATATAAATTCATATATATATATAAAAATCTTCAATTTTAACTTTTTCAGGTTTTAAATATATTACATTTTTATTCATTTTTTTTTGATAAAATAAGTTAAACTATATTTGTATGTTAATAAATGGTAGTTTTACAAAAAAAAATAGCTTTCTTCAAGCCATATATAATTGTTCGCGAAAATATCATTTTTAAGATATATAATTAAAATGTCATTTACCTATAACTGAGTGAACGTAGCTTGCGAGAAAAGTAGCTTTAAGTCCTCCGGCCAAAGTATAGATAACGACGCCGAGAGGAATGAGAAAGCTTGCAGCGTATATATTCACTCCGGTGAGAGCATTCACCACCGCCGAGCCTCCGAGCAAGAGCATCGCTGTCACTATGACGTTCGTCGCCAAACAAAACACCAAGAACACTATATGTGTTGCGGTTCCCCAACTAATTTTATCAAAAATATATACAAACCAAATTAAACTAAATAAATAAAAACAATTAGAGTAACCTTATAATCTAAAACATTATAGCAATTTAGTCGTTTTTATTGTAAATAACGGGAGAATCAGAACAGAGGTGGGAAATGGTATCGAATTAAAACCAAAACCTGTTTCGTTAAGTTTAGTTCAAGAAATATTATTGAGTCGGCTTACCTCAGCAAAATCAATTGACGATTAACCCAAAATAAATAAATTTTAACTTAAAGCCATTATTATAATTAAACTTATGTTTTTGTTTTATTTTATTAACTATTCAAATGAAAATGATGGTTAGTTTGGTTAAAAAATTTATTTATTTCAATTTGAATTATTCTAGAACCGATCAGTTTCCAAAAGTTTTGGCCCGGTTTGATTAAAATGTCATTTTATTGAAAGAGAGAAAAAAAAACAATAAAAGTCAATTAGTAATTGAGACTTTACATACCGAGCCTTCACGATTTCGCAAACCGTGTGAGCGTTAGGAGCCTTTCTTTTTATCTCAATCGCCATCACACCGAACAAGAGCACCTATTTTGTTCATCAATCAGCATCGATTATTCACTAGATTAAAATTATGCATATAGAAACAAACACTATATTATATAGTTTTTTTTTGTTTTTTGGAATTAACCTGTATGGTGGCTCCACTAGCGTACCAAAACGGTCCACTAACCCCATACTGCCATGCTACGTTCGAACTTTGCAGTATGGTCGCAGCCCATGTCCACTTTTTAATCATTGACCAAAAAAAAAAAAAATCATATTAACCACAATTTGCAGTTAAATTATACATAAATTTGTCATCGAGTATTTACGTAAATGGGTACTAAATTATTGTATATCAGCAATAGTACTCATTAGAATTATAAATAATAGTTTTACCTGTGACACAATGACACTTGCAATGAGTCCTGTCTTAACATTTCTTCCGGCTGTATTGAACCATTCCGAGGTATGACGAGCGCCCACATATCGTTTCTCTAACCACACCTTCATTCATTTACTCAAGAAAATTATCATATATAGTAGACTTAAGAAACAATATTCATATTTTTATATCTCTAACTGAATTATCCAATTCGGATAAATTAAACTGATCCGAACTCAACCAAAAACAAAATATTTTAAAAAAATGAATCGATTTTTAATACATATGTTATGGTAAATGCTTTAATTAATGTATCACAAGAACCAAAAATATTTGATTAAAACTCAATTCCAATCCAAAACCAAACCAAACCAAACCGATCAATAATATATCGATTAGTTTGGTATAACCGTATAACCAAAAATTCAAAAAAATTGAATACTAGTCAACACAAAGCGATATGAAAACCAGAAATTAGGATTCCTATATAGTGAAGTGAACTAATTTTATATATATATATATATATATATATATATATATATATATGTGTTCGCTCTTGTTCAGATGCGTATTAGATTAGTATTGCTCTCTTCTTTCTTTTTTTTTTTTTTTTTATTTGCGTCAAACTTTAATGGTTGTGTTGTTTCATAATTTTTGATTATCCAGATTTTTCAGTACAGTAAAAGAAATAACAAAGAAGACTGTATTTGAGTGATGATTTGGCCACAAAAATTTACATACGGTCACCACAATTTTCTTACTTTATCGACCAAAACTATTCTTATCAAAACATGGTATATAGATAATCCGATTAATATATGTTTTGTAATAAAACTCGAAATTTTTGAAACAAAAATCAGAAAAAGAAGAAGAATAATAATATTAACGTATGTCGTCTAGTCTAGCATTTGTAGTCATTGAAAATTAGTATTATTTGTTTTATTTGGTAGTACAAATCATATAATATATCTACTCTTTTTGTGGTCAGGAGCAAATCACTGAAGATATATATTTTTTTGTTTTCATAAGAAAATACTTTGTATTCGTAAACTAACCAGAAAAGATGTGAAGACGGCAAAGAAAGCACCAAAACCAAGAATAACGGCGTAGCCAACGCCTTGATCAAGCACCGTCGTGTCTCCGAAGTAGCTGCTCCGCCTTTCGCATCCGCCGCCGCCACCACCGTCGTAATATTTGGCCGAGTAGTCGAAAGGAGGACAAGTGGCCATTTTTCTTCTCCTTCTTCTTCTCCTTACTTTATGGTAATGGAAAAGTGAAATTTCTCCCGTAATTTGTAGGGAGTGAAAGTTGAATGATTCTTCACTCTTGTATAAATTAATGGAAAGAATCTTCAATTAGAAAGGTTCTTGAATTATTAATAAGGAATCTTTTAAACTTATAAAAAGAAATTGAATCTTTGTTTTTTGTTGATTAACCATTCCCAAGAATAAGATGTTATCCACAGAAATGATCAGAATTGAAAATATCTAGAAATGTTTAACATTATTGATGATGATGTGGGAAAAAGTCAATAATTTCGTACATCAATAAGTCAATGATTTTTGTTTATTTGCTATTGAATGGCTTCCACTAGATCAGTGATGTCATCAGTGATCTAAGTAATCGTAAGAAACTTATAAGTTATAACAACTCTCGTATGTTTGCTATTTTTGTTTATACTTTTAAACAAATATATATTTAATTGAATCGGTTCAAAAATCTAAAACTAGTTAAACGGTGACTATATCATAGAGCTATAATTTCAAACTTCGAAATACTTGGTATATTTAGCAATGATTTTTACGTCTCAAAATATCATATTGATACTCAAAATGCATGGAATATAACATATAGAGGAGACTTGTAAATAAATCAAATCTCTCGTGAGAGTTACTTACACACACATGATCAGAAAACAAAATCATCTTAAGGCTAATCATATATAAGTAACAAGTTGTTTCTACTATATGTATAACATCGTTGGCCCGTGAATTAGGGAGGCATAGGAGTAAATGCTGGAAGTCTGGAACAATTGATTCTGCTCCTAGTTCATGTACCTGTGCCGATTCCTGGATTTAATTTGTTTGCATAATTTTTTTCATTTTTTAATCATGCTTGTATTATTGAAGTTTCAATTACTTTTTAAAGTTGTTTTTTTTCATATAATAAAGCATGTGGAAGTACTTGCTTTAGAAATTGACTTTCATGTTACTAGCTTTTATTTAAACTTATGTCAACTACATGAATAATGTAGTAAAATACACATATGCTGATGTTATCATGAAATCAGAGTCACTATGATTACGAGACCACAAAAGGCTTATTTTGTCTGCTTTATTTTTAATGACTTTATTAATTAGCTAAAATGTAATCGGTGTTTACAAG
Organism: Nasturtium officinale; assembly: GCA_963854855.1. Classification (NCBI taxonomy): domain Eukaryota; kingdom Viridiplantae; phylum Streptophyta; class Magnoliopsida; order Brassicales; family Brassicaceae; genus Nasturtium; species Nasturtium officinale. The sequence goes on from OY978506.1 coordinate 917,339, forward strand.
AATTGATAAGAACATAGGACAAGAATCATATAAAACACTTGTTATCGGATGTAGTAAACTTACTTATTTGTTATCAAATTATAAAATGATTGAATTCTATTCATAGGAGGTGTGATACTTCTACACAATTTAAACAAAACAAGAACCATTGATTATTGATTTTTGTGTTAAAACAGAATCTGACAGTTACAATTATTTTGAGCATGATTATCACGGTTAAAGTTAATTAAACACCAGTTATGGTTAGATTTTTTTCTTTAAGTTTAACATTAACCATTTGAATATACGGTTAGAAAATTTATAATTATATACAGTTAACGGTTATATACGGTTAAATATGATTTAATTATTTAAAATTAAAATATATAAAATTACAATAAAAATAATTATTTTATTTTTAAAGCGGTTACAGTTAACTAAACGTTAACCAATAGTTTTTATACGGTTACGGTTGATTAACGATTACGTTTAAAATTTTACGGTTAACCATAACTATATAATTTTACGGTTACTGTTTCGATTATTAACCATTTTATACGGTTACAATCTGATTACAATTGAAAACGTATACGGTTAATATTATATTTTGGTCATCTCTATCATGAATACCCAAAGCAGTAACATTTATACTTACAGGACAAGCGTTAAACACAAGTCAAAAATAAGAATTTCAATCTATTCATCAAGTAATAGAATCACATTTAACAAAGATGTTTACTAAGCTATGATCAAACAGAGAAGGGAGGATCTGTTGATTTTGCTACATATAATAAACCCATCAAATTAATCAGAAATTGCATTGACCAAAAGATTAAAAAAAGAAACTTCATAGATTCGTCTTAACGATTTAATCAATTTAACAAAACCATACCTTTCACGGAAAAAAGCGTGAGGTGCGAGAATGGAGAGAGCAAGAAGATCAAGAAAGACACAAAAAAGGAGTTGATTTACACCAACGTTAAGAGCTTACTTATGTAATCACATGGTAAACACCATTTATGAGCTGCACAATCGTCATTGCAGAGTGAGCTGTACGAGTTTCTCTCTCCGCCGTTAAGGATCATCGGAGCTGCCATTTTTACTTCTCTCTTTAACCTCTGAATTAAAAAAGAGGACAAAGACCTTTTGACTAGGAAATTGCGTTTCTTGATTTTCCAAATTCTGTTCTTTACAATTCTTGTAGTCGTTGTTTTGTATTTTGTGGTCTTAAGTTGTATCGAAATAACAATTTTTTTTCTTTAAAAGTTAAAATTAAAAATCTTATTTTCTTAGTTATTTAGTTTGCCATACATTTGTTAAATATGTTTAGATATCCAACTCTCTAACAATGAAAGTTCTTATATATTTTCAAAAAAAAAAATTAAAAATGTCTTTCTACAATGGATCTAGTAGTATGATATTTTCCTAAAATATTATTATTTTTAAATTATGCTCTGGTAATATATTCTTTCCAAAGTAGTAAGTATGACCTTTCCTTAAAATGGAATAGTTCCTGCAAATATTAAGTTCTTGATCCCAATAAGTTTTTTTGGACAAAAAATCCGAATAAGAATAACCATGATTCTGTTTAGGCATGGGCATAAAAACCGAAATTCAAAATCTGAACCGAACCCGATCCAAAAAATCTGAACCGAAAATAATTCGGTTAGCTGTTAAAATCTGATCGGTTTATATATTTCTTAAATTTTGGGTTCGGTTCAGTTTTAACCCGAACCGAAATTAAATCGGATAACCGATTAAACCCGAAGATACTTATTTTTGTCTAACTCTAGTTCCCAACTATTCATAGTCACTTCGTTAATCTCTCATCTATTCTCTAGTCTCGCCTCTCTCCAATTTCTGCTCCACTCTCTATAAACCATTATTGCTTGCTCGTCTCCTTTGCTATTACGTTGTTTCCTCTCCTTACAGATAAATCAACTACTGGTCATTGTTAGGGTTAATATATTTTCTTGAGTTTGAGATTGAGATTTTGAGTCTATGAGTTTGAGTTTTGATAAAGAGTAAATAGTTTTAGTCGGATTTGCAGTACGTATTCAGCACAAATCTTTACTTATGTTGGAGTGTAAACCAACGTTACACATCGGAAGATTAGACAAGAAATGTCTAATATATAAAGAGAATCAATCACTAATTAGTTTGAGACCTTTTAGGAAGGAACCCAATAAGCAAAACCGTGCGGGTCTAAAGAGTAGGCTCAAAGCGGACAATATCAAACTAATAGTGAGTTGACTTGAGCTTTGAAAAGCCTAATAAATAGTATCAGAGCCATGGTTCAAAGAAAGTGGACCTGGTAATCGGTATTGGAGAACCCCTCAACGTGACACGATTTGAAGCGTCCTCGAGAGTAAGCTAAGTATCGTGGTCCGTGGTTTAGAGGAGAGATTGTTTGAGTGTAAACCAACGTCCCACATCGGAAAATTAGACAAGAAATATCTAATATATAAAGAGAATCAATCACTAATTAGTTTGATGTCTTTTGGGAAGGAACCCAATAAGCAAAACCGTGTGGGTCTAAAGAGTAGACCCAAAGCGGACAATATCAAACTAATAGTGAGTTGACTTGAGTTTTGAAAAGCCTAATAACTTATTTGTTAAAATATGGACGAAGTTTCAGCTTACAGGTTCATAGATAAACTACGAAAGAAAATAGACTCGTGTTATAGCGTATATTATTAAGCATTAACTGTAGGAACAAATGGAAAATGCTTTATTGTTTTAGCTAATATGGAAGCTATATTTTAATTCTTAACTTGTTATTGTTTTTGTGCTTTCATCTAAGTCCGAATACGGAAGCCGTATGTTAATTGTTAACTTGTTATTGTTTTTGCAGATGATTTTTTAAGTACGAATGTAGATGATGAGATTGACAACGAGTTTGAAGAGGGAGTAGATAATGGAAGCAAATGAAAAAGAGTTCCTAAAAATGCAGATACTCTAGCTCCAACTGCTAAACTAAAGAAGAAGATTCATAGTACAATATCTTGGGCTTGGGAGCATTTCACAAGATATCTGAAGAATGTGGACAAATGTAAATGCCATTATTTAACTTATAATTTTGAATTTTTGTCAATTTTCGGTTAATTCGGGTTATTAACCCGAACCGAATCTGGTTATTAAAAATTTTGGTTTTACTTTGGATTACAAATAATTTCAAGTATCCGATCCAAATCCAAATCAATCTGATCCGAATACAGTTTGGATACTGTTCAGATTCTAATCTACCATATCCGAAAAAACCCGAATCCGAATCCGAATGCCCAGGCCTAAATCTGTTGTGCTTTGAAAAAAAATAACTAGTCTATTAGTAGTTCAAATTTCAAACGTCGTTATAATCACGTTTTGGAGGACGCTAATTTTAATTAATTAACTTTTACGATATAAAGCCCATTTAGGGTATGAAGCCCATTACTTATAATTGTTTGGCCCAAGGTCGTCTCCAATCTCACGCACGCCACCTTGTTCCAATCCTCTCTCTATCCCTTCAGTGGCCGCATGTACACAACCGTCGTAGCCGGAGCTCCGATCGTCACCGACAGGACAATATGTGTTTTTCCGATGATGAAGACGAGTGTTTTGCTCGGTTCCTCGAATCAAAAGTCTCATTGGTATTTCTTTTATTCTCTTATATTATTTTCCAATTTCATTACAGATTTTGTTTTGTTTTTCCCACAATCGTTTGGATTGTATCGTTGAATATCTGAAATCCGATTTATATTTTCTGTTTCCCTTAAAAAAATTCTACTTTTGTTATTTTGATGATATTATATTCCTCAATTTATGTTCATTTTGATTTGTAAAATGATCTCTTGTTTATGTTTTTCTGTGAAAGGTTGAAACTTTCATTGATGTTTTGGTGTTTTGTTTGTAGGTAGAACACGATGAAGCAACAAAAGAACCTGAAGCAAAACGACAACGTATTGAGAAAGACGAAACAAATGCTGTAGTAGGCAAGGATGAAGCATACCAAAAGGAAGAATCTGGTAACAAAGATGGAATTGTTGCAAAGAGAATAGATAGTGGAGTTTTCAGCAATGTTCCTACAGAACTATTTCGTCATATCCTCAAGTTCTTATCCTCTGAGGTGTGTTTTTCATTTGCTTCTCAACCTAAAAGATTAGTACTTGCTACTTACTTGGTTATACTTTATATTGATTCAGACTCAGATTTGATGGTAGAGTATGGTCTTGAGGAATTATTTTAACTGAAATTGTTTGAATGTGATGATAGGATCTTGTATCATGCTCTTTGGTGTGTAAATTTCTTAACTTTGCTGCGTCCGATGAATCCTTATGGCGTCGTCTGTAAGTCTCTTCTCGTATTCCCGTTTGTTATGGACAATCTTGTTTTCAAAATTTATACCTTGTACTCATAAACGATCCAATACATGATTGATTTTATTTTGTAGGTACTGTATCCGGTGGGGTGTAACTCCTCCCACTAGAAAGTTACGTGAATGTGCTTGGAAGAAGCTTTATATTGATGTGAGTTTCTCACTTGGTTTTTTCGTATTAACTAACTTGTTAGTTTTGAGTTTACCTCAAATTTATGTATATTTCAAGTGATTCCTTTCTCTTGTCGAATTTAGCGTGATGAGCAGGACATGATTGAACTTGTCAGAACTTGTCCATCGGATTTTAAGGAGTATTACATTCAAATGCAAGCAGCAAAGAGAAGCCAAGCACCTCTTCCATCCCAAGTAATTATTTCTGATTTTCTGTTTTATGTTTTTGGCACGATTCATCAGTTGAAATTGTTTCTCATGGTTCTTGTTTTCCACGTTTAGATGGTGGATGACCGGATAATTCTTGACAAAACTGTACTCGAACAAGTATCTCTGTGGAAGAAAAGCAAAGGACTTACTGATAAGGTTGTCACTGGCCATGTTTGTTTGGGAACCAAATGTTCATACCATCAGATTGGCGATGTATTCATCTGCAAAGATACGGGAAACGTTCATGGTATGAATTATGAAGTGAACTGTATACTTGTAAATTTGTTTGCTTGTGTTTATTGGAAACTTACATACTATTATTTTATGGTGTTTTATAACAGTATGCGATGATAACTGCAAGGAAGTAATATTGAGTCCAGAAGGTGACCTTATGGTGTGTACTATCTCAGGACTTTGTTCTGATGCTTTGCTTATACAAGCTGATCCAAACGCAGATGCTGATGATATTGAGGAAGAAGCTGAAATATTATCAGATAAAGGGCGATTTGGTACATATCTATCGATCGCCCTGGCCTTGTTTTTCTGTTTATTATATTCTCTTATCTCCAACATAGAAGAAGTTAACGGTTTTTGCGTTTTCTTTTCATCGCAGCACGAGCTTTTGAACTTGGATACAACTGTGAAGATGAGCAGGATTTGGAACGTACCTTGAGGTTCTGCTGATCAAAAGTTTCAGCCTTTTCGTCCAATTTCACAAGGTCTCTACTCTATCACCAGCCTCTTGTTCAATGAATCAAAAGTAGTTTTTGTTTTAGTAGTTTATTTTACCGTTTGTACTATATTGTCCTAAAAATTGTTACATTTAGTAATTAGGTTCCAACTTTTCCAGTAAATCGTGTTGGTAGTTAGTGTAATATCGTAGCATTTAACATTTTCTATTAGAAATATATATATATATATATATTTATTTTAAAACTAATGTCAAATTACATTATGAACTTATAACACTTGTTTTCACATATTTGAAATTTCACTTATAAGTTAGCCAAAGAAAAAGTCCAAGGATGTTAAGTTTGGTTTGTTTTTACATATTTAAAAGTTATATATAAGTTTTGAAAAACTTTAGAAATATATATAATTTGTATAAGTTTTGGAAAATTATATATAATTTTAAAATTTTGAAAACTTTAGAAATAAAACATATATACTTGATTTAGGTAAACTTTAAAATTTGGTTTGAAATCCTAAAATCATAAACATTTTTATTAGAAAAATATATATTTATAAAAACTAAATGTCAAATTACATTATGTGTATATATTAAACTTAGAACACCTCTAACAAACCAAAGAAAAATTCTAAGGATAGGATGTCAAGTTTGGTTTGTTTCTACATATTTGAAATTTAACACTTAGTTTAAAAAATCATATTTAATTTATATAAGTTTTGAAAACTTCAGAAATAAAACCTATATACTTCAACCTTAAAATTTAGTTTGAAATCCGAAGTTGAAATACCGGAAAAAAACCTTTTACAAACAAAAGAAGTTAAAACGATAAATCCAAAGTTACAAAAAATCCATATAAAAAAGTAAAGGAAAGAAAACACCAATGCAGCGAATAGATGAAAGGAAAAAAAAAAGAATATTTGGAAAATAGTTAGAGAAGAAGAAACAAACCTTGTTCTTGTGATAACTCAATTTCATCCTCATTGGAAACCCAAGTGTTGATCTCTTCATTGTCGCCTCTCTTCCTTTCTTCCTCGTTGTAATCTCTTCTTTGTTACCCTCCACTTTCGTCACCGGTGAAAGAGTTTCGGCCAAGGCAAAGATAGAGATCCATGGTTTGCTTCACTTGGGGCCTGATTCTACCTTGAACAGAGATTGGTTGGTTGGCCATAGATGGTGAAATTTGTTCTTGATCGATCAAATACGATACCTCTCTCTCTCTCTCTCTCGAGTGGCGCTGGTTTGGTTTGCACCAGTCTTTGTAAGTCGATCGCAGAGAAGAAACAGGAATTAAAAAGAAAAGGTAGAAAGATAAAATTTGTATGTTTTCTTTCGAAGAATGAGAATGGAGAGAGAAGAGTTTTGATTGTTCAAGGAAGATGATTACTGATAGTATATATATATATATATATAAGCAAATGTTTTCCGAGTTTCATTGTTTCCTTTTTTTATATTTGAAATATTTTTTAAAAAATAGAAATTTTGAAAAAAGTTACCGTTTTACAACAGAAAGAAATATTACCGTTACTATTACAGAATGCTACTCTCGGTCCTAGCGGTTTGTTACCGTTACAAGCTGCTACTCTAGATCCTAACGGGTTGTTACCGTTACCGTCACAATATGTTTGGTTTTAAAAGTTTTGTTCAATGATGATTGTTTCTATGCAAGAGGATTACAAATTTACAGACCTAAATTTCATTGATCATATCAGTGATAATAATTATCCGTGACCAACAATTCTTAATGCTAATTTTTTTGCCAGCCACTCACAAGCCAACGTTAACGTCTGTCTTTCTACATATACTTTTTTTTATCTTATCTCCTAAGATGTTCCAAACGCTTGCGACTTGTATGTTCAACCGCCTCATTTCATTTGGTCCAGTCAGAGCCAATTAGAGCTCGACACGTAACTCCAAAGTGATTTACTATATTGTCCTAAAAAGTGTTACATCTTGTAATTAATTAAGTTCCAACTTTTCCAGTAAATCCTGTTGGTAATTAATGTAATATTGGTTCCTTGTTCGATTCTTATAAGCGCTACTGTTAACTTGTTCATTTTGAACCATATTGCAAAATTTTCTGTTTATAACTGATTATGATTCGTGTCAAATAGTTCAAAAAGAGTTTTATGCAATTTTCTAAAAATTTAATATCATTTGTAAATTAATAAATACTGATGTGTTTGATGAAAAATGAATTGGGAATCATAATAATTATTTTTTGATTTTGTTGATAACTGGCAAATGGATTTTGTAGATTATGTTTAGTTTTAGGATTTTTTTTTTCTTTGATCATATCCTAAATACTAGTAATTATGTTATTTACATCCTAACTAATTTTTATCAGAAAATAATAATAATAATGTTATTAATATGGGGAATCATCTAAGGATGATTAGGAATTTGTGTAGATTCAATTCTTTTGGCATTTATACGCAAAAGTGGAAATTAAAAGAGTTCCTAACTACGTATGGGTATGTTTATAGAATCATGCGTCCATTGCGCGTTTTCGTAACGCTAAATATTTACGTTACCAAATATTCTCTCATATTTATTTCCTATAACCCCCATAGTTACTTATATTTCTTAAAAGCCACCCCACAAGAAATTAAAATGCGTCCAGATTCAAAAACTCAACTAACTGTGTTTGAAAAAAGAATTCAAAGATAGAAGAAAAAGAAAAAGAAAAACTTTGGTATATACTTAGTAGTTGAAATTTTGGATCCTTAGACATCATTGTTATTTACATTTGTTATAAGGGTCAATTATGAAATAAAAACTAAAACGAGGACTAAACAGGAAATAAACCTTGTTTGGAAACCGTGCCGCGTAAGGAAAGATGTATATATATCACCAATGTCTCTTATCTTTTCTCTCCAATTCCGTTTCGACATTTTTCGTGATTCGTCTTTTGGGTAAAAAGCTTTTTTCTTTTTCCTTCAAATCGTTATTTTATATGTTATTTTACGTTTTTTCTTTTAAATCTGAACTTCGCTTATCTGATTTGTGTTCTTCTACTTCACCTTTTTTTCTTGATTCATTCGTATGATTGAAAAATCGCGTTTAGTGAAAACCAAGAAATTTATAATCTTTATTGTGTAAAAGTGTGAAAACAAATAAATTTCGAGTTGATGTTTCATTTAACGAATTGGGTTTTGGTGCTTATGATCTTAGATTCGCCTTTGCATGTATTTGGTCTATGGTTTCTCATTACTTAGACTCTTGTGTATCTGTTTGATAATTTGTGTAATTTGATTGAGATTAGTTATATTGATATCTAACCTAATCAATGAGTTACAAAACAAAAAAATTTGCTTTAATTATCTCATTACATGACTCTTGATGTTTCTGTTTGATCCCCTGATTAAAGTTTTGAAGTTGATGCTTGGTTTTTGCATTATGATTCTCTGAACAAATCAGTGAATATTTACATTACCTGACTCTCCATTTTTTTTAAGTTCATGCTTGATTTCTCTAGTTTGATTTGGGTTAGTGGATTATATTGATTGTTTTTTACCTGAATCGATGGTTTTTATGGTTTTGTTTTTGTAGATCTTTGTTGCTGATTGAGAAAAAACATGGGAGGTGATAAAGACAAAGGGTTTTATGGGTATCCTCCGGCTGGGTATCCGCCAGGTCCTGGGGCTTATCCACCAGCTGGATACCCACCACAAGGTTATCCTCCACACGCTGGATATCCGCCGGGTCCTGGTGCTTATCCTCCGGGTGCATACCCACCTGCACCTGGTGGTTACCCTCCAGCTCCTGGTTATGGAGGCTATCCACCTGCTCCTGGTCATGGTGGTTATCCTCCTGCTGGCTATCCTGCTCATCACTCAGGTACTGTATTTCCTTTGCTTATGCTTTTTCTTCCCCTGTAATTTGGTAGTATCGTAAATGTGGTAAGTGTAACTTTGGAAGGAAGTTGAAACTGTTGAATGTGGTGAAGTTGTCTATATACTCTTGTGAAAACAAAAGAACAAAAAAATGTTTGCTGTGAATGTGATATTGTGATAACACAGAATTTTGTGTATGTTTCTGTGAAAATACTGATGACTTCTCTGTCCATGATTCTACCACAAGTTAGTTAATATTATTTGGAAATGATCTTATAGAACCACCATTCAAATCGATCTGAGCACATAAAGACAACTTCGTTGATTCTAGTATTGCCCTATTGTTTATCACTTTGGCATCTTTTTTTCATGTAAATTACCTTTACTTGTTTCAGGACATGTAGGAGGAATCGGTGGTATGATTGCAGGTGCTGCAGCCGCCTATGGAGCTCACCATATAGCTCATAGCTCTCATGGACCTTATGGACATGCCGCGTATGGTCACGGCTTTGGCCATGGTCATGGATATGGCTATGGTCATGGGAAGCATGGAAAGTTCAAGCATCATGGAGGCAAGTTTAAACATGGGAAGCATGGGATGTTTGGAGGAGGTAAGTTCAAGAAGTGGAAGTGATCTTACTGAAAACTTATGTGAATCTCTCTTAATTAGAGATCTATGGTTCGAGTTGGAATAATTGAAACTTAATTAGTATAAACTTGAATTTGTGTACTTTGAAGCTATCTATGGCTTTCTAATGACAGATTCTGGATTTGATATGTGGTTAATGAGATTTTATATATTATGTATTATGGTATGTACTGGTTTTTATATTGCTTAAAGCTTATTAGAAATTTAGAAGTCAACATTAATTATGATCAAATTGGTGATTCTTACATTATACCAAAAAAAATTGTTTTTCTAGTCTCTGCCTTACTACAAGAAACACAATCTGTTGGAAGAAAAATAGATTTTGGAAATTAAGATCTCAATTTTTTTTTCAATTGTATATTCGTAGTTTTTTGTTTGGTTGTGAAGAAAAGCTTAGCGGGATTAATACAAAATTAGTTATTTGGTTACACATTTGATCAATTTGTCACCTTTCGTCAATGAGTTGGCTGTGTTATTTTAATTCTTCCTATAGTTGTACGTATGACATATTTTTTGCATTATCATAATAAACCTAGAAACCAGATGTCTTCCATTTTTGTTTTGTTTTTAATTGTTTTTCGTTGTAAAGTCAAAACATGAATATCATCAAGATAGCAAAATGTGTTATAAATAAACTAATCCGTTGACAAAAAAACTAATCTTTTATATTTCACAATTATATGTGTAATGTCTGATTTTCCCATATATGTACGATTTTGATTTGGCAATTCACTCGTTGTAACTTGTAACTTATAACAAAACAATATATGTATGATTTGTTCCAAAAGTTTTTTTTTGTACAACAATTCAAGAAGTAGCACATGCTGCACTTTGTTAATTCTATTTTCAATTTTATATCATAGTGCAGTTTAAACTAATGATAAATGATAACTCTGGACCTCTGGTACAAATTTCAAAGAAATTGGATTAAAACATGGCTTAGCTCAAATATTTTATGATGAATATACACTCCTTAAATAATAATGTATTTGTGTTATATATTATTGATCTTTTAGTAAACTTTAAAAAATGTTTGATTATCTATCATGCGAGCTTATGATAATGTGAAACAAACAAATTATAAGTAACATCTCAACCATCACTATATGTTAAATTATCATTCTAATTTTTTAATTAATTTGCGAACTTTATCTTTATTTGTCAGCCTATGTTCTGTTTCGGAAGTTCGGAAAAAAATTGAATCGCATATCACAATTTTGACAGTATTGATTTATAGAAATTTACTGTATATAATTAATATTTCGGCCATCCAATAGAATGCAACTTTTTTTTTCCAACCAAACATTAAATTAAAAAATTTATGTTGGACTTAAAAATTTTTTTTTGCTAAAATCGTTACAGATATGCAATAAAGGACGTTAGCTTCGAGTTTTGTATGTATATTATTTTCTGTTTGTTTGTTTGTTGCTATGTTCTTTTTTCAGTTTGACTGAGATTATTTGTTTCGTTAATTTTATATTTTACGTAATTTCTGGTGTTATCTCTGTTCTTGTTCAGTTGTTCGAGAAAGTAGTATTGTTGATAAGACTGATAGGTTTTGAAAGACTTTCTTGTTGATGTTATGTCTTATGTGTACAAAACAGAGTATTTAGACAAATAGGATGTTAGGGCAAATAATTTAAGGTCCAAGTAATATACGATCCTAATAATATATACATATAGCCCAATACTCCTTTCTAAGTTGGAGCATGTAATTTTTTCAAAACAAAACAAAAATTAGATCACAAGTGTCCAACTTGAATGATAAAATATCAAACTAAATTCCCCAAAGCAAAGCAAATCAGCCAATTGTCCAATAGTAAGCACATGAACCATTGAGACTTCCAGCTTGAACCGCATCCCGAACAGTGTGGCAGTTGCATTTTATATGTTTAGTACGTACATGAAATACCGGTTTGAGAGAAATATGACTCGCAGTTTGATTATCACAAAATAATCGAATAGATTCTGTTTGTAGGAATCTCAAGCCAGTTAAAAGTTGTAGAAGCCGAAAAAAACTTTATTTAAGGCTTTAAGCATACAGTAGCATTCAGCTTCTGCAGAGAAATAAGATATAGTCTTTTGCTTTTTAATCTTCCAAAAAAATGGGAGAACCACCTAAAAACATGACACAAACACTCAAGGAACGACTAGTTTTAAGACATCCATTCCAATTGGAATCACAATAAGCTGTTAGAGAAAGATCAGATGTGGAGTTTAAGAGAATAGGAGAACCTTTGAGATTGCTAACAACTAGTATTGCTGCCTCCCAATGATATGTGTATTCTTCATGAATTGAGAAAGCATATGAATTCAATAGGACAATTCCGATCAAGTGGTGAGTAAATAAATCAGACGACCTACCAGTCCAATAATTATTTATATTTGTGGAAATAGTTTATACTATTTGTTTCAAATATTAGTCATCGATTACCAACCATTTTACTAATCCTTCACACATTAATATCATGATAAGTCAAATATTTCATATTCGTCTAAAAGAACGAAACCATTTAACAAAAGAAAAAAGAACGAAACCATCAAATTATAAAACCATTATCGTCGTTGTTTTGAAAAGAGCATATTTTTGATGGTTTATACATGAATAGAAATAGTCCACCAAAAAATAAAAAATAATAGTCCTCTTAAAATGGCAAAATGTAATAGGCAATTTACATTTTCATCCTTTTATCTTATCTCAAGTATGCGTCCCAATGCAATTTGTTTAGGGTTTATTAAATATGGGATATATTTAAATAAGTATACTTTTTCCTAAAATGTACTAAAAATAATTTGGTGTGACAACTGGCGTCTTACTAGCCACGATTACTGAGGAAGTGTCCCTGGTTTCAATCAAAACCGCTTTGACAAGTCCACTGTTCTGTTTTTCTTTATTTATTCAATTAATTTCTCACATTTTACTTCAATTTAATGAACAGTTAAACTAACAATTTATGTTTTGTTACTTCTGTTGTTTTTTTTGTCTTCTTTGTTATTTTTGTTTATTAAAAAATTTCGTGTATTAATGTTATTTGTCAAGATTTTTGTTTATTAGTTAGGTCAAAAGTCATTATCTCTCTTTACCTGTTTATTTCTTGACTTCTTACTCCCTTTAAAATATATTGAAATTATTTTTAACAAATTATTTCCGTATTTATTTGAAAAATCAGGATATTTCTTTGTCTACACATGAGTTCACACTAAAAAAGGATTTGTGACAACATGGTTATATAAGAATTTTCTGATAGAAATCATCTGCTTATTCTCAACTTTTTCAGTTATTTGTAGGGTTTTTTTCTAAATAATAGTATATTTGAAATTCAGATATTTTTTCGAGACTTGACTTGGTTACTGGTTAATTACCTTGTTTACTAGCTGAGGACCGATCAATTATTACTTATCATTTTATCAAGATTCGTATAACCTCGAGCAAATGTGTTTCGCTAGTTAGATTAGTTTTAGAGGAAATACGCATTTGAGGGGTAAACAATTCGAATCCATATTTATACAAAAATTAAAAAATAAATAAACAAAGCCTTAATTATTTGCTATGTTCTAAAAATTTCCGCATATCTCCGATTACATCCCTTCTAATCGTTAGATCCACCTTCACCACTTCGATTAATGATTAATCCCTCAAAAAAGTCAGTCAACCGATTACTCCCGCCTAATCCGATTAATTCCCGCCTAATCCGATTAATTCCCGCTTAATCTGATTATTTTCCGCATAATCATTTATAATCCAATTATTTTAAAATTTTCAAGTATATAAAAAATTGTTTTTTTTATTCAGATATTGAGAGTTTGTGATGTTTTATAATAAATTATGTTAAAATTATAAATAAAAATTATAAAATAAATTATTAATACTATATTTTCATGTATTTACTATAATTTTAAAAACAATATTATTTAAAATTTTAATATAATGGATAAATATATTTTTTAAATATTAAAATAATCTAAAACTAAATCTTGATTAATTCTTGTTTACTCCCCGATTAATCCCCTAGGCGCTAGGTCCACATTCGCCGCCTGACTATCGTCTAGCGAGTTTTAAAACATGTGCTTATATAAAATTTGTGATTAATTTTTTTTAATTATCATAAATAAAAACTGTGATTAATCTTTTTAGAAAAATCAATCCAGGATTTAACTTTTATTACCAAGCACTGTGGGGGTACTCACATTAATGTTGACCGACATAGCTCTAATGAATTTTGTATGAATTAGTTCTACGACTGGACAAAATATTCGTTAGATTCGATTCGATTAGATATTCATTTCGATTCGAAAAATCTGAATATTCATAAAATGTCGAAGTAAAACAAATATCAAAATATAATATTTTTAAAAACAAAACAAATAACAAATATCATTTTCAAAAATACCGAATATTTGCTTCGATTCGGATATATAATATAATTATAAATATTTATAATATACTTATAAATATATATATAATATAATTATAAAAAATATATATGATTATAGATATGTATTATATTATTAATTAGTTTTATATAGATAGTATTATTGAAAAATTTTAAATACTTGTATTAGTATTTTATTTTTATTTAGATATATTTTGTTTGTAGATTTGAGATTAAGAAAAAATTATTTTCATCTATTATGTTGTTATTATATTTATTTTGTAAATAAATTATTTTTCACCATATAACTATCATATTTAGTTTTTAGAAATTAATTTGAATATTTTTAAAAAATATATATTATTTTATTATTATTTTTAACGAATCGAACCGAAATAAATAATTTGCAAATACCAGCAAAATTTCCGAATATTCATATTTTCCTAATATTTAGAATTTTCCGAATCGAATCCAATCTTTAAATTAAATATTCGGCCGAAACGAAACTAATTACGAATACTACAAATTTTTCAAGTATTCGCTTGCTTCGTGCATATAAATTACATCGGTACTTCTTCATACACTATCTTTTGGTACGTGACCCCGTTTATAGTATTTTATTGTATCTTTGTTTATCAAATCAGATAATCCTCGGTGACTGCTTGATAATCTGGTTCTCAATTTACAGCCATGAAAAATATCGAAATTTTAGAATTTGTATTTTATCAATTTATAGACAATATCACAGTATCTACGTCTTAATCTTCACTCAGAATTATGACTACGATACTATGCATCGAGAGGATTAAGATATTGCTCGTGACGTGATCATCAACTTGAAGATAAGCGTTTTTCTATTAGCTCCCCCTTTTTCGCAAATATAAAAAATTAAATAACAAGAGGGTTGAGCTAATTTCATTACTTTTTATGAGTTATACATGGAAATGATTTAATTTATACCTCCAACTATCTGGTTCTTCTGCTATGTCGTTGTTTGGGAGGGTTTAGTGAGATATATTTGAATCTACAGAATACATTACTCTAATCTATCCAGACCTTTTTCACTAGCCACAATTGGACTTAAATTTACAATTAATTTTAAATAGTGTCATTCATTCTATTTTATGTAATTTGATTTTAACGATATATATATATATATACACAGATGGTACATAAATTATTTAAGGGAGCCAATTGATGACTCCATTCTAAAACTAATTTAGGCTCCAAATAAGTGGATTCTAAATAATCAGATCATCATGACTAATTTATTGTGAACACTTCCTATATAAATTGTAATACTAAAAATATATATTATATACTGTACAAAATTAACGACTCTAGTTTTCAATATGTATCTACTAATTTTGGCTCCAAATAAATGGAACAAAAATAATCAGACTACTTTATATTGAACACTCTCTGTAGACTATATATACTACAAAAAATCAACTACACAAAAGAGATTTTAAGATGCATCTCACAAAAAAAGTAACAAGAATATAGTAAATCAGGTTCTATTCCAATAAAAGTTATAAAACTCAAAATAAGGATAGATTTTCCAAAAAACCAAAATCAACTAGTATAGCTAGCGAATTCATTTGTACTGGCACAGGGTCTCATCAATTAACTACTAGAAGAAAAGGAAAAAAAAAGTTACAGACTTAAATGTTTTATTTGTTTTATTATTCCTTTGAATAAATATTAAGAAATTATTTTATTGAACAAAAGAAGAATATTAACAATATCTCATTACAGATGCAAGTTGCAAGTTTGGTGCAGGCAATCTAACTCATCAGTGTCACATCCGATTTTTATTTTCTACTTAAATTACTGTAACTTGATACCGTGTGGGGACTGGGGGTATATACATAATAACAGAAACAAACAAGACAATAACTTTTAATGTCTTTATTATAAGGACCAACATAGGAAATCACAAGTATTTAAGATTTGTATGATTCCCCCAACTTGTCGTAATATTCAATATTATTGTTTACTACTTGATATTTATTTCGAAAGTAAACCTTGTTTTGTTTTTGTTTCTCTAGTGAAGCGAAAATATTAAAACGAGTGATGTTGACTGAACGGAAAGCCACGGCCACACGTTACAAAATCGTAAAATCCATAGTGGTCCAGATTTTATGTAGTCGCAGTAAAGATATCAGTCAAAATATGGTTAGGTCTTAGGTAAATAGAGACCGTAAAAATAACGGTAAAAACAGCAAATATAGTAGCATGTTCATATATATATATATATCACGACGTATTTACTTACATTTTTAGTAAGCATTATCTAATTATATATGATATTTTCTTTTGGTGCACGTAGTTACTAACAAAATATATAACCGTTTTCTCTCTAAAGCTGAAAAGCCACTAACGGAAAAGAAATGTAATTATTTTTTCTTTCAAACAATCTAAACCAATTTTCGGCCGGCGTCAGCTTTTCCGCCGACATTGTCACTTTCTTATTATGATTTCAATTCTCCAATAGATTTAATTACTAATAATACCATCCAATGATTATCAATAAAGTTGGATTGGTTTTCTTTTTTCAAATTTTCATCAACTTTTTTTTGGGAATGTTTTATTATGACCAAAATCGTTCATAACCACTACAATATAATTTTTAAATCTGATGTACAAAAATTTTAATCTAAATAAGACTTTCAATGAGATCCAGATGTGTTCAATTCCATAGTTAAAAAAAGTAATGATATTAATTGCTTCTATCTCTCAGATCAAACAGTTAACAATTTTCGGTAAGATCGGTACTTTCTTCTATCTATTGGTGGTATTGGTCGATGATACTATTTATTTTAATGATTTTTTTCGTAAAAATTCATCCTCCATCAAGATTCTCCATCGGGTCAGTGTGATTCCAAAACGTTTTTGACAAACGTATAGATGTATAAAGTCAAAATGGCATATATATATGAAATCTATATTATTATTAAGTATGTGAATACAAATTAATTGGTATAATGTTTATATTTGCAAAATATGTAACGGATGTAATAATATTTTCTCGTATGATTTGAAAAGTAAAAGAATTATTGTCAATATAATATACATATTATATAAAAGTAAGAAAATAGAAAAAAAAATAAGATAACAACATAATATGGTTGTTAGCATATAAAATTTATGGCGAAAAAACAACGTTCAATTTCTTTTAAAATTTTATTTTATCTTTAATATATTATACATATGTTTAACTATATAAAATTATAATTAAATGTTTGTATTCGATTTTATAATATTTTTTGTAGTTAGATATTTTAATGAAATATTTTGTCTTAAAAAATGATATTTTCTTTTAAATAATCTGTCGCTACAAAAAAATTTTAACAGTATTTTCCTCTTGTTTTGTTTGTAGCTTTTCATTTTACACCCGTGACTATTTTCATAGATAGCTAGTAAATAATGATCGATTAAATTTTGATTACTGAAAGTCATATATCAACCAATTACTCTATTAAATTTTGTTAGGACAAAATAAAGATCTGAATTTGAATAAATACTACGAGAAAGATGACATTTAGGACAGAACCATATTACGTACATGTTTTGGTCTCCGATCTAAGAAGATGTATAGTATAGGTTCATAACTTAATAGTCACACAAAAAATTGTAATATTATAACAATTTCTTGATATATTCAATATTAATTTAAACCGGGTTTTGCTTGAGTCCATAATTTTTTGTAACTAGTTTTGTTTAAAGTTAAGATTTTTAGATGACATAACAGAGAAAACGTATCTGTTTATGAAAGCAATGTTTATGAGATAAAAGTTATGATTAATTCTCAATAATGTTGATTCCTGCATTAGAATAAATCAATGGCCTATAGAATTATTCCTGTGAAAATGAGATATATTTAACAATTTAAAACTTAATAAAAATTATGGTTGCTATTGGCTAATGCTTCTAAGCTGTAGTACTATTTGCTGATACTGAGATGATGTTGAAGACGAAATTATCTTGCATTAATAATTTGTATTTCTCGGAATGTGGTTATGTTATATATTTTGTAACTAGAACATACTGTACTATGTAAAATACATAAATGCGTGTGAGATCCCATAAACTATTGCTAGATTCGGGGACATAACCAAGAAGGCAATAGAAGATTTCCAATTTCCCAGTATTAATACAAACAAAGAGACAAAAGCTGCCACATTTATATATTGCAAAAGGCTTTAAATAAATTATTCCAGATATCCTCACTGGGAAGTAGGCCACGTAAATCCAACTATTCAAGTAAAGTAAGCTCCTGTCAGGCACGCAAATAGAGGCATATTTGCATGTGTTTCCTAGGGATGAAGTATATTTGCATATTAAGAAAAGATACCGTCGGTCTAAGGTACGATAAACAATAATCCAACTTGTGATGTTCTGATATTTTTGATATTTTCATATACTATAGTGTTTAATTCGTGTAAAACTTGTGAATAAACACAAGATTACACTCCAATATCTGAAGTGGCCTACTCAGTTTTTTTTTTTATTAAAAGGGCAACTCTTTTTTTTCTCAAGTGTTAAATGTATTATTCTATAAAGAAACAATTATTCACAGTAAACCTGGAAAAAATAAACTGAAGGAACTGGGGGAAAAATAAACAGAGCAAAAGTGTTCCTCTTATATGTAGCAGTCTGCTACTCTACCCACAAACTATCTGTAAAAGGAGATCATAACTTCATTATAATGGTTGAATCGTTAGCTAATAGCCTAATACTAGTTAACAATTAAGTTATTAAAAACATAAGAAATATAGAAATATTCGAATTTATATATAATTAGTCTATACTAATGTTGTTGTTTCTGTTTCTTTTAATAGTAAAAATCTACTAAAGTTGTTCTTTAATTACTCGACGACATTAATTAGAAACTTTTTAATCAATTTTATTTGAATAAATATATATATGGTTTATTTTTCTGAAATAATGAAAATTAATGTATGAATGGTTGAACTGTAACAAGCAATACGAAACATATGAAACGAAAAAAACAATATATGGCATGGAAAATTTTGGATGAGCTAAATTAATAAATAAATAAAACTAAAAATATATAATAGCTTTTAAACTTTACCTTAAACATGGTACACATTTTTCTGGTCAATAAAACTACCAAAAAGATAATCTCTAATTTTGAGAAATTTTATTTTATTTTAAAAAAGAAAAAAAAAACTCAACGGAACATAAAAACACCATGTTTACTTTTTGTCTTCATATCTTCGTGTACCTTGCGCAACAAATTGTTTTTGCTGACACATCTGCAAAACATAATATTACTTGAATGCAACGCAAAACGTGTTTTGTCGTGAAACAACCACAAAGCTAAACGGTTTATGATACTTTTCATAAACAAACACAATACTTTTTTACTAAACACACATTTGAAATCATATATTCTCCTGCCAATTTCATTAATATCAAATTAAGATGCAAAGTTAATATACAAAGATGGATATTATAATTTATTAAAGCCGGATAAATTTTAGACGTAAAATAGAACAACTTTTTGTGTTGAAAATCATTTATTTTTTTTTTCTAATTTACACTTAACTTAAAGCTATATGTCTGTGAATTTAAATCATTTATCACTAATTAAATAGAGACATATATATGTGTAAAATTGAACAAAGTCTAATATTGAAGATTTGGTTTTTGACCTAAACCTACAGATAATGTTTTTGCTGATTGACCACCCATTTTGACTTAAAGCATAAACTTGTATTGAAGTGCATATACCGTTAACAACTTAGATGAATTCTGTGAAATGTATAATATATCAACTAACTTGTAACTTTGTATATTCATTATATTAAGATACATGTATAGTATATAACACCATCATGATTGCATATTTGCACACCATGTTTGATAAATTTATTCCGTTTGACAATCATATAATATAGTTATCTATACACAATAATATACTTTAATTTGAAAAGGTCGTACCACGGCTATACTACTTACAAATGAGCAACAAGAGACGAGATCTAACATTTTAAGCCGCGTAACGATGTAACGTACATATTTATTCGACCGCGTATGTATGTTTCTTGTTGAAAAACATTAAATTTGGAATTGTTCTATGATTAATTTCCCCAACTATATAGTCACTATTGTACTTTTAAAATTTAGTATGTTTGTTTTTACTAATTAAAGAAATGTGGAGATGTGGACGTTTCTTCAATATGAAAAGGTTTATATTCTTATCTTCTAAAAGATTATGAGAGCACGACCTTGATAAAACAAATGTGGCCTAAATTATGTATTAATCATAACTTTGTCGACCTCTGACCAATTTGACCGTCTCAAATTCAACATTTTTGGGTCAAAGTGGATAGTTGTATATAGTGTTCGTTCGATGCTTCTTTTAAAATGAAAAGAAAAGTTATCAGTAAATTTTGGATCCATTCGTTATAAAATAATCTCATGTTAATTGTAGAATTATATAATTATATATAGATAAAATTTTGAAAATTTTAACTAACAAAAAATGATTTAAAAAAAAACTCCAGATATATATATACACATGAAATCCATAGACATTAACTGTTATACACATTAATTATAGTTCGTTATTTATAATTTATTTGTATGGTGGGGGCATATATATATTTTAACTAGTATGATTCTAAAATATTTTAGCTACAAAAGTTGTTGAAATTAATAGTACTACTTATGTAGTTATGTCTATATGTATTAGTTTTACAAGATGTTTGGTGATTGGTGATAGTTAGACTTCTACACTTTTCGAAATTAAGAAGGATACAGAAAAATAAATACTCAAGTCTTTGGTCATATATTCCACAAGAAAAGATTTAGGTTTTTATTTTACAGGCACAAAGTCAATTGATAATAAATAGATACAAAACACAAGTCAATGGATGTTAAACTTTTTTCTCAAAACTAAATATATACTGAAGTTTATAACATCTGTAATATAAACATACTTGTATGATCTTAAAAAGAAAAGTCAAGTTTTTTTTTTTATGTAATCTGACTTAGTTCCAATCACATCTATATAGGTTTTGATTAAGTTTTTTGTCAACCATATAGGTTTTGATTAATTCGTATAAGCTACTAAATAAAGTAATTATATATGGCTGTAATGCACGGTGGACGTGGGGGAGAAATTAGTATTTATGAATAATTAAGTCAGTAGCAAGTGGGCTTACAATTAGTGACATATATAATCATGTGTAATCAATCATGAAAATTTGTATTGTGTGTCTTTTGTTTTCAATCACCACGTGATTTTCCGTTACCATCTAATTATAAGATTCAAAATTTCATAAATAAAATTTATTAATAAAATCACGTAACCATATTAATTTATACCAGACATTAGAGTGCTTATGCATAAATTTAGATATAATTTTTTTTTTGGATTTATGTAGGAAAATAATATCAATAAATACTAAACAAGATCTAATACTAATCGGTTTTGGCGTAGCAAAATAATGTCAATAGAAATGAAGTCATATTTTTACAATATATTTTTACTGAAGATATAAAATTCTTTTCATCAAAACATTGTGAAGGAATCGAGTTACTATGTTCTTATAAATCCTCAAGTAGCGGACGCAAAATCATACATACATGTATCATCAATCATTTGTTATTATTGCTTTCCATTTACCAATTGGATTAAAAAATATCTTAAAAAGAGATAAACACTAGAGCGGTTAGTAGTACTTAGTAGGGTACATAATTAAAGAACTACTAATATAATCCATTTTAAGTGTAAGCCAACAATTAACATGGCAAACATTTAATAAAAGCCACCCAATCCCGCCTTTGTCTCTACTTAAGGGCCAAAATTGCCTATTACCTTGACTTAAATTCATAATTAAAAATAGAGATAATTAGTTAACTATAGCTAATTTTGGTCAAAATCTCACACGCTTTTTATTTTTATTTTTATTTTTGCATGCTCTTTGTCTTTGACACGTGCTCTCGTCACACTCTCACAAATGAGCTGGCTCCAAAAAGGTTCCTTATAGGAAACTCCCCTCTCCAAATTGTTAGTTTATCTCTCAGCCTATAAAACCATGTTGTCTCTCCCACTTGAACTTTCATCTCAAACAAATCCATTAGAGAGAACTGTCAAAACATATTTCAACTATCCACTGCTAATAGAAAAATTGGGTTTTGATCAAATACAAATATAATGGACTTCTTCGGTTTGTTCATCACTCTCTTTATGGCGGCTCTGTTTCTTTCTTTACTCCGATTAATCGCCGGAATCAGCCGTAGCTCCTCCACGAAACTCCCTCTTCCTCCGGGAACAATGGGCTATCCTTACGTCGGTGAAACATTTCAACTTTACTCACAAGACCCAAATGTGTTCTTTGCATCAAAACAGAAAAGGTCTAATTTTGCCACACAAGAAAAACAGAGTTTTCTTGAAAAATCATCAAGATTCAATATTTTGTTGTCTAACACAGAAAAAAGTATTGATCTTTTTGTATTTTATTAATAAAACAGATACGGATCGGTGTTCAAGACTCATGTATTGGGATGTCCATGTGTGATGATCTCAAGCCCAGAAGCAGCAAAATTCGTATTGGTTACAAAGTCTCATTTGTTTAAACCAACTTTTCCGGCGAGTAAAGAGAGGATGCTCGGAAAACAAGCCATCTTCTTTCATCAAGGAGATTATCATTCTAAACTTAGAAAACTCGTTTTAAGAGCTTTCATGCCGGACTCAATCAGAAACATGGTCTCTAACATTGAATCAATCGCTCAAGAATCACTCAATTCTTGGGATGGAACTAATCTCAACACTTACCAAGAAATGAAAACAGTAAGCCTCTTTAAAACAGAGCATCCCCTGTTTTTTTTGTTTCTCAGTCTCAAAAACAGAGCATCCTCTGTTTTGTAACTGACATTAAAAATTGTTTTTTTTAAATTTCATCAGTACACTTTCAGTGTGGCGTTAATCTCAATACTCGGCAAAGACGAAGTCTTTTACCGAGAAGATCTTAAACGATGCTACTACATTCTAGAGAAAGGTTACAATTCGATGCCAATTAATCTTCCCGGAACATTATTTCACAAAGCCATGAAAGCTCGTAAGGAGCTAGCTCAAATCCTAGCTAACATCTTATCCAAAAGAAGACAAAACTCATCTTCACACACAGATCTTCTTGGATCATTCATGGAAGACAAAGAAGGATTAACCGATGAACAAATCGCCGATAACATAATCGGAGTAATCTTCGCAGCTAGAGACACAACAGCGAGTGTGCTGACGTGGATCCTCAAGTACTTAGCTGATAATCCAACTGTTCTAGAAGCTGTCACAGTAAGTAACACTTTTCGATAAAAACACTTTGAGAATCTCATAAGGGAGTGGTAGTTTCGTAAATTAATGGATTTCTATTGGGTATAACAGGAAGAGCAAATGGCAATAAAAAACGATAAAAATAAAGGAGAGAGTCTCAGTTGGGAAGATACAAAGAAGATGCCATTGACTTATAGAGTAATCCAAGAGACATTAAGAGCTGCTACAATCTTATCTTTTACATTTAGAGAAGCTGTTGAAGATGTTGAATACGAAGGTATGTACAAAAGATATACATATATATCAATATGTTACATATGAAGTATAATACTAAAGTTTTAATATTTTTTTAACAGGGTATTTGATACCAAAGGGATGGAAAGTATTGCCACTATTCAGAAATATTCATCACAATGCTGATATCTTTTCCGATCCCGGAAAATTCGATCCATCGAGATTTGAAGTTGCACCAAAACCTAATACATTCATGCCATTTGGAAGTGGAATCCATTCTTGTCCTGGAAATGAGTTAGCTAAACTTGAAATCTCCGTTCTAATACATCATCTTACCACTAAGTACAGGTTGGTACACACTTGATAATGGTCCTTTTTGAAGTTGACATAAAACGGCTTCGGATAAGTTTTCTTTTGAGATATGTTTCTGATAAGGGGTATTTTCGTAAATGTATCAGATGGTCAATAGTGGGACCTAGCGATGGAATTCAGTATGGGCCGTTCGCTCTACCTCAGAATGGATTGCCTATTGCCTTGGAACGAAAAACGAAGTAGAAATTACGAAGATACCCTTTACCTTTCTAAAATTAGAAAGTGGAGAATTCTTTTTCTATTTTTAATTTTCTTGGCTAAAAGAAAAAAAAAACTCGTAAATGATAATGGAGCAGAAAGGAAAACAAAATCCCAAATGGGACCCGGACCCCCAAGTGTATATAAATGTCAGCTATTTATTTAGTTTAAAAGGTTAGAAAATGTAGAGGATCCAATTTTTGGGAGAAAAAAGGAATTAGTTATTTATATGTTTCATCATGTGCATGTAAGCTGGTTCCTTCCTATCTGATTTTGGTTGTTTATTGTTATTATCCTCAAATTGTAAATTTATTTTCTTACCGATGTATGTAATGAGTACTATTTATGAAATGCTCAAAGAGATTTTCCAGAACTAATCACCGTTTTAAATATTAACCGACTAAACTAACCGAATGATACCGTTTCTTAAATTTGAAAATCTAGCTTAAAAGAATTCACAGTAGTCGGTAAATCAATGATTATCTAATCATATTAACTTATTTGATCACACTTGGTTATTTATACAGTTATACGTAACACGCTAACACTTTTTTTTTTTTTTTAATTTAGATTATAAATGAGTAAATATACCTGGTCAGGAGAATTCAATGCCTTAACCAAATCTGAAACTATTTTATAGTATAGGATGACGTAAGAATTGGTAAAAGCCTATTTCCTTCTAATCTTTTTTTACGGACGACTTTGACCATTAGTCGTGAATTATGTGCCCATCCAGGTTCAGGTCAATGTGATTAAATTTTCCATGTTACAGAAATCTACTGGTACGAACGTTGGCCAAATAAAATTATACCTTTTGACTCAAACAAATAACTTCATATTGGAGATATATTTACGTTTTTGATTGGTTTCAGGCTTCGATTAGTAATACTGTATAATCCTTCAGTTACATGAAATAAAATCATGTGCATAATAATACAAATTTGTTGAAAAAAACTGGAGGATGAAAATTTGTATGACTGAGTATATTTTGCTGAATAGCGTAATGTAATAATACCATTTACATACATATATACTTTGAAACTATTAAATTTTCATAAATATTATTATATTTTAGGTATTTTAATATTATTTAATAATATTTTATCGTAAAAGGTTATTTTTAATTGTCATTTTTTGGATGAGAATAAGTAATTATTTAAAATTTTATTATAAAAATAATATAAAGCTGTCACATAAATTAAAAATTATTCGAAGAGGTGCTATGCTTTTTATGCGTGCATTTATCATAAAATAAACTACTAAATACATGATTATTTACAATACATTTATTTTTTTAGGCAAAAAAATAAGTCATGCGTTTTGACCTACATATATAATGTCAGACGATTTTTGTGATTCATAAAATAGTTTCATAATTGCATTATAAAAACCATTCTGCCATGTGCTTCACTTGTAAAAATTATATTTAGTTTATTCTTCTTCTTTCAAAGTACAACCTTATATTTTCGTAATTAGGTAAGAGAAATATCCTAATTATTACAAGTATATATATATATATATATTTTTTTTTTTTCTTTTTGGCTAAAGTCCTTACTACAAGTGTTTGTTAGATGGTTGCACTAGCCACTAAGTTATTAAATTTTATGGTTATATTGATTGTGAAGAATAAACAGTCTGTCAAAGCGCAGAAGTGACTGTACATGAAGATAATGATTGATTAGTTGGCTGTAATCCACGGTTTAACAACTAGTCGAATAAATTAAGTGATTAACGAAGGACGAATGAAAACACATTAATATCTAAATCGAGACTTCATAACAAGATAAGTAGTTCATGCATATGATATTTATACAAGTGCATGTTATTGATTTACTAATTATGTAACATAAATTATAAGTTACAGTGGCAGGTGTACGTACATCAAGACTCGAATAATATCTTATGTTTGTTTTTTTTTTTTTGGTGACACAGGATTTGACTGACTAGTGTTACTCTATTTTTTTTTCATGCTTTAACCCAATTGGATGTATTTTCTTCACCAATCATGGGATTAATTAGTGGATGATACATCATATGTTGTTTACTCGTTCACCTGATGTTGCTTATAATTGACCATACTCTTCTAACCCTTCTCCTCTTGGTCAAGCACCACTCCATACTCCACCTAGCCTTGCTTCATCATCCTCTTATCTTTCTTCACTTTTTGAAGCACAGCTTTCTGCTCCAAATATGTAGAACTCTTACCTTAGTGCACCCCAGGCTATTGATAATGTTGTCTATGGCTCTTGGTCTAATCATCTTAACCGATCTATGCCTTATGAGTTACTTGGTGTGGCTTCTAACTCACCTCCTGTGATTCATGGTCCATTGTCAAACTCGGAAGTGTTACTGAAAATTCAAAAGATTGCAATTTCTGTTTGTATCTTTTTAACACAATTTATGATTTTCTCATTTTTTTTTCTCAGTCTCGGATCTCTAGTTCTAGCGTTGAGTTCACTGAAGAATTTGATTTTGAGGCAATGAATGAGGAGTTCAAGAAGAGTGAACTATGGGGTTATCTTGGAAAAAGTAACCAGAGAAATCAAAATGATTATGAGAAAGAAACTGCAGTTGATTCCAAATGCAGAAGCGTAGACAAATGTACTTTCTAACTTTGTTTAAATCTAGGAGAAATCTAAGTACAAGTACTCAACATAATCTAGTAAACAGCTATTAACATTTATTTGTGCCTGTTGCAGCCTGCATACAACAAAAATGACTTTTTGACACAATCTCGGTCAATCCACTTGACCGTGTGGCAAGAGCCAAGAGGCAAGCAGCAGTACACCCAGTTTCCCGAGGTTTGTTTCTGAAACTTTTCTTCTTCAATAGTAATAGTGGTCGCCTATAGACTTTATGGCTCTCTTTATCTTTTGATTTCCAGGCATTTGGTAATAACTTTCTAAGACCACCTCAGCTACAACTAGTATAGGGCGGTGCATATCTCGCAGCACAAGCCAATTACAAAGTACTAGGATCCTTTTTGGTATATGCAAAATCATTAAATATATATAACATAGAAGCCAAGTTAGTAACACTTGCAAGTTAAGAATTTTATTTTTTTGATAACAAGAAGATTCCTTAAACTTTAGGTAAGTATACAACTTTATACAATTATGTATGTTACTTGCAAACCTAATTTTCCTTTACACCAAGGGAAAGAAAGAAAGAAAGATACGAAGATTTTTCCCACCATTGAGGTTTCCTACCCAATCCTTCAAAATCCATGATCATCTCTTTGACCTCAACTCTAAACCCATAAAAAAGCCAAGAAAGTTTGGTCCCATAGCCTGGATGCTGTCTCATCGTATCCGAACCAAACCCCAAGCCCGTGAGCCTCATAATAATGCCAAGATTGGCTTCTCGTCACGGTACCAGTCCTTTCATCTGGTGTGCAGCCATCATTTGTGCTTTAATCTCTATTGTTGTGATCATTGGTGGCATTGTAGTTTTCGCTGGTTACATGGTTATTCATCCACGAGTTCCCATACTTAGTGTCTCGGATGCTCACCTCGACCTCTTAAAGTACTGTTTTATGCAACTTCTTCCTCTTTGTTGATATTGAATTCTTGACCATTTAGTGATCGATATTTTTCCTCGGTTTTTTCATTGACTAGGTATGATATAGTTGGAGTTATGCAAACGCAGTTAACGATTGTGATTCGTGCAGAAAATGATAATGCTAAGGCTAATGCGTTGTTTGATCAAACTGAGTTTAAGTTAAGCTATGAAGGTAAACCGATCGCGATTTTAAGAGCCGATCGGTTTGAAGTTGATAAAGAGAGATCAATCTATAATCATTACTTGGTTCAGTCATATCCAATACCATTGAGTCCAACAATGATGCAAGCTATAGACTATGCGGTTAAACAAGATGTGATTATGTTCGAGCTTAAAGGTGGATCAAAGACTCGGTGGCGAGTAGGACCGTTAGGATCTGTCAAGTTCGAGTGTAATCTTAGCTGTGAGCTTAGGTTTAGACCGTCTGATCATATTTATATCCCATCTCCTTGCACTTCTTTGCATAATAAGCACTAGGACTTATCTCATTTTTTTTTTTTTTCTTTTTTTAAAGTTTAGTTTTGGGGTCAATCTTTTTTCTTCTAAAACAATTGTTATAAGTAATACACATGATTGATAATAAATATCAAATAACATGAAAGAAAATCAAACATTTCAGCTTCTAACATGATTGGTCTAAAAGAGCTGGAAATGGGCAGAAACGTTAAGACACCTTTCAGCTTGAAGGACTTAAAAGATTGTTAAAATAGATGAAGGGACTGATACATCTTCATAAGAATTCATGTTGGAAGATCATCTAACTCTGTGTCAATTATTGTTGTCTTTGCTCATCAAAATGTAGGAAACAGCTAGTTGTTAACTCATTACTCATGGTCATCCAAATGTATGAAAGACTACAGATGTATTTGTAATCGGATAAAAACAGTTGAGGGTATTAATAGCTAGAAATGGGACAGTTCAACAGGTTGTAGAATCTAATCCATTCTCATAGCAAAGAATTTAATAAGAAATGAACGATTTCAATCCTATATAGTATTAGAAGGGTCAGGATGGTTCTAAAATCCGGTGTTGAATAAGCTGAAGGATGAGAATATACCTCTTATCTCTTATTTCTAGTTACCGAGTTTTGCCCTGTTTTTTTCTCCTTAAATGGCAGTTCATTATTTTTTTTGGCACCTATTTCAAAATAAGTTAAGATAAATTTCAAAACTTTTAGGTTCTGCTTTCTGGTATAGACGGTCCACAGGCTAAAATTGACTCGAGTTCTCTTCTACTAGTCGTTGTAACTAGCTTACTAGTTTAAAAATACATCAAGTGCACACATTTACAACTTTGAAAATAATTTAGTAGGAAACCCATAATGTTTCTCAAGTGACCCGAAAATTGATCAGAAGCTCCATGATTGAACCACGTCAGAACTTCACTTCCGGGAAAGCAAATGGAGACCAAAGCTTCAAAACGGTAGTTTTCTTCTCAAATCACACAATATTCTACTTTTGCTTTCTCTGCCACTGGAGTTGCATCAATGTTTGCATCCAAAGAGCCATGATCAGATTCACTAACCTTTGGATTTGCATCAGTGTATATGCATCCCAAGAACCATGAAAAGATTCACTTGCATCAACGTATGCATCCGAAGAACCATGATCAGATTCACTAACTATTGGACTTGCATCAACGTTTGCATCCCAAGAACCATTATCCGAATCACAAACCAAACTAAAAACCGCACGTCAGTGCCTCGCAAGTAAGACCTAAACATCCCTTCTTACCAACCATATATAACCAACTGGTGTACGTAATGAACACATGAGTAATTTTAATTGTGCGTTTTGCTCATCGCCTACCTCGGATATACCTCCAACATTGCTGCTAAAGGAGCTAGAAATTTCTTGCGGGTTAATATTTAATATACACCACCCGCAGCAGTTACGTTGGAAATTTCTTGCGGGTTACCTCCCAAGGAGAAAGCCAACAGCTTCACAGACCATCTTCTTTAACAATTCTTATTTTTTAAGATGGAAACGAGGGTAATTCAAATTCAAGAGCAACTCAAAATAAAAGGCTATATTATTAATAAGAAAAAAAAAATTGTCGTTGGAAATAAGCAAAATACAAATTATTTCCACAAGTTGAAATTATTATTATTATTTTAAGATAAATTGAAAATTTTGGCAGGGGCTGCACGGGGAAATTTCTCAAACTTTTCAAATACGTAGATAGTGACACAAATTGCGGTGAAGTTTTTCTATTGATGTTGGAGGTGGACCGAGTCTAACCTCAAACTTTAATTTCTAAATTCATCTCGTTTTCATCCAGAAAGTTTCATTTCCGAATAAGTCCATTAAGGAGAAATAGCTCTGCCCATTACCGAGCCTTGATTCCCGAGAAACCTACAAAGGAAAGAGGATTAGGTGAAAGTAATTATAAATATGGAAGATCATTCTAATATCAATCTAATCGCAAATTAGGGAGAGAATCAAGTAGAGCATTAACTCCGACGACAGTATGGCCGTCTACAAGAAAACTAATACTAAGGGTTTGATTGGTTCACCCATATATCGTTACATACCATTCAAAACCGTTTGAAATCGTCAAATTTCAAAAGCTCATTCCAACTAAAATTTGGATTGATTATAAATATTTTTTAGATTTTAATAAAATTTTAAATGCTTTATATATATGTATTAACTAATCTAAAATATATTTATAAGTAACTAAAAATAGTTTTAAACAGATTAAAATAAAGGATTTCAGTAAGTTACTCAAAAATTTATTAAAAATTTTACTTTTAAAATTATTATGATATCAATACAATTTTTTTCTTTATAGAATTAATTTATTTTAAATATATTTGATAAAAACTAAACATCAACTGCAAGTGCAACCCCAGTCAATTAGTCAATAATTTCTTGCAAACGCATATGTTTTCAAATATTAAAACAGTCGTACAAATCACTGAATAACGTTTATAATCGCAACCATCCACTCCCACAAACTTCCGCATCCGCAATCGCTATGTTTAAACCAGTCGAACCCTAAGAACTTCGGTAGAATATTAAACCTCAGATCCCTCTTTAAACGGCATCGGCTTCTCAGGCATGTTCGTTTCTCCATTTAAGATTTCCATAGAGATAGTTCATAACAGAATAGTTCATCTAAATGATTTATTTGAATGTTGTTAGTTTATATTTTAGTTATCTTATTTAAATGGTTCATTTCAATTTTATTTGCTTATTTGGTTCATTTCAATTTTATTTGTTTATTTTTGTAAATTTTCATTTTCATGTAGATGATTTTAATAGGATAATGACTAAAATTTCTGTGTTTTCATCTAACTAATTTTAACCAATCTTCACCATAGTAATTGTAAATTTTTATTTTAAATATATTTACAACTAAATAATTTTCAAATTCTTATTTTTGACATTTGTAAATTAATTTTGTTCAGATAAATTTTTATAAATTTATAAATTAGATCAATTAATCTAATCATATTTTCAATATTAATTTTTACTAAATTTAATTATTGATTTAAAATATGTTTATAACTAATATATATATATATAATATTTAAAAACTATCAATTTGACGGGATAACTGCATACATACATTTTTCACTAAAACCAATAAATATCATAATTATATTTTCCGTAAAAACTGTAAAATCTCAATCATGGCGGGAAATCCGCAGAATTTCATTTTCCCATAAAAACCAATAAATATCATAACTACATTTTCTGTTAAAACCATAAAATCCCAATTTTGCCGGGAAAATCGTGGAATTATATTTTCCCACAATACTAGTAAGTATCATAATTACTTTTTATCCAAAATTGTAAAATATCAAATTTGGCAGAAAACTTTAGAAATATATTTTTCTTCCCCCAAACCAATAATATTATGATAAAAATTTCGTCAAAACTGTAAAATCTCAATTTTGACGGGAAAATTTTGTAATTACATTTTTACTGCAAAAACCAATAACTACCATTTAATGATATGGTCCATGTGTTGTTTGATCACCATAACATTATTAACGTCCACTTGCTAAGATATTGAAGAGCTTGTCTCCTTGTTTATTGTCATGTTTCATCTCTACTGGAAGGTAAATCTAAGTTTGTCTTCCATTATAAAATTTCAGCTAATTGAAAGAGACCCAAAATCTCATTAGAATCAAATGAACAAGTGAAGCTAATATGAAAACATGAATCAAACAAAGCTCCCAATGTGAAAACATTTTATTTTCAAAGCTAATTAAAAGTCTGGATTGATAGATCGCCAGTTCATCTCCATATAATTAGTTTTTGATGAGCTTTAGACCAAAACTGCATTCCTATATTAGAACACAGAGAAAAGCTTACTTAGGGAAAATGATTTAGTTGAAGAAAGAAATGGAGATTCTAGTCAAATAACTAACTAATAACCTCAACTAACAAAAACAATACTCCCTCTGTTTTACATTTTATAAGGGGTTTTAGGCATTTTTTCTTGTTCCATTTTATTAGATACTTCGTAAGTTTCTATACAAACAATTAGTTATATTTAACTTTTTCAGATTATTATTATTATAGAATACTATTTCTTTTCTTAGTTGGATTATTTAAATTGAATAATTATTTTCGTTTTAAAGATAAATATGTAAAACAAATATGATTTAATCTACTTTCTTAATCTCCACATTGATAAATTTGGTAGAAATTTTAGAAGTATAATAGTTTCTCTCCCTTTTATTCATTAGCCTATTGACTTATTTATAATAACTTGATGATAAGGTTATCTACATTTATGATAATAGAAAAACTACATATTTAACAATAATGATATACTGTATACACAATATATTCAAAAATATACTCTCTTCGTCTAAGAAAGATTAAATTACTAGGTATTTTCTCTTATCAAACAAAGATTATTTTTCTATATTTTAAAATAGTTTTAATAGATAATGTTAATAAATTTCAAACTTTCAAAAAATATTAACTGAAAGTGTTTTAATTTTTTAATTATCATTGTTTTATAGATATTGAAAATGATTCAATGTACAAAAATAATGCATTTATTATTTTTTAATCTGTGAATTACTCAGAAAATTAATTTTACTGAGATAGAAGAATTATATTTTAAGAACACTCATATTGGTTATATTTATGTGAGTGTATTTAAATATAAAACTAATTAAATAAAGTAATTAAGTGCTTTAATTGAGTGAATATCATAGAATTGTGTCTTTTAGACACTAGCATGAGTGTCTTTAATATTATTTTTATTTTTATTAGACACTTTTCAAAAGTGTAAGGATAAAGATGGTCGAAATGTTCTAGTAATCCCAAGATCTCTTAATATCTCTGATAAAATAGTAATCACACACTGGTAGACTGTAACGTACCTTCTTCTTTTGGCAATTATGTGAACTACTCTGTAGATCATTGGCATCATGTGAACTTATTCTTCGTTTATTAGTTCAATGGATTCACTTGAGCCGTATTCTGGAGTTGCACCAAAGCTTGCATCCTGAGAAACGTTCTCAGCTTTTTCAGACTCATACACCAAAGAAAAGCCGCATTTCAGCACCTCGCATTCCAAAACTTCAGTTGTACTATCTGTCACTTCAAAGCTAAGGGAAACTTCAGTAGGAACATATTCGTTCTTATGTTCCTCTTCTTGACGTTTCCTGGTATTGAACCAACTAGTGTAGCCTATAAAGACATGTTCCGACGCAATCTTATGTGGCTCGCCATCGCCTGTCTCAGACCAACCGCCCACGATGAAACTTACACGCCTCAAGTTTATGTTGGTATGATCAGAGAACTCACACGTGCATTTCACTTGGAGATTGTTGGTTTGGTCTTTGTACTCCTTAAATGAAACCACAACACATAGAGCTACTCCATTTAATCTACCTTCATTCCATTCTCGAGGTAGGTTCAACTTCAAGTTTGACCCAAATGATTGGTGGTTGAACCACACAGGTACTTCATCTCCAGGAAAGCAAGTACCGGTCAAGGAATTGAAAACAAAATCCTGCAATTGAAAAATTCATAAGTTTTGGATGTTTCATGAGATATAAATAGATCAATAACATGGGGAAAAAGAGTACCCGATTATAACGATCATCTGACATCACCTGGCTTTTCTTTTGAACGTAAGATATGATCACATTCTTTGAAACTTGTTCTAGTTTGTTACAGTTAGTGAAAATCAATGTGGAATGAATATTCTCTGTGGACAGTTGGTCTGTCGGCAGTTGGATGACCGGTGGACTCGAGACTGTCTTTAGTAAGATACAACCATGTGCATCTAAGCATTGTAGATTCGGTGGAAGCTGAAGAGAAATAAGATTCTTACAATGCTTTAGCTCGAGCCATTTCAGATGACTCGTGTTAATTTGCAGATTGCGGATGACATTATTTCCGCTTAAGCATAAGCGTTGCAGAAAGGATAAGAATGGAACTTTATTTGCGTGTGGCATCTCTTTTATTGATGTTTCGTCTAGCAGTAAAATCCGTAAATTTTTCATACTCCCCTCACCATCAGGGAAACTATTGAGATTTGAACAGCGAGAAAGTTTGAGTTCTTGAAGAGAATCCAGCTCCCACAGACAACAAGGAAGGGCTACCAGATTTTTGCAGTCCTTTAGATTCAATAAGATAAGTCTTTGGAGAATATTAATGGTAGAAGGAAGTTCATCAATTGCAGTGTCGTTCAAATACAAAGTTTCTAGTGTTTTTGAAATAACCTGAAACTTCTTTAGCTTTTTACATCCGCTGAGAATGAGAACTTTCAAGCATTCCATTTCGATCTTTGGCAAATACGAGAGCTTTCTGCAGTTTTTTAGGTTTAAGGAAACGAGACTTTTCATATCTTTCATTTCCTCAGGTAACTTTTCCAAACTTATGCAGCCTTCAAGGTTTAATCTCAAAAGATTTGGTGCTTTTGGGAAGCCCGACAAAGACTCCAACTTACTCGAGTGACTGAGATCGACCCACTTTAGTTTTGGTGCAACTTGCACCTGTAACAAACAACCAAAACTTTTTCCATTACTATTATTCACACAAAGTAGCCTAAATTAGTTTAAAATGATTGTACAGACACAAACCTCTACATTAGACCATATACAAGTAATATCGCTGTAGGGCAAGCTAAGATCGATAAGATTCTTGGGTTTGAAGTTCGATGGAAGTTCGTTTTTTGGAAATTTCATCCAGTAGAAATATCGAACAATATTATCTTCGGGGAATTTGAGTTGGTCAGGTAAGTTTAAATTGCACTGAGCTTCTCCGTTGCCAGAATCGATAGAATTGTAGACTTTCAGATACCTTAGATTGCTCATACCTAAAAACTTGTTGCAGTCTAAGGGCATTTCCTCCATTTTAGACATGTCTAAGACAATACCTCTAACCTCGTGTTTCCTCTGTTGATCAAGCAATCAATAGATGTTATTGCAAGCACTTATATATGAATCTCTACTAAGGAATAAAAAATCTCAAAACTTATTTTTCTTACCTCTTTGATCGATGAGAAAAGCTTAGATTCCCCTCCATTCGTGTCAATAAGTTCCTTGCCCATTGTAAAAAATAGATTTTGTATCTCAATTCGATCATTAGAGATGTGAATAAAGAACTTGTCTACGAGTTCCCTAACTTCCGTTCCACCTTCACCAGATTCACGGTCAAAAGAATCGACTAAATATTTTACGTAATCTTCATCCTGTGATCTAAAGAAGCAGACTATATCAAGAAATGCATCCTTCTGCTTCTCAGTCAGATCATTTTCATAGATTTTTCTCAAGAAATCTCTGATCTCCATATTGGAACCTTGTGTTAGTGTTCCAACTCTTGCTTCCCACTCAGCCTCACTCTTCCCCTTAAGCTCATCTCCAAATGCCTTGAGAGCTAATGGGTTGCCTCCTGAATAATCCACGATCTCTCTAGACAGTTGTTTAAATTTCCCCACTAAAGTAGTACAGATTGTATCGCTAAAGAGCTCTAAACCATCTCTTTCATTCAACCCGGGAACCTCATAGAGATCGCAGGCTAACAACTCGAGCAATGACTTCTCCCGTGTCGTGATGACGATCTTGCTCCCGTTTTTAATCCACATAGACCTACCCTGAAGCGTTTCGATCTGTTTCTGGTCACTTACATTATCGAAAACAATCATGGCTTTCTTCTCGATTAGGCTATCCTTCCAAACCTCAAGTGCATTCCCATCATTACTTCTTAAATCTGAACAATCTTTCTCCAATAAACCTTCCACAAGTTTCGTACGCACCCACTTTAATCCCTGCTCTTCTGATTTCTCACTGTCAAACTGGATAAACACGTGACTGCTAAACTTTCTCTTCAGTTTTTCAAACAGTTGCCTAGCCAGATAAGTTTTGCCGATTCCAGGCATCCCAACAACTCCAACAATACGAGTTTCTTTGTCATTGCACTCCACATCCAACTTTTCTTCCAGTGTCTTCTGGCGTTGTCCTCCTGGAATGATACTGTTTTTAATTTGGTTTAGTGCTTTGGTTCTGTTTGCTGCTCGGTTAGAGCCTTCTTCGGGTTTAGGTTTTGCTTCTCCTCTTCTTTTTGATAGGAGATTCATAACTTGTATAATGACCTTATCTAGGAATTCAGTCTCGTTACTGCATAGAAACACAGAGGGAAAACCAGTGAGGCTATAATGATTTAATATGTTAAAAGAATAAATATTTTTGCTATAATGATCGAGGAAAAATATTTTGACAATCTAAATTGAAGATAAATTTAAAAAATAAAATAAGGAAGATGCCCAATTAAATGTTATAAAAGAGTAAATTCCGGATTGGTACTGATCGGATTTTATGCCTAGCGCTACTTAATGAATCAAAATTTAAAATATGAAACTATATATATATATATATATTGAATCAGATGGAGAATAATTTATCAGTTGCAACCTTAATTTTGTCAAGTGTAAGGAAAAAGATGATGTAATTTGATATTTTCATATAGCTACGATATATGGACTACATACATATTTGACATTTGTTATATATCTACTAATTTTAATTATATTTACTATGAATTTGGATACTTCACCAAACTAAAATTACTAGATTATTACTCTTTGCTTTGCACGAGATTTCAATATTAAAATATTACTAAAACTGTTAATTATTTATAATACTATAAAATTATTAAAAAACATATTTATGTTTAACTATAATTCAATAACTAGGAGCCAACAAATTTCATAAGAAAAATATATAATATAATTATATTATCTGTTATTTATAATTTTAGTTAAACATTTATTAATACAAAAAACTATTTAAAATGTTTTCATAAAATATATATTAACATTGATATGAAACTAGTTAGTAATCACAATTGTTTTGAATTTATGTTACTTATAAAATATGTACTTTTATTAAAATTCAAATTTTCATTTGTAAGCGAAGTATATAAGTTTTTTTCATTTACTATTTCAAATTTAAGTTTTAGCTATTTCTTATTCTCAACAACATTATAATATTCTATTATTGTTCTTATTATCCCATAACTTTTTTAAATTTATATAATTAGTTGGAGTTTTCATATCATAATATTATTGCTGCTAGATTTATATATTTGTACATGGCACATAATTTAGTTTTAAACTACTATCAATTCAAAGATTTGGATATACATATGTATATTGAAACCTCTTTTTAGTATTTGATAAATTAATAGCTCGATAAATCATTAATCTTATATGGTTCTAAATTGATATGTTGACCCAAATATAATCTATATAAATTAATAAATACGATAGATTAATAAATTTGTAAAATAAATTGGTATTAATATTATTAATTTATAGAAGTTTATATATAATCATTGGATTTAAAAATATATATTATCTTGAATAGTTTTTTTTAATTTTTCTCTAAACATTTTTCATAATCATTTTTTCACCATCTTCCAAAATACACTATTTCCATGTTAACTTCACCCACATATAATAAATAGAATTATAAAGTTATACTTAAGACATACCAAAACTATGTTCACATTTATATTTTTATATTTTTATGATTTAAAGCGTTAAAAGAGATACACATTTACAGTTTTGAGATTTCTATGAACATGCAATGTAGATTTTTTTTATCTTGATCGTTTGACCCTTATTTCCTCACTAAATTTCAATCCTTCTAAAAAAAATAATGATTCATAATTTAGTTTCTTATATTTTAATGTTGTTTATATAAAATTTTAATTTATTTTGTCTTATCTTTATATAGATTTTCTCTATTAATTTATGTTTGTAAAACTGAAAGTATTTGAAAACATGATTTTGAATAACTTGGATTTTTATTTTTGTTTCTTAAAAAATACTTTCACTTCTTTTATAATTAGTTATATTAATACTCATTAACTATTGTATGATTAACTAATGGTCATTAAAAATTTATTTTCAATATAATTAATTTTTCACAAAATAGAATAGATTATTTTCATTGAATAACTAATATGATGATATAGATAATTTTATTGGAGAGAAAAATCTCTCATTATATATATGATTCTCAAATATATTATCCTTTTTATTATTATATCATAAGTTAAAATATTTAAACCCAAAAATCGTGAATCTAACCTTAATCGAAATATGTACTGAATATTATCGCCAAAATTCAACCATAAAATTTACATTTTTAAAAATTATCTAATTAAATATGATATATGTGCGATATGTCATCTAATGTTTTGATATTTAAACATCTAAAGAGTAAAGAGCATTTATTAGTTTCAGTTTTTAATTTATGTATAAATTACTCTAGGAACTAAATAATTACAGTGATATTTATAGTGACATCCACTGATTATAGAAACACAGAAGTGTTAATTTTAATTTGTTTACATTTATCTCTCTTTCGTTAATTTCTCGAAATTTAAACAAAAAGCGGATAAATTATTATGTAATAGTAGATTATATCTGTATTTTATTATTCATGTAAACTCTGAGTTTGAATTTCTGAGCCGCTTTTATTTAACTCTTACTTATTGACAAAAAAACCAGACCCACCCTAACATAACATATGCAAGCCTTTAAATGTACTCTAATTAATTTTCTTTAATTGTTAAATATAAATGAAAAATCATTTAAATGAAAATCATATCATTGTTAACATAGTGATTTTAACATTATATAACAACCTATTTTTAACTATTAACTATTTATAAATTATTAAACAAATAACAAAAGATTTTGAATATTTAAAAATATATATTATTTTATTATTATTATAAGCGAAAATCGAATATTCATGAATATTATCAAAATTTCTGAATATTCGTATTTCCGAATATTTAAAATTTCCGAATCGAATCAAATCTTTAAACTAAATATCCGACCGATGCGATGCGAAGCGAATCACGAATACTGCAAATTTTCTGAATATTCGCTTCGTGCCCCCTGCTAATTCAATTGACTTCAAATTAAATTTTGGACCATTAAATTTTTAATTAAATAATACTACAGTAAAACCTCTATAAATTAATAATATCGGGACCAGAAAATTTTATTAATTTATCTATAAATTAATAATTTATTAATTTATAGAGAGTTTTCTAAATTTTAAAAATATATTACATAAAAAATAAAAATAAAATAATAACAATACTTTGACATATTTTAATGAATTTACTTATTAGGAAATAATGATTGCATAACAAGTTTTTAAATTAGTTTCTGATCCAATTTAAGAAAATAATATCATATATTTTTGATATTTTAAGAAAAATTGAAATAAACTCCCACAAAATTATAAATTTACTGATAAATAAATAAAATTAAAACCATATTTCATTAAAATATATTATAAATATGGAGGATATTTATATGATTATTAATTTATATTATTAGTGGGATCATATATTTACATAGGAATTTCAAAAAATATATTATCTTATCGAAATGTGTCTATTATTACACTGGTCCCGACTCGGGACCGTGATAATTTTTTAATCTAGTGAGGTTATTAATTTATCGAATATTAATTTATAGAGTTTATATATACTTTTTTGAAATCAAACCCTTATACAGACATGATAATATGAATTTAATCTATAGAAATATAGGCTGATTAAATACCTGCTAGTTTCCGATACCAAGCCAAACTTGTTTACAAGTCTCTGCAAAGCTGCGTTCCACTTAATAATCCGGTCGTCTCGATTACTACGTTCCTTCCTCCACAGATCCCATAGCTGAACACCGAAGTTTCCATCAAGATGTTTCACCTTATCTCGGTCCAGGTTGTAAAAAATGGGAATAACCCATAGATTATCTTGATCCACGCGCTCCATTATTTTCACAAGCTCGTTGATGCACCAATTTGACTCCGTGTACCCACTTGATAAGATCGCCACAGCGACTGTCGACTCCTCAATCCTTTCAAAAATTTTATGAAGATCCTCGCCTGCGGGTTCCTTAGTGTCTATATAAAAGTTGATTCCGTGCTTTTCAAAAGCACTCTCAAGATGGGATACGAAGGTTTTACGTAGCTGTGCTCCCCGAAAATTGATGAACACTTGTTGGTGCTTTCTGACGTTGGAAGATAGGGATGACATCATCTAAAATCAATTTTATGTTTTGTTTTTGCTATTGATTGTTTAGAGAATTAATGTACGTAGGACAAATACAGTATGTCAGTATCATATCATTGACGTCCTTTTAAATGTCTTAGCTGATCGCGTTAATCGTCAGGATTACAACGAATGTATGAATTTAATTAGTAATAGGTAATTTACTGGTTACTTTTTTTTGTTTAAAATAATCGTTTCTTACTTTTTTCCCCGACGACTTTTTTTTTAAGTATGAAACATTTTTTTTATTACAAACATCATTTATTTAGAGACAGCAGATTTTAAATAACCACTATATGCTAAAAAAAATAGTTTGAATTTTAATCTGTAATCAACTAGTCATAAAAAATAATGCAACTTAATATTTAGGGACTTTTTTAAAAAAAATACTCTGTTTATCTTTAATATTTTGAAAAATACACTTTTCATTTAAAATATAAAAAATTAAAATCAAATGAGGGTAAATTTGGTAAATCATATATATATATATATATATATATCCCTAATAATTAATTTCTATACAATTATTATAAGAAATTAAAATTTCTTTGGATATAAAGATCTTATTTTATTACTCAGTTCTGATTTACTCTTGAACCATTGCCCTGACATTCTCATCTTGAAAGCTAGCAAATCCAGCTTATGCTTCATCATTCCTATCATGTATAACAACATTTTTGGATGATTTCCCATTCATGCTTTCGCCACATTCTCTAGAAAACTCATGAAAAATCTAAATCTGGATCTTGACAGTTGTTTGAGTTCTTAATTAAGATGCAAAGAGAAGAGGTACCCATCTGCACATTTCACAAAAACTATCAAACTGCCTATCACTAGTCACAAAGACAGGAGGAGTATCTTTGGCCATGTTTCTCATCATTGATTTAGACAACACATAGCTAAGTTTTACCCCTTGAATCTACATATCTAAACCAAAATTTCGCTCAGCAACTGAACCACATCATCAAATTTCAATCCATCTTTAATGGTGAAAAATTTGCCTCCTTTTTCTTTATCAACCTTAAAATTTCATGGTGTTATTAGTCACCAGCCATTTTCCAAAAAACACTAGCTATATGCATCATTCTCCACCCTGAAAAACAATAGTTAGTTCTCATATTCATAAACAAAATGAATAAATTACAATTTATTATTGATTACTTTGATGTAAATTGAAAACAACGCAGAAAAATATTTTAGTTGGAGAATTGAAAAGTCTCTATAACATTGAAAACATGATATGAGAGACTAGTGGAGAAGACAATGCTCTGTATCTTCTTTTTTTGAGATTTTTTAGCCAATTTTAGGAAATATGAATTTAGAGAATATTTGATATTGTCGACATTTAATCTTTAGATTTTTTTTTCATATAATATCTTTATTTTTCCAAATAAAATCTTTATTTATTTTTAAATAAAAATTTCAGAATTATTGTTAAGTAATAAAAGGGGTTTTTAGTAAAACAACAACAGTTTTTTTAAAAAAATAGAGGAAATAATGTGAAGGTATTTTTCAAAATGTAAAAAATAAACAGGGTAGTTTTATTTATTTCCTCTTAATAAAATGAAGCACAAAATCTAAAACATCTAATAAATTGGGACCATAAGCTTATTTTTCAGCATATTACTAAGCAACGTTGACAAATGTTTTATAAAAAGAAGATTCATATATGGAAAAATGGAGAAAAAGTATTCTTGATCTATTTAATATTACATCAAATTAATTTTTTTATTAAACTAAAATTATGCTTTCAATAGATAACAGATTTGTATGTGCTATCTTTTTATTGATGCTCTAGATCAATTTTTGTTTGACTCTGCACTTCGTTAATAATAAAATATAGTGGCACATTTAAATTTATATATATATATATATATATAGTGGCACGTAGGAAACCATAATATTAATAGTATTTAACTATAGCTGAAAATTGTAAAACAATAGGATTTGTTAAGATTTTGCAATAGCGTAGTAGGTATATTACATCAAATTAAATGGTTTATTAAACTAAACTTATCCTTTCAATATGTATATGTTATATTTTTTGATGCTCGAGATCAATTTTTATTTGATTCTGCACTTCGTTATAATTAAGAAACCCAAGTACCGTTTCTCTATTAAAAAGGTTAATTATTTGGATGTCTCAATGATTTTCAGCAAATGGATGGAAAAGCGACTCATTCCAAAAATGATTTCCAACGAAGTCAGATCAAATAATTATACAGAATTAGGTGTTGATACGCACCACACGGCAAACTTTAATTTACTACTATAAATTTTATGATATATAATTGTAAATGGTACTAAATTATTTGAAATAATTTAATATAATTCTTCAAATTGGCAATTAAAAAAAAAAAAGATTAAATGATATCAGTGAAAAATAAAAAATGTTGACACACAAACTATTTTCATATAGATAATACGTAGAAAGTATTTTTATTCAAGTGGTTTACAGTTTAGTGATAAATACTAAAGAATTAAGTAGTTTATTAAGTTGTGTTTTATATGTCTCAAACTGTGGTACACGCATTACAATCGTTTGAAAACAATAAAAACTATTGCTCTATTAGTTTCCGTTACTAAACCAAACGATATTATGATCTCATAGTTAAAAATGTTCTATAGTAAATAATATACAAAAATATAGGTCAAACTAGTTATTAATAACTGGTTTAAAGTTAGCATTCCATTAACAAAAATATTGATTTCTATATTTGATCCAAGCAAAATACTTCAATAAACATTGGAATTGGTTTCATTTGTTCCTTAGTTCAATTTTCGGTGGGATTTTTGCTTTACGACATGTCACATATCACCAGGTATTAGCAAAGACTGGTCCCAGACCGTAGAGAAAATTAAGGCAGAAGGCCCAACTAATAGAATATGTGTGTGAATGTTATACTAATCAATGTACAGTGAATTCTCTATAAATTAATAATATTAAAATTTTGATATTTTATTAATTTATATTTATCTATAAATTTGAGGTAATTGTCTTTTAATGTACATTTACACTTTTGGATTTTACTCTAACCTTTTTCCCAGAAGCATTAAAAGACAATTACATCAAATTTCCATTCACATGTGTTCTGGGCATCAGGGTGTCGGGCCGGGTTTGGGTACTACCTGATCGTGTTCGGATATGTTTGATAGAATATTTTTATACCGTTAGATATTTATAGGGTTTCGGTTCGGCTTTACTTTGGTTTTAGATACTCAAAATTTTGGAAGAAAAAGTAAAATGTGTTAAATTTTCACAAATAAAATAAAAACTTTAAGATATATCAGTTAATTTTGGTCTTTTGGTTATTTTGCTTTAAATAATTGATATTTTTGAGTTTAGAATAATAATTTGAACAAATGGGTTGTATCTAATATACATATTTTAATATATAATTAATATTTTTAGATATATAATTATATTTCCATATTTCGGATATTGGTTTGGATTGGTTTGGATTCAAGTTATATTTTAATGTACATTTACACTTTTGCATTTTGAAATTATAAACATTATAAATTGTGCATTTTGAGTATGTGTCTATACAAAAATGACCAAATGCTCAGAGAAAAACGGATTATTCACATGAAATCGATGATAGATATCAATTGAATATGTGTGTTATTCTTATCTTAAGTACAAGATATCAAATCTAGATTTGATTTGTATAAGATAGTGAGATTTAGTCTCATTTAATCTCATGGATTTGTTTTTTATACTTTTACTCTTATTATTAAAAATGTAAAAATGTAGTTGAAATTTAGCTATGAACAATTAGAGCATTCTCATCAATCAGATACCTTTCAAAATTTCTCACAAATACAACATTTTAATATAGTATAATTAAATAATTAAAAATAAATAGAAAAATGAGAATAAACCCATGTTTTAAAACTCGCTAGGCGCTAGTCGGACGGCCAGAGTGGGTCTAGTGCCTAGGAGATTAATCGGGGATTAAATGAGGATTAATCGATGATTAGTTTTAGGTTATTTTAAT
The DNA here is from genome assembly GCA_963854855.1 of Nasturtium officinale. NCBI lineage: Eukaryota > Viridiplantae > Streptophyta > Magnoliopsida > Brassicales > Brassicaceae > Nasturtium > Nasturtium officinale. The sequence continues at coordinate 961,832 of OY978506.1, forward strand.
ATTTTAAAAATATATTTATCCATTATATTAAACTTGTAAATAATATTGTTTTTAAAATTATAGTAAATACATGAAAATGTAGTATTAATAATTTATTTTATGATTTTTATTTATAATTTTAATATAATTTATTATAAAACATCACAAACTCTCAATACAAATATCCGAATAATAAAAAAAAAAATTTATACTCGAAAAATTAAAAATAATTGGATTATAAATGATTATGCAGAAAATAATCAGATTAGGTGGAGATTAATCAGATTAGGCGGAGAATTATCAGTTGACTGACTTTTTTGAAGGATTAATCATTAATCGATGCGGCAAGGGTGGACCTAGCGACTAGACGGAGTATAATCGGAGTTAGGCCGAGATTTTTAGAACATGAGAATAAACCAATAAATAAATGATGTACATCTGGCATATAAGAACACAGCTTATTTTTTTAAAATATATGAAAGTCTCTAATTAAGAGATACAAATTTCAATTTTCTATTGGTTTTACCTTTTTTAATTAATTAAAATATTATTTATTAAAAATGGTAGGACTCTCTACCATTGAAAGTGTCATCAATCTCTTATAGCATATCTATATGTGAGAAACCCAGAATGGGGATTCACCCTTATTTTTATTATATTTTTATCATTTGGTTAAATTAAATTATCTAACAAATAAGTAATAAAATAATATTTGTACATGTGCCATTTAGGTATCTCATTATTTGTATATATGAGAATTTCTGGATTATTCTCTCTTTTTCATTTCTTATATTTTGCTATTTTTATTAACTACCCAATAGAAGTTTAGACCATCCTTATCACAGGACCTCATCCAAAATATCTTTTAACTAATTTTGTTTATTAAATATTAAACTTAAAAATTTAGAATTAGAACTAATACAAATGTGACATATAGTCAGGGTTTTAATATAGTTTTAAGTGTTTTTAAATTTTTACCAAGACTCTCTCATTTTAATTGTTTTTAGTTTAATAATAAAAATAAATAAAACACATATATTTATTAATAATGGAGGTGCTTTTATGAGTCTCTAATAAAATTTTATTTTCTTTTTTATTATTATTTTTATATATGTAATAGCAGCTTTATTGCTAAGAAACTCTGCAAGTTTCTCAATTTTTTTTAATTATTTTATAATAAAAAATTTATAAAAAGAAGGTTGATCAATTGAATTAAAACACCTGTCAACAAGATATAAAGAAACGTTTCTGAAAGTTGCAAATAGAGAAAAGTATCTGAGCATATATCCTACTTTTGTATTACTTTGTATTATTTTATTCTTTAGAAACTATGTGAGAGATCCTGGAGATGCTTTAAGAGATTCCATCAAATACGGCTTACACCACTTCCATGGATGGAGTCTTTTTCCATTAACAAAAAAATATTTTAATTAAAAAAAAATTAGCAACAAGTTGAAGTGGAATTTTCTAAGTGTCCAAAACCGTTTTCCAAATCTCTTAAATAAGAGAAGGTTGTAATTTTCTGAAATATTTCTTTTAATTTCTTATTTTTTTATTTAAAGAACTTCATCTAACAAAGCTAGATGCTTAAATTACTATGTGGGTCTTTCAACATTAAAAACTATACATATCAACTGACTTTTAGAATGTAGGTCATAGTGCAAATGCAACACACTAGAAATTTCGGGGAAGTTTGTATTCCGAAATAATGACAAACTTTTGTGACATAATGGTTGGTGTGACAAATAAGCAATATCTGATGGTATGAGACAAGCAAGTTAAATGGTTGATGTTGTCAATATCCATGCAGGGGGGGATCTATGACTTTTTCTTACTAGGGTCAAAACTATAATATTAAAAGATAAAAACTTTTAAGTAATTTGGATCCTTGTACAAAAACCTACATATTTAAACAAAAATTTCTGTATAAATTTTATAATTCTTTTGAAACATTTATATCTTGTCGAAGTGATTAATTTCCTATATAATAAAAGTAATGGGAATCAACGAAAACAGTAGGTAGTTTAAGAGTATGCTGTAAAATAATTGTTTTGAGTTTTTCAAATTATTTTATCAAAGAAAATTTGTAATTAATTTCAGATTATACTGTCTACATTCTTATTTATATAGATTTTAAATTTACAAAATAGTTTGTATATTCTAGTTTATATAAATGATGAATATATGTAAGATCTTAATAGTTGAAGTTTTAAAATATAAATATTTTTTTATCTTTTATCTACTAAATTTTTTTCATATGTTAAAGTATGTACACGAAATATGATACCACAAATAATAGATTTGAACAATAGTCACACGGCGACAAACGGTCGCGCTGGATGTTCAAATTACTAACATAGCATAAATCTCTAGGTAACAATTGCAATTACATTTATATATTGTCATTTATCATTTCATTAAGAAAAAACTTTTCATTTTTAGAGGAGGATAGTGAGAGTATTTTCTGATCAATTATGGTAATTGAGAAATTTCCATGTACAAACATAACACAGAGGAGTGGTGTTCACATTTTTGTATATATTGCTGATTCATAAATCAAAAGTCAAGAACAAATAGTTGAACTGTCTTCTTGTTAATTGAGAAACTTCTGAGTTTTTTCGACGGTTCAAATAAATATACCCTATGACCCATAAATATTATTATTTTGTTGTTTGATTAAAAAAAAACTATATATAGGGTAACCAAACCAAAAACTGGTTTCAAATCTTCAATACATAAACATATATCTCTTTTTGCCATTTGTTGTTCCAACCAAATATATGGACAATGAAAAAAACAAGAACGTTTATCTCTGCTTTGACAATAATGATTCAGAAATCTATTCCTTCATCCACTTCCTCAGAGCTACTTTCCACGGCCAAGGGATCAATGAGATTGACGATGACAACGATCATTTCTCCAATCCAATTAAGGTTCTTGTGGTGATTTTCCCAAAGAACTATACGTTCTCTGTGCCGAAGAATCTCGTGAATCATCACAACAAAAAAGACCTTATGGTGGTTCGGGTGCTCCACGGAGCCACGATATCATCCTTGATGCAGCAGATTCCGATTCCTAAGCAGTGGCAGCGTGTTATACTAGAATCACCAGTATTATCCGATCACGTTTATAATGATGAACCAAGGTATATGTATAGGAATTAGAAATTTGCTTAGATTATTATTCTTAAAACCATAAATATGTGGCCTTTAATTTATTACATAATCATTCTATTAATAACATCATTTTGAGTGAATAAGATCCAACCCATAACCCAATCTCTATTATACAAAGTAAGGCAATCAGATGAAAGTAGAAATATACCATCAACCACTAGATACTTTCCCTAGACTAATAAAATTCAAAAGCTATAAATGAGAAACATACCCTAGTAACTTGACCTGACCAAAATATCAAAAATCCGATCTTAAAAGTAGAAGCAAACCCAAACCCGAACTAAGAAAATAGCCAAATGAATATTAAATTTTTATACTCAAAAATTCGAACCTAAACCGAACCGAGAATCGAATGAGTATCCTAAATACCCAAAATATAGTTATATAATTAAAAATATAACATAATTATCCAAAATTATTTTAATTATAAATTCAAAGAAAGTATAAATTCAAAGCGTCGTTATGTAAAGAAAGTCTGCGTGAGTTCTTTTACCAAATTAAGAAAGAAAAAAAATAGAATGCGTAAGTTTTAACCTTTTACGTAGTTATCGAAGCAATGCTGAATCATGTCTAAAATTCGTTATTTTTTTTATAGCGAATCCAAATTTATGGAAAAAATCGCAAGGGATGTGTTTGAGAAGCTCTATCCAACGGAAGAGATTGGGATTCACAAGCGGCAACTTGAAATAGAAAAGTTGCTACGTAAGCAGCCATGGGAAATCCGTACTCTAGGGATTTTTGGTGAACCTGGCATTGGAAAGAAGACTCTAGCTAGAGCCCTCTTTCGGAGAATGTCTAATGGGTATGATGCTTCTTGCTTCATCAAAGATTTTCACAAAAAAAAAAATAGCGAAAAGGGAATTGAAACATTGTTTAATGGATTCTTGGATGAGATTCCAATGGAAAATTTTGACCCTAGCAATCCTGATTCAGAGCCAAGCCAACGTCAGAAAAGAGTTCTCATTATTCTAGATGATGTGCGAAGTTATGAAGACGTGGAGTCTATTGTTGGTAGCCGATTTGGTTTAGGGAGCTTGATTATTATAACCTCAAGTAATAAAGAAGTTCTTGAACTTTGCAACGAGATTTATGAGCTTCATGGTCTAAACCAAGAAGATGCGTTGAAGCTATTCACAAGGTGTGCCTTTGGAAAGGATGTGACAGAGAAGAATCTTTTGAATATTTCAATGAAGAAGATTGAAACTGCTAATGGGAACCCATCAACTATCCGCGCACATGCCAAGACGACAAAGGAAGAATTTTCAGGTTGTGACGTCGTAGGCTACCCAAGTAGTGGCACCGAGCTTCCATCGTCTAACAATGTTGACTCGGTATGTTTGTTGAGAGATTTTATTAGCTCTACAAGCCACGTCATCAATTTAGCTCAAAGTAAAATTAAAGTAAAAAAAGTTTACTTCAGCCGTATGCTACTAGTCTTTGGTTTTGTATATTGCAACTTTCGGGGTTGGGACAGTTTTGGAACTTTCTGGTCCTTGTTTTCTTTTGCGTAATGAATTTGTGATCTTGTTTGTCATTATATTTTTACTTTACTTTCTCTTTAATTGTATGTGCTTGATTCGAAGATATATATATATATATATATAAAGTAAACTTTGTTCATTATCTTGATCGAGACCTTACTCAGAAATATATTCAAAAACTGAAGCTTAAAACTCAAATGTAGTTGGTAAACTCATCAAGAACAATTGAACCGAACAGGGAGAAAAAGAATACAAGAGAATGTATGCATGAGAGAATTTACAAGTTTTAGGTGGCCGACTTAAAATGAATTTTTAGTTTGATCGCAATTTAAAATTTTAATTCAAATAAACAAAAGTCTGTGAATTGGTGGGGGTGTATAGAAGTTTAAACACATTATGCGAATTGGTGATGATTTATTCTCATACCTAGTTTTTCAGTTTAGAAAAAGTATCATCAACCAGATCGCATTTTATAGTTTTTGGTGAAGATTACAATTTTGTTTACTGCATACTTTTTAATCAACTGAACATTAACGACAAAAAAAAATACAATGTATGCCTAAACCAAAAAAAAAAAAAATCTACATTTCTTTGAAAAACAAATCAATGAATTAAACTTACTACATAAAGAGTTGTGTGTACTTTAGTAAAGCCTCTATAAATTAATAAATTAACTAAGTTTCAAGTTAGGATGGAGTAATAATTAACATATTTCAATAACATAATAAAATAAATTATTTTTAAAAAGTTATATGTATATATAAAGTCTCATCAATAATATGAATTAATAATTATTTGAATTTATTGTATATACATGTAGGATATTTTTAGTAAAATACGATTCTAATGTTGTTTCATAAATTTTTCATTTTTTTGGATTTTATCTCTATTTTTCTTAAAATATCAAAAATATAAGATATTATCTTCTCAAATTGCATCATAAATTATTAAACAGTTTTATATATGCAATAATTATTTTAATGTGTAAATGCATAAAACACATCAAAGTATTCTTTTATTTTTTTACTTTTATATAAAAAATTTGAAATTAGAAAAATTCTCTATAAACTAATAATTATTAATGTATCGATAAATTAATAATTTCTATGTATTAATAAAAAAATATACAGTCCCACCATATTAATTTATAGAGTTTTTAAATTTTAATTTCAAGTTATTGACTCACAAAAATTCAACTTGCTGGCGGAGTTACTCTGGATAAGAACCCTAAAACGAAACTATGAATTCAGTTTTAATTTTTTTGATGTCACACCCCTAATATCCATGAATTCCTTTTTAATAATATAATTTTAGAGAAAAATAAAATTACATCAATCTTTTTAATTAAAAATTTAGAATATATTTTTATTTTAAAAATCTGATATTTCTTTATCTAAAGACTCCCTTTTAATTAGACTCTTTGATTTTTCTGATTTTGTTAGAAATTGATATTTTAACTATGAAAAAATTAATTCACCAAAAGTCAAAAAAGTTAATTAGCCATAAATATTTATAGAAATCTGTTTTCTTAATATCTCCTTTTTTCTTCTGAAATATTGTTTTACCAACAAATTTGGTAGTAATACATAGAAAATGGTAATAGAGCATTTTCTTATGATATAAACCTAGGAAATAGAGCATTTTCATATAAGACAGTTTGCCGATTACGGAATGCTTAAGAATGAAAAAGTATCTTCTGGTTTCTTTTTCTCTTTTATATGGCATACTCATCACTCATTAGCCTTGTTTGGAACTCGGTAGCAGACGAAACATAACAACGACAAAAATTAAGTACTAAAAACAAGTTATTTGCTATCCAAGAAAGTGGAGAGTCTGCAGCTGCTACCAAATAGAATGACGCTGCCATAGATTTTTTGTCGCTAAAAAAAAAACACCTGCTTCATGGATGTTCAATCTCTGCCACAGCTTCTCTTATTTCTTTTTGTAATTTACGGTCACCAGAACGTGTGGCAGCAACACCTACAAGAACACGACTATTATCTCCTCATCCAGAAGCTTGAAGTGATATTCTCTTCTAATCTCATTATTTTTCAGCATGTGTTCTTAATCTTCGAATCCTATGTGGATTTCTACATTTGAGCTCTATTTCTTACTATCACAGTATTACTGTCTTATGATTACTAATCATTAGTTACAATATTCCTATTATGAAGGAGTGATACATAATTACATAGCAACGGTGGGTGTTAACAAACTCTTAAGGAAGGTGCTTAACATTTAAAATTAAAATAAAAAATAGCTAATTAACTAAGAATCGATCCATAAATAAGCATTTTTAGTATAGATCCTTAGAGACACGTGTATTGTCATAATTGGCTACAATTCTGAAATACTTTCCCTTAATTTTTTTCCTTCCTCGTTCATTTTTCGTCTCTGTCAATGTATCATAGCTGCTCCAGCTTTATCATCACCGATACCATCTCGTCTCTCCAATTGTTAGCAGCATCTCATCTCTCCTTTCGCCCGCTCTACAATCATCTTCCGCTTTACATCATACCAACTTAATAGTTTGAAATCATGTTCCACTGGTAAAGGTTGGAAGGAGGCCCGATGATGCAGAGGCTGTCTACGCGTCAACCGTAAAAGTTGAACGAGAACTAAACTGTAAGTAAGTAAACAACTACAAAATACTTGTAAAGTGTCAAGTGATCTATTTTTGCAAAGTCTCTAAGACGGTAGAAACTCAAAATCTTTGGACATGACCAAATATAGAATAGAAGAGATGTGCAGGGATCAATGGAACTGGGCAAGCAACAATCTTTCAAGAGATGGCATGTGTTTCATTTTTATGAAGAAAATTGATTTCAAATTCCTTCCCTAATTTCATCTTAATGACTGTATTATAAAATACAAGTGAATTTCAAATTTCAGGATACTGTTTTAAAGTGAAGAACATTATTAAATTTAATATGTATCAAAGTTAATTAAATTTTAAAAAAATCAAATTTCCAATAATTTTTTTTGTTTAAAACCCTCTAGGGATGCTAACCATTGGAGGTCAAAAAAATTAAACACTTATTAGAGATGCTTTTTTTTAATAAAACATTAAATTTAATTACAAAAATTGTTAAGCATCTTTTAAATGTGCTAATGGCTGGAGATGATCTTAAATTCTATATATATATTTTTTACATTAACTCATTTTTAAACTCCACATTCCAAAGAATCACTTTTTCTACCGTACAAAAAATCAATACCATTATGCCCCTCAATATAGCCTTTCTTCCCCGTTTAGTTATTCTACATGTTTTAAAATTTGGCAAACGGTAGTCGACCATTCAGGGTCAGCCTACAACCTATACGATTAGTCAGAAAATAAACAAAGATTAATCGGGGTCTTAGATTATTTTAATGTTTCAAAAATATATTTATACTATATTAAACTTTAAAATAATATTGTTTTCAAAATTATATTAAACACATGAAAACATAGTATCAAATTTTTTTTAATGATTTTTATATAAAATTTTAACATAATTTATTATAAAACATCACAAACTCTCAATATATCTGAATAACAAAAAAATGTATACTTGCAATCTAAAAATAATCGGATTATTCATGATTAAACGGAAATAATTAGATTAGATGGGAAGTAATTAATTGACTGATTTTTTCGAATAATTAATTATTAATCTAGACATTGAGATTGAGTCTAGCAACTAGACAGAATGTAATCAGAGTTAGAGATTTTTAGAACATGGGTTATTTGTAACAACTCATAATTAGCTTCTTTTTCTTTTTCATCAAACAGTAGGATCATCTAATCATTTAGTTAAGAGATAATTTTCCATAGTTGGATTCTCTTCAATCTCCCTCATTATTCTTATATATTATTTGATTTTTATCAAATTACTTAAAACATAAAGAAAAAAATAAATAAATAAACTCACCTTACATACTTCTCTCTTGACCTGTTGACCACAACGAAGTCGTCACTGTCACCAAAGCTACTAATTCTTATTACTCATCGCCCCATCTATCTTTATTTCTGGGTTTACTCTTTAATTCGTTTGATCTCTTTCCAATCCTAGATGGATCAAACATTGCATTTTTGATTAGTAAATATACATCTACTCACAAGATCAACTGAAACTCTTCCAGATTTTGCTGGAAATCTACTCTTGTGTTTTCATATCTATTTTTGCCCATTTTGGCATTCCAGTGAAGAGTCACATTCAGTCTCTCTGGATTGGCTTCCTCAAAAAAAAAAAAAAAAACTTAGTTGTTGCTGCTGTTGATAACCAATCCAAATTCTAAATCAACAACAACAACAAAAATGATTCTACAACACCCCAAGACCAATCTACACCTCCAACCCATAAAAACTCAACTTTGCTATGATGATCATGTGCCCATCTAGACTGAACATAATATCGAAGATACGTCCAAAGAGTAACCAAAAGCAGCCAATAAACAATTTGGCTTCTACGAAGCTAAGTAACTAATAACTACGGACTTATATCCGTTGAAGCTCCTATGTTTCAGCTTCCGAAATATGAATGGCAGAAAAAAAAAAAACGGAGCTAAACTGACGCGAATTTGCAGGAATCTATGATTATTAAACAAAAAATCATCACGAAACCTGAAGTCAATCAGTGGCGGAGATACTTGGTGACAAGGGATGGCAATTGCCACCCATGAATTTTTATTTTTTTTTAAAGTATTTTTTAACCATTTAAACTTGCCACCAATGTTTTAAAAATCGTTAGGCCGGCGAGGGTAGGCTTAACGCCTAGAGGATTAATCGGGAAGTAAACGGAAATTAATCGGGGATTAGTTTTAGGTTATTTTAATATTTTTAAAATATATTTATCTATTATATTAAACTTTTAAATAATATTTTTTTAAAAATTATAGTAAATACATGAAAATATAGTATTAATAATTTATTTTATGATTTTTATTTATAATTTTAACATAATTTATTATGAAACATCAGAAACTATCAATATAAATGTCTGAATAACAAAAACAAAAAAAAAATTATACTTGAAAATTTAAAAATAATTGGATTATAGATGATTATGCCGAAAATAATCGGATTAGGCGGGGATTAATCGGATTAGGCGGGAAGTAATCGGTTGACTGACTTTCTCGAGGGATTAATCATTAATCGAGGCGACGAGGGTGGACCTAGCGACTAGGCGGGATGTAATCGGAGCTAGGCGTGGATTTTTAGAACAAGGCTTGCCACCCTTAACAAAAAATTATTGACCCCCATGAAATATTTAAGTTAAAAATTATTAGTAGTCCAATTCAGTTTTTCAGAAAAAATAAATATAATGTAATTATTAATTCTATTACAAACTAATTAACCATAGCCACTATTCTATATCGTTACTTAACTATTTTTTTCTGTCCACTTTTTCTTCCTATTTTGTTTCTAATCGACATTGCTAGGTAAAAGTTTATCTTTTTATTTAGGATATTAATTAACTCTTGCATAAAAAAATTTTACTAATCAATTTTTTCTTACTTTTGATTTATGTTTAGACTGCACAGATTTTTAGTTTAAAGGGAAAGCAAAGGATTGTGATTGAAAAAAATATTAAAAGGGTGAGTTTGAGTTTTAGTTTTAATACTATTTTTGTGTTTGCTACAAAAAATTCTTTGGTTGATTGGTTGATTAAACCAGAATAAACTTGTACTTCACGAGAATTGAAGTTCCTAAAACCAAACACGACTCATAAGCATGTGAGTCGAATTATGGCGTTGATAAAGTTCTTATTAAATTATTAATCTTGTTTGTTTAGTTATTGAATATGAGTTGATTTAATGTCATATTTTATTTTTAACATAGATGTAAGTTGTAACAGAGTGCTTTATTAAGATGATGTCATTGACAGAGTTTTAGTATAAGACATTACCTAAGATGATGCCATTAACATAGCGTTTTTATTATTTTGATACAAATTTTTATTTTGTTTGTTTGGTTTTATTTGTATAGGTAATTAGATATAGTGAGATGGATCGGTTTGTTGTGAAAAGAAAAATTCCACCAACCAACATCGATTTGGATGATTTGCCTTGGGATCCATCTAAGAGAAAAAGTATTCTAAGTTATCATCCTAATCAAAGAGATGATGTACGGTGCCAATATTTGTTGAGAGGACCTTGTCAACTTCATGGTCATAATTTCAAGCAAACACCACATTCAAATGTATTACGGCATTTTAATCCAAAGTGGTTTGATAAGTATGGTGTTTGGTTAGAGTATAATGTGGAGACAGAGAAAGTTTATTGTTTGTGTTGTTACCTAATCAGAGATCAAGCTGACAAACAAGGTGGGAGTGATGCTTTTGTATCGACTGGTTATTCTACTTGGAATAAGACCAATGGGTTCACTAAGCATGAAGGTGGCCCTAATAGTTTCCACAGCAATGCCAAAAATAAATGTGATGATTTGATGAGACAATGTCAGTCTATCAAACATGCTTTTCATAAGCAAACTGTTGTTGCAAAAAATGAGTATCAAGTCCGGTTAAGTGCTTCAATTGATGTTTCTAGATACTTGTTACATCAAGGATTACCTTTCTTGGACATGATGAGTCAGAAGATTCAACAAATAAAGGTAATTTCTTAGAGCTTCTCAAATATACAGCTGGTCAAAATGAGATTGTAAAAAATGTTGTGATGAAAAATGCTCCTCAAAATAATCAGATGACATCTCCTCCAATTCAAAAAGACATTGTGCATTGCTTTGCAGAAGAAGTAACTAAATCTGTTATCCAAGAAATTGATAATGATGTCTTTGGCTTATTAGTGGATGAGTCCGCTGATGTTTTAGATAAAGAGCAGATGACTGTAGTTTTTCGCTTTGTTGATAAATGTGGAGTAGTAAAAGAAAGATTTATTGGCATTAGTCATGTGAAAGAGACTTCTTCTTTATCTTTGAAAGAAGCCATTGATTCTTTGTTTGCCACACATGGACTGAGTTTGAAAAAATTGAGAGGACAAGGTTATGATGGAGCCAGCAATATGAAAGGAGAATTTAATGGATTGAGATCATTGATTTTGAAGGAAAGTGGCTCTGCATATTATGTTCACTATTTCTGTTTTATTGAATGTGGTTGGAGGTTCATGCAAGAGAAAATATATAATACAAGTAGTCATCAAAACAGGTTGAAAAGAGATTAGTAATGGAGAACTTAAGACTGGAACATGGCTTAATCAAGAGTTTTCACTTCAAAGACCTAGAAGTACTCGTTGGGGTTCATATTATACGACTTTATTGCGACTTGTTGAGCTATTTTCATCAGTTGTTGAAGTTTTTGAATACATCCAGAATGATGGCACAGACACCACCAAAAGACAACAAGCATACGGCCTCCTCAAATATCTTCACACCTTTGATTTTGTTTTCTATTTACAGTTGCAGCTGCTTATTTTGGGACTTACTGACAACTTATCAAAGGCTCTGTAGAGAAGAGACCAAGATATTTTGAATGTTATTTTATTGGTGGAATCTACTAAACGACAACTGCATAAGGTGAGAGATGATGGATGGGATGAATTTTTGGCTAATGTTTGGTCTTTAAGTGAGCAAAATAAGACTGAAATGCTGGACATAGATGAAGAATTTGTGGATTCAAGAAGACCAAGGAAAAAGACTAATATAACCAACATGCATCATTATAAGGTGAACTTTTTCTACACTATATTAGACATGCAACTTCAAGAGTTCAATGACTGTTTTGATGAGGTAAATTCAGAACTACTTGTTTGCATGGCATCCTTAAGTCCGGTAGATTCTTTTCGTTAATTTGACAAGTTAAAGATGGTGAGATTCGCTGAGTTTTATCCAGATGATTTTAGTTTTGTGGAGCGCAGATCTCTTGATCATCACTTTGGCATCTATCTTGATAATATGCAAAGAGATGAAAGGTTTACTAATCTAAAAAGTCTGGGTGATCTTGCTGTGTGATGGTGGAAACAAAGAAACATATTTTTCATTTTTTGGTTTATCGTCTTTTGAAGCTAGTTTTGATTCTACTTGTTGCGACTGCAACCATTGAAAGATGCTTCTCTGCAATGAGTATTGTGAAGACGAATTTGCGTAATCGTATTGGTGATACTTTTTTTAGTGATTGCTTAGTTTGTTTTATTGAAAAATAGATATTAATGAAACAGTGATAAAAAGATTTTAGAACATGAGTGAGCGTAGGGTACAACTTTAAGAAGATTATTTGTAATAGATTTTTTTAATGATTTTTATGCATTTTGAAGAAAAAAAATATTTTGCTACCCATGACTTCGTTTTCTGGCTCTGCCACTGAAGTCAATGATCTTCAACGGAAACTAGAAACAGAGGAAAGATAAAGAATAAATAGAGAAATCATATTTCACTAAAATATATTATATATATAATCTATGTTCTAAAAATTATCGCCTACTTCCGATTATATTCCGTCTAGTCATTAGGCCCACCCTTGTCGCCTCGATTAATGACTAATCCCTCGAAAAAGTCAGTCAACCGATTATTCCCCGCCTAATCCGATTAATCCCCATCTAATCCGATTATTTTCCGCATAATCATCTATAATCCAATTATTTTAAATTTTTCAAGTATAATATTTTTTTTTTTTTTTATTCAGAGATTTATACTGAGAGTTTGTGATGTTTTATAATAAATTATATTAAAATTATAAATAAAGATCATAAAATAAATTATTAATACTATATTTTCATGTATTTATTAAAATTTTAAAAATAATATTATTTAAAAATTTAATATAATAGATAAATATATTTTAAAATATTAAAATAATCTAAAACTAGTTTCCGATTAATCTCCGTTTACTCCCAGATTAATCTCTTAGGCGCTAGGTCCACCTGTGACGCCCGACTAGCGTTTACCGAATTTTAAAACATTATATACAATATATTTATATTATTATTAATTTATGTTATTAGTGGGACCATATATTTACATAAAAAATTTTAAAAAATTATTATCTTATTATTTTATCGAAATGTGTCAAATATTACATCGGCTCAACTCAGAACCATGATAATTTATTAATTTATAGAACTTATTAATTTATCGAATATTAATTTATAAAAATTATTAATTTATCAAATATTAATTTATAGAAAATATTAATTTATAGAGATTATACTTAGTATTAAAAAGTGAAGAAATAGGTTGTAATGTAAATAGATTTTAGCGTAATTAACTCATATTTTTTATTATTCATTTTTACAACTATACATTGTGCTATTTTAACTGCGTATTTAAATTTTTTTTTTCTGCCACCGAGTATTTCGAAGCTCTGATCTTTATCCAAAATCCGAATAACCTGAGAAATACACTCAACGTGTCGTTCATGGCTATCCAGTCTCTGCCACCTCTCTGTTTTTTTCCCTATCAATTTTCCTCCCTCGAACTCTTTTATTCTCTGCCTCACTTCGCTACAACTTCATCTCTTACTCTCTCACTCTTACTCTTCGCCTAAAAAGGTATGCTTTTTAGCTTCTCCTTTGTTTTATGGGATTTTTAGAGTATAGATTCTATATGAAATTCTCAAGTTATGTTTTTTTCAATTTTGAATTCAGTGGATCTAGGGTTTCTAACTATTGAAAGTCTTCACCCTCTTTTTTTTTCTGAAAAAATCCAATGATGCAGAGACTCATTGTGTATGTGTCAATAGGAACTTTTTATTTAGGTGAAGACAAATGAATCATGGAGGTTATGTTTCTGAGTTGGTCTCGTCTTCACTTCATCTTATGACCAGACCTTTCTTTTTCTGCATACCTGCATGTATGTTCTGTATTAGAACAGCTCTTATTACAACCTTTGTATCTTCTGATATGGTGACTTCTGCAATTTGGTTCAACTTAAATATGTTCTGGAGAGTTGTGTGGGGTACAATCTGGGGATCTATTCTCCTCTTTACATTTCCGATTCGCTTCTTGGCCTCTATACCAAGGGAAAGACTGGTTCGTCTCAGTTTCTAAACCTTTCTTGTATCAAGTTTTAGCAGTCTTTGATTGATCATATAGATTTATGTGAATTTTGAATGTTTTGGCAATCTTTTGATTGATTTTGAATGAATATGCTTAGAAAGTTATCCGAATTTCGATAAGAAAACTGAGGATTTTCAGTTTTTTTTTTACCGTAGCCTTTGGAGAAGTCCATAAGATACATTGTGTACATTTTCCAATTGAGAAAGATCTTTATCTTTTGTTTTTACAGCTTGAGCAGAGTATTTATGATTTGCGGTATGAGCTAGAGGGTCTTGAATGGAATAGAAAAGAAATAGAGAAAAATCTCCAAGAAGCAATAAAAGAATATCGAATCATGGAACGCGAGTTAGATGAACTAGAAGATGAACATGATGAAGCCATTTCAAAAATAGAAAAGCTAGAGGCTGAGGTACATCATTTAGTTTAATTGACTTGTTGCATAAACCATATACATTCTTATGTTATAAAACATTACATTTGGATTTTGACAGTTGAAAGAACTAAAGGAGGAAAATCTCCAGTTGAAGGAAGGTTATGGAAAAGATTATTGGAGAAAGAAAGGCAAAGTTCAACCAAAGGAAGAACCAAGTGAAATCAGTAGCATACCGAAACCGAAGAATATCCCTTATGGTTCAAAGGGAAAAGCCACAGAGTTGACATCGGTTAAATCACCTCTTTATCCATTTGCAAAATCCACAATCCCAGAAGACGAAGAAGTAACACCAAGGGTCCTCGGTTTAGAGAGGGACATTGCTCTTGTAAGAAGCTTATTCAGCGCGATGCTAGCTGTTGTGGTGGGTATAGTAATATATGGAGCCAAAGAACGAGAGCTGTGTACTCCACTTATAGGAGCACTCTTCACTGTGGTTGGTATCTCTTTGAGAAGTGTGGTTCAGTTTTTCTCTACGGTTAAGAATAAACCGGCTTTAGATGCAGTTGCTCTTATGAGTCTCAATTGGTTCATACTCGGTACTCTTACTTACCCGACTCTACCAAGAATTGCTCGAATGGTGGTCCCGCGAGTTTTTAACACTGCTGGCTCAGTCTTCACTTTGCTCGGTCGTAGTTCGGTTCCCTCAACTCAGGAGTTCGTAAACTATGTTGATTAAGTTTTGTGCG
Source organism: Nasturtium officinale (assembly GCA_963854855.1). Lineage (NCBI taxonomy): Eukaryota > Viridiplantae > Streptophyta > Magnoliopsida > Brassicales > Brassicaceae > Nasturtium > Nasturtium officinale. Next base: position 977,577 of record OY978506.1, read on the forward strand.
TAAAATCAAATATCGTCAATACTTTTCTTTGTAAATGTAATAATTATTAGTGAGACCAAACCAGATCGAACCGGTATGTATTTTGAAATAAATAATTTATGATTAACTTAAGTTTTGTGTAATGTATACCGAGTCGAACTAAAATAAATTTTGGTTTAACTAGGCCCATTTCTGAAAGCCCAAAAAAGAGAAAAACCCAAAACTTCAACGAGGCAAAGACCAAACCGGGATTTATACCGGCTCCACAAGCACGTGGGTCACGTGACGGTATTTACTGCCTTTTAACTCGTAATAGTCAGAAAAAAGAATGTGTGAAGAAACGTAAGAAACCGAAGACTTTCAAGAAGACACGTGTCAATATACAATTAGTCTGTGATTTCGTTAAATACCAAGCAAAGGATACCAAAGTATTCTCGAAATTTGATAAAGCCTAAATCAGAGAAAATATCTTTGCCAGATATGGTAACTGTTTTTCTCCTCCTTCTCTTTCATCTTTTCCAATGAAGGAGATCGAGAAAAAAAAAAATAGAGAAGAAATACGATGATGATGAAGTTACCGGCGGTCTCTGATTCGCTTGGTGCAGGTCGGGAACTGATTGGCTAATACCATCACGTGTCTTGTCATGGTTGGCTAGTAAGTTCCCGCCTTGCATCAACTGAATCTGAGCTCGAGGTGAAAAAAAAATATGGATCCAAATTTCAGATCTGACACATTCTTCGTTATTCTTAAGGTAGAATCTTGATTTAATCTTTATATTCGTGATTTTTATTTGATTCATTATTGATTTTTTTTTTGTTGAAATCCAGATTTTTTTTTTATCATAGATTCAGTCTTTTGTTAAGTTTTGAAGCTTAAAGACTAATGGCCATGTTATAGAAATTTCAGGATCTAGGTTTTTTTTAACCTATGTAGATCTTGTATTTGAATTTATTATATACAAGTTAAGCTGCTAATTGAATTAGATTTTCAAAGATTCTGCTGGAAAACTTTGTAGATTAAAAAAAACTTAAAGTTGGTTTACGAGAATTAGGGTTTTGAGAATTTTTAGTGGCGTATGTTAGTGTTAATGAGATTTGATATGATCGTCTCAGTTTGTTTATAAAATAAATTATATAATTGAAACTCTGATTTTACCTAATGAAACCATCCAATGCGTCTATATTATTTCCTCATGAACTGGTCATCTTAATTTGTTGTTAACAATGCCCAAAAGAGAATATATATATAAATTTCCCCTTTTTGGTCCTTGAATGATTTATTTTGTTGTTTGATCTAGAATGTCAAGTACGATGATGAAAAGTCTTGATTTTTATCAGAATATGTATATGATGATACAAGATGAAATGTTGTAAATGTAACCTTAGACTAAAGTTAATTAGTGATATCCTCGATGCCTTGTTAATTCCTGTCTAACCTAATTATTCTCTGTCTACCTGATTTTTTTCAAAAAAGATTTGTTGTGAAAATATTTGTTGTACACAGTTTAATCAGATTTAATAGTTCTATGTGTAGTACTAGTCCCTGATTTTGAACCCTAATCGAGATCAAAATCAAAAAACGAGTTGAAAGTAATTATGAGATCGTCAAATCAAGACAATATCAACCATATTATCAATTGTAGATTTGCATTTTACTTTTATAATATTACGTTTAAAAGGAACTGTAAAAATGATCAAAAAACTAATTATTGACTAAAGCTAATATAACCTCCGAGTTTTTGTTAGGTGGTATCAAACGTCTAATTAGTTTTTAGCCATATTTTGAACATGGCATCGTTCTAATTGGATTCCACAATTTAGTCAAAAGGTTTCTCTGAAAACAATTTGGTCAAAAAGGTTTCTCTGAATATAATAGTTTTGTCAAAAGGTTTAGGTGCAATACTTTTCAGTTCTGTCAAATCAGCACACTAAAATAAAAACTGAACAAGTATATGCTTTATTGCTTTTCGTGAGTGGATTTTGAATATTTGTACTTTAAGAAACATTATTAAAATAAAAACTGAACAAGTATATGCTTTACTGCTTTTCGTGAGTGGATTTTGAATATTTGTACTTAAGAAACATTATTAGATTCGCATGTAGAATATATAAAGTGAAGAAATAATGGATGAGAAGTTTGCAAAATGAAAGGTTTTAAATTAAATAGTTACTAATTAGTAAATTCATCATCAACTAGTTAAGTGTTACAGATTTTACAAATAAAAGATCAGTCTTCTTAATCTTGGGCCCTATAGAACAACAAAACAAAACAGATTTTGAAGTTTTCAAACAAAATACTTACTCAACGAACCCTAAAACCCTGCAACCTCTATTGCTGTGTTTAGTGTTCCAAGCACTGTTTATTTCTCTATGTCTCCTGCAAAAGAATCAGATAGAGCTGTAAGAACAAAGATTTTACAATGCAGCTTAGAGGGAAGGCACAATCAAGGGACTTTGCGTGCGCGTAAATCTCACCGTGCATGTGTTTAATGAAGTAGTCCAAATCTGGAAAGCAAGTAGATCCTTGAACCAAAGGAGAAGGTTGGCGATATGTGAAGAAGGAGAAGTGATAGTTATCTGGATGGTTTCTTGGTTTAGCCATTTCGATTAATCTCATACAACCTTCTCCATCGAAACAAGTAATCACATTCTCTCCTCCAATAAGAAGTCCTTTATCCCAAGCTGCATTGACCACCTGCCACAAATAACCAAACTTAAGGCTTAAGATTACATTTGGAGAGGAACAAGAAAATCTAAAGTTATTAAACAAAAAGGTCATTACCTGCCAACTTACCTTCTGAATCAGCTAATGCTTCTTCTTGCTCAGTAGGAGATATTAGCGGCCCAGGGCACACAAACTTCACAGTCACTGAGTATTTCTTCAGAGTTTCGGAAAGAAGAGAGTAACCATCTCTGTTTGAAGGGTTATAGTATCCTGCAGTTAATTCAGCAGCATGACTAGCTGTCTTGTAAGACCAGTAAATCGCCGGTATCTTTATTTTTCTGTGAGTGTGAGTCTCTTTGTTATAGGCATCACTGATTTTAGAAGATAAGTGCCAAAAAGAATATACCTTGACAATAATCTTTGTCTCCTCAAACGCGATATTTGCAAGAGACAGAACAGTCTCAGCATGACCGATTAGCAAATGTGTATACCAGTTTAAGAAGAAACGGCCATAGTAGCTGTCATATTCACCTCTTTCTTGGAATAATCCAGTTTCATGAGGTTGACAATTGTCTTGACCAGCATTCTCTGGTCCTTTACCCCAAAAAGCAAATCCCCATGATTTTGCTTCCTTTAGCAGATTATATTGTGAATATTTGTCATAACACTGCAATAGGAGAAATAGAAAATTGAAATATTAACAATGCTCATTAATGAAGTCATTAGTCACAATTTAGAAAGTACAGTTCAGCAATCTGAAAAATACCTGAAACTCACCAATACCGGGATAAATCCAACCCATTATTTCTGGGAAAGATGGATACTTTAGTTCACCAGCAGCTCCAAGACCAATCTCAATTGCAGAAATCAGTCCTTCCACAAACAAGTCATCAAACTCTGACCGGAAGCTTCTCATAAAATCAAAATACACCTAAAAATTAAGTTGTGAAGAAAATAAGAAACAAGAATCTAGACCGTATAAAGGGAAAGAAAAGAGCACATAATAGACCAAAATGGTAAACAATCTTCGAGCAATGAATGTTGATTAAGTACCTCTACACCAGTTCGTCCATGCAATACCCGTTCCTTGTCAATGCTCCAATTCAAACATTCAAAACTCCTCCTTCCTACACGATCAGTAAAAATATGTCTGGATTGTCTTTTCCAACCTCCAAAACCCACTGTGGTAATGAAATCATAACATTTGCAGATGCATTCCCTCCATATTCATGAAATGCCATCACCACCTTCAAACAAAACAAATGCTAATTGCTAAGATACTGAGAAAAAGGCGTTCCTTAATCACAATAGTACAGTTTAGTCACATAGGATGTACCTGAAAAAGCTCTACAAGTAAAAAAAATCCACACCTGTAGTTTAAGTTTGAAGTCTCTGATAAGGTAAAAGAGCTCCCTATAGCCAGACCATACATATTTCTGAGGACTCCATCCTTCAACTATTCCCCACCAACAATCTATTACCACTCCATCAACATTTAAAGACTTCATGTAACTTAATTCTTGCCTTACACCTTCAGGATCAACCAACAGGCCAAAGTTGTCTATAATCCCAACCTGAAACACAAAGTATAGACTTCAACTCAAGACAACTAAGGATTACGGGGAAAATGGTATATATATCAGAAGCTCACTGGAAGCATGGCGTACACAAGGACATAAAAGCTCTCTGTGAAGTCATTACGAGGCTCTGTGGAATGTACATCTTGTATAAGCTGAAAGAAACAACAAAACTGTTGCACAAAAACAACTCCACCTCAAAGCCAAATCATTCACCAAAACTCAATCATTACCTGATTAGCTTCCAAGCATCCGACTGAGGTGATAGGACTAGCATATGTGTACCTCCCATTCCCGAGATGATCACTCTCAGCGATAACAACAGAATCAAGAGACACAGGAGAAAGATTAAGAACTGAATGCTGCTGACAATCTAATGCAGCCTTACCACAATTCTTCAAAGTACTAGAAGAAAGAGGACTCTCAACGGACCTCGTCGGAAACTGAACCTATCCAATGACATGAAAATATCAGAACAAGCTCATAACATCGGAAAGATTCAAACTTTCTACACATAATAGGTATCAAATTTATCAGCTGTTACTATAAACCCTAACTGAACTAACTCTTTCCAATTTCAGTTCCATAAACAAAGTTAAAAGCTTAATTAAAGTATCATCAAAAGTTTGAATTTTTAAAAAGAAAGGGTTTTGAAAATTTTAAACCACATGATTTTGTTGATGTGATTGTCGATTAGTAGTACCATCAGCGTCAACACTCCAACCAGCTTCACGCGCTAAAGCAGCAATTACATCGTTCATATCTGCACGCGCCGGTAACGGAAAATTAGCATACTGTCTTAATCCGGCGAGCATTCTACTTGTGATTGCTCTTCTATGTCTTTCTCTAAGCTTTGTTCTCTCTTTTTCCTTTTCCCTTTCTCTCTTCCCTTTACCTCCTCCTCCGCCGCTGGTTCCTTCTCCACCGGCGATTCCGGCGATGTTTCCGTTGTTAACATCGCTTTCAGTTAGAGTTATCGATGCTGCTGCTGCCGCGGCGAATCCACGAGGACGTCGAGAGTGTGGATGATTGTAACTTCGGTGGGTGAATTGTTCCGGGTCGAGACTCGGGTTTGGGTCGACCGGATCTTGCGACCCGGTGGTAACGGTGTTGTTTAGTGTGCGCATTTTGTTTTTGCCGTCAAGTTTTTGCTCTCTCTGATTACTTTTTATAAAATTTTAGATTTTTGTAAATTGTAAATATGAATTTACAAATGACCATAGTAATTATGATTAATTATTTTAAAGGTCTGTAATAAACAGTGTAAACTAAATAAAATTATTGTTCATCTAAATTTAATTTTCAGTCTATTTAAAAAAGTTTCATTTATCTCTTGATAAACATAGTGATCAAATATGGAATATTCTGTTCCTCCTTAATCAAGATAGTTGAGATATTTTCTCCAGAAGTAAAGGAGAATCTGAGGTTGAATTATAACGAACCTCTTGTATAAATAGGATGTAACTTTCTCTGTAAAGGAAACGGAAATACAACGTCTTTCATGGTATCAGAGCCTTTCAGCTTTTGAACTTGATCCTCTATAATCTTCTCTCTTCCTCCTCTCTTTATCTCTATTCTCTGTAAAAATGGCAGCTCCAGTAGAACGTGCGTACGGTGTGACTAATATCAAGTCACACATCCCACTAATATTGGATACTGATGATCACAACTATGATGCATGGCGGGATTTGTTTCTTACACACTGTTTGACGTTTGATGTATTAGGACATGTCGACGGCTCCTTGAATCCGTCTACAGTGAATGATCAGACATGGATCAAAAGAGATGGGTTAGTCAAACTATGAATTTATGGAACTCTAGCACCACCACTTTTCAAATCGGCTTTCAAAACTGGTGGAACAGCTCGAGATATTTGGTTGAGAATTGAAAATCAATTTCGCAACAACAAAGAGGCCAGAGCTATGCAAATTGACAATGAGCTACGTACTCTCGAAATCGGGGATATGACAATCCGTGACTACTGTCAAAGTCTCAAATCTCTGTCTGACTTGCTTGGGAATTTAGAGTCACCCGTTTCAGATCGCAATCTCGTCATGTACATGTTGAATGGATTAAACGAAAAATTTAATAACATAATCAACGTAATCAAGCATCAGAAGCCATTCCCGTCATTCGATGATGCAAAATCGATGCTACAAGATGAGGAGTCACGTTTAAAGAAAGGTAACAAAATAGTGGCATCACACACGGATCACTCATCTTCGTCTTCAGCTCTTATTGTCTCCTCACCATCTGCAACATCACAGTCATCAGGACAAGTTTTCCCTCACCAAAAAAATCAACAATTTCGCCGAAACAACAATCGCAACAATAACAACCGAAGGCGAAATAACAATGGTAACTATCAGCAGCAACATGGAAATTTTAATCAGCAGAGATCTAGTTTCCAGAAATGGGGACCTCAATCTTATTGGTCTCCTAGGTTCAGCCCATCTCCTCCGTTCAATACTTGGGCTCATCCTCATTTTTCCCCATGGAATCCACCTCCAGCTGGGTACCAAAACAGAGGCGTGCTTGGTCCTCCACCATACAACAGCACGCAACCTGAGGCTCATGTTACCGATGCTAGCTCCTATCAGCCAACCAGTGATCTCTCGGAAGTCTTCAATACGGTCACTTTGGCTGATCCGTCATGTGGGGCCTGGTATATGGACACAGGAGCTACAGCACATTTAGCTTCTAACTCAGGTATGCTTCAATCTGTTATTAATACGAACACAAACAATTCAGTCATTGTTGGAAATGGTGATTCCATCTCTGTCCTTAAGTCTGGTTCCTCTTCTATACCCACCAATTCCCGCTCTCTTGATCTTAATCAAATTCTTGTCACACCTAAAATCATCAAAAACTTAATCTCTGTTCGTCGCTTTACTAAAGACAATGCTTATTCCGTAGAGTTTGACCCTTTTGGTTTTTCTGTGAAGGATCTGCTCACACGGACAACAATGCTCCGTAGTAACAGTGATGGTGACCTTTATCCTTTGCAACCTCTTCTTAATAAAACCCGACCTCACTCTGTTCTTCTAGCTGTGTCTCCTTCAATCTGGCACATGAGGCTTGGGCATGCTAATAACGAGATACTTAAATCTTTTTTATCTTCTAATGTGATGTCTACCAATAAGACTAGCTTACCTTCTTCTTGTAATGCTTGTCAACTAGGAAAACATGTCAAACTCCCTTTTCATAAATCAAAATCTTTGTCTTCAGGACCATTTGATCTTATTCACTCCGATGTTTGGACTTCATCAGTTCCAAGCATCAGTGGTATTCGTTACTATGTATTATTTGTTGATGACTATTCTCATTTCTTATGGGTTTATCCTTTGCGAAAAAAGTCTGAAGTTATTTCAAAATTTCTTCATTTCTTGGCATATATAAAAACCCAATTCAACACAATCATCAAAAAAATTCAATGTGATAATGGAGGTGAATACTCAAACGATCAGTTTCAGAGATTGTTCGATTCAAATGACATTGTTACTCGGTTTTCTTGTCCTTATACTTCCCAACAAAACGGGAAATCAGAACGGATGATAAGAACGATTAATAACACCATAAGAACTCTTCTATTTTAGGCGCATCTTCCCCCCTCTTATTGGGTTGAGGGACTGCATGTTGCAACTCACATTCTTAATATCCTCCCCTCTTCGTCTATAAAGTTTAAAAGTCCTTTCTTTCTTCTCTTTAACAAGGAACCCTCATATGATCATCTTCGTGTGTTTGGGTGTCTTTGTTATCCAAACATAAACAACTCCACCATCCATAAACTGTCTCCTAGATCTTCACCGTGTTTGTTTATAGGCTATCCTCAGCAACATCGTGGATATAGATGTCTTGACCTCCAAACGAACAAGATAATCATATCCCGTCATGTTATTTTTGATGAGTCAATATTTCCTGCAACTCAGAAAAAAAATCATTCTTCTCAAACCTATAAGTTTTTGGAACCAACAGAAGAACCTTCACACATTTTTCGTGATATTCTTCAAACTCCACCATCAAATACTTCAAACACCACACGTGTTATACTAGATCCAGCCCCCTCTGATCCAGTTATTCCACAAACAGCACCACCTCGACACCCAATGACTACTCGTAGTCAACTTGGAACTCGCAAAACCAAACAGCATGTGTCTCTCTTTACCAATTTGATTTCTTCTTTACCAACCACTCATCATAAAGCCTTAGCTGACCCAAACTGGAACACAGCAATGACTGAAGAGTTTGATGCTCAAATTAATAATAAGACATGGAGTTTGGTGCCAAAGCCAAAGGATGCTAATGTAGTAAATTCTATGTGGTTGTATAAGCACAAGTATGATGCAGATGGGAACTTAACCAGGTATAAAGCTTGGTTAGTGGCGAATGGTAAAACACAAGAGGAAGGGATTGATTTTTATGAGACATTTGCACCGGTGGTGAAACCAGCGACAATACGCACAATCTTGCATGTTGCGGTTGCCCGTGGCTGGAATATAAAGCAGCTAGATGTGAAGAATGCTTTGTTACATGGTAATCTTGATGAAACGATTTATATGCACCAGCCTCCTGGATATGTGAGTAAAGCCTTTCCACGACATGTTTGTATACTTCACAAAGCAATTTATGGTTTAAAACAGGCTCCAAGGGCGTGGAATTCAAGATTCACAAAGTTTGTTTCAGGTCTTGGATTTTCTATGTGCAAGAGTGACACATCATTGTTCGTCTACAAGAAAGGGATTCAACTTGCATACCTATTATTGTATGTGGATGATATAATTCTCACAGGTTCAAGTCAAACACTACTTGATGATATCACAACCTCTCTTAGAAATGAGTTTCCAATGACAGACGGCGGCAGATTAAGTCATTTTCTAGGAGTCAAAGTAACGTATAACACTTCGGGAATCATGTTGTCTCAAGAACAGTATGCAAGAGATATCATAAAAAGGGCTGGGATGCTTGAGTGTAAACCAATTTCAATGCCAGTTGATACAGGGTCAAAGTTGACGAGTGAATCTGGAGAAAAGATAACAAATCCGAAAGAATATCGATGCTTAGCAGGTTCCTTGCAGTACTTAACTTTTACTAGGCCTGATATAACATATGCGGTTCAGCAAATATGTTTATTCATGCATGATCCCAGGATCAAACACATGCAAGCTTTGAAAAGAATCATCCGTTATTTACAAGGAACCATTAAACAAGGATTACAAATGTATCGATCAAGGTTAAGCAATTTGACTGCATATTCGGATGCAGATTGGGCAGACTGTCAAGATACGAGACGCTCAACGTCAGGATACTGTGTTTTCTTAGGTGAAAATCTAATTTCTTGGTCCTCGAAGCGTCAACAAACTGTGTCGCGATCGAGTGCAGAAGCAGAGTACAAAGGGGTAGCAAATGTAGTGGCTGAAACATGTTGGATAAGAAACCTCCTCCTAGAAATGCAGTGTCCTATGAACTCAGCTACGCTTGTGTACTGTGACAACATTAGTTCGGTTTATCTATCCAACAATCCAGTACAACATCAAAGAACTAAACACATCGAGATCGACCTGCATTTTGTACGAGAAAAGGTACGGTTAGGACAAGTTAAGGTAATACATGTTCCTTCATCGCTTCAGTATGCTGATATTTTCACCAAGGGATTGCCAACTTCGTTGTTCAATCAGTTTCGGTCCAGCTTAACCGTCCGAAGTTTAGACGCTTTCACTGCGGGAGGGTGATCAAATATGGAATATTCTGTTCCTCCTTAATCAAGATAGTTGAGATATTTTCTCCAGAAGTAGAGGAGAATCTGAGGTTGAATTATAACGAACCTCTTGTATAAATAGGATGTAACTCTCTCTGTAAAGGAAACGGAAATACAACGTCTTTCACATAGTAGCATAATGATTTAATTGTTTAATTATGTAGAAATTTTAAACTAATTTTGTTTTGGTTTGAAAAAGATAGGTTTGGGTTATACTTTATAGTTTATACTCTAACTAAAATTAACGCTGAGGAAGTTAAGAGTAAGACGTTAAGCGGATTGTGAATTTCTCTTTAACAGGTAAAACTCATATTCAATATAAAACTCCTTAACGATTATATATATATATATTAATAAAATACAATATAAGATAATAAAATTATATAATATAATAATTTAAACATTGTAAAATTAATAAAAATTTAAAATTGCATTTAAAGTTCATTGTTTTTTAAATGATGATTCATGAATTGTTTATTTTGAAAAATCAAAGAATCATATATTTTTACTTTAGAAATTTTGAAGATGGAAAATAGTTTTTTAAATTTTAAATACAACACTGGTTTGTGATTTTTAGTTTTATTTATCAAAATGATATGTTGAAAAAAACATTTGGCTAGATTTATTATATATGTCTGGTGACTGTTTACTATCCAACAAATCTAATTATTTGCTAATATAGTTGATTATTATAAAATTTAACTGTTTTAAGGGTGCTCAAGGCTTAGACGTTAGACCGGTCTCTGGTTCAATTCAAGTTTGGTTTTGGTTTTATGGTTTTCACTTTTCCTTTTTCCACTTAGTGAATCCAATTATTAGTTTATACAAATTTGGTTCAATTACTGTTTGTACATTTTTCATTCGATTAGGTTTAATTTTTTGGGGTTACCCTACCAGTTACCACACACCTAACTCCTGACAATTTCAAGCAATATTCAATTATAGTCTTCAACAGAGTCAAATTATGATTGCAAAAAGATAAAAATTTGAACTCAATCAAACAAAAAATAATAACAACTTGAAAATAACTAAAGAAAAGAGAAAAAAAAATGAAAAAAAAATGGGAGTTTGGTTTATTGTTCCCTCTCGTTCGAACATAAACACACTCTTCCCGTAAAAGTCTCTCTCTCTATCGCAGATAGGTGTTTTGTCTCCTTCTTCGATAACTCCGATCACCTACAAATTTTAAAAATCCTTCCTTTATTTCAAAGCATTTCTCTTTTGATTAAACAAAACTTACTCATTTGCTTAGTTCCTACATTATAATCCTCACCGAGTCAAAACAAAAAAAAAAACTTCAGATTCGAGGTATTTTTTGCAAATTTGAGTTTTAGATCTGAAACCCATTAATTTGGGATTTTGATTCTTTATTATCAATGAAGAATTCGAGTTTCAATGTAAATATCTGAGCAAAAAGTTTCGATTTTTCGATTTTGACTTGGATGAAGATTGTTGCAATGATGTAATTTCAGCAAAAAGTTACAATCTTTTGAGAAGAAAATGGGATCTGGGCGGAGCAAATCATGTCGTGGCTCATCGTTATCGGCTACGGCGGTGAAAGAAGAAGATTCCGATGTGGCTCAACCTCTTCCTCCGTCGTCTTTGAGTAATGGTGGTGGAAGGAGAAGAAGACCAATGAGTTTGTTTTGTTCTCTTCACTCTTCTTGTCTTGCTTCATCTTCTACTTCTCATGATAGTGATAATGATGATGACGTTGAACAGGTCTGGTTTTGATTTTCTTAATGCAATTGCATTGAGTTTGTTTTTTGAAAATCTGAAATGTTAGGTCAAATTTTATGTTAGGTGTGTAATGGATGGATGAGGAAGTGTCATGTAAGAAGTGTTTCAGGGCGTGGAATTGAATCAAGGAATCAAGGAGATGCATCAGATTGTTATCATAAAGATTTAAGAGATGAGAAGAAGAAGAAATCTGAAAATGAGCTTGAGCTTGATGATGATTGTGGTATTGAAGAAGAAGAAGAAGCAGCTAGTGTAAGCAATGTACAGATGAGAAATGTTAGCGGTTCGAACTCGATTCAAGAATCTTCTACCCCAGGTCGAGTTTTTTCGCATTTCAAATTCATTCCTGGTAATATAAGCTCTAGACTTAATAGAGCTTCAAGCTCAAGATCCTTCAACACTAGTTATCCGGTTTCTTCTTCTCGAGAAGAAGGTGTTACTTCACCTTCAGAATCTGCTATTAGGCTTGAATCTCCGAGAATTCCTGTGATTGACAATGTAGTTAGAGATATTGGTGCCATGAGCTTTGGGGAAGATGGTAGCTTACGTTCTCCTAGAGTAGTTAATGGTATGGACAGTACGTACGCTGGAATTCTTGATAGAAGACATGTTGTTCGGGAACCTTCCATTGAGCGGAATGTTCGATTTAGTAGAACATTGAGTGTTGGAAGACTCCGGGATAGAGTTCTTCGGCGATCTTCACTTTCGGATTTTGCATTCCGTCCTTCACCACATCAGGGAGAAGAAGATACTGATATCTTCTCTACCGAAACTGCAGCAGCAGAGGATGCTCCTGTAACTTCAACGTCTATACTAAATCGTTCCGCTTCTAGCATTCGAAGGACATTATTTGGCATTCAAGATCACGAGACACCTGCTCCTCTTGTGAGAGAAGGGAGGTATCAAGGTTTATTAGAACAAAGATCAGAATTTCTTGAAAGAAGAAGGAGAATAAGATCTCAGGTTTGAAACCTATTTGATTATCTCTTCCTTGATGTGTATGATCAACTCAAGATCTAACTAACTAATGAATGTAACTAATTATACAGGTTCGGGCTCTTCAAAGATTAGGAAACCGGTTTGAGAATGTCACAGGCAATCATGATAGATCTTGTGTCTTATCTGGTCAAGATCAAACAGGTCATTGCACATGCCGTGCAGTTACTAACCGTGGTTCTACTACAGCAACAACTGATGAAACAAATGCAAGAGCTAGCATCTCCAGAATAGTATTGCTAGCTGAAGCTCTCTTCGAGGTAAATACATGTCTTCGATCTTCCCATTAACTATGGCACGCTTTTTTCTTCTGTATGCTAATAAGGATATGAGTAATTCATTTAGGTTCTTGATGAAATTCATCAGCAATCTGTTGTCTTATCCTCTCAACAACCATCAGTATCATCCATAGGATCTGTTCCTGCACCTAACGACGTTGTGGACTTATTACCTATAAAGCTGTATACTAAGTCCCAAAGCGATGATTCTTCACAGTAATACCTTTTACCTTTCTTGTTCAGTTTTCATGTTTGAAAGTCGACACATTATGCTTTAAAGATGTTTTCTATTTCCTGAAATATTTCAGATGTTACATATGCCTTGTGGAGTATGAAGAAGGAGACACTATTAGAACACTTCCATGTCATCATGAGTTTCATAGAACCTGTGTGGATAAATGGCTCAAGGAGATTCACAGGTATGAATCTGATTTATGGTAAACAATATTTAGCTTTCTTTTTTTTTGGTGTCTGAGTTGAGATCTAATGATGCTTTTATGGCAATGCAGAGTATGTCCACTATGTCGAGGAGATATTTGTAGACATGATCCATCAGCTGGACAACATTGATTACAGTCGTACAGATATAATGTTGAAAGATTCTGATTCTGCAAAAGACCAACAACATTTATCTGTTTTTGTCTGGGGATGAATCAATGTTGTGTTTTTGATTGTTGTTGTAGCTTACACTGGAAAACAATATTCACAATTTTAAAACGTAATCTTCTGATTGATCTATCATATCTGTAAGAAATGAGTGAATCCATTGATATTCTGCGTTACATGAGCATATTTGTTTCTGCATTGCAAACTTCTATCAATGTAGTTAAATGTTGTCAAAACTCAGAAGCTATAAGTTCCAAAAAGCATAAATTCGGAATGTGTAAGATTTTTTTGTTTAGCAAATATTACTATATTTTTCTGTAAACGCAAACAACAAAAAATAATAATTATTAGATTGTAAAAAAAAATACAATGCAAATATTTCAATTTTAAAACATCAATGAATAAAATTTAGTCTTCGGTTGACACTGCAGGACAAGTAGGGTTGCAATTTAGCGATGAACAATCTATGTTCTGAAACGCACTTCGGCCAAAGAACCAATCTCCAACAGCCTTAGCCATTTTCTGAAGAAAAAAAAATCAAATAAACAAGTTTATTGTAAAGATAAGTTCTACAAAACTATTCGTAATTTTTATTTTATTTTCTAACCTTCTCACCAAAATCTTGAATTTTCAACATAAACTTCAGGCTCATGAAAGATTCTTGAAAGAAGTCTTAAATGCCTTAGAAATCTTTACTAAGCTAATTTGAAACCCATCTTAAATGTAAACTATATGATATTTTTGAAACTGTTCTAAAGTTGAGATACTTTTACAACTAAACCTTATTTTATTGTATTTCATGGTATATTTCTATATATTCTTTTTAATTTGTAAAAGAAAATCAAATCATTACCGTATTCCCGACTTGGGGACCTTCGCTGCCGGACCAAGTGGAGGCACTTCCACCTTGGCAATGAGCATGGCACGAGTCTAGGAACAATCCTTTAGTTGTACTTGCTCGAAGCGGCGCCAATGCAGCCAACATTTGGTCTCTATACCCTGAGAGATTAAAATAAACCAAACAGTTTAGTACAAGTAGACATCAAACTAGGTCCCGTTTAGCTAAATTTCTTCGTAAAATATACACCTTGAACGGTTTGAAGCTGAGAGGCACTACACTTCTTGAGATCAAGCTTACAAGTCTTCCACGCTTTGCTTTTATCAACAGAGGTTGGAGCCAAAACGTTCTTGATCTGCAAAACGAATTAAAAAAGAAATCCTAATCAAACTACGATTTAGCGGTTTAATAATTATGCCAAAAATCAGTAATGAGATAAAATCATACCTGCCAAGAATCGAAGGCAGCATTGATAACGAAAAGTGGTGTTTGTAAGGTCTTAACAACGTATTGGGGGAAGAAACACTGCAAAAAGCGATTAAAGATCGTGTTAATACGATTTAACGAACACAAAAATACATTATATCAACAATATGTTATCAGTAGATATTTACCAATTCGGGTTTCATGCTTGAGGTGCAAGAAGCAGGCAGGCTTTTTGCAGAACCCTATAAATAGTGATCAAGATTAGCTGCGACTAGACGAATCTAATGTCTTAAAGAAATTTGGTTGGAAAAAAAGAGAAGAGATCGTACGTGCGTTGCAACTACTTTACTGTAGTACGATTCGATGTAAGATCCTCCACTAATATCCTTACTGTTCAAAACGCAATATCAACAAACGTTTTCTTTACAAGAAAATTTAATTTAATTAACAAACAAAAATTTTGGATAAAGAAATAAATTAGCAAATGTTGTTATGATCTTATAATGAAAATGTTACCCGTGAATGAAGAAACCAGCATCAGAAACACATTTGACATTGGCCGAGTTGGGAAGTATAGACTTGAATTGGTCACAATGTAGAATTGCAGCCAATGCTCCGGCTGAACAACCAGAGAGTATCGCCTGAAATTTTATGTAACCAAATATTTCTCAATTCCCAAAATCTCAAAAGTAATCATCTTAGCTATTGAAAGATTTAATTCTTACGTTTTGAGCGTTTCTCATTCCCTTGGCCATAAGATCATCGATCACCGCACGCCAAACCCTAGCACCTCGGAAAAACAACTTGTTCCCCTGAAAATTTTCAAATTCCATCATATAAATTTGGAATTATTTTCAACTTTAAATTCAAGTTGTTAATATTGTAATGGTAAGGGTCTGATGAATTACCGGATCAACAGCTTCTTTATCGCCAGTGAAAGATGAACCATCACAATACCTAACTTTAATTCTGTTCCAGTTATAAAAGTCTGCAAAAAACCCCAAATCTGATTCAATCTTATTGCATCAAAAACATGAGAAACAAATCATAAAGTTGATAAGCATAATGATTTTTTTTTTTAAATATTAAGAACCTGGATTAGAGCTTTGCTTGCCACCCAAGATACCGGAGAAACCAAAGTCTTTGTTCATAAGCTTAGATGAACCTTTCATTGTACTTTTACGTTGGACACATGTAGCTATATCAGTGCACCATCCTCCTCCCTAATATTCACATAATTATATATGTTTAATTAACTTAACTATATTATAAGTTTTGTAATAATATTCATATAAATATTAAGTTGTTTAAACTAACCTCCATGTGAACAATCCAATTGTTCACTCCTGAACCAGATCCTTTATCGAAATGGTACGCTGGTGCGCTACCATCCAAACACACTACACAAAATATATAAATTAACTATAATAATGATTTTATCACACAGACTAAATAAATAAAAAAATAACCGGCTAGTAAATTTTGGTTTTTACTTCGATCCGAAAATATTTTTAAAATATAAATATAAATGTTTGATTTTAAAATAATAAATGCCGAAAATTAGTTTAAATGAAAATATATGCCTGTCAACTTTTTTTTAGTGGAAGCCTGTCAAGTGTCAACTTTCAAACTAACACCTGTAATTATCTTTTGAAGAGAAAAGTATTACTTACCGGCTCCTTTAGCCACAGCGGATTCAAGATATGTGATGGGCACAGCTCCGACTCCGATCACAACCACGGCTAGCACTAACAGACTTGACCACAATTGCTTTAGTCTCCCCATTCTGTAATAAAATAAATAATTATGAAATTAGTTAAAATAGTCTATTCCGAAGTAAAAATAGTTTTATTGTGGGTATAATGGTAAAAAAAGTCGATTACTCCATTAAATGTTAGTTCTCTCCCAAAATACTGTAGAGCATTGTTGTAACAAAAGCTTAGATATCACTAGATGTTCCATTTTACCCAATCAAACTTTAATTAACACACTAACATCTCTAGATATGTTCCTAAAATTTCTCGTAGCCATTATTTTTGGTGTCAAACATTTCTTTTAGCCGAACTCTATCTATTGTTCCTAGGATGAGTATTTTCAATAATCACTATTTATGTTTTTAAAACCAAAATTTGTATATTTGTTTATTGAAAATAACCTACAACAAAAGTTTCAACCATTTGTCCCGTGATCGGATCTCACTGAAAAAATAAAATCTAGTTGGTCTGCAGTTTTTGTAATTGATGTTAAAAAATCGTAAACTTCAGAAAGTAATAATTGAAAAAAATTTGAATTTACTGAAATATTATTGATTCGTAACTTTGATAAAGTATTTGATGTGAAAACTACTCTACCAGTAAATCTAGTGAAAATTAAAAAAAAAAATTAAAAACTAATATACCAGTAAGTTACTTATTCAACTGAGGATATATATATGCTATATTAAAATTATTACTATTGGTCCATTGAGGCACTAAAAAGTCAGGAACAAAATGACCAGTCCATGTGTGTTCCTGGCTGGCTGTAGTATTAACTATTCACCTCGATGGATGTAGTCCACCGAAACATTATTAGTATTATTATTATAAGTCTATAAGTACGAATATAAAAAAAATGTCACTAGTACAATGAAAATTTACTTTCATTAGTCATTAGACCCGACACGATCTACTAAAAGATTTAGTTGCTCTATTTTTTTAGTACTTGTCATGACTATGTTTGGTAGATTGCATTTGTGTTAAATGATATTTAGATAGTAGCTCTATGAACTGTAAATGAATTAAATTACAAGTATCCGAAAATACCCTTCTAGGCCAGAACTTAAACAGCCCGAAATTCACGGCGTCGGGAGGGGCAAAAATGAGAGACACGAAAATAATAAACATACGATAATTTTTTTTTTTTTTGTCGGCAATGAATACAATTCAGTTTTGGATTACGATTATTGGACCGCCAACTACTCGGGCGATAACAGAAAAGAAAAGCAAATAACTTGCTGGAAGAAAATGGCAGGTATAGGATTGATCATATTGATACCAAAGTTACCATCATTACAATTATACGATCATAATTGTTTTTCTTTTAGTAAAATGCGGCAATTTTAACAAATACGACCGTAGTTTTGTCTTTCTTTGATAAATTTTGGTGCAAATACGACCGTAGTTTTTTTTTTTATATAAAGAAGACGACCGTAGTTACTAAGTTAGTATTTGACAAGTAATAATCCAAATAAACATTAATTAGCTTCCAAAACATATTTATAAGCTACGTTTAAATTAAAAATCTGAATATAGATCAACACAGAGTCACAGAAAAGTTCGTTTTTCGTAGATAAACATGGAATAATTTATTTATCCAAAAGAAAAATGGAAGAACTAAAATAAATATCTAAAAATTCTGATATTATCTTCATTTTTATGAGAAAAAAAGAGAAGAAGATTTACCTTGAGAAAATGGCTCTTCGAGTTCTTATTACGGCGAAACAAACGTTTTGTATACTGTAAAATGTGTAAAAGAGGAGAGTCTTCAAGAGTAAGGTTTATAGAAGTTGGTAGAGAAGCTATTGATGTCTTCTCTGTTTTATAGATGGATACAGAATACCACACGTTGAAAGAAATCAACTTTTTTTTTTGCTTTATTTAAAAAATATTAAGCATAAAGTTTTTTGTTTCTTTCATGTATTCGCCAGCTCACGAGAGACTCAACGTGAAAAAGAGCTCAAGAAATATACTTTTGTAGTAATATTATATTTATTTTTAATTCCAAAAAAGGATTTAATACACAGTATTAAAAACCAGAATCCTTTACTCAGCTTTCAGATGTCTATTCTCTCTTAAAAATGTTTTTGTATAGTTTTTATTAAATAATAATATTTAACTATTTAATTAAAAAAGAAAATCTCAAACTCTCTCTATTTTTTTAAAAAAATTCTAATAATTATATATTATTATTAATTTATTATTTCTTTTATATTTGAGAGACTGTTGTGAAAGATTTTTGTTGCACGTACCCTAAGTATACTGTTTACCTAGGATCGGATGTATTTAATCAAGAACTTTTAAATAGTTTAATCTTAAAACGAGAAAAATTAAATATTTTCTAAAACCAAGTGTTACTAATTAGTGATTTAAAGCATAATTAAATCCTATTTTAGTATAGAGTATTAGCGAGATTCTTAGGTTATATAAAATTCAAATATCCATATCTTAATAAATATCTAACAAAACTCGGTAAAACCATTCCAAACAATTTTGGCTCAACATACCTCCAAGTGTTTCCACATCAAAACTGTAGTTTACAATTTCATTATATAATTTTCATATAAATTGCGGATGCATTTTTTGAAAGAAAAAAAATCAATATATATAGATATATTGTAAATTTCAATTTATTATTTTCTAAAAATATTTATAGCTATTGATAACAAAATTATAGTATACTGTAATAGAAGATATGAATGTTATTAAATCCAAAGAATGATTTAACTGAGCATCTAGACATGACATGATTTTCTTGATTTTGATGAGTAAATTTTCTAATCACAAGTTCACAATGATTCAAACAAAAATTATTCACATATAGACGGAACACAAAAACAAATTCCATTCAATGTGAATAATTGGTAAAATAATATATAAAGTATTACTATCTTTTTTCCTTGGGCAGATAATAATTATCACTCTATTATTCCATTTTTCTAATATTTTCTAGATTACCAACCAAAACAAAAATATTGTAACAAAAATAACTATTAAAACACAATGAAAATAATGTATGAGATTCGGTTAGGTAAGTAAACTAGTAAATGATCTACATATCGGTATCAAAAAGGTATGTCTGGATAGAATATAAGGAAATTATCTTTGTACTATTTATTAACGTCCATATCATTTTCGCTGAGATGATTTGTATTTTTCAAATTTTAAATTTTGAAAACGTACATTAAATGGTTTTTGCAAAGTAGTATTACATTAAATGATTTTTCAAAAAAAAAATAATTCGCCTCGTGTCGGTTCTCCAAATGCATTGAACATTAATGCCGAATACCAAATCCTTAAGACCTTTACGGTAGTTTACTAATTTAGTTATATAATTAAGTTGACTTTTCTATCCTCCTCTTCATTTTTTCTTACCTTAACAAATCATTAGTGAATATAGTCTCATCACTAGTTATTTTATTTTTGAAAATCGATTAGAATGGTTCTAAAAGTCAAATCTTTGAACAGTATAACACGGATGATTGACAGTTCAGTTCGAAATCTACATTTCGATATTTTTAAATTGACGGTTTAGTTTGAATTTGATAATACATAACGGTAAGAAAACCACACATATTACCTTTTAGCAAAAACTGAAAACTCATTCAAGTTTAATCATTTTTTTTTTGTTATTAGAAGGGGTTCAAGCATAAAAGTTTGAGATCATATATAAAATTATAAAATTGTAAGCCTGTAGATATATTCGTATTTTAAACCATAATTTCAGCGGATAAAAAGGAACAATATCTAATATCACCCTTTTTTTTGGAAAAAAATCGTTGATATATATCGACGATCTGATCTACACAAATGTGTAGGTGAAATGTCTATAACTAGTTTTGATTTTGATGTAGAATGTCTAACTAAAAAAATAAATGAATTTTGGTAAGATTACAAAATGATGTAAGAGGTGGTAGGGTCCGTCGTGGGGCAATGAAAATGGGATAAGGAAGACGCCTCGAAGATCTCGGTTGCAATTTACCAATTTTGAATTGTTTTTTCTTCCCTTTAAATAAGAAAGTTATTTCTAAAATATATATGTTCTCCTTCCAAAACCCGAAAACGCGTTTAATAATACATGCATGCAGCATATGGGTTTTGACTTTAAAGTGACTTTATTACATTTAATTGAATAATACACATGATGTTTTAAATTTGAATTATCTTCACTATAGTCGTTTCTAATTCCTATTGCTCGTTTTGCAATTGATCGTAACCTCTTAACGGTCTAAACAGTATTTTAGAACTTGAGAAAAATCATTAGCAAAATAAATGATAAATTATGTATATATATAGTTATTTCTTTATTTAAAAATATTTTTTTAACAAAACTAATACTCATGATTTATATCCTTAAGAGGATGGTGACTAATTTTTTTTTTTTTTATATTGTTGATGTATCGAACAATGGGGTGTTAGAATTGTCTATAGGAGAAACCCCTCCATCTAATATATAAATAGAAGAATTTTAGTTTGAAGCATTTGAGTTTATCCGTTTAAAACCATTTTGGTTATCAGTTCATTCATACTGAACAAAAGTTAGGGAAAAATTTAGACCAAAACACAGGGAACCAGCATTTTTTAAAAAATAAGTCTTTCTGTTTTGTTTTTAAACATCAATTGCATGTATTAGTGATGAATTGCCGAACAATGCCGAAAAAAAAAAAATTTTAACGAAGCTCACAAAAAGGTAATAGACATAACTCGAATTGTGAACTCGACACTTAACTAGGGAATCTGCAAGTTTATTATAATTATATTTGGAACCCATCTGTATGTAAATGCTTCAAACTTTTTCTTTCGACCAAAATACATTTTTAATCCACTTCGCTGCGCTAGTCCAAAATGCACATCGTTATTTTCGTAACACATTTGCCCAAAGACAACACATGGCTATTATCAAAGGCCTGAAATTCACCTTCTAAGCCCAATGTAGCCTCGATTTCAATCGCATGTACTGCTCCTTCGTATAATGCTATCTTCATCCCTTATAACCTTATTTACCCATCCACACTTTTGTTTGTTGGTCCATTATAAAACCATTTTTATGATAATTACATTATTCAATACTTGAAGTTATACTATCCTTTATCTGGTTGCTGCATTTTTTTTTTTTTGAGTACTTGCGTTATTTGCTGCTCTCTTATCTCATTCCGGTGGTATCAGGCTATCAGCCTAAAAAGTTAAAATTTATTTGTTTCCTATCATTAATATCCCTCGTGTGTGATATAATGACGTTTTCATATAGAGAGATCACAAACCATTTAAAGTCTGATTGAGTGACACCAAACTATAAAGATTTAGCAAACAATCGAAAATGGTAATCAATGTCAAAATAGTTAAAAGAGATAAGAAATAGCAATACAAGAATATTGAAAGTATCACTTTCAGGTCCGGCCCTGGGGTAAAGCAGAGGAAACATATGCTTTAGGCACCAAAAATATATACATTATTAGGAGCATCAAATTTGATATATGAGTCTTAGTACAGTGGTTAAATGTTTCAAAAAATTGAAGAGGTGTTGAGTTCGATGCCCATTCGTTACTGAAGTTTTGTATATCATTATTCATGGGTTAAATATCAGTATCAATATATATATGTATATACATATATTCATGGGTTAAATATCAGTATCAGTATCATTACTAAAGTTTTATATATCAGTATATATACGTGCCGGTACTGATCACTTATATAATTGGTAACTATCAAATGCGAAAGCTCATAAAGTACATGTTATTCTACCATGTCACCTACTTCCATATATTTTTATTTGCAAATTTTAAAACGTAACATAAATATCGGTTAAGATTTTTTTTTTAAAACACAGTTACATGGTGTATCATAAAACTACACTGATAACAAGTTATACTATATTTTTGTATAGCAAATATATATTTTCATTTGCGCTTGATACATAGTTTCTTAAATTTTCTGAGTAAGAAGACTTTAATTTGACATCTCCTGAAGATATGCTCTAATAAATATTATTATTTTTTCAACCAAACATTAAATTAGAAACCACACCAAAATAGTTTTCCAGTTTGGAGGAGAAAGAAAAAGAAAATTTAGAAAATAAAAATCTAAAAGTTCGTGGTAAGCTATTGGTATATCTATTACAAGAACTAAGGATATAATTCAATTATTTTAAAATTAAAAATTAGACTTCTAATTATTTATAGCTACTTAATATATATATATATATATATTCTTGACTTGTGTCAAAGTATTACTAAGATACAAATACAGAAAGAATAACGGTAATTTTCTTTGACCATAGTTTTCTTAATGACAAACTGTTGAGATTGATCTCTCCAATTGAATCTGCAAAGAAATAAATCAACATCAAATCAGAAGAACCAGTGAGCAAATCAAGAAATAAAGGATAGAAGAGAAGAAATGGATCAAAGTTCAAAGGAAGAAGAAGAATATGTGTCTAACGTGGAAGAGATAAAAGTCATGGAGTATGAGTTGGGCAACGAAATATGTTTATGGCCCAGTTGAACTTAATGTCTTATCTAGTTAAGTCTAACTACATCATAGTTGTGTCTTAAGAGAGTAGTAAGAGTTAGATCCTAAAGCTTGTGTGTCAGTTTGTATAAATAGTAGTTGGAGTAGTATGACTATATAATTATATCTATGAGTATAGGAACATGTCTCAAATAGTGTCTAAGCTAGCAAGAGTTTTTCTATTTAATCTTAAGAATGTAAACGTTTGTATGCAATGAAAACTGTTGTGTTAAGGAAATCAAACCCAAAAGAGAGTAAATCCAACATGGTATCAGAGCAATAGTGATTCATGAAACCTGTTCAAGATTCACAAAAAAAAAGAAATATCAAGTGAGCATTAACAAGATATCAACTATGGTATTAAATCTGCAATCATCTCAGCTGGTAGCTGTTTTTGATGGGCACAATTATGAGTTTTGGGCGGCTAGGATGAGAACTACCTTGATGAACAAAGAGTTGTGGGAGATAGTCAAGGAAGGCCCTCAAGAATCATCCACCAAAGCCTTTGAAACACCTGGACCGGATCATACAAAAGAAATGGCAAACCTGAAGATCCTTAAAGCTAAAGACATTGCTGCTCTCCAGATCATTCAACATGCTGTTGCGGATATTATCTTTGACAAGATACTCTCTGCAACCTCTGCTAAAGAAGTTTGGGAGCTGCTGGAACATTCCTATCAAGGAAATGAGAAAGTCAAGATGGTTAAGCTTCAATCTCTAAGAAGAGACCTTGAAAATCTAAAAATGAAGGAAGGAGAAAAAATGAAGACTTACTCTGATCGAATCCAAGCTGTGGCTAATCAGATGAGAGCTCTTGGAGAAGGAAGATCTAACTTCGATTTTGTGGTCAAAATGCTTGCATCTATGCCAAAAAGCTATGCTCCTTTGTCATCTCTGATGGAAGAAACAAAAGATCTTAAAACTGTTACTTATGCTGAGTTAGTAGGATCTCTTGAGGCACATGAAAAGAAATACTTTCCTGATGAAGAAGAAGAGTCTGAAGGTGCATTTGCTGCTCGGTTCAGAGGACTGAACACAAATGAGAATGGCAGATCAAGCTCCAGTCAATTAAGTAACAGAGAAAGAAAGTGGTGTGGATACTGCAAGAGAACAAATCATAATGAGAAGAAGTGTTTCTACAAAGACAGAAGAAACAGAATAGATTTTAACAGAATAAGATCAAATTTCTACAAAGGAGGAGAAAACCGTACCTGCTTTAACTGTGGCAAGACTGGCCACTTGAAGTATGACTGCAAAGCAAAAAATCAAGATGAAGCTCAAGCTGCTCAGGAAGATGAAGACAAAGAAGACAAGAAGGAAGAGAGTTACCACATGTTCACTGCAAGGTGTGAGGAGCAAAAATCTCTTGAAGAAAACATTTGGCTTATTGATAGTGGTTGTACAAACCACATGACTCCTCAAGAAAGTCTGTTTATAAAACTCAACAAGCAAATCAAGGTACCAATCACTATTGGAAATGGTGAAATTATAATGACAAAAAGGAAAAGCGATGTAGAAGTTATGACTAAAGAAGGAAAAAGACTAATCAAAAACGTCTTCTTAGTACCTGAAATGACCAAGAACTTGCTAAGTGTATCCCAGATGATAGAAAATGGATATGAAGTAGCTTTCAAAAGAGGCTGCTGCACTATCCACGACCAAGCTGGAAGAAAGATTGTTGAGGTAAAAATGATTAACAACAGCTTTTGTCTTACTCTATCATCAATGCATGAAACTACTCTTATGGCTCTAAACAAAGAGGTTAAGCCCGGTAAAAGGGTGAATGAACTAGTCACTAACTCTAAGGTGGAAAGTACAAAAGAAAAAGCTGTGTTTAAGGTTGATTATCAAGGAAACTCAACATTCAGTCACTACAAGAATGCAGAAAAGAATCAAGCTGTAGAAAAGAAAAATATGAGAGAAACTACTAAAGGGATAAACAAAAAGCATCAAGAAGCTACATGAAACATTGTTAAAATTGGAGATCAATGGCCAGTTCTAAAAGGACGAAGTACTAGTAAAGGAAAAACATCACCGAGTCTCTTCCAAGCGAAAGTGATCAAGATTGGAGACATCACCCTTGATTCAGCGTATCTTCCTGAAACTAAGAAGTTGAAATTAGAGAAGAGGCAAGATAATACAGAAGAAAGCATAGTTCTAGAGGGAGTTTCAAAATCAAGCTTACCACCAACATATGCTGCAACATTAAGGAATCCACTCAATAGAGAGACTAACAAAGAAACCCAGAAACTTGTTGCGATGAACTTAAAAGAAGAAAAAGAAGACGTTAAACCAGTAAGTATTCAAATCAAGGACGAAATCTTAAACATCACTAAACCAAAAGCACATCACAGAGAATCCAAGGCAACTTAGTTCAAAATCCCAGAGGAGAAACTCAAAAGCAAAAAGATTGAATTACCTGAGAAAGCCATAAAAAGTGCAGAGGCAAGTCAAAAGAAAATCTCTTATGAAAGGGAGAGCATGAAATTGAGTGTGAAGATGAGTTATGCAGATGCTCCAAAGAGGAGATCTCCATTGAATCAAGCTCCAAGCTGCAATGATTCAAAGGTACAAACTTTCACAGTTTTAGGTTCAAATTCGAACATCAATCGAAGAGCTCAAGAGGGAGTGTTGAGATTGATCTCTCCAATTGAATCTGCAAAGAAATAAATCAACATCAAACCAGAAGAACCAGTGAGCAAATCAAGGAATAAAGGATAGAAGAGAAGAAATGGATCAAAGTTCAAAGGAAGAAGAAGAAGAATATGTGTCTAATGTGGAAGAGATAAAAGTCATGGAGTATGAGTTGGGCAACGAAATATGTTTATGGCCCAGTTGAACTTAATGTCTTATCTAGTTAAGTCTAACTAAATCATAGTTGTGTCTTAAGAGAGTAGTTAGAGTTAGATCCTAAAGCTTGTGTGTCAGTTTGTATAAATAGTAGTTGGAGTAGTATGGCTATATAATTATATCTATGAGTGTAGGAACATGTCTCAAATAGTGTCTAAGGTAGCAAAAGTTTTTCTATTTAATCTTAAGAATGTAAACGTTTGTATGCAATGAAAAATGTTGTGTTAAGGAAATCAAACCCAAAAGAGAGTAAATCCAACACAAACTGACTATATAATGATTAATTAATAAGTTGACACAAAAGGAATATTATAAAATATGTGATTTAAGATTTAAGATTCAAAATTTACTGTTTTGGAGACCCCAAACAACAAAATGTCAACTTATGGCATATAATTTAATATGTCATAATTTAAGGTAATGTATATATACGTTTCGAGTGGTTTGTAACCGTAGTCTAATTAAGAAGATATATTATATCATTAAAGATTTTCTTAAAATCGTAACCTTGACCATAATATATTTACCATTTAAAACGGTACTCTTTACATTATATATATATATGTATATATATATATATATATGTATATATGTATATATATATATATATGTATATATGTATATATATATAGGTAAAATGAAAAGAATATCATTTGAAAATCAAAAGATTATTAAAATAAAATTTGATCGAAAGATAACACAAAATGCAACACAGTTGTCCGATCCGTGGTCCCAAATGTGAGTTCTGTGACTGCTCGGGCAGGTCATGCCAATCTAAATTCCCAGGTAATGTTCATCTATCATTTTGTTAGTTTTCCACCAATCGTCTCAATACGTCATAACGTGGATGAAGATGTTAGTTGTGCTCCAAATCGTGTTAGATCTTTTTCATTTGGAATACTAAGTTTGTATAAATGTCAAGTAGTCCTCAACAATGGTATTATCCTGTGTGATATAATGATGTGTTTAGTTTCATGATTCAATATTACCGAATTTGAAAAGGTGAACTGTTTATTTTTCTTTCTTTGGTCAACAGAAAAAAAGAAATGTGAGTAACAAGTTTACTGTTTCAGTTTAGGTAATAATATTTTAAGAAAATTGAATCCTAAACATAATTTTTAAATTGGTTTTGTAAATGGACTATCTCAATATTTTGTTGTAATTTTTTACAATAAAATTGTGAAAATTCCATTTCATGAATAAAAAACCTAATCAAGATCAAAAAGTAATTACAAACATTAAGAGCATATATATAGTACCAAAGTTTAAAGATTTGTAGTTGGTGTGTGTAGGAATGAAGGTGGAGTGGCCAGAGCTAAAAGGAGTAAGTGGAGTTCAAGCAAAGGCAATAATTGAACGTGATAATCCACATGTAACTGCCATTGTTTACCCTTTAGATGTTTATTTTCCAGCCATCAATTGTTGTAACCGTGTCCTGCTCTATGTTCCAACCGACGATTGTCCCAACGGTCCTGTCCAAAACCATCCAATGGTCGGATGATTTATCATCTTGTCGTTCCTTTTCATAACTCAGTTTCATGTTGAGTTTCAATAAATTTTAAAGTTATGTCCAAAACCATCCAATGGTCGGATGATATACCATCCTGTCGTTTCTTTTATAAAAATTTACTAAAAACGTCAAAAGTTAAAACTAACAAATCAGAGTTAATCAATCAGTCTGAAAATTTCATAACGGAAATAGTAGGAAGTGAGATTTTTTTTTTTTTTCAAAATTATTGAATAGATTGAAGAATGTCAATTTTCTGAAAACGGTAAAATTGAAGATATTTCTAAACAATATGCTTCGAAGACACAATATTCTTATAATTTTTAAATTATTTTACATAAAATAAAATATTAAATATATAAATAAAATATATATGCATATATATTAAAAATACATATGTTAGATTAGAACCACCTTTTTAGAAATCATTATTTAAAAACATACTTTAGTCAAACCTTTTATAAAAAAAAAACATACAGTCTACTACTCTAGCATAATTTTCCAGATTGGACAAATACACAAAAATTAAGCTAGACTGGATGAAAGCCCAATGGGCCTTTCTTTTCCTAATTTAAATTGAAACGGCTACAATATCAGAGAACTTCTCCTAGCTCCATTATTGTTGGTTCTGGTCTTTATATCTAAGAGTGTAAGTGTAAAGTTTCCTGCATTTACCGTTGATTTTCATTATTATGAAAAGTTATGAACCCACTAATAACTTCTCTCTTAAAATCGATTTTCAGGTTAATTGTTAAGGTTTTTTTTCCTTGCTATTTGCCATTGCTTGCGAATGAAGAAAACTTGTCTTGTGGTTGTACTTAAGAAAACTTATATGGGTTAAAACTCTCCTTTGATCTATCAACATTAATTCTATTACTAATTTTAATTAAAGACCAAAAATTTGCAAATTTCTGGAGAAATAAAGGACATATCTAGAAAGGTCGCTAAGTAGAACTAAAGGAAAACAAATTCCCAAATTCTCAGTTTACTATATGATAAAATGCTTTTTACAGTTTTTGGTTTACAATACTAAAACGTCATTAACAATTTCGCATAGATCCAATTTTTTTTTTTATCATGTACGGGTATATATATTTTTTGAAAACACAAAAAACTCATGTTATTTTAAAAAGTTGGTAGCTATGCAAATAAAAATTTCCCAAACACAAATAAGGAACATGAGATCAATTATTAATGTTTCCACCCCAAAAATAGAGATAAATTATTGATCTGGTTTGACCTGGTCTAAACTATTTCCTTTCAATACCGAATCATAAACATAATGAACCATAACCAAACAAAGGCAAACCGAAATAAAATTGATTCGAACTCGGTTTAATACCTTATGCCACGTAACAGAAGATTCGCTTTTTCTTCTGTTTAGTACTCTTTCTCGATTCTTTAAATAAACCAGTGAAGAAGAAGCTCAAAAACAAATGGAACGAGAGAGAGAGAGAGAAAAAAAAAACAAAAATCTCCAGAGATTGAGGAAACGATCATCGGAGATTGATAACGACGGTGAGCAAATAGAGATGGCGGGACAATCACGAAAATGGATGATCCTTGTAGCAACGATCTGGATTCAAGCATTTACTGGTACGAATTTCGATTTTTCGACGTACTCGTCGAATTTGAAATCGGTTCTGGAGATTTCACAGGTGCAATTGAATTACCTCGCCGTCGCTTCGGATCTCGGTAAAGTTTTTGGTTGGTCATCGGGACTTGCACTTTTGTATTTTCCTCTTTGGACGGTTCTCTTCGCGGCGGCGATTATGGGTTTCGTTGGTTATGGTGTTCAGTGGCTTGTCATCACTAACATTATCTCTTTGCCTTATATACTGGTAAAAATTTCTCATACATTTTAATCAATTTTAAAATCATTTTGATAGATTCCACCATTTTAATCAATTGATAGTATTATTATAGTTAATCTTTATTGTTGAAATATTAATGTGGTTTTTCTTCAGGTTTACAGTAATTTGTTCAGCTTTACAATACTAACTAATGTAGTCTCATTACTTAATTGCTTTAATGAATATAAATTTTCATAATGTTTAACGAATTTGTTGAAGAACATAATGTTTAGTGTTGTTTTCACTTTTTTGTAGTTTAGTTCATATTGACCTTCATATTATTAAAAAATTATATTTGTCTTATGATATAGAAATATATTAGTCTATTGGCTTCTTGTAAAGAAGAAATCAAGATTTGCTAGTTTTTGAAGAAGAGTGGGTGATGGTTGACTGGTCGATTGGTAGTTCATAGTGAATTTTTCTATTTGACTGTTTGGTCGCACGTGTTTTGCTTTGGCTGAGTTCGGCTTTTTTTCTTGGGGTTTGATGGATGACTGTCTTCAGAATCTTTACTGTTGTGATCGGATCTTCATTTTTTGTGTATATAAATATTTAATATTGTCTCTATGTCGCCAAATGATTTAAATATTGTTTTTCTAGCAACAAATGGCAGTTCCTCAGTTGGGTTTCTTTCTGAATTATTATGTTTGATGAGTAGGCATTAGAGGATCTTTATCATGTTATTATTATAATATTGAATTTTTCAGTTAGAGGTGTTATTTCTATATGAAATTATCTTCCATTGAGAATAGTCAATTAAAAAAAAATAAGATTTTGATTTTTAGGGGATGAAAGTTTTTTTTTTTTTTTTCTAATCATTCTTGATTCTTACAAAAGAATCATTGTCTCACCAAAATTGTGACTAAGTATGGTTTCTTTGATGTTTGTGACAGGTGTTTCTGTGTTGTTTGTTAGCTGGGCTAAGTATCTGTTGGTTTAACACAGTCTGCTTTGTGCTCTGCATCAGAAACTTCCCTGCAAATAGATCACTTGCACTGTCTCTCACAGTTAGCTTTAATGGCGTTAGTGCTGCGTTATATACTCTTGCTTACAACGCAATCAATCCTGTTTCTACACAGTTATATCTTCTTCTAAACGCCCTTGTACCTCTTATTGTCTCCTTCGCTGCTCTCATTCCTATTCTTCGCCAACCGCCTCTTGAACCTCTTCCACCAGATGGAGTTAGAAGAGACTCTCTTATGTTTCTCTTTCTTAACATATTAGCGGTTTTGAACGGTGTTTATCTGCTTCTTTTTGGTTCAAAGACTTCTGATGTAACCTCTGCTCGTATTCTCTTTGGTGGATCAATTATTCTTTTGATTCTCCCTCTATGCCTTCCTGGTCTAGTCTACGCTCGCAATTGGTATCTGCATAATGTCCACTCCAGTTTCCGTTTAGAGGGTTCTGGTTTCATTCTTGTTGATGTTGATGAGCTTGAGATGCATAAAGGAATGGTGACACGTCAAGCCAGCCTCGAAGGTTACCAGCTACTCAACGATGATATAGTGCGAAACATCATTACTCCTGATCAGAAAAGTTTCATTGAAGATGACGAAGGATGCTGTTGCATTACAAGAAATCAGCTTGGTATGCTTGGAGAAGAACATTCTTTATCTTTGCTCTTATGCAGATCAGATTTCTGGCTCTACTATATTGCCTATATCTGCGGTGGCACGATTGGACTTGTCTATAGTAACAACTTGGGACAGATTGCACAATCTTTAGGACAAAGCTCTGAGACTACAACTCTTGTTACGCTTTATTCTTCATTCTCATTCTTTGGTCGATTGCTTTCAGCAACACCAGACTATATCAGAGCGTAAGTCCTTTACACAAGCCTTTTTACTCCTCTGGTTCTAGCATCTTCATGAGAAGATTATGATGTTTATTTCAATGTGAATTTTGCAGGAAGTTTTATTTTGCTAGAACCGGGTGGCTAGCCGTTGCTCTTTTCCCAACCACGATTGCGCTTTTCTTGTTGGCATCATCAGGAAGTTTTTTAGCATTACAAGCAGGAACAGCTTTAATTGGTCTAAGCTCGGGTTTCATATTTGCAGCTGCAGTTTCTATCACATCTGAGCTTTTTGGACCCAATAGCGTTGGGGTTAATCACAACATCCTTATCACAAACATACCGATTGGATCGTTAGTCTATGGTTTCTTAGCTGCTTTGGTGTATGAATCTCATAGCATGGCTGAGTCAAAGAACGAGTCGGTTATATGTATGGGACGAGGCTGTTATCTACTAACGTTTGTGTGGTGGGGATGCTTGTCGGTGATTGGACTAGCTTCAAGTGTTGTCTTGTTTCTGAGAACTAGAAGAGCCTATCAACGTTTTGAACAAGATAGGATAACTTCAAGCATGCTCTATTCTTAGAATTTTTCTCCGATGAATTGGTGGAAAAGTTGAAAATGATACTCAAACTTGTGCAGAGATGTTATTAGTGCACAGAAATTTTGATATTTTTTTGCAGAAATAAGAAGAAAGAGGGAATCTTAGGTCAGAAGAAGAGTTGAACCGGAAATGAATGAATCACGGGGACATTAGGAGTCACAGTTTAGTGATCTGGAAATGTTCCTACCAAACCAGCCTTAGTGGGTTAAGACTTCGTTTTGTTTTGTTTTTGACTTGTGACATATCGAAGGAATTATTGGTGTTAGCAGTTTCTCGAGAAAATTGAAGTTGAAATTTATCAACGTTTTTTTATTGACTAGAGTCACTAGAATGGCTGAGAGGAGTACGTAAGAGAAATCATTATGGCTTCGAATGAATGAATACAAAAGATAAAACAGACAAAACCATTAATGTACTGAATCATTTTTATTTAA
The DNA here is from genome assembly GCA_963854855.1 of Nasturtium officinale. Classification (NCBI taxonomy): domain Eukaryota; kingdom Viridiplantae; phylum Streptophyta; class Magnoliopsida; order Brassicales; family Brassicaceae; genus Nasturtium; species Nasturtium officinale. Next base: position 1,009,740 of record OY978506.1, read on the forward strand.
GGGCGGTCTACTTTCCGCTGCTATCTTAATTTACTTCTTTAGGAAAGTTGACCGCATTGGTCCGCATCGGGTTTTTTTTATCATTCTTACCAGTGCGGATTAAAAACTATGAATGGTAAAAGAAAAAGAGGAAATTAGTAAAAATACCCTGTTTATTTTTTATATTTTGAAAAATACCTTCACATTATTTCCTCTATTTTTTAAAAAAAAAACTGTTGTTGTTTTACTAAAGTACCCTTTTATTACTTAACAATAATTCTGAAATTTTTATTTAAAAATAAATAAAGATTTTATTTGAAAAAATAAAGATATTATATGAAAAAAACTCTAAAGATTAAATGTCTACAATATCAAATATTCTCTAAATTCATATTTCATAAAATTGGCTAAAAACAAATTTCCAAAAAAAAATACAGAGTATTGTCTTCTCTACTAGTCTCTCAAATCATGATTTCAATGTTATAGAGAATTTTTAATTTTCCAACTAAAATATTTTTCTGGGTTGTTTTCAATTCATCAAAGTAAGCAATAATAAGTTGTAATAGATTCACTTTGTTTATGAATATGAAAACTAACTATTGTTTTTCAGGGTTGAGAATGATGCATATAGCTAGTGTTTTTGGAGAATGGCTGGTGACTAATACATCATGGAATTTTAAGGTTGATAAAGAAAAGGGAGGTAAATTATTCATCATTAAAAATGGATTGAAATTTGATGATGTGGTTCTGATGGTGAGCGAAGATTTTAGTTTAGATAGGTCGATTTAAAGAGTAGAACTTAGCTATGTATTGCCTAAATCAATGATGAGAAACATGGCCAAAGATACTCCTCCCGTCTTTGTGACTAGTGATAGTGGCGCAGCGTATCAACGGTAACTCAACTCAAATCTAGAGATTTATGTTAAACCTCTAGAGACCTGACTTCTTGTATCAAAGAATTTAATCAAATTCGATGCAAGGCTCTTGTATTGATGACAAAATCGAATCAATGCAAGGCTTTAGAGAAAACTCTAGTTTATTAACTTTCAAAAACTGAATATCAAAGCCAACTTACAATGCCTTATATAGATTTTAGAAAAATCTAATAAAAGGAAATCATAGATAGAAAAGGTAATCTTCTAAAAATCCAAAATAGAAAATACTCTTAAAAATAGAAAATCTAATAAAAGTAAATTATAAATAGAAAAGGAAATCTTCTAAAATACCAAAATTAAAAATAGTTACTTGGCGATGAAGGTGTCATGATGCTGCATCAGGTCCCCCGAGGTTAGAAGGATTCGACCGCGAATCTGAAACTGGGTCCGGTGGAACAAAACGTGATAGATAACGAACATTAAAGACATCTGAGGTGTTGATATTTGTTGGAAGTTGTAGACGATACGCATTGTCATTAATTCGCTCCAAGACCGTGAGAGGACCTATCTTCTTCGCCTTGAGTTTGTTGTAAGCATGAGTCGGCATCCGATCTTTAGTGAGAAATGCCCAAACTTGATCACCTTCTTAAAAGATAACACGACGACGACGAGAATTAGATGCAGCTTTGTACTTTGATGAGGATGACTCGAGATTGGTGATCACCTGCGCATGAACCTTGTGAATGTTGTCAACAAAATCATCAGCGGTACCATGAAGACGTGTACGGTATGGAAGAGTAGTTAAATCCAAAGGGCCACGAGGAAGAAGACCATAAACGACTTGAAATAGACTGAATCCTGAGCTTCGATTGAGTGAATGATTATGAGCAAACTCTGCTTGAGGAAGTTCGAATCCCAAGTTTTAATAGAATCACCCACAAGACAGTGAAGCAAGTTTCCCAAAGATCTATTGGTTACCTCCGTTTGACCGTCTGTTTGAGGATGATAAGCGAAACTCATGTTAAGGCTGGTACCGAGCAGCTTCCATAAAGACCGCCAAAAGTGGCCTAAGAACCGAGAATCACGGTCTGAAACAATAGAAGTTGGCAACCCGTGGAGCCTGTAAACCTCACGAAAGAAAAGTGTTGCAACTTGAACTGCATCTGTTGTCTTTTTGCAAGGAATGAAGTGTACCATTTTTGAGAAACGATCCACAATGACAAAGATTGAATCAAACCCTCTTTGTGTATGAGGAAGACCCATCACGAAGTTCATACTGATGTCAGACCACGGTTGAGTTGGAATAGGAAGAGGAAGGTACAGACCCGCGTTTGTGGCATGTCCTTTTGACGTTTGACAAGTCGTACATCGTTCGACAAAACGCTCCACATCATGTCTCAAGGCAGGCCAGAAATATGATTGGGTGAGCAAATGTAGTGTCCGGTCACGACCGATATGTCCTTCATTATGTGTCTCAGTAATCAGTTGAAGACGAAGGCTGCAGTCCGGAATGCAGAGACGATCACCACAAAAAATAAACTCATCATGAAGAGTGAATTCACGAGAAAGACCATTCTGAATGTCAAGAAGAATTCGACCAAAGAAATTATCAGACTCGTATAAATCAGCAAAAACTGCAAATCCTGGGACAGAGACATGAAGAATACTCAACAATGAATGGCGACGACTCAACGCATCGGCAACTCGATTGGAAGCACCTGATGTGTGTTTGATAACAAAAGTAAATTGTTGCAAGTAAGACACCCATGAAGCATGACGAGCTGAGACTTTATCTTGACTGCTCAAATGTTTTAAAGCATCATGATCTGTATAGAGAATAAATTCCCTATGGAAAAGATAATGTCTCCAGTGCTTGATGGATTTAACCACTGCATAAAACTCTACATCGTAAGTACTATATCGCATACGAGCTCCTGCCAGCTTTTCACTGAAGAAGGCGATAGGCCGGTTACGGTGACTTAAGACAGCACCAATTCCCAACTTAGAAGCATCACAATGTAGTTCAAAAACTTGAGTAAAGTCTGGAAGAGCTAGTATAGGTGCTGAACTGCTAAACTGCGGCACAAATCTTCGATAAAAAGATGCTAGACCATGAAACTCCTAGTTTCTGATAATGTAGTCGGAGTAGGCCAAGACTTGATTGCCTCTATTTTTTCTTGATCAATGGCTAGCCCTTTGGCAGAAACAATATCTCCAAGGAAGTGAACCTCAGAAGAGCCAAACTCACACTTCTTAAGTGTAGCAAATAGCTTATCGTGACGTAGAACAAGAAGCACTTCGTGCAAGTGAGCAAGATGCTCCGTGAGTGACATGTTAAATATCAGAATATCATCAAAATAAACGACCACAAACTTACCGATGAAAGGACGAAGAGATTGATTCATAACGCACATGAAGGTGCTTGGTGCATTGGACAATCCGAAAGGCATGACAAGCCATTCAAAAAGTCCTTCTCTCGTTTTAAATGCTGTCTTCCATTTGTCTCCTGGGCGGATTCGTATCTGATGATATCCACTACGAAGATCCAGTTTAGAGAATATTGTTGCAGCACCAATTTGGTCCAATAGATCATCAAGACGGGGGATGGGAAATCGATAGCGAACTGTAATCTTGTTTATAGCGTGGCTATCTACACACATTCTCCAAGACCCATCTTTTTTGGTATAAGCAATGCTGGAACTGCACACGAACTAAGGCTTTCGCGTAAATATCCTTTGGCGACGAGATCCTCAACTTGTCGTCTAAGTTCTTCATGTTCGCTAGGACTCATACGGTAATGAGCACGGTTAGGTAGAATAGCATCGGAAACTAGATCAATATGGTGTTGTATATCTCGTAGAGGACGAAGACCAGGTGGTAACTCGCTGGGAAAGACGTCTGTAAACTCATCGAGTATACTTTTAAACGTATCTGGAATCGTTGGTAAAGATAATTCAGCAGACGAATTGATTAGTATAAGTACATGTCCTTCTTCTCGAAGTTTTTGCTAAAAATGTTTCCGTTGAAGGAGTAGGATAGGGGCTGACGGGGTGCTCTGTTTCTCGGGTAAAGAAGGTTGGAGAGTGAAACTGCGATTGTTGTAGCGCAAGCTGTAGGTATTGAGATAACCATCATGTTGTACACGATGATCAAATATCCAAGGGCGACCTAAGAGCAGGTGACAAACATCTATCGGTGCTACATCACATGGAACTTGATCTTTGAATGAACCACCAATTGAAAAAGATACTAAGGGGCAACGTGTGATGGTCAAGTCTGTCTTCTGATCTAGCCAAGCTAGTTTATAAGGACAAGGATGAAGTTCTGTGGTTAGTTTGAGCTTGTTGACAACGTCTTCTGCAACCACATTTTCACTACTGCCTGAGTCAATAATAAATTTGCACATCTTGCCTGCAATAGTACACTTAGAATAAAATAGGTTATGTCGTTGGGGGTTTTCCTCAGCATGGCGTGGAGCAAGACAGATACGCCGAATCATTAAGCATGGTCCATGGTCTGCGACAAAATCCTCCGTTTCTTCAATAGTTTCTGTGACTTCCTCATCATAGATGACCTCTACATCCTTGCCATTTGCATCAATGAGAAGACCCCTGCGATTTCTTGTTAGACAGTTAGACTGGCGGTGACCGATCTCCCCACAGGCAAAACAACGAAGTGAAGATGGTCGAGTTTGTGTTCTGTCTGTTGAAGCCACGAGGGCGGTGTCAGTTTGCGGAAGAGGGGCATCATCAGTGGTGTTTAAACTCTGTTGTTGATGAGGAGGACGGGTTGAACGAGAAGCAGACAAAAAAAATTGTTTTTAGTTTGCGATTCAATGGTGAGTGCTTGCTGATGAGCTGCTGATAGCGTTAATGGATTAAACAAAGTAATGGTGTGCTGAATTTGTTGACGAAGACCGGGAGTGAATCGAGCAAGCAATTGACTTTCTGTATCTTGAATGTTGACACACGTAAGTAACAAGAAAAACACAGTCGAGTATTCAGCTACAGATCGTGAACCCTGACGTATGTGATGGAGACGCTGGAACATTGTCTGATCGTAATTATACGGCAGGAATGTCTTCTTGAGTTTTGATTGTAGTTTGTCCCATGAGGTTATCTTAGGCTTACCAAGACGTGCGCGAGTTGTTTTCAACTGTGTCCACCATGCAGCTGCTCTGTTACGAAATCGCATTGTAAGAACAGGAACACAACGGTCCATTGGTACACATTTGAATTCTAGGATTTCTTTAACCGTGATGATCCAATCGAGAAGTTCTTCAGCGGAGGAGTTACCATGGAATTCTAGAATTTCTGTCTTAAATCCTGTTTCCCATTGAAAACCATTTTCGGCTCCGAAACCAGCATGACGAGCCATTGCGCGGTTATTACGAATAGGGGCAAAAGGATTTTCAGCAAAGAGGTTCTCCTCTCTATCATCTTCTCCATCTGTCTCGTTAGTTTGGTCATCGGCAGGGATGCCAACAGGGGGTTGTGGTGCGTTTTGTTGAACGTTGAGATTCTGAAGGGCGGCTGTGATGGTTTGCATCTGGGCTTGAAGCTCAGCGATTGCATCATGGGTGATTTCTGCTTTAGTTCGAACAGGTGCTCGTCGTGTTCTTACCATGGTGAATGGAAAAAAAAATTTCGAAGAGCGTAGCAAAGCTCTGATACCAACCTGGCGCAACATATCAACGGTAACTCAGCTCAAATCTAGAGATTTATGTTAAACCTTTAGAGACCTGACTTCTTGTATCGAAAAATTTAATCAAATTCGATGCAAGGCTCTTGTATTGATGACAGAATCGAATCAATGCAAGGCTTTAGAGAAAACTCTAGTTTATTAACTTTCAAAAACTGAATATCAAAACCAACTTACAATGCCTTATATAGATTTTAGAAAAATCTAATAAAAGGAAATCATAGATAGAAAAGGTAATCTTCTAAAAATCCAAAATAGAAAATACTCTTAAAAATAGAAAATCTAATAAAAGTAAATTATAAATAGAAAAGGAAATCTTCTAAAATACCAAAATAGAAAATAGTTACTTGGCGATGAAGGTGTCATGATGCTGCATCAGATAGGCAGTTTGATAGTTTTTGTGAAATGTGCAGATCGGTACCTCTTCGTCTTTGCATCTCAATTAAGAACTCAAATAACTGTCAAGATCCAGGTTTAGTTTTTCATGAGATTTCTAGAGAAGGTGACGTAAGCATGAATGGGAAATCATCCGAAAATGTTGTTATACATAATAGTAATGATGAAGCAGAAGCTGGATTTGCTAGCTTTAAAGATGAGAATGCCATTCAAAAAGGGCAATGCTTCAAGAGTAAGCTTCTTTTAGAAAACTTTGGTAGTGCAGGTCTAAGTATGAAACCAGACTTAATCTCAACAACTTTGAAGAAACGATATAGTATTGATTCAAAATACTGGAAGACATGGAAATCTAGAGAGAATGCTCATGAGGAGGTATTGGGTTCTCCGGAAAGTAGTTATGCTCAACTTCCAGTATATGTTCACAAGACTCAGAAGGCTAATCCGAGCACAATAGCATGTCTTGTGATTGATGATCAAAATAGGTCTAAGTACTTGTTTTTTTCATTTGCTGCTTCTGCCAAAGGTTATGAATTCATGAAAGTTGTTGTAGTTGATGGGACATTCTTAAAAGGAAAATGTGGTGGTGTTTTGCTAGTTGCAACAGCTCATGATGGAGATTCTCATATTTATCCTCTTGCTTTTGGAATAGTAGATTACGAGAATGATGCATCATGGGAGTGGTTTTTCAACAAGTTGAAATCTGTTGTATCAGATGAACCTAGACTAGTAATCATATCTGATAGACATTTATCCATTGGTCAAGCCATTGAAAAGGTGTACCTTTTGTCTCATCGAGGAATTTGCACTTATCATCTAGAAAAGAATATCCTTACTAAGTCTGGAGGAAGAAATGTTGTTCCACTGGTGAGAACAGTATCTAAAGCTTATACAACAGCAGAGTTTAATGCAATTTTTGATGAGATTAGTCGTCAGAATCGAAAGCTGGGCGTTTATCTGCAGAAAGCTAATGTTCAATTTTGGTCACGTGCGTATTTTCCAGGAGACAAGTATGACATTACTACAAGTAACTCGGCAGAATCAATAAATGCTGTTTTCAGAAAACCCCGTGAGCTACCCATTGTGCCACTACTTGAGGCAATTAGAAATAGACTTACACGATGGTTTTTTGATCGTCGAGAAAGTGCTGCAAAACTTACTACATCTCTGACACCGAGAGTTGAAAAGGAGCTCCAGATACGTTGTAACTTGTCATATACGTGTGATGTGCAGGCTATAAATCAGCATGAGTTTCAGGTATTTGATGGATCACAAATTTACTTGGTTGACCTACAACAGATTACATGCAAATGTCGTGTGTTTGATATCGAGAAGATCCCTTGCAAGCATGCTGCTAAGGCTGCAATGAGCCGAGGCATAAATCCAGGGTTATTAGTACATCAATACTACACAAAGTCTCATTTGTATTATGCATATTCTGAGAGTATAAGACCTATTGATGATTTCGGACTTGAGTGAAATACCTTATGATATTGTTGGTCAGATTTGTCTTCCTCCAGATGTCCAAAGACAACCAGGAAGACCCAAAAAAAGAAGATATGAGAGCTTTAGAGAACAAGTAATGAGGAAAAAAGATAGAAAAACTTGCTCAAGATGTCAGCGTCCCGGACATAATCGTGTAACATGTGACTTTGGATTTTGATGTTTTTATGGGTTTAAGCTTTTGACATTTCATTTGCAAATTTGGCCTTTTTTTCTTTGATTCTGGACTTTTTGATTTACTCTATTAAAAGTTTAATGATTTTTTAGATCCGTTCAGCAATAAATTTGTTTGTTTCAAGAGAAGCATGTCAACGACAAATAATGGTTGTTGAGCCTGCAGTTTTTGGTTGAAGAGTGAAGAACAATAAATAATCCCTCTGCACATGGACCAACTAAATAGAAAAAACTGAAGAAAAATCCAACGTAAAAGAAACCAAAAACAAATCCTCAATCCAAATGCAAATGCAAAACAAGAAAATGACTACTAAGTAGAAAAGAAAACATGGTACGCTTAAGAACCAAAAAAAATATATATATGTCAACTAGAAATCTTCTCAATGGTTAGCTTCAACAAACATATCTGTTGCCAACTTTTTCGAATATTCTTGATGTTTGCGTCACATAGTCCAGTCTCCATATCTGCATCTAAAGCAAGACATTCGATATATTTCAATGCATATACTCCACAATCACTAGATATTTTGTTTTGTGGTATTCCTCCAGACCTTGTAATTTTGTATTCATCTGCATTCAAATCATCATTTTCAGATGGAGATCCCAAAGCTTTGATCAGAGATGGAAATATAATTGCATATGGTTTCACAAAATCTATGATCTCTTCGTCGTTAGAGAGCGAAATAATGCTGTCATAAACATTAATATGCCGTTGAGGAATCGATATAGCCAATATGATCCAGTGACAATATTTAATGTTCAGCACCACATAAATATCATCAACATCAACTCCAAACTTCTTATTTGTTCTTTCACACTTCGGTAAAAGACCATTATAGTAGTCGGTGAATTTGTATCTCCAATCAAAGTTTTCAGGGTTTTCTAAAAACATTTGGTAGCTCTTGGATACCAACATAGTAAACGGGGTATCTAAAAATGCCACTTTTTGACTGTGAAAAGGACAAGGGATTTTTGTTAACTTTCTTCTGAGGAGAGACATTCCAATATCCATATGCTGCCATTAAACAAAAATATACAGTTTAGTTTACATACAATAATTATTTTCACTATTGATAATATTGCGGGTGCTCACGGAGCCTTAACAAACACGTAAACATTGTCCGATTCACTCATCTAACTATAATTGAACTATAATCCATGTATAATAATTATCTCTATATGTTTGTATCATTTTTAACAAAACAGGTAAAACATAGAGATATAGTTTAGATTACTTACATCTTCACTAAGCCAAAGTTGTGGTTCAATAATCTCGTGAAAAAACTGTCTATCTGCTTTAATGGTGCACAAGTTGACAGTTACATTTCTGCAAATCAGTAAAGTTACGTGATTAAATGTCCATTAAAAAAGACCAATAAAAATAAAATAATTTTAAAAATTCAAACCTCTTTATCTTCATCCATGCATCTAGCCAGTCAGCTTTATGTTGATCTACCCCAACAAAAGCATCATATTGATTCACAACTATTTTCTTTTCTCTCAGCGTGTCATCAATGTCAAATAATGAACTATTGAGTTTTTCATGTGTACCGATATTATCCCACTTTCTGGTGCTACGAAGGTTCTCTTTTGCTGGTGTTACATTCATAATTTCCACCGATGAGTCAGATTCCACTGTATTGAAAGTGGTTTTCAAGTCATTCTTGGGTTTCAAGTCATTTTTATTTCTCTACAGAAAAAATCATCTCGTTATTTAAATAAGAATTAAATGAAAAAATAAATATTCATGTAAATTACCGAATTATTGTTAAAGTTGTCTTCAAGAACTTGTAGATATGTCTTCACGTAGAAGATCTCAATTTTCTTATTGTGTTTCAATTTGTCGTAATTTCGATATTCTTCGGCTTTTCTTTTTCTATTATATTCTCCCGACCTCTGTAAGCCATCTATGATTATGAAAAATAAACTCATTATAAATCTATTAAAAACAAAAATATCTTAAACAATTAAGAAAGTAATTTTTGAAGATTAAAGTATACCTTGCAACCTTATATTATTTGTTGATGTTGGAGTCGTAATTACTTTTCAAGAACGTGAAAATAATATCTCTTCTATATATATTGTAGAGAATGAAAATTGAGATAAACTTATAATATATTTATTTTTATCTTTCATTTTTATTTTTAATTTATAGAGATTTATCTGTTGATTTAAATATTCAAAAACTTTTAAAATATAAGATCTTTATCTCGAAAGAAATTTTAATTTCTTATAATAATTTTATAGAAATTAATTATTAGAGATATACATATATGATTTACCAAATTTATTCTCATTTGATTTTAATTTTTCTATATTTTAAATGAAAAGTGTATTTTTCAAAATATAAAAGATAAACAGGATATTTTAAAAAAAGTTCCGAAAAATGGTGTAATCCGCAAATGGTTTTGTCTGTCCGATCCACTGCATACATTTAAAGCCTATGATTGACTGAAGTTGCGGAAAGTACATACTTCAGTCCATTAAGTTCGACCTATATCTTATTCTTATGAGATTAAAGTGAATCTATATACTTGCCGCAGAGAGGAACTAGACATAGAAAAAACTAAGGAAATGTATCAAAGTGAGTATTTGGAAAGATTTGATTTTTAATAAGTTTTCAGATGTACCAAAAAAATAAAATTTATATTTTAATAACATAAAAATATTATTTAAACTAAAATCCTTTCAAATACCTATTCTAAGTGTTCTAAAAAACGGTATAGGTGGTTGGTTAGGTGTCGTTTAGACGCTAAGCCCGATTAAGCCTCCCGATTAACGTTTAAACCATTTAAATATTTAAAAAATTGGTTAATGCTAAATTATGCGATTGTTAAATAGATTAAAAGTTAATTGGATGAGTTATGACTTATGCGAAATATGCAGATTTAATAAATTATTTAATATCTATGATTTATAAAAATAATAAAACAATGTCACTTAAAAATTTTAAAATTACAAAATATTTATATTTTTCATGTTTTTATAGTTTAAAATTTTTAAGTTATTCAATTTTATAATTTTATTTTGTTATATTATATTTACATTTAAATTTATATTTTTATTATAAACCTACTTAAACTGTATAGATCCGACTAAACGTTGACATTTATTGAACACTGCTCATTCCATACATCCCTCTTAAAAAACAGATGGATCGGCAGCCCAACAAATCATTTGGGCCATTCCAAAGCTGAAATCCAAAGTAAAGTCAAGGATGCACATATGGAAAATATCAATCTTTCGAAATTGCGTGGTGGTCAGTTGGTCACTGAAGAAGATGATGTTTTAATTATTTTGAACGTTGACGAAGATGTTTCTCTTGAAGTCCAATCTGTTCTTCCCAAAAGTCATTCACCCAACTTTTCAAATTGGTCTAGTGAAACAAATTCCTTGAGAAATTCTTTTATGGCGACCGAGGAAGAGACATGGTCGCAGGGTCCATCAGTGTTCATCAATTATCGAGGAGAAGAGCTGCGGTATGGATTTTTCTATGAACTCGAACAGGCCTTGAAACGAAAGGGAGTCAACGTGCATGAAGACGACCAAGGGTTGATACGCGGAAAATCTTTAGAATATCTTTTCAGTGTGATAGGAGAGTCAAGAATCGCGCTTGTAATATTTTCAAGCAGGTACACTGAATCAATATGGTGCTTGTTAGAGCTTTTGATGATAAAAAAACTAGTTGAGGAAGGTAAGCTCGTGGTTATTCCAGTTTTCTACAAGCTTATGGTATCTGAAGTGAAAGAACTTAAAGGAAAATTCGGTGACAACTTTTGGGATCTCGCGAAACGTACTTGTGGTGACATAATCAAATGCAAGGAAGCTTTGGATTTCGTTTCGCAAAAGATGGGGTTCGTGTTTAATGAGAAGAGGTTTGGATTCTAACTCTGCCTGCTTGCTAGATACATTTTTTGGTGTAACATAAAAAAAGCAAATAGCAATATGATTTTTAGTGTCTTTTTGATGGAAAAGTGTTATATTTGGAAAAAGACCAACAATATTATATAAATGATATATGAATCAATTCACTTATCACTAACTAATTCACTCATTGTAAATTGGTTTTGCTCCGTTGACAGCGATACTGATGCCGACTTTGTCAATGGCATAGTCCGAGTGGTCGAGAGGGTCATTACCTGGAATTCAGGTACGCAAAGAGAAAAGTTACATGACTACTGGCTGAGTGAGCAGCAGGAAGATGCCTCTATAGGCTCTTACAGATCAGAGGATCTGAAAGGCGTCGATGGTAAAAGAAATTTACTGAAGGAGGCTGAGATTGTCCAATCTGAGGCAAATTCAAGAATAGATATTGGTCTGAAGAGTACATTGCTGCAGATCGAACAGAGAATTATGGAGAACGTACTAAAAGTTCTAGGGTACATTCCTGCTGATCGAACAGAGGATTCAAGAGACAAATATACTCAAGTTCCCACATGTATATATGGAGCTAAGCCTGAGGGATCTTCTTCATACTCTAATACAAATGACGATTTCCTTGACAGGTGACCTACGGTGACACTTTAGTTTTCTAGAACCTTTATCTTCAAACAATCTAACCATACGTTATCTCTTTTTTGTGTAAAGAAGTTGCACCATTAACTCTCCAATGGACAGTAAAGTGAAGCCACCGAAAATTCAAGTTTTCATCAATTTCCGCGGTGAGCTGCGCAACAATTTTATCGGTTATCTCGTGGATGCACTTCTGAGAAGTGGGATCAACGTCTTCACTGACACTCAGGCAGATAGAGGTGACGGCCTTAACAATCTTTTCAAATGGATAGAGGATTCTGGGATTGCCATAGTTGTGTTTTCGAGCTGCTACACGGAATCAAAATGGTGTTTGGACGAGCTTGTAAAGATTAAAGAACGTGCGGACCATGGCCTGCTCAAGGTGTGATGATGAATATATAAATGTATATAGATTATACATTGACACAGATTATTAACTTTGGGAATACGTATGTTTACTCTATTTCACAAGGTGCTTCCCATCTTCTACAAGGTGACTCCAACCAATGTGAAAAGACTTAAGGGAGCTTTTGGTGACCATTTCAGAGATAAAGAGTACATGTACGCGTCTGACCAACCTCAGATAAAGCGATGGAAAGAGGCAATTGCTTCTGTATCCGATACGTTTGGCATGGCTTACGATGAGAAAAGGTACTAAGAGCATTTCGAACTTATTAGTCTATTTTTTACTTTTAAATAGAGATGAATCTTACTCCAACCTATCACTCTATTTTTTACCTTATAAAAAATATTCCAAGTATATGCATTTTAATTAATTATTAATTTTGTAAAAACATTCAATATTTATCAAAATTATAAATTTGACCCCCACATTTTAAGCCAAAACACTCAATGAAATGATAATTTATTGAAATATAAAAAGTTTTACATAAATAAAAGTACATTACACAACACAAGAAAAAATAAAAATAAAACAACAAAATATAATAGATTTGTTCACATATTTTTGTTGTAAAGTTTAACTTATATTGTTTTTAAAAATATATATTTTTCTTTGACAAATTATACAGCTTTTTAATTTGTAAGTAACATTATTTAATAATTTTGTTTGAGTAAAAAATAAATATATATAAAATTTAATGCACTATTTTATAAATAACAAAAGTTTTACTCTATAATACAGTAATGCATGTATATGATTACTCCAAATTTATAGTAATATTTTCATTACTATATTTTACAGAAAGATATAAAATGTGACTGGAGAAGATTTTACAATATAACAGAGTTTAGAAGAAAAAAATAGAGTGGGGTTGAAGATGCTCTGATGCCCTAAACCCTAACTAAATCTTCAAAGTACTTTTTGTATTATGCCTTGTTGAGAAGAGAAATAAATCTCTAAACATAAGTTTATTTGTACTTAATTAATTCCTCTATAATGTTAATATATCAAATAGATATGTATTGTAATTTTTGTTAGATCTGATAAATTCAGCGAAGTCTTATTTTTATATTTGCAAAACCTTTTACGCTTGTGTGTTTACTTCATAAAAAAAACTCATCTCAACCTTTTTCTTAACAAGTGTAGCAGCACATTGGAGATTGATTTCGTTAAAACTATCGTCAAGGTGGTCTTGAGATTGCTAGGAGATACTTCCACAGTTGATAGCGGTCAATCCTCATATTAACCTTTGTCGGGCGGAGTAAGCCAATCTGAAGCTCAATGTAAATAATCACACCGAAAAACTTTTTCCAAAAGATTTCAAAACGCATTCTTATTTACTTTATCTACAAACAAGAATACTCTTCAATCTTGTACCATGATTTGGTTAACGTCTCTTGGTAAAACTGTATCTATATAAGTAGAAACTTAATGCATCCAGGCTAATTTTCCATGGTTAAGGAAAACTCGGGTTTTAATTTTTCTAACAACAAAGTTGAAACTTTATCTTAGGCATTTGATGAAGTTGGAGATTTTGGGGTCATTTGATCAAATATCTCATCATTGGTTCCTTAAATGATAGTGGGGTTAGCTACTTAGCTTCACTTGGATATACCACAAGTTTATCAAATAGTGTTTGTCGACATAAGTTTTGGAAATTATCGGAAGTTTTGAAAATTGTCTTTTACAGAAATAAGAAGAAAGAGGGAATCTTAGGGCTTAAGTGTGGTCAGAAGCAGATTTGCTTTATGCGGCAATGGATCGACTTGAAGTTGAACCGTGGAATTGAATCATGGGGACATTTGAAGTTACGGTTTAGTGACCTAGAATTCTCCTACCAAACCAGCCTAAAATTGTGTTTAGAGTTAGCAATTTCTCCATAAATGATGACATTTTTTGAAACTTTCTAATTTAAAATCTGATGAAAAAGATATTGTGTATATATTTGTCACCTATCGGTTACTTCTGATAAATCCAGCTTTGCAATTGGAGAAATACATAAATTGAACAAAATAATTACAAGCGGCAAGTGATACGCACAACCAAATCTGACATATTTATTTGTGAAACTTTTTGCGTGGCTCGACTCGAAAACAAGCCTTGGTTGCTAATTGACGAAACACATTTGGCTACTGTAAACCATAACCCCATATTAATGTATTCAATGATATTTATGTCAATGACATGCTTTTTAATAAAATAACATTTGCCTTTTTTGATTTAAGATCCTTTCATAAGTAAAATCATTATGGTTGAGTCTACTAAGTTGGAGAGATCTTATGTGATTAAGTGGATGGATTTACTTGCCCAAGAAAAGAATATACGACGAAAGAAAAATACACTAACAAAATTCAGATGGATCGGAAGCCCAACAAATCGTATGGGCCTTTGAAAAGCATTTATTGTGTTATATTTTCTCGACTTAATATCAAATTAATAAATATAGTATGTACAAATGTACATCGGACAATCTAATGTGGGAAAATTTCAATCTTCCAAAATTAATAAATTAACACAATTCTCTCTAATAATAAGACAGTTTCTTTCCAACTTGCTGACACATCAGCTAATTTTTGTTGATTATGGTGATAACACATCATTTAATGAAATTTTTTTATAATCCAATCAAAACATTTCATTTAGACACATAATATTTTTTATAATCCAATCAAAATATTTCATTTATACACATAAGATAAATATATATTATATAGAAATATAGTGTTAATAAATAAAAAAACTTTATGATCCAATAAAAATAATTCATTTAAACATAAGATAAATATATTTTATTTCTATTTAAATCATTTTAATCAACTTTAAAAATTAAGAAATAGAATTATTATTTCTAAATTCGAGTTTGTATATTTTATTTTTATAAGTGAATTGTTTTGTCGTTAATTCATTTTTATTTATAGTTAATATTTGTTTTCTTTTATATCAAATATTTCAAATTAGATCAAATAATCCAACTAATTTTAAAAATTTTAAACATAATTATCTACTATTATTCTAGAATTTAAAAATAAAATTAATTTCTTTAAATTAATCAATATAAGATATATTATTTATTTATAACACTTCAAATTAATAAAATATTAAAATTTTAATATTATTAATTTATAAAGGTTTATTTATAAAAATATAAATTATTTAGAAAATATCATGTTTATAAATGAAAAAGAAATCTATGATGCAATGAAAATATTTTATTTATACACATAAATATAATGAAAATATTTCATTTATACGCATAAAATAAATATGTATTATTTCTATTTTGATCATTTTAATCAAATTTAAAAATTAATATATAAGATTATTAATTATAAATTTAATTTGTGTATATTATTTGTATAAGTGAATTATTTTTATTTATCTTTAATTATTTTTATATATTAAATATTTTCAGTTAGATTAAATTATCCAACTAACTTTTGAAATTTAAAGGAAAGTAAGATCAAATTATCTAATATTATTTTAAATTTTAAATGATTTTCTATAATAATAAGGTGATTTATTTCTAATTTTCTGACACATTATTCATTTTTTGTTTATTCTGGCATTGATTCATCATTTATTGAAACGTTTTCTAATATAATCAAATCATTTCATTTATACACATAAAATTTTTTTATAATCTAATCAAAAAATTTCATTTAAATATAAAAAAATAAATATGAATAATTTAGAAATATTATGTTAGTAAATAAAAAACTTTATGATCCAATAAAAATATTTTATTTATACACATAAAGTAAATATGTTTTATTTCTATTATCATCATTTTAATCAACTTCAAAATGGACCTACAGGATTATTAATTCTAAATTCAATTTTGTGTATATTATTTTTATAAGTAAATTCATTTTTATTTTATCGTTAGTTCATTTTCATTTATTGTTAATCGTTTTTATTAAATTAGATAAAATTATCCAAATAATTATTTTTAATTCAAAAGCAAATAAGTTTAAGTTATTTAATATTATTCTAGAATTTATATGAAAAAAATAAAATTAGTTTCTATAAATTAATAAATATTAGGTTTATTAGTTTAGCTATAACATTATAAATTAATAACATATGAAAATCCTAAAATTATTAATTTATAGAGGTTTTATAATTTAGGAATAAAATGTTAATAAATGGAAATATTTTATGATCGAATAAAAATATTTTATTTATACACATGAATCTATTTTAATCATTTTATTCAAATATAAAATTTTTTATCTATAAGATTATTAATTATAAAATCGACTTTGTGTATAATATTTATATAACCAAATTCATTTTAATTTATCGTTTATTACTTTTATATATAATATTTTAAATTTGATCAAATTTTCAACTAAGTTTTTAAATTTAAATTTATATAAGACTAAATTATCTAATATTATTCTAGATTTTAAATAATAAAAATAAAACTAATTTCTCTAAAATAATAAATATTAGATTTATTTATAATACTATAAATTAATAAAATATAAAAAATAAATAAATTTATTTATAGAAGTTTTACTATACATATATGATAACTATGTATGATTTAGGATCTGTCAAAAAAATTCTCTATTGTATAATATTAATTTAATATATAAAATTATTTATCGATTATGTAATATATGTATGTTTAATATAAGATATGAAATTTGAAAATTAACCAAAAAATTGGTTCCAAAACCAAACCGAATTACCATATAACCCAAAAATATTCTACACTTATAATTTTTCAATCCAAATTATTCAAACTAAACTGAAACCCGATCGTATATCCAAAATAAAACAATACTAAATAAATTAGTATACATTTATTAATAGAAAAATTCTATGTAATAGAAATATGCTAAATACCCATAAATGTGTATTTAGTTATATTTTACAAAATTATACAATTTCTACCATATTTAATCAAAATAAGACTAATTTTATTAAAGTTAAACTAATTTTATTAAAGTTAAACTAATTTTATTAAAGTTAAACAATTTTTTTTTTAAATTAAATAATTTTTGAATTATTTTAACACTAAAACTAAATCGATGTGAATTATTCTAATTCAAAAAAACCTCAAACAAAATCTGATTTGAAACTCAATGAGATGTATTATGTTCGTTTTAGAAAATTTGAATTACAAAATATACAGAAAAATCTAAATTTTTATTACTTATATGTATATATAATGATTCAAAAAATAAGATCTTATAAAATTAAAAAATAATTCATTATTATTTTAATTTATTTTATTGATTTAAATTAAGAAAGAGATTTAAGTAAATATGAAATTATTATTAGTTTTAATAGTATATATATTTGTGTTTGGTTATATATATCAAATAAAATGTGTTTCAACACAAAATTAGAAATTTGTATTTAAATTATAAATAATATTTTGAAAAAAGCATATTTAAATTTTAAATTAAAATTTTTTAAAAAAACAAATCGGGTGTATAGGGCGGATCTATGTATGATTATATATAGAATATTTGAAAAGCATTTATTGCGTGATTGGCACATCGTTGACTTGACGTTCCTCTTGATCTTTCCAAACTCATTCACCCAACTTTTGGAATTCCTCTATTGAAACAAATTCATTGAGAAATTCTTCTTTGGCGACCCAGGAAGAAACTTTGCCGCAGGATCTACAAGTGTTCATGAATTTTCGAGGAGAATAGCTGCGCAACAGCTTTGTCTCTCACCTCGAACGGGCCTCGAAACGACACGGAGTCAACGTGTATGAAGATAAAGATTTGATAAAGGGAGCTCCTATTTTCAAGGGGATCGAAGAGTCGAGAATCGCGCTTGTAATTTTCTCGAACAGTTACACTGAATCAAGATGGTGCTTGGAAGAGCTTGTGAGGATCAACAAACTAGTGGATGAAGACCAACTCTTGGTTATTCCAGTTTACTACAATCTGATGGTAGCTGACGTGAGATACCTTAAGGGAGAATTCGGTGACAATTTAAGGGAACTCGCGGAATTTACTTATGGTGACCAGCTCCATGAATGGAAGCAAGCTTTGAAATCCGTCTCGGAAAGGTTGGGGGTTGGTGTTTAGTGAGAGGAGGTATGGATTCTACTTCTGCCTGCTTACTAATACTAGATAGATCCATTTTGGTGTAACATGAAAAAAAAAAGCAAATAGAAATGTGATTCGAGTGTCTCTTCAGTTTCCTTATTCGAGTCTCATTGTTTCTCTTTTGCTCCGTTGACAGCTGTGGTTCTGAGGCCAACATTATTGAAAGAATAGCCGAGGCTGTCAAGACTGCAATTGCTACGATTTCACTTGTACAAAGAGAAAAGTCACATGACTACCGGCTGAGTGGGCAGCAGGAAGATACCTCTATGGACTCCTCCAGATCGGAGGATTTGAAAGGCGTCGATGGCGAGGGCGTTGCCATCGATAGAATTGTGGAGAACGTACCAAAGTTCTAGAGTACATTCCTGCAGAGCGAACAGAGAATATAAGAGACAAATTTACTGAAGTTCCCTTACGTATATATGAAGCAAAACCTGAGATATCTTCTTCAAACGCTAAAACGAATGACGATTCTTTTGACAGGTGACCTAATTAGGTGCAATTTGGTGTAAAGATCTTGCTCCAGTTCTCCAATGGACGGCAATGTCAAGCCACCAAATATTCAAGTTTTTATCAATTTTCGAGGAGAGCAGCTGCGCAACAATTTTGTTGGCTATCTAGTGTATGCACTTCGGAGAAGTGGGATCAACGTCTTTATTGACAATCATGAGGAAAGAGGTGAAGACCTCAATACTCTGTTTAAGAGGATTGAGGGTTCTGGGATTGCCATAGTTGTGTTTTCGAGCAGGTACACGGAATCAAAATGGTGCTTGGAAGAGCTTGTGAAGATTAAAGAACGTGTGCATCAAGGCCTGCTCAAGGTGTGATTATAAACATGTATATATATATATATATATATCACGATTTAGACCTATGTTATTAATTTCTACTGAAGGTGTAGATTATACATCTTTTGACACATTATTATTAACTTTGGGAATACTTTTACTATTTATCACAAGGTACTTCCCATCTTCTACAAGGTGACTCCAGGCAATGTGAAAAGACTTAAAGGAGAGTTTGGTGACAACTTCAGAGATAAAGAGTACATGTATGCATCTGACGAACCTCGGATAAAGCGATGGAAAGAGGCGATTGTGTTTGTATCTCATAAGTTTGCCCTGGCTTTCGATGAGAAAAGGTACTAATGGTCAAAAGCATACTTTTAGGGTTAATTCTATGTTATGTTGAGAAGCCAAAGAAGTTTCTCATCTCTAAACAAAAATTTGACATATTCCAAACTAAACTAGTTCCTTGGAAATGTTAATGTATCAAAAAAATGTTTTCGTTATGTCTTATTTTATGCATGCTTTCACGCTCGTGTGTGGACTTTAAAAGAACTCATCTCTACCTTATTTTTTTAACAAGTGTAGCAGTGTATTGGAGATTGATTTTATTGAAACTATCGTCAAGGATGTCTTGAAAATGCTACAAGCCATTTCCACAGTGAAAAGCAGCCAATCCTCTCGTTAACTTTTGTCATGCGGAGTAAACCAAGCTAAAGCTCAGTTTTGATGGTAAAGAATCACACGTGAAGAGCTTTGACAAAAAAAATTCAAAACGCATTCTTGTTTATTTTATGAACAATAATAAAAATAATTGTAGTTAGTAATTATGGGTACAATGATTAGTTTTACTAATGAGTTAAGGATTTTAGTAGAGCTGTTTCTATTAAGTAGAATTATAGAAACTTAATAGCTCTTTCAGTGGATGTCTACATTGGTCAGTTGAATTTGACGAAGCATCCGCAGGTTGTTCGTTTATTTCCGAGGAGGCGAGGACAGGAGCTATGGTGCGGTTTCACAGTCATCTTTCGTAAGCTCTCCAGAGACACCGGATCAATGTTTTTTCTGCAAACATAAGATAATTGGTGAAGATCTCAGCATTCTCTTTGTGAGAGTCGCAGAGTCAATGATCCCGGTGGTCATTTTCTCCAGGAGTTACAAAGAATCGTGTTGGTGTTTAGACGACCTTGTTAATATCAAGCAACACAATGATCAAGGATTGCTCAAGGTGCACTTATGTAAGCATAGATCGAGTTACATTAGATTTGACTGATTTCTTTCTTCCAGATCAACTTTAACAATGCATCAATGTATAATTTTGCGTGGTTAATGAAACTCTCAGGTATTTATTATTCTAACAACAAAGTTGAAACTTTTCTGTGTCATTTTACCAAAACTAATTTGGGCCTTAAGACAGTACTATTTGATTTTAAGTCACTTTGAATAACACTGGAACATAAATGAAAAGGGAGTGAGCAAGAGAGGGAAGCTTTAGTAAACGTCTGAAGTTCCAAGAGTAGTAAGACTGTGATTTGATTTCCCAAAAGGAGTGGTTCTGAAAATACTTTGTCTTCGTCCATGCCACCCTAAGAAATACAGCTCCAAAGTGAAGGATCCAAATGAGCTTCAGTCGGCAAATATGTCTTTAATTGATGCCCCTAATTTTTCTATAACTTGATGTCTAAAGCAAGGGTTTTATCATCTTTAGCTGAGGGCCTATGAGAAAGCATATGCATTACAATTTTTGTGTGTGTTTTCTTGATTTTAGTAAAATAAAAGAATCTTTTATTTGATGTGGAAACTGCCTATCTGAGAAGCTGCTTATACCGTTAGTTTTATATGCGTAAGAAATAGAGGAGTGGAAGGATGAGTCCAAGGTTGGAGAAGAAAAGACCAAGTGGCGTATGGCGAGAAGATATTAAAGGACGTAGAGGGTTTGTTTCAAATGTAGAGGTTTTTTTCAATGTTTTAAAAACTAGGCCAGACACCTGTTTGGTATTGTTACTGAATGGCTCCTCTGATTGGTTTAACCGGTAGAAACGAATTTTGCAATTTTAAGTTTTAAACTTTTAATCATATACTCTCTGCGTTAAAAAAATAACTATTGTTTTAACTGATTTCAGACAAATTAAGAAAATAACTATTTTTCCTATTTCTTATTAATAAAACTAAAAACTACTTCTTCTGTGTCTGAAAGAATGTCATTCTAAGTATTTTTTTTGAAACAAAAGAGAGTCATTTTATGTTTTCAATGCATATTTTTAAATTAAATCTCAAATTTCTCTATATTATTTCAACTTATCAATTAGAGAAATAATTCTTTTGTGTATTAATAAAATGTAGAAAAACATTTAAACACTTTTTTTAATTTTTTTTTGTGAAAATGTCGTAACGGTACTATTTATGAAGAGAGAGAGAAAGAGTCTGAAACATATTATAAGGACTTTTAATATAATTTTTTAAAAGTAAATAAAAGACTACGTAAATCCATATAGTACATCATTAAAATCTATAGAAAATGAATATAACAGATTAACTTGGATTTGATCTTCAAATTAAAACATGAATCAAATAACAATCAAATTTATAAAAATATATTGATCACAAAATAGTAATCGTTAGAAAAAGATAGATATTAAGATTTTTTTATTATTAAATAAATTTAAAATTGACTAAAATTTGGAAATAAAATAGAAACTTTGTTTGAAGAAAAGAAATATATATATATATATACAGTT
This sequence comes from Nasturtium officinale, assembly GCA_963854855.1. Taxonomy (NCBI): domain Eukaryota; kingdom Viridiplantae; phylum Streptophyta; class Magnoliopsida; order Brassicales; family Brassicaceae; genus Nasturtium; species Nasturtium officinale. Next base: position 1,031,880 of record OY978506.1, read on the forward strand.
TATCGAATTAATTTTGCCTCAAAAGTTTTAATAAAATTTAAAATTATGGCTAAAATTTTGTGATGGGTCACATTTTTAGTGGGGTTCAGATGGTTTTACCGGTTATATTCAAATTCCGGTTTTAAACAAACCCGGATTCTGTAACAGAAACGAGTTCGGTCCGGTTGGAATAACTTTGGTGTGCTCTTTTGTCTGAATAACTTTGGTGTGCTGCTGCTCTTCTCACTTATGTCAAAACGATGTCATATCAGTATTGAGACTACCAGTGTTATTTAAAATAATTTTAATATATTTTAATTTGAGATATATTTTGAAATATTATCTAAAATAGTTTGTTTACTCATATTTTAGATAACAAAGTACATTAAAATACAATATAATCCAATTATAACTAAATCAAATCAATATTAAATAACATTTGATTTTAATGTATTTTAAAATACATAAACAAATATTTAATTTAATAACAGTGTATTTTAAATTTTAATGTAATTCATTAAATACATATTTAAATAACATTGTATTTTTTTTTGAATTTAAAATACATTTAAATCATCTATAATACTATATTCAATAATTTCATCGGTGCCGCTGATGAACTCCCTCGTGTCTTTCCCCAGCTCTCTCTCCTCCTTCAGTTGACGAAGATGTTATTCTCTTCTCAAATTCAGTTTCCGTAACTTTCCAAATTCTGTTCTGGGAACTAATTCCTGAGACATTCATCAATGGAGACCTCCGGAGAATCCCCGCCTCGGTCCCTATGGAGATATTTGGATTCCTTTTCGCAAAGTGTTGGTTTCGTGTTTAATGAGATGAGGTATGAATTATATACCCTGCCTCCTGTAATTCAATAGCTAATCTTACCTTTCACGATCGGATGGTCTCTCATTGCTTCTCTTACGCTCCTTTGACAGAAATGGTCTCCAGTATGTCACAAGCATCCCAGAGCAGGTCACGAATCTAGTTACCGTAATTTCAGTTAAGAAATCTGTCTGGCTCAGTGAGCTACCTGGTATTGGTATTCTCTTGAATACAAATTCAGGTAAAGATCCAACGGAAGCTGAGATTTTCCGACCTGACGGAGAATCAAGAAGAGATGATGATGATGATGATGATGGTCTGAATCTGATCAAAGATGACGATTTACTTGGTGAAGCAAACTCTTATTCCACTGTTTTAGAACTGCCAAAGAGTCATCAAAGTTTACGCTATGGATTCCACAGCTATCTCTTTTTGGAAAGTAATAAAGTTAAAGTTGTGCTTGGAATGATAACAATTTGTTGTCTTGTGCTTGTCTCTTTTTGTCTCACTTATACGAGCACATCTTTAAAGTAAGTTTTTTTTTTGTCAGACACATAAGTTTCAGTTGCTACTGCAAAATATAAGATTTATTGTTGGAATAGAGATATCTTGACGATCACTTAACAATTCTCTTCACTTTCTTACCAGTGGTGAGGGCGGTGGTGCCATCAATGGAATTGTGGAGAACGTACCAAAAGTGCTAGAATACATTCCTGCTGAGAATACAAGAGACCAATCTACTGAATTTTCCAGAGGTAAGTTTGGAGCAAATCTTGAGAGTTCTTCTTCAGACGCTAAAACAAATTCAGATTTACTTGAGAGGTAACGAACAGTGACACTTTGGTTTTCTAAAACTTTGATCTTTTATACAAATTAACCATATACATGTTATCTCTCTTTTGGCGTTAAGAACTTGCTCCTGTTCTCCAAAGGACGACAAGGTAAAGCCACCAAATATTCAAGTTTTTATCAATTTTCGAGGAGATCAGCTACGCAAGAGTTTCATTGGTTATCTAGTGGATGCACTTCAGAGAAGTGAGATCAACGTCTTCATAGACAATCATGAGCGAAGAGGTGAAGAACTCAACACTCTATTCAAGAGGATCGAGGACTCTGGGATTGCCATAGTTGTGTTTTCTAGCAGGTATACGGAATCAGATTGGTGCTTGAATGAGCTTGTGAAGATTAAAGAACGTGTGTTCCAAGGCCTTCTCAAGGTTTGATGATAAACATTTATATATTATATCTATCATATCATATCTAGGGAGTTAAAGTGAGTTAAAATCTATAGACCAATGTTATTACTTTCTTTGAAGGATACTTTTTGACACATATTTTTAACTCTGGGAATTCGTTTACTCTGTATCACAAGGTGCTTCCCATCTACTACAAGGTGACTCCAAGCAATGTTAAAAGACTTAAGGGAGAGTTTGGTGACTATTTCAGAGACAAAGAGTACATATACGCATCTGAGGAACCTAAGATAAAGCAATGGAAAGATGCAATTATGTATGTCTCCCATAGGTTTGGCATGGCTTATGATGAGAAAAGGTACTAATGCTCTAACTCATACTTTTTATTCTATGTTATGTTGAGAAGCCAAAGAAATCTCTAAACTGTTAACAAAAAGTTAGGCATATTGCAATCTTAACTAGTTCCTTCGAAATGTTATTGTATTATTTTTTCGTTTGATGTGATAAAATTCATCGAAGTCTTTTTTTTTTTTTGTATTAGCAACTTCTTTATGTATGCATGCAATCTCTTGTATGAACTTTAAAAGAACTCATCTCGACCTTTTTCTTAACAAGTAGCAGCACACTGGAGATTGATTTCCTTGCAACTGTCATCTTGGAGGTCTTGCAAATGCTTCAAGCCATTTCTACAGTTGACAGCAGCCAAGCCTTTCGCTAACCTTTGTCATGCGAAGAAAACGACGCTGAAGCTCAGTTCTGATGTAAAGAATCACACTTGAATAACTTTCACACAAAATTTTCAAAACACTTTCTTGTTTATTATATTTACAAAAACAACATATTTGTAATTATTGTTAGAATATTGTCTTACTCGGGTAGAGTTTTTGATTCTTATACAATATATAAGTGTGGAAGTGCTCCTCCTATGAGCTAACTTTAAGATTGTCCATATAGGGGCGGATCTAGCACATAATTTTACCAGGGGTACAATAGCATAAAATAATTAACCAAGGGAATAACTAAATTCAATACAAAATTGCACTAATTTTACAAAATTTAGGGGAACTAGATGTAAGTCCCAGGGGTTTGTCCCTGTTTGTATGTATAAGTAGAATTGAAGAAATGTAAGAGCTCTTTCAGTGGACGTCCACACTGGTCAGTTGCATACGATGCAGCATCAGGTGTTCTTTAATTCCAGAGGGGCTATGATGTGGTTTCCACAGCAGTAAGTTCTCCAGAGACACCATATCAAAGTTTTAACTAAAAAGCTTAACATAATTTGTGAAAATCTCACCAATCCCTTCGCGTGAATCCAAGAGTCCAAGATATCTGTGGTCATATTCTCCAGGAGATACAAGGAATCGAGATGGTCTTTAAACGAGCTTGTTAAGATCAAGAAATGTAATGATCAAGGATTCCTAAAGGTGTATTTATGGTGAATCCCTGGTTACATTGGATTTTACTGATTTAACAGTATCCAATTTTGCGTGGTAAACGAAAACTCGGGTACTTATTTTTCTAACAACAAAGTTGAAAATCTTTCCTAGGCATTTGATGAAGTTGGAGATTTGTTTTGGTCATTTTACAAAATGTCTTATCATTGATTCTTTAAATGATATTGGCGTTAGCTTCATTTGGATATACCAGATGTTTATCAAATAGTTTCTGTCCACGACAGATTCGTTAGGATAATTGTTAAGTGAGTCAATAAAATGCTACAACTACAAGGGATTTTTTGTCGCTTATCCATATTCAGGCAGAAGAAGAAGAGATGATTCTTCTCTTGAGAGGCAATGTATGAACAGCAAAGATGTGTTTTTGCAATGGATCGGTAAGTTGGACAGGGAAATTGAATCACGGGGACACTCGAAGTCATGTTTTGCGGCCTGGAATATTGCATTGTTGCCTACAGAACCAGCCTAATTGGGCTGACAGTTTTGTTTTTCTTGTATTTTAGATATGTGACATTCTAAATTAACTATTGGTATCATACTATTACTGTTGGCAGTTTCTCGATGAATTTTGAAATTACTAACATAAACATCAGAACTAGGGGGAAAAAACAACAATATCAGAATTGGTGGGAAGAAAAACAACATCAGAACTGGTTTCACAATTGTATTAATAGTCTTTAAAAATTAAAACCATCATTTACTTTTTTCTGTACTTTCTGTAATAGTATTTAATTTATGCCTTTAACCTCCCTTTCTATTTGCCATAAACTTAGTCCAACTTATCGTTAGACAACTTAACTAATCATTTTTTTTTTTTTTTTTGCAATAAAGCGACAAAAGTGACGCGGAACAAAGGAAAGCCGTAAAACATTGTTCAATAATTAAAAGGATTTGTTTTGGTAGATAGACATTTTGTTTGGTCAATTGAGAAAGTGTCCATGAACCAAATAATTTTTGTCAAATAATCAAGGTCCCACCCTGGGTAGAAAAGGACAATGTTATTTTGAAAAATAAAAATGTTATTTACAAAAAAAATTCTATGAGAAAATCACATTTTTGGAAAATGATATAAGATGCATATGTACGATGTTACCTATAATAGCACGAAGAGTGGAACACAATATTTTAGGAAAAATCCGTTGTTAAAATTAATAGCAATCAATTAGAAAGCATATCATATTTTTTTTACATAATCTACTTGTAATATGAAAAGATCACGCTGCTGGAGAACGATATAATACACTTAGGGGAATAATATAATACAAGTTTCAGGGGAATAATATAATATGCATATATATATATATGGTGTCAACAGAGAGAGAATGGAACAACGTTATTTAAATAAAAATAGCATGTTATTTACAATAAAAATATGAGATATGCCACGTTTTAAAATTTGATAGGCGCTAGTCGGTTATTCGGGGTGAGACTAGCGCCTAAACGATTAATCGGGAAATAAACGGTGATTAATCAGGAATTAGTTTTAGGTTATTTTAATGTTTTAAAAATATATTTATTCATTAGATTAAACTTTTTAATAATATTTTTCAAAATTATAGTAAACATTTTAAATTATGATTTTTATTTAAAATTTTAACATAAATTTATAATAAAACATCACAAACTCTCCATATAAATATTTGAATAACAAAAACAAAATTATTTTTATACTTGAAATCTAAAAATAATTGGATTATGCATGATTAAACGGAAAATAATCGGATTAGGCGTGAATTAATCGGATTAGTCGGGAAGTAATCAGTTGACTGATTTCTTCAAGGGATTAATCATTAATTGATGCAGCTAGCCTGAATCTACCGACTAAATGAAATATAATCGGATCTACCGACTAAATGAAATATAATCGGATCTTGATGAGAATTTTTAGAAAAGAGAAATATGTAATGATTGCATTTATGGAGAATTATATAATCCATCTATATGGTGTCAGCTGGTGGGAAATGAGATGATGTTTTTTTTTGAAAAAATAGGAAAGATTTTTGGTCTATTGACATAAATAGTAACCATGATTATTTTATTAAATACTTTTAACTGGTTGTTTGTTAAATTTACCTAATTAAAAATGGTAAAAAACTTTAACCAAGAATCTATAGGCTTTTCATCAAAAAAAGGTAAATTATAACAATAAGTAGGACTGGTAATTATAAATTTTTATAAATCATGTAACTGGTAAAAAAATTGTGGTAAATCCTTTACGTCAAGGTCCTCAATGGTAAAATCAAAACAATCATTTGGTTGGATAAATCCACTTGGCAACTCCTATTCTCAGGAATTACAGCTTCTTCTCATCGCCCTTGATTAAAAGGGCTTTCTGAGTGAGGCCTGACCCATAAATAAAGCCCATTAACTTCTCGAACTCACAAACATATAGCAAATTCAACACTGCATATTACTTGTGAGTTGTCAGTATTCAGTGAAAAGATGAAAACTTTTTAGTGAAAGGGACGGATTCAGATTTAGTCAAGTGAACTAATAATATAACAAAATTTGGTTTTGGGAATTTCGTTAGTCAATTAAAAATGGCGTTGACGAATTTGTTTTTCTCTTCATGGCAAAATACGAGGGATCCCAGGTCTTGTCAGTTACTCATGTTTAAATTGATTTAGTGTACTAGGTTAAAAGGTCTAATTTGTTTTTTTCCTTACATTCTTTTGGCAGTGCTTAGTCCATGTTTATCACTCACATTGTCAAGGAAGTCAAGAGACTGTTGACTCAGATTTCAATGGAGAAGTCAAGATCTCATCTCAACCTCGGACACAGAACTGGAACACTATAGCTCACGAATCTCAAATCAAAGAACACACCAAGAGCTCTGTTTTAACAGAGTATAAGAAACAAGAAGACGACGAAGAAGAGAGAAAGATCACAAGTTACGAGTTCAAGATCTCCTTATTTAGTCTCTATGTCTCGGCCAAATCAATTCAGCATTTCAATTTGTTATATAGTTTCCAAAGGGTACACAAGAACTCGCAGTGCAGATCTCACAATTCAGAAACGGAGTGCTTACAGAAGCAGATAAAACAGAACGTTATAACTTTCGTAACAACTTGGTTCAAGCCAAATCGAGGTAAACCACTTCTTAAACCAGCTAATTACTCACCTTGATGACCCTCCATAACCGAGATCATTCACTGAAAGAGCCCGTTAATGAGCTTAAGCCAGCTCTTAACCAGATGTAGTTGAGATCTTAAACCAACAAGGATTGATTTCTGGTCTGAATAAAGATGAAAAGAATGACCTTGCTTATACTTGATGGCAAGCGTTACGTAATAGCTAGGGATTTATGGAATCATCGATGAAAACAAAGGCCTAAAACCTTTGATTAGAATGAGTCAGTTTCGACAATTAACCAAGATCCCAGTGCGCCTTGGAAGAACATGATCCCTTGGTACGTCATAATGCTATTCAAGAATCAAGGTCAGTGACTTTGAAACCCTTCTGACATTTGATAAGTCGCAATTCAGATCATAGAATCAAGACCGTGCCGTTAAAACACTGTCCACCAATTAGCTTTCGGCAGCAAAACTGGCCCTGGTCCACTATTGCGCTACAGCCATTGTCAAATGCACACTGGCGTAATATTAATCATAACGTCTAATCTGAGAAAAACAAATTGTAATCCGGTGGTAAAAAACTTGAGGAGTCATCATTAATGACATCGCTAAAAACGTCGGAACTTGTTGCTTTGTTCTCCATGTTGCCTCCGCTGCTATTGTGAGAGTTCAACATAGTCTGAGAATCTCCCTCAATATAATTCCAGAAATCATCAGGATGCTGAACCTCTGAAAGGTTCCCCAATCTTAAAGGACTCAAACTACATATTGTCCTGAGGCTCCTCCACATTGTTATTCTTAACCACGGCGGGAAGATAAGAAGGAAAAGTGAAGGAAGGGAAGTGGGATTTATTGGGTTCGTCTTTGTTTTGGGAGACGCTAGATGAGGTAGAAGTAGTTACGGCTGATGATATAGAAGAAGGGTTTAAAAAGGAGGAAGAGGAACCAGTGAGAGCATTGGGTCGAGTAGGCCGTGGATGGTTATGCTCGGAGTCGTAAGTAATGTCCATCATGTTTGGATCGGTGCTGCTATGTTGCATTTGTTCCTAGCTCCACAACATTTCGTAATACATTTGAAGTAAACCCTGAGGAACAAATAATTAATCCTTTAAGTAACCGTCAAAAAATTAATTAACCATAATCTAATTAATGTGTAACAGATAAGAAGCGTCAACCCATTTGATCACTTAGGCACAAATGGATCGGGGAATTTAATTTAAAAAAAAAAAAGGAAAAAAAAACCTATGATATCCTATCTCCGCTAATGGAGTATTGTGATTATAAAATAACTTTGCATCAAATTTCCTATAAAGAAGTTATAGGGTTAATTTGCGCTGTAGAAATTTGAATGAACTTTTTACTTTCTACTTCATAGTTTCATGCCTAATTGATTGCACCTGCAATATTGCTTGTGAGTGAAGGGAAAAAGCAAAGCTGCAGATTCTACTTATTGTGACTTAATTTTCAGTAACTAATCAAAAGAGTAAACCTTCTTGATTCTCAAGTGAGTACAAAAAGGTGAGTACAAAAAGAAGTGATTTTCGAGTTGCTCCAAAGTTTTCCTAGTGAAAGAACTTACAGATATATCATGCTTGTAATGTGTATACAAGAACATAGTGTTACTGTATATAGAAATATATGAGCAAATGTATATGTAGTATATATATATATATACATATATAAGTACCTTGGAAAACGATGACCTGGGATTTCTTTTTTACCGTACTTTCGCCAATCCCATGGATCAGACGGAGGAACTTCTCCACTGGACTGTATGCAAACGACTTTCTTTGTCTTTGTCTCTGCCTTTCTCTTCCTGCATTCATCATCAATATATCATAATATATATTGAACCCCATGTAAGGATACGTGTATATATGTTGTAATTTAAAGCTAGTTTTGCGATCAATGTTAGTGTGAAACATTATGAATTCGGTTTGACTTTTGAGCCTTCGTAAATATTTTCAAATTAATTTAATTCATTTACAAAAATATTATGGTTAATCTACTAAATTATGAACTATTCAAAATTCAAATGACGATAAAACACAAAAACAAGTCTACGGGTTTATATTATAATATGAACTTAATATAAAAAGAGCACTTACTTTTTTGGGTAGCTCATATAGCCCAGCAACATGATTTCTGTACGGAGAATTTCTTTACCCATTTGACGTAGCAAACAATGCATCACTATTTCTCCATTTAATGATACACATATGAGAGACCTATCGGCTAAAACCTTGAGCCCAGAGCTGACATCCAAGTCAATATTGCTGGCAATATATGGTGCCACCAAATCAAGATCCTCTTCACTGAACAAACATGCTATGTAAAGAAACAGAAATTTATTCCTCTCCAGTAAACCATCATAGCTGAATCTCAAAAATTCTGGAACTTCATTACCAGAAACCTCCATCGGATCCAAGGACAAAACTGGTGATATATCCTCAAGACTTGTATTGCCAGTTGCAGCATTTATTACACGGACTCCACATCTTGTTACTGTACAACTGTCATCTAGGGGCTTTGTCTGTTTGTTGACAGGAACGAACTCAAAACCAACTAAATCAGCCAAGATATCGGGGTTTTTTTCTTCATCAGTACTTGGACGCATGTTGACATCTACGAAGACAAATATATGATCCTTTTGAGGTTTTGGGACAGCTTTCCCTGGAGCCCAACATTGCAAGTTTCGTTCTATCCTCTGAGAGTGGCCTTCGTTGTTTTTCCATATGCAAACACATCTAATGCCAAAACCAGTAGCATCACAGAAAATCCTCTGAAAATGCGACTTCCACCAGCATAGCAAAGCCCATAAGCGTGTTTTTCCAAGAAGGATTTAGTTGTGCCACTACAGAAGATCCTGGTTGCAGACCAAGTTTGGAAATTTGATCCGCATGTGATGGCGAACAGAAGCTGAAATCCGGAATTCTGTTGAATTCCTGTTGCAATGATGAAAAATAAGTTAGATATGATATGATATTGACGTGGCTGGGTGTAAGTATCAGGCGTTGATATTAACAGAGAAGCGAAAGGATTGATAAGTATTGGGACTAGTTATATTACCTGCTGACGCTCTCTTGGTATGTGTTTTCCATTTGCCAGCGCTTCTACTAAAAAATCGCTAACCATGTAAGGATTTAGATCAAAACAATTACTGAATGTGTAATGCATAGGAAGCTTCTTGGAGTCCAAACGAATTGATTTGAGAGAGACACAACCATGTGCATTAAAGAGTTCTAGACTGTGAGGAAGTTGGGGTGCTTCTCTTACAGCAGTGCCAGCAAGATATAACTCTTTCAGGTTCTGTGGGAAGCCCTTAATACTCTCGAGCTTTGAGCAACCAGAAAGATCAAGAACTCTGAGAAGTTCTAAATTAACCATGTCTGGCAGACTTCGCAAACAAGAACAATCTTTCAGATCCAGGCAAATAAGCTTGCCAAGATCTTGATTAGATGAGCTCATTTTCATCAGACTTGTTAAAGATTTGAGATCACTTTGCTCAAGGTTTGAGACACCTGTAAGATCCGGGACTTCAGCTAGAAGATTCAAAAGCTCTCTGTAGTTTGGCTTAACAATGGAAAGTGGTAGTTCTATTATGCCAGTCCCCTGTAGATTTAACATCTCAATATTTGGCGGAATTGCTGGTAAAATTTTGATCTCTGTGCAACCTGAGAGATTTACAATTCGCAGATGCAGCAATTGACCTGTAGCTGGAAAACTCTGCAGTCTTGTACAACCTTGGAGATCAATTACCTCAAGATTTTGAGCATTTAAAATATCATCAATATTACATAGTTGCTGGGAATGACAAAGCCTGATCGTCCTCAACATCTCCAGGCTCTGACAGAAGAAAAAACGCCAAAAATAATCTAAGAAAAACTGTCAAGTATAGATAAGGGTGTCCGAAGGATATTTGAATTTTCTTACCTTGGTTCCACCCCAAAGTTTCTGAAGTTGACTGTACGGCATGTTGATTTCAACAAGGTGCAGAAGATCAAAATTTTGAGACAAATATTGCAGAGGATAGTTCTCCCAGTGGAGGAGTCTTAGCTCATTAGGAAGAGGATAAAGAAAGCCTTTTGGGAAATTGATTACAGTATGGATTTCAGGATTGTTGAAATATGTGATCTCAAGAAGAAGAATTCAAACTCAAGAAAAGGAGGAAAAAGGAAAGAACTAGTTGTGAAGGAACTAGAAGGAGAGCTAGTTTATAAGGAACTAGAAGAAAAGGAAGCTGTTGGATATCAACTAGACAAGCTAACTAAACCAAGTGAGGAAGTAAAGGAGGCATGGGCGCTGCAGGGAGAAGGTATGGGCACAGCATGGGAACAGCATGGGCGCAGCTGCACTGTTGGAGCAGCTCAACCACTCCATCATCACACCTCTTCTCTCCCTCTTCCTTAGATATTTTTTCCTTAGCTTATGCTTGTAAAGTCTATATATACTTGTGCATTGTATTGGTTGAAGAGAGGAAATAAGAAGAAAAATTCAGCAATCTCTCTCTCTCTTATTACGCCAATTCTCTTATCTTCATCCTTATCTCTCCCTAAACTTCTAAAATCAACATGGTATCAGAGCGGGTTATTTACCCAACCGCTTAAACTCTCTTCATAATCCCTTTAAGCTATCTTCAAAACCTTCTAATCTATAGCAATACATCTTACCAAGTTCTATTCACTCTGAGATTAAAATCCTTGAGATCGGTTGATCTTCAAGTTGTGAAAGAGCTGGGATTGTGTATTACTACAAGAGAATGGAGGTGAATAGAGTAGCGATTTCTGTTGTTCTTAAAGGAGATAACTACATTCTTTGGGCAAAAACTACTAAGACCGTTCTAAGAGGTAGAGGACTTTGGAAGTTCATTGAACCTAAGGAAGAAGCCGAACCATACAATGACAAGGAAGAGCAAGAAGAGCAGTTCACTCTTTCACTTCTTCAAAGCTCACTAGAGCCATCTATCCTGGCGGCCTACTCATATGCGGATACCGCCAAGGAGTTGTGGGATATACTCAAGGGAGTATATGGAAACATCTCAAATATATCAAGGATATTTGAGGTGAAGAGGGCGTTGAATGAGCTTCAACAAGGAGAGAAGCCATTCAAGGAAATGTTTGGGGAGTATAGAAGCTTGTGGGCCGAACTGGAGATCTTGAGGCCACAAACTATGGACCCTAAGGAGTTAGGAGAAAGGCGTGACCAAGATCAAGTGTTTGGGCTTCTCTTGGCGCTCAACGCATCCTACAAAGATCTTATCAAGCACATACTTAGATTTGAGAAGCTGCCAAGTCTAGCGGAAGTATGTGGCATGATTCAAAGAGAGGAAGGGTCAAGAGACCTATTTCGTGCACCAAGCGAGGCTGCACATCTTGCAAGGAAGAATCTTACATTCGACAAGAGGGTGTTGGAATGTGAGCATTGTAAAATGAAGGGACACACTAAGGAGAAGTGTTGGACCCTTCATCCACACTTGAGGCCTAAGAGGCTAAAGGAGAATGGAAGTGGACCTAGAGCCTTCATGGGTGTGGCACAACCAGTTGAGGATACGGTCAAGAGGTCCGAATTCGAAGCCCTCATCAAGAGCCTAGCCAAGCTCACTGAATCTGGTAAGGGCTTCCTCGGTTCTAAAAGCTCCATAAAAAAGGACAAAGTGATTGTGGATTCAGGGGCTTCTCATCACATGATTAAGGATCAAGACATGCTTAAAAATCTTGAGCCTTATCATGGGAATGTGCAAGTGGCAAATGGGAGTTCAGTTCCGATTGAAAGGATAGGGGAATTAGAACTTTTCAAAAAGGGAACAAAAGCCTTATACATGCCTAGTTTCTCATCTAATCTTCTATCAGTTCATAAAGCTACCAAGGATTTGGATTGTGTGGCATTGTTTGGGACTGACTTTGTTAAGTTTCAGGACCCTAAAACAAACAAAGTGCTCGGAGAAGGGAAGGTAGAGGATGAAGTATATCTTTTGCACACAAATAAACAAGCGGATGTGAAAGCGCTTGGAATGAAGGCGGATGTAGAAGTATCTAGTAGGAAGGAGATTGGAGATAGTCCACTATGGCATGAAAGGTTGGGACATCCAAGCTCTGCAGTTCTCAAAGTGGCCTTACCCAATCTCATTCAAGAAGAAGTAGTATGTGAAGCATGTGTACTAGGGAAACATTGTAGACAAGTGTTTCCTACTTCATCTACATTTTGTGATGAAGCTTTTGGCATTGTACACTCGGATGTATGGACCGCTCCTTGTAATTCAAGAGATCAATATAAGTATTTTGTTTCATTCATAGATGACTACTCAAAATACACATGGATTACTCTTCTACATACCAAAGATCAAGTTTATGAAGCATTCACCAACTTCATCAACTATGTGTCTACACAATTCAAAACAACAATCAAGATCTTAAGAAGTGATAATGGAGGAGAGTATATAAGCAAGCGGTTCAAAGAATTACTCAACAACCTTGGCACCATCCATCAAACATCTTGCGCCTATACTCCACAACAAAACGGAGTAGCTGAAAGAAAAAATAGACACCTAATGGAGGTAGCAAGGACCATCATGATTGCCAAGGGAGTACCTAAACTTCATTGGGGAGATGCCGTGATGACTTCAAACTACTTGATCAACCGTCTTCCAACCAAGAACCTGGATAATAAGTCACCATTTGAGGCATTGTACAACAAGAAACCAAGCCTACATCATCTCAAAACCTTTGGATGTAGCTGCTTTATGTTCACACCAGAAGGTCAAAGAAACAAGCTTGAACCTAGAAGCATGAAGTGTGTATTCATTGGATATTCACCAACACAAAAAGGATACAAGGTCTACAACCCCGGAGACAAGACGAGTCTATGTATCAAGAGAGGTGAGGTTCAATGAAAAGGAGAGCTTCTATGGAGCTAAGAATCATGATACCCCTCAAGGTATGAGCTCACCATTTATGGAGTGGATACCGTTCTTTGAAGATTCAAGAACAAGGGATGATGTACATGAGGAGAATGACCCAACCTCAGATCATGAAGCCACGGATGAAGAAAGTGAACCTAATCCAGGTGTAGAAAGCATTGACATTGTCAAAGAAGAACCTGAGCCAACGGTACCTCTAAGAAGAAGTACAAGACAGAGGCGACAACGTGTTCACTATGGCTACAACAACTCTGCCATGCTCCAAGGAGAGTCTAGTGCGAGTAATCTTCCTTGTGTGATAAGAGAATGCCTTGAGCGTACGGCGAGCTTAGATCTCGATCCTATTGGCGACAGCATTCTCTTATCACAAGGGGGAGATAACACTCAAACTAGCACTGTTACATATCCCATTGAGCATTTTTGCTCGTTGGCATCCTTACCTATGGAGCATGAAGCTTTTCTTGGAAAAATCAGCAAGGAATCCATACCTAACTCATATGAAGAAGCGTGTGAGAGTGGAGTATGGGTAAAAGCCATGGAAGAGGAAATGAAGTCCATGGAAAGGAATCATACTTGGTACTTAACCGATTTACCAAGGGATAAGAAGCCAGTTGGGTGTAGATGGGTGTATACAATCAAATACACAAGTGATGGGAGGATAGAAAGATACAAGGCAAGGTTGGTAGCAAAAGGGTATACTCAAATCTATGGGGAGGATTATACCGAGACATTTGCTCCGGTTGCTAAGCTCCATTCCATCAGAATCCTAATCTCGGTGGCAGTGAACTTGAAGTGGGATCTATGGCAGATGGATGTCAAGAACGCCTTCTTGCAAGGGGATTTGGAAGAGGAAGTGTATATGGATCCACCCCAAGGATATCATAAGGAAGGCAACAAAGTTTGTAGATTGAAGAAAGCAATCTATGGGCTAAAGCAATCTCCAAGGGCATGGTACCAAAGGCTAAGTGCTTGTCTTTTGGAGAAGGAGTTCATAAGATCGGAAGCTGATCATACACTTTTCACAAGGAAAAGTAAAGGAGGAGTAGTGGTGGTCTTGATCTATGTTGATGATCTAATCATCACAGGAAGTGACAAATATGGAGTAGATCGAATCAAGGAACTCTTGAAGGTTGCTTTTGATATAAAGGATCTAGGAGAGCTTAAATACTTCCTAGGGATTGAAATGACACGGTTTGAAGATGGGATGTTCATCTCCCAAAGGAAATATGTGCTGGATCTCTTGGAAGAAACCGGGAAGTTAGGATCCAAACCGGCCAAAACTCCAATAGAAGAAGGCTACCAAGATAGTCCTGAGGGGGAGCCATTGGAGAATATTAAAAGATACCAGAGGATGGTGGGCAAGCTCATCTATCTTACTATTACAAGGCCGGATATTTGCTTTGCAGTGAACCGTGTGAGTCAACATATGCAAAAACCAACTATGCAGCATTGGAACATGATTGAGAGGCTGCTAAGGTACTTAAAAACAGCCCTGGAAAAGGCATATGGATGAAGGCTAATGGAAACACAAAGGTTCAAGGATATTGTGATGCGGATTGGGCTGGAGATAAGCAAGATAGAAAGTCCACATCCGGTTTTTGTACCTTTGTGGGAGGTAATCTAGTCACTTGGAGAAGTAAGAAGCAGAAAGTTATAGCCTTATCAAGTGCTGAAGCCGAATATAGGGCTATGAAGGAGGTGACAAAAGAATTGATATGGGTGAGGGCATTCCTAGAAGATCTTGGGATACTTGAGGCTGAGGAGATGCTGTTGTATTGTGATAATCAAGCTGCAATACATATAGCATCCAATCCGGTATTCCATGAAAGGACCAAGCATATAGAAGTGGATTGTCACTTTGTGAGGGGAAAGATTCAAGAAGGAATCATCAAACCCGCATTCGTAGCAAGTGGGGAACAACTAGCGGATATCTTCACCAAGGCAACATCCTCGATCATTGGGGATCACATATATGGCAAGATCGGTCTAAAGGATATTCACCGACCAATCTTGAGGGGGAGTGTTGAAATATGTGATCTCAAGAAGAAGAATTCAAACTCAAGAAAAGGAGGGAAAAGGAAAGAACTAGTTGTGAAGGAACTAGAAGGAGAGCTAGTTTATAAGGAACTAGAAGAAAAGGAAGCTGTTGGATATCAACTAGACAAGCTAACTAAACCAAGTGAGGAAGTAAAGGAGGCATGGGCGCTGCAGGGAGAAGGTATGGGCACAGCATGGGAACAGCATGGGCCAACTGCACTGTTGGAGCAGCTCAACCACTCCATCATCACACCTCTTCTCTCCCTCTTCCTTAGATATTTTTTCCTTAGCTTATGCTTGTAAAGTCTATATATATTTGTGCGTTGTATTGGTTGAAGAGAGGAAATAAGAAGAAAAATTCAGCAATCTCTCTCTCTCTTATTACGCCAATTCTCTTATCTTCATCCTTATCTCTCCCTAAACTTCTAAAATCAACAAGGATTAGAACAGTAAATCTTCAGCAATCTAAGGTTCAACATATTCAAAAAGGCAGTAGGCTTGATATCAAAACTCAAGTTTGATGCGTCTAGAAACATGCCTTCGATCTTTTCAGGAACCTGAAAGAATATTGGAAGCGGATTATATAAGGACGTTGGCTCATAAAGTAGGTTAAATATAAAACTATCCAAAGATAACAGACCTGAACACGTGTGGAAGTTGTAGTATGTTCACCATTTGCTTTTTCCCCGTCATCTTCTAATAAATATTTGATGCTCAAAGGTTCCCACAGTCTGCTGCGCCACCCAGTCTGTTCTGTTTCTCCATTAGTTATTTCTCGTCCAAAGTCCTGGATTAGATTATGTATTCGAATTCGGTTTTCTGAAATAGCCACAAAACACTTATCAACAAGAACGTCGATTCCAACATGCGGAAAGAAACCACAACCTTCAAGTAATTGCATGACATAGTCCATATTTTCTCCCTGGAAGAAACAAGCTATGTCCAGAAATATGTTCTTCTCGCTGTTACTAAGTGTGTCATAGCTTCCCTTGATTGCATCAACAATCTCAAACGGAGGACATTGTTTGAGTTCTAGGAATGCGGTCATCATCTCTGATGTTTCTCTCTGACCCTTCAGCTCTCTACCATAAATACTGAGAGCTAACGGGTTTCCATTAGCATATTTTATTACTTCCATTGACAGTTCGTGGAGATTCTGCTCATCTATGTCCTTTATAGAAGCATACAGCAAGAAGAGTTGAAGAGCGTCTTTCTCATTTAAACCCAGAACCTCATATACTTGACTAATTCGGCAAAGGGAGAACACCTGTTTATCCCTTGAGGTTATGATGATCAGGCTTCCAAGACCCCACCACTCAAACCCTTCAAGAAAAGACTCTGCAACAAGAGCATTGCGCACGTCGTCTAGAACAACAAGAATTCTCTTACTGTTCAATTTGTCTCTAAGCAAGCTCAGTTTCGTAATGGCACTGGCAGTGTCAGGAATTTCTATCAAAAAC
Source organism: Nasturtium officinale (assembly GCA_963854855.1). NCBI lineage: Eukaryota > Viridiplantae > Streptophyta > Magnoliopsida > Brassicales > Brassicaceae > Nasturtium > Nasturtium officinale. The sequence continues at coordinate 1,048,815 of OY978506.1, forward strand.
TGTTCCTCCAGTAACCGATAAAGTCCCTTCTCATGAACAGCTTTGTCATAGTCTTCGATAAAACAACAAGCATCAAAGTCGGTAAACATTTGGTCAAAGACAGCTTTAACAAGTGTTGTCTTGCCTATGCCAGGCATACCCCAAATTCCAACACGGCGGATGCCCAAAGGTTGCTTGGAAACCATCTTTTCTATTTCCAGAAGCTTCGAGTAGATTCCAATTCGTTCCATATAAAAGAGCTTCTCGTACACATCTCTCACAATCTCTTCTACAAGTTTGGAGTCACTGCATTCCTCCCTGCGCCATATTTGCTAAAGTAATAAAGAAATGCACTTTATCGGGAAACATAAAACTAGCCTACCAAAAAAGAGTAGAGCATAATTGTAATGACCTTCTTTAAGTTTTGTTTAGTTTTGACAATTCTGAATTTTGTGAAAGCAAAAAAAAAAAAAAAAAAAAAAATCAAATTTTGAGCTTTTACCTACAAATCAGTTTATACTCAATCCTATCCACAGTAAGGTTTGACAAATCTTGGTAAATCTCATAAGTGAATAAGCTTAATCTACCAAAGCGAATACCTGGATTGTTGAATTGCTGAAAAGCATCCTAAATACAGTGCGCTAAACCATTCGTCACGTAATGGATTATCACCGTACAATACTGGAACCACCACCTGATCCTTGACCATGTGGCAATCGCGAACCATCACGAAGTTGTCAAGGCATACTCTGGTGGGTTCAGTGTCTCCAGGTAAAACCATCACAGATACCCTAGCTTTCTCGATCTTCTCCTGCGACTCCTTGGAAAGCCGATTGTCTACATCTACAACCCAATCATTTATGCCTTTCCGGCGGAGAGCTCCGGAGAGGTGACTCACAAAAGAGTACCGTAACTCTTCTACGCAACTGATGCAGACGAATTTTTCACAATCGGTCATGATGCAGACAATGTAGATGTTTGTATTTAAATGTAGAAATATAGATTATCTAAAGAAACAATGACAGATTTCAACTATATGGAGGAACACAATTTATACAAGTAATGTTTGTGTAAAGGTTTTAAGAAAAGCAAAATGGCAATACCTTCTGTCAATAATAAAGAGAAATTTCAGTCCCATCAGCATATTCTCTTTTGTGTATACTTCCCAGAAATAGCCAGAGTCTTTTCGTAGTAGGTGTCTGAACATAATTTTGTTGAGTTGATTCTGCCATAACGTAGTTAGTTTAGGAGTCTGTCGGAAGTGATTTTTTGTGTGGTGTAGATGTATTCTTTGGATGCACAACCCCAGAATTTATAATATGTGAGTAGGGAGTTCATGAATCTGATTTAATAGTGTATTATGAGCGTTAATTTGAGAATTAGGAATTACAACATCTCATTAGTAATAAGAAGAAATAGAACAACGAAGTGCAAATGAGTGAGCTTGTGGAGTTACATAACTACGTTAGTAGAGATTTAAAAATCTTTAATTTTGTATAGGTTACAGTGAGTGGAAAATAATGAAAATTAAAATTCTTTAATTATACAGTTGCATCTTTAGTTTACTAATGCATCTGGCAGATTTACTGTACAGCTAATAGAGCATCAAATAGCCCAGTAAAGATTTTGGAGGTATTATTAAATAAAATAGAAATAAAAACAGTAGAGATTCATATGTTTATAACTTTATAACTTTATATAGACATTTAAGAATTTTAAGATAACTTATGTGTCATCATATTGTTAGTTTAGAGTTTTATTTGTTTATTTCTTTTTTATATACCAAATTTTTCATTTCTTAAATTAAACTTAAACACTCATATTATTAACGAGGATGCTCTTATAATCATCATACAAACTTATATAATATAATTGGTATAAGAATAAATTACATTTACCAAAAAAAAAGAATTAAATTACAGAGACAAAAATTAAATTAAATATTACACATGGCAATTATTGGCTGCAAACAATATGTACTAATGAAGAGGATCGAGGAGTCCAAAATCGCGTTGACTATCTTCTCCGGAAACTACACCGATTCATACTGGTGTGTGAGAGAGCTGGAAAAGATCAAAGATTGTACCGATGAAGGAACACTCGTAACCATTCCAATCTTCTACAAGCTGGAGCCATCCACTGTTAGAGATTTGAAAGGACAGTTCGGTGATAAATTTAGGAGTTTGGCTAAGGATGATGTGAGGAAGAAGAAGTGGGAGGAAGCTTTTTATTTGATTCCTAACATAATGGGAATCACCATTGACAAGAAAAGGTAACCAATTTTTGACTCAGTGTTCTCAAGACAGTAGTGATTACAACTGTAGATAGATTTATGAAAAAAAAAATTGAACCTTTTGTGGAATTTAGAGAGGACATGATGTTAGTAGCATTTCCTCCCTTGTTATTGCAGCAACGAGAGCGAGAAAGTAAATGAAATTGTGAAGGCTGTTAAGACAGTGCTGAATAAGATTTCATTGGAGGGAAGCAAAAATGCTGCAGGGGATCTTCCAGGAAATAGCAATGTTGGAACTTCATCAGGAGCTGAAAAACACGACTTTTGGAAACATACAACGCCTAAAGGAATTGGAAAAGAAGTTAGACCGTGATAAATACAAGGGAACTCGTATCATTGGAGTTGTTGGGATGCCTGGAATTGGTAAAACCACACTCCTGAAAGAGTTCTATAAGACGGCGAAGGGCAAATTTTCTAGGCACGCGTTACGTGTAAAGTTAAAGCATTTGGAGTTGGATTGCTTGCCTCAAATGCTCTTAGGCGAGTTATCAAAGTTGAACGACGATGTCAATGATCCATACAGTCAACTGCATGAACGCAAAGTTCTTGTTGTTCTTGACGATATTAGTAAAAGGGAACAAGTAGATGCTCTTCGTGGTGTACTTGACCGGATTAAGGATGGCAAAGAGGGAAGCAGGGTTGTCATTGCAACAAGCGACATGTCGTTAACAAATGGTCTGGTTGATGATACTTACATGGTTCAAAATTTGAACCACAGAGACAGCTTAAAACTTTTTCACTATCATGCCTTCTTTGGTGATCAATCCAACCCCCCAAGGAAGATTTTATGAAGCTATCAGAAGAGTTTGTACATTACGCCAGAGGCCATCCTCTAGCCCTCAAATTATTGGGTGGAGAGCTTAATAAGAAAAATATAGATCATTGGAAATCGAAACTGAAGACACTAGTTCAGAGTCCCAGCCCTAATATTGGAAGTGTATTCCAAGTGAGTTATGATGAATTGACTTCAGAGCAGAAAGATGCATTTCTAGACATAGCCTGTTTCAGATCACAGGACAAGGAATATGTAGAATGCTTACTGGCTTCTTCTAACCCTGGATCTGCTGAAGCAATGAGTGCAGTAAAAGCTCTCACGAATAAGTTCCTGATTAATACTTGTGATGGCCGAGTAGAGATGCATGATCTGTTGTACGTATTTTCAAGGGAACTTGAGCTTAAAGCATCCACTCAGGATGGTAGTGGACAACGGAGGTTGTGGCTCCATCAAGACATAATCAAGGGAGGCGTAATTAATGTGCTGCAAAATAAAAGGGTGAGACTAGAAGTTCCTTTAGTCTATTGTTGGTTAAATATTTTTTTCTTTTTATCTTTGCTGATGTCGTGTTTTTGTTGGTTATTAGAAAGCTGCAAATATCAGAGGTATTTTCCTAGACTTGTCTGAAGTGAAAGATGAAACGAGCTTGGACCGCGACCACTTGATAAATATGAGTAATCTCCGGTATCTCAGGTTTTACAATTCCCATTGTCCTCAGGAATGTAAAACCAACAATAAGATAAACCTCCCTGATGGACTTAAGCTACCATTGAAAGAAGTTCGGTTCCTCCACTGGCTGAAATTCCCATTGCAGAAACTTCCAAACGATTTTGACCCGACAAATCTCGTCGACCTTAGGATGCCCTACAGCGAGATTGAACAACTATGGGATGGTGTTAAGGTGTGTTTTTGAATAATCTTTTGATTACTTTTGGGAATGATTAAATCTACCTATATAGTTTGTTTTTACCGGTGGTTAAACGTTTTTTTTTTTTTTTTCTGTATTAGGATACACCATTCTTAAAGTGGGTTGATCTCAATCACTCAAGTAAGTTGTGCAACTTGTCAGGGTTATCAAAAGCTGAAAAGCTTCAAAGATTGAACCTTGAAGGTTGCACAACACTGAAAACGTTGCCACATGATGTGGAAAATATGAAAATGCTTGATTTCCTGAATTTGAAAGGGTGCACAAGTCTTGAATCTCTTCCAGAGATGAATTTGGTTTCTCTGAAAACACTGACTCTCAGCGGCTGTTCAAATTTTAAGGAATTTCCATTGATTTCAGAAAATTTAGAAACTCTATACATAGATGAAACAGCTATAAGTCAGCTTCCGGCGAACATGGTGAGGCTCCAGAGACTTATTGTATTGAATATGAAAGACTGCAAAATGCTGGAGGAAATCCCAGACCGTGTTGGTGAGCTAAAAGCTCTTCAAGAACTGATTCTCTCTGATTGTTTAAATCTCAAGAGTTTCCCAGAAATCAAAATGAGCTCTTTAAACATTTTACTTTTGGATGGGACAGCCATAGAAGCGATGCCACAACTACCGTCACTGCAGTATATGTGCTTAAGCAGAAATGCTAAGATCAGCTGCCTTCCTGCTGGCATCTGTCAACTTTCTCAACTAAAATGGCTGGATTTGATGTATTGTACAAATCTTACTTCTGTTCCAGAGCTTCCACCAAATATCCAGTGCTTAAATGCACACGGCTGTAGTTCGCTGAAGACAGTTTCGAAGCCACTGGCCCGTATCATGCCAGCCGAGCAGAACCATTCCACTTTCATTTTCACCAACTGTGAGAACCTGGAACAAGAGGCAAAGGAGGAAATCACATCATATGCCCAAAGAAAATGTCAGTTGCTGTCATATGCTCGTAAACGCTACAATGGGGTCTCTCTCTCTATACCTGCCTCTATCTCTTTGATGCCCGCTGTATCCTTCTCTCAAATTCTTGTATTTCAAAGAAACCCTGGAATTTTACGATTTCTATTATTTTAACTTTGCAGGGTCTTGTTTCAGAGGCTATGTTCAGCACTTGCTTTCCTGGATGTGAAGTTCCTTCTTGGTTTTGTCATGAATCAGTTGGATCCGAGTTAGAAGTAAAACTTCTCCCACATTGGCATGACAAGAGGTTTGCCGGCATAGCTCTATGTGCTGTAGTCTCATGTCTTGACCACCATGATCAAGTCAGCCGCTTGTCAGTGACATGTACCTTTAAAGTGAAAGATGAAGACAAGTCTTGGGTCCCATTTACCTGTCCAGTAGGAAGTTGGACCAGACATGGAGAAAGAAATGACAAGATTGAGTCAGACCATGTCTTTATTGGCTACACCAGTTGCCCACATACTATAAACTGTCCTGAAGGCGGTAACTCGGATAAATGCAATCCTACCGAAGCCTCCCTTAAATTTACTGTGAAAGGCGGTACAAGTGAGAAAGGAAAATTCAAGGTGTGGAAGTGTGGTTTAAGTTTGGTGTATGCAAAGGATAAAAACAAAAATAGTCGTCATGAAACAAAGTACGATATGCGTGTTGAAAAGAGCTTTCAAGAAAACTCAGAAGGGGTTGATGGAAGAGTAAAGAAAAAGAAAGCAAAGTTGGATATGCCTGTTGAAAAGAGCTATCAAGAAAATTTAGAAGGGGTTTATGGAACAGTGAAGAAAAAGAAAAAACCAAGAAGTGATGAAGGACAGACAAAGAAGAAAATGAGGAAGAGATGATAATCAAACTGCAATGCAAGTGTTACTCCAAGAAGGAAAGATAAATTCAGTATTCTTACAGAAAACTCCAAGTCGTGATGAAGAAATCCAGCATGAGTAAAGATGTGATTCAACTCAAAAGGCCTGGAAATTTCTGAGGAGAAAACAAATTAAGTGAAAACAGTTATGGTAATTGAGAAATTTTCTCAAATAGAGAGGAATAGTAAAAAAATGAGATTACAGAACAAGACAACTGAAATTAATGCTCCATGCCGGGACATTTACTTTTTGTAGGTGGTAGTTAATTTTTTCTAGTTAAAGTGTTTTCTACTTTTCATATTGGATTTAGCGTTTTGGCCGCAGGTTTGCATTAATTTAATTTAATAAAAAAAAATATTCGCGTCACCCACAAAATGAAAATAAGGAATTCGCATCCTCCCTCATTAATCAGGTGGGTTTTGAGGGTTACTCAATAAAATAAATAAATAAATTTTTAAATCATTTAAAAGGTAAAACTATATCTAAAATTTATAATATGAAAACAAAAATTATAAAATATACAAAAATAAACTCAAACAATAAGTAATTTGTTTAAAAAACAAAACATTATAATATTTTTAACCCATATCAAATTATCAATGTTCTTAAACTCTTATTTTGATATTTTTCACACACAGATTGTAAAAACTTTCAGAAAAGAGGTACATATATCAACAAATTTGGAGAAGGTTTTTTGTTGCTTTTTTAAAAACAGATGAACTAGGCTTAAAAAATCAACGAAAACAAATTTTTATTAAAACTGTGGTTTATAAAACAGTTACTTGGATCTACCAAAAACAGCTAACAAAATTTCATATAATAAATATGCTCTAAAAGGTTTATAAAATCAATTTGAATTTTTTATATCATAGCTATTTTGAGCAGATCCGAGTAATTGATTTTTCAGATTCGATGAATCTGATTATGGTACTATGAAATTCCAGGATATTAAATCTGTGTCCACTTCTATAATAAAAGTGAAAAATGGTGATTGTTGGTGGATGTGACCATGTATTAATAATACTTGATGCAAGTATCACAACAGTAATTTAGTCTGCATATGTGACCATACCGGGACAATTTACTTTGTGTAGCTGGTAATCATTTTTTCGTGTTAAAGTGTTTTCTCCTTTTTCATATTGGATATAGCGTTTTGTTTTTTCGGCATTTGGATATAGCGTTCTTCTGGAAGAAAAAAGAGAAAGAAAAAAAAAAAGTTAACGTATATATAAACATTGAGCTTCAACATCACATTCACATATGAATGTTCATGAACTCTTATTTTGATATTTTTTGTTCACACACAGTTATTGTAAAAACTTTCAGAAAAGAGGTACATAAATGAAATTTATTAAATCAATTTTGGAGAAGTTTTTTTTTTGTTGTTGCTTATAAAAACAAATGAACTAGACTTGATTTTTACATCAAGTTTAGTTAAATATCTTGGGGAGTCATAAGCTTACCGTTTTATTTCCAAAGTTGTGATACTTTGGCGATATTTTTTTGTTTTTTTCTTACTTTTGTAATTTGCAAGAGAATGATGAAGATGACTGACTTTTAACGGAGCAGCCAAGGAGTAAGTGAGTCATCCTCACAGAGAAGGATCGATTTCAAGAAGGCCTCAGTGAGATGAAGAAGTTCCAAAGAGTTAATAATTGATATTTAGCCTGGTCTTTCTCATAATTGATAAAATTATGTTTCTGATGAATCTATGGACTTGAGTTGATCTATAACTTTGTCTATAAAGACGATGTTTTCTCTTGATCCAAACACTGTAGACAGTTAACTGCCACTCCATTCGGCACAGGATTTTCTTAGCTTTGGATCCTGTGAGGTTTAGCAAGGCAAAGAGTACAGCCTCCCAACTTTGTATTCGATTGCTTATTGTTGTCAGAATCGACCAAAATGTGATATCAAAGTATATGTGTGATCCAGTCGTTTCGTTTGCTGACTTGCAGTGAGGGCACATATAATCTTTTTGGAGCCTACATTTCAGAATCTTGCCTTCAAATTTCCATTCTCTAATCATCCGTACAAATTCTGCAAGTTCTGGAAATTCTGGAAGATGTTTGATCTCAATGCAACCACGAAGATTTAGAATTCGGAGAGGCTCTAGCTGGTCTATGACTACTAAGTTTGTGCAATCAATCTTACGTGCTTCCGAAGAAACAAGTTTCTCAAACTCGTCAATTTGAAAACCCTACAAAAACAAAGTTTGGAAATTAAATTAAAGACTGGCCAATTAGGAATGTCACTTGTGGTAAGGTTCTTAAAACTAAAAGTATATATGATCAATGTCGGCCCAATTGTTTCAAACTTTTATTTCTTTTTAATTAAAACTTTATTGGGGGATTTCAATAATACGATGTTTATTTTCAAAAAATACGATTATAAAAATAATATTTTTTTATACCATTTTGGTAACGTATTTAGAAAGAAATGTCTTTAGAGCAGCTCTATTGGAAGACTCTAGTTGGATATATAAAAATAAAAGAATAATTAAAAAAATAAAAAGTAAGTAGAAAGTTGAGATCCGTATTTAAAGTAGAGATTTTAGAAACTCATTTAAAATAGTTTCTACATGTGTCGTCATTTTATTAGTTATTTTTAAAAATAATATAAAATTTTAAAAATTTAATTATCAGACATAGTATCTCCAAGATGAAGATGCTATTAACAAACATAGTGGATTAGTTATTTTGAAAAAATTACATAATTAATTTTTAGTAGAAAATTATAAATCAGATTTTGGCAAGAAATTTGGCGGCAAAAATTCTGAAATCAAGATTTTGGCAAGAAAATTGGGGAATATTTTTTTATCAAGAAAATTATGAATCTATTTTTATCGGATAAATTTCAAAAAATCATTCTAACAGAAAATTACTAATTTACATTTTAACTAAAATTACGAAAACAAGTTTTTGCCATGAAAATTATTTTATAAAACTCTTATAAATTGTTATAAACCCCTAATAAACTCTTACAAACCTTATATTAACCCCTTACAAATCTTTATAAGAACCTTATAAAGTTTAAAAAGACCTTAGAAAAATATTTTGTAAGGTTTATAGTGTTTTATAATGCTTATTATAAAATATAAGGTTTATAAAGTTTTAGAAATGTTATATACAAGATTTACAAGGGTTTATAAAGTTTTATAAAAATTTAGAAATGTGTTTAGAAGGGGTTTATAAATGTTTTATAAAGTATTTTTTCCGCCAAAAACTTGATTCTTTATTTTTTTTTTCAAATCCATAATTTTATATAAAAACAAAAAGCAGTTTTCCGCCAAAAAAATTGAATCTGTGATTTTTCTGCCGAAATTTTGTTTTTAAGTTTCAAGCAAAAATTTTATCCAAAATTTTCCTGCCTAAACAAACTATTCTATAATTTCTACTAAAAATTAATTATATAATTTTTATCATAATTATGTATCATTATATATATATTAAGAGTATTTTTTAAATAGTATGACCCATAATCGTATTTTTGAAAATTGTCAAAAAATGATGGTATTCATAAATTGCCAATAGTGGTATTTGTGATAAAGTTTTAACTTTGTTCTGTAAATAACTTTCAACATATATCTATATAATTATAACCATATTAAAAATAAAATGTTGTTCTAATATTAAAATATTTTGTTCATAACTTAAAAGACATATAATTTTTACTATCAATATCATACCATTTGAAAAATGCAAAACCAAAACCAAAACCAAATTTAGATATGTATTACCCATTCTTTTCATAATAAGAATATTTATTTCGTTTCCCTTTGTACTTTTTAATTATAAAGTACGCTTCATAGAGTATAAGAATGTTGGTTTTCCTTAACCAGTCTAACATATATTCAACCAAATTTGAATTTGAGTGGTGGAACATATTAACGGCGGAACTCACTACTGATATTGAACCACATATTAGCCCGGTCAAGATCTTCTACATTTTTTATTAAACTATAAAAATTTCTTATAGGTAAAATGATGTTATTATTAAAAATTAATGTAGTTTTACGTATGTAACAATAATTTTTTAAATAATATATATAAATATATAATTTAATAATTAAAATTAATAAAACATTTTACTAATATGATTATGTGTTTGATCAATTATATATTCTGATGTTGTATATTAAAAATGCCTACATCTTTCCACTAATCGTAAATCTTTGTTCAACAAATTTTAGGTGTATAAGTGATTGATTCTTTTAACTAAATGAATATTATAATATAAATTATAATTTTTAAGAAGATTTCTATTAATCTCCTTTTTTATCCCTATGAATTCAAACTTTAGTCATATATATTTCCAATGGCATTTATTATAATAGTTTATACTTTTAAGTTTGTTTTTCAAATTTACATCATAACATTAGTATAAGGATTTCTATTTTTATTTTATTTTACGTTTGATGAGACTCCTGATATGTTTGCACCACAAATATTATACGTCTGTTCCACGTCTAATTAACTCATGCAAATTTTTGTGAGAACAAAAAAAAACAAAAATTATGAGTTTTGTAGAGCTCCTTACCTTAGACAGTAGGAGATCCTTAAGATATGATCCATAGCTGGGTGAGATGGCACAAGAGGAATACTCTTGCACAAAATTAAAACATAAATTCTGAGAGAGGCTGGCTATGTCAAGCGCCGGATATTGATAGTTGTGTGCAGCGGTGAAAGAGAGAGGCTGCTTCCGAGTGTAACTAAACCAATCATGGCATATCCTTCTCAAAGACGACTTCATCGTCTCAACTAATGAGCGAATAGCAGACGGGTTTCCATCACAACTTTCAATCGCTTTCATTGAAAACTTTAGACGTTCTTCGTCTGTAACATCTTCCCCAAAGAAACACCTAGTGAATAGCTTTAAGGAATCTTCACTATTTAGACCTTTGAGCTCATAGATAGCATTGACATGGAACTGCTCAAGAACTTTTCTATATCTTGAGGTTATGATGAGTAAACTCCCTGGACCAAACCGATGAAACTCACCAAGAAAAGCCTCCGCGTCTCCAGCACGTCGCACATCATCTAGAACGATGAGAACTCTTTTTGAACGGAGGCATGGCTCGGCATCTTGATTGTTTAGGTCAAACTTTTCCATTGGTGTCTCTTTAAAGTCTTCATTAGACAATAGCTCAGTTATATTTTCGTTGCTAACTGTGATGAAGTGGTCAGCATCATAGCCACTAGACATTTTGTCAACAGCGGCTTCAACCAATGTCGTTTTGCCTATCCCACGCTTACCGTAAATGGCTAGAGTGCGACGGCCCCATGGTTGTTTGCAAAGCAAGTTTTCTAGCACTAGTAACTGCTTCTGGTTCCCGATATGTTCTGTTGGATAGAGCTTATCAAATACATCTTCGACGATATTTTCTATAAATTCGGATTCTTCCCTGTAAAAAAGTTTATTATACTTCCTGTAAGATGTTTCAGTAGCCGCACAGAAATCTACCTATATATATCATTTTCAATTTCATATTTGCAATTAATTTGCTTTGTAGGACATTTTATTTCAATTTTCAATTTATTTTTAATCTTTCTATTTTTTTCTTCAAAAATTGTACGTACATATTACAAAACTCAAAAGAATGTTGGATTCTTCTAGTATTTCATTTCAATTTAAATACAATATTCTTTGATTAATTATATGATGAGGTACTCGTCAGAAATTCTGATAATTCTCGACTGATTCATTTACATATTAATATATAATTAGTAAATATTGTTAGCATTTTTTAGAAATTTTAGACAATTTTCCGACTAATCTGTTATGAATATCTGGTTGATAACTCGTCAAAAAGTTTTCCACTAGATTCCAACGCCATTTCTGAAGATCAATCATCACAAATTTTCTACAAATTGATATTTCCAACCATGATATTGAATTTTATTTCGTGTCATCTAAAGATCATGGGAATTAGTCAATTCCAATGAATTTACGAGCATAAAACATGTTTCTTATATGTATATGTAAAGATTTTTGTCAAGTAATCCAACCGAATATAAAAACATATAATATATATATATATTCGGTTGGATTACTTGATAAAAATCTTTACATATACATGCAAAAAACATGTTTTATCCAATCAAATAATTCATCGTAAATTCATTGGAATTGACTAATTCCCATGATCTTTAGATGACACGAAATAAAATTTAATATCATGGTTGCTAAAATAATATTATATATATTATAATAGGGTGCTAAAATGAATTAAATTTGAATACAGCTCAATCAAAGCATGCAAAATGCCTTCAAAATAATTATTTTATATATATATCTTTGGTGAAGGTAAGCAATATAGAGAGATGTCTGGTGAAGGTCTAGGCACATTCCAAATTATTTTTTACAGTATATATATATATATATATAACTCAAACTCAAACTAATCTCCATAACTGGGTGTTCTTTTTTTTTTTTTTAATCACATTGATATAGTACGATTGAAATAATAACGGCTCGTAACATCTTAAGAAAATAGTTTTTTTTTATTTTTATTTCACAATGATATAGAACGACTGAAATAATAACGGGACGGCTCGTAACATTGTAAGAATATATATATATATATTTAAAGATTCTGATTTTTGTGTGTGTGGGTTCCTTTTTTGTTATCTATTTTGTTAAATAAAATAGATAATGTTGATTCGCATATTCTGTTTTTTTCATAAAAGACATTCGCATACCTTAGTTTGTCGTTATACTCATGATGGCCTTGTAAATCCATCATTTGGACTAGCGCATGCCGCCACTTAGTCACCTGATCCACAGAATATGACTTTTCGAGCAAGGGAAACCCTTCACACATCTCCATTTGTTCTTTTATGACCGATGCCCTTTCATCGTAGAATACAGGAATCACCACATGTCCCTTTTCTTGCCGGAACTCGTGTAGCTTTACGAGTTTCTCTAGACACGCCACAGAAAATGTGTAAGGGACAGAGAAAACCACCAAAACAAGATTGATACCCAAGAACAGACAGTTTTCTCTCTCTGAGCCTTTTTTGTCAAATACCACTTCGATCCTTTGGCGTTTTAAAGCCGCAACGAGGTAGCTGTTGAAAGAAGAGACAGATGAGTCATTTTTGTCGAAGATAATGTAAACGGTTTGCTTGGTTTTGTAGTTTTTCATTATTTTTCTTTCGAGTATAAAGGGGAATTAAGGCTGTTTCAAAAAAAATCAAATGTTTCAAAAGGGGAAGGGTATTTTTTTTTTTTATAACTTAGAGTGGAAGTTATTATGGCTAATATATAGTGAGAAGTTAAATGATAGAATAAAACAAATAGAACAACTTTTAATATTTTTTTGTTAGAAAACAATTTTTGTAAGTTTCTGCGAAAGAGTATAATACCATGAATAGACGACCTAGTCTTGTAATCGTTAGAAAAAGAAAAAAAAAAAAAAAATTCATCTCAATCTTCATAACCACAACGTTGTAATCAATGTGTCTCTTACACATATCACCTTTAACCGAATCCATACGCACATCTTTAGTTTTGGTTCATATGTAACCTCCATATATAGATCCAAATAAAGCAAATCTCAAAGGCACCACTGTTGCACAGCTTTTACTCTCAGATCTTACCATTTGTCATCTCAATAACAACAGATTTTGAGTTTTAATCCTAGATTTTCTACAGATTCTTTCCAGAACTCGATCTTAATTTCCCAACATTGGATGATGTTGACTTCTTCATGGCTACGGTGATCTTCACTACACCATTCTATGTCTTTAATGAATGGGGAAAATCACAGATCCTTGAACTAATCAATGGAAACAAAGAATACCTTCTTTGTTCTTCAACAATATATATATTTTTTTTTTAATTTTATTTTTCGTTGAAATGTAATTTTACAATGAGGGAGAAATAGAAAAAAATTAAATTAAGAAGATGAAGATGGTGATTGATGACATTGACCTTGAAAGAGTAATATATATTGCAAGAGCAATGGGGATCTAGCTATAAATTTTACTCGAGTCATTAATACATATTTTTATAAAATTAATTTATTTTTGAAATTTTTTTGAGGGGCAGTATTGCAAATCTCTAAAGAAGTTATGAAAAATTTAAGGGGAGGCAATTGCCCCCTCACAATCAAGATGAGGAAGACGAATGATGATCTGTATTTGTTTATTTTACTGTAAGATGTGCAGATCTGGGTTTCATTATTTTTTTCTTTCTTAAATCTGTTTCTTGGTAAAGAGAACAACCCATCTTGGTAACGTATACATTTGGTACTTATGAATATAAATAATCAAATATCTAGATTCTTCTTTGCAAGATTTGAAGAGATGGGGTGATTCACTTGGTTGATATTAGAAGGAAGTATAATCTCTCATAGAGTCTGACTTTGATTAGTAGCTTATGATCAAAAGCTCAGTAAGAATTGACATGCGTGGTAGAATCGGCAAATGGAGGCTCAAATAAAATAGCCGCAGCTATTGCTAGAAATGTTACAAGGGATGATTGATTTCAATCTTATGTGGCATCAAGTTTCTAGCATTGGCTATGAGGTATTTTTTTAAAAATCTTGAACGTATTATTTCCAAAATATGATGGTTTTTTAAATTTTTGGTTGGCCATTTTAATTCTGCTCGTACTCGGGCTTTTACTTTTTAAAAGTAATAAAATCTTACAGATGTAAAAAGAGAAAACACAATACAGTTTAATTTCATTAGTCGTTGACCCGCATTCGAACAGAAATGATCCGGTAACACATGACAAAATAATAAAATTTATTTTCTCATTTTAAACCGGGTTTTCAAACACGAAAGTAGTTCCCTACCACCCAACATGGATTTAGTTAGTGGAACCACAGAATAGAAAGAAACTATTTCTAACATAATAGACGTGTCGCCAAAATCCAAGCTTTGGATAGTTGCCATATTGAATTCTCCGGTTCTGTTATTTATAATCCTTAAGAGACGACCAGGATTATAAATATTAATACCATTTATACTAATTGACAATGTCTCACATATTATTGAATTTTTAACTAAAATAAATATGTTAAAACAATTCCTTGTGGATGAAATTTTTTTTTCTATCTAAACATTTACGGTAGATACTCTATAAATTAATAGTCTATAAGGCTAATTCACTCAAGGCTAATTCAAACTTAGTGCCGTATATGTATGTAAGGGATCCTGCAACTGGTGTTTTCTTTAACTGGATCTTATCGAGCCGATTTAATAAGACAATCCCTGAACTTCCAGCCATAATGCGAATCAAAATTAATCAAATAATTTTATTATGTGAGATTCGAGCTACTTAATTAATAAAATGACTATATATATATATATATTTATATTCTTACCTGTAATCAATGTTTATATTCTTACCTGTAATCAATATTCTTACCTTCCGCCTAAAACGCCTAGTCGGGGCTTATGCAATTTTAGGGAGTTTAAGTAATTTTATAATAAAAATATAAATTTAAACATATATATATATATATATATATTAACATAATATAATATAACATAATTAAATTATAAAATTGAATAATTTTAAAATTTTAAAAACATGAAGAATATTAATGTTTTATAATTAAGTTTTTTAAGTAATATCTTTTTATTTTTTTATTTTTATAAAAACATAAATATTAAATAATTTCTTAAATCTGTATATCTTACATAAGTCATATCTCATATAATTAGCAATTAATTTATTTAATTATCATATATTTTGCTAAATCTAACTATCCAAATAAGATAAACTGATCTTTTAAAAATTTAAGCGGTTTATGCATATTTAAGCGGCCGCCTAGACCGTTTTTTAGAAAACTGTCTGTAATAAAGAAAAGACAGGGAATATTTTTGGGTCGACTTGATCCTGTCTCATATCTTAAATTTATGTTTTACAATATGAAGTTTATTAAATTTACAAGATAATTCTATAATAAACAAAATAATATGATATAATCTGTTTAAATTATATTAAGAAAAAAACTATATGGTTTTTTGGTCAACAGCATATATAATGTGGATTTGAATCATGATGGTATACAGTAACAATATTAACAGTTTATAGGTCTATCAATTTGGCTTATTATCCAAGGATCCAGCCCTGTCTGACCTGCCGATGAGCGGATGCGGGTAAAAATATAGGTTTAAAACTAAACGGATTATGCGGATGCGGATAGTATATTTAGCGGGACAACGGATAATAATATTTTCATTTGTGGGTTAATCGGGTTATGTAGGTATCCACTAATATTTTTAATATATATATATATATATTTATGAAATTATGTGTTGTTTGGAGTTTTTTATGTTTTGTAATTTTTTTTTTCATTTTATAATTTTTAGATATAATTTATTTTTAAATGATTTAGATTTTTTCTATTTAAGCAGATAACCCGTCTGATTAATGCGGGACGGATGCTGGTTACTTGTTTATATTTTGAGGGTCATATGGAAAAAAATTATTATACAAAATTGAGTCAAACCCAGGGCGAAGAGGCTTACCAGATCACATATCGACTCATTTGACATGCCTAAAAATTTAGAAAAACCAGTAATCTACATGCCAGAACAGTTTAGAAAAACCAGTAAGCTACATACCATAAGTATTTTCGTGGTACACTAGTGCATCTATAAATTAATAATTTATCAATTACAAACCTCTATAAATCCATGATTTTTTCAGTTACAAGTTGTACTAATGTAATATTTAACATAATTCGATAAAATAATATAAAATAATTTTTAAAGAAATTATATGATTATGTGATCTCATCAATATCATAAATTAATAATTATACTAAACTATAAAATATATAATGAAATATGACTCTACTATTATTTTTTTATTTTCAAAATTTTATTATTGGGTAATTCATCTATAATTTTGTCATATCACATCAAAAACATATGGTATTATATGCACAAATTACATTAAAAGTTTCATATACGATAATTAATTTCTAACATATAACTGTTGCTAAAAATATTAATTTTATGTTTATACAAGTAAAATTTATTGATACGCATGTACAGAAGAAGAGCTTCAAAGATTTAATTTTGAAGAGTTACAACTTATAGAAAAAGCCTTCTAAACTGGTTTGAATCGCGTAACTGAAACAAATTTTATAATTTGTGATCGAGATCAACCATCTTCAAAATAAAATTTATAAATAATTTATTCCCATTATATGTCCTAATATTTTTAATATTTTGAAATAAAGTTTTACCAATAAAAACTATTTTTGGATCATAATACATATATAAATCAGAATCTTAACTAAATTTTTATACTTTTCTTATCTCTACACTATTAAAATTGTAAGAAAAATGACTAATCATTGTATCCAAACAATGATATATTTATTTTTACATCCAAAAATCACCTACATAATAAAAATAAATATCAAATGTTTCTTAAAACAAAAAAAAAAACTTTTTACTTATTGGGAGTCATTATTGCAAAAATATGTTGATCACCAATATATTCTAATATTTTTATTATTAATTATGCACTTACCGTATGATGTGATCAGAGTTTTAACTCAAATAAAAGACTGCAAGTGCACAGACAATCATAATAGTATAGATGAGATCGAATCCACAGAGAACAAGGTTACACTATGATTCTTCGAGAATGAAATTAAGCTAAGACAGAAATATGAGGTTTGTTTGTAACTAGAATGAAAATAATTAAATAAACGAAGTAACATATGAATTAAAAGCGCTAGGTCAAGGGTAATTCGCAGGAACTCAGAGAACACGAACCAAACAGCTATTCAAGGATTAATAAGAACCTTCTAAAACTCAAACATAAATATATAACTAATCCACTTCCATGGCATCAATTATTTATCTAGCAACCTAAGAATCTAAAATTCTGTTTGAACTTAAAATTCTAAACAAGCATTAAATAGCAGGTTCAATATGTTCACGGATCGCCTTAACATCAGCTTCCATTGGCTAAGGACAATACACCCATCTATGTTCTTTCCACCAACTTATAACACTTTCGGTAAATAGATTAAACCTTGAATCAGAGACTAAATGATTAATTTAATCTAAGCAATAATATCAACCATAGATGAAGAATCATAAGATAATTCCCTATCTATCTGCTTCAATGATTCTGGAATTCCCTTGAAACCCTAAACCTAACTAAGAAATTACTCAGATATGAATGCAGAGAAACATAAAAATATAAAGAAAAAATCATAATTAAACTGAAAATAAAGAGAAATGATTCAGAAATCTTTTCCAATTATCAAGATGATGGATTCCTTAGTCCCCAAGTGCATCCAAAACTAAAGAACAATGTTTGAACTAAAAATATGCAGCTTTCCTAAATAAAATCGAGTCTAGGGTTTTTAAAACATCAGAAGACGAATTAGGTTAAACCCAAAGTGATTTGAATATGGCATATCAAACTCCACCAAAAGCTGTAGATTTGGTTTATCAAGCCAGCATAACTGCTCTTCATCCTCCGGCATTGCATCACGATTCATTCAGTCTTGCATCTCTGACTATCCTCTGTTGCCCATAATCTTTTCAGAATTATCCTTGTCGTCATTGATGTTATTGTGTTCTTCATGTAATGATGTTTGAAGTCTAAATTGATTTTGTTTGTTTCATGATTTTTTTTGTAATGGTTATATATGTTTTGAATCATGATGTAATTATATTCTTTTAAAAATTATGTTATCAAGATCTTAATAGATATTGGGAATTTTTATTTTTATATGAAATACAATTAATTAAAACATATGATAATTATGAGAATTATTTTACAAGTTAAATTAATTGTTTATCAAATATATTATAACAATTATGTCAATTATTAATTTAATTGTAACTGATAATATGAATTATATATAAGTGATTGGAAATATTGACATCACTTATTATAACTGTTACAAATACTAACATCACTTATACAAAGTGATATAAAATATTATATCATTTTTGTGAAACTGACATAAATTAACATCAATTATAACAATTGATGCAAATATTATGTATAACTGTACCAGTTGTTAGGAAATTTATTTAAATTATTTGTATCATCAAATTCAAAGTCATTTATTTAACTGATGTAATTTTTTACTTCAATTATAACTTATAAGTGATACAAAAGTTCAAAATAAGTTATATAAAATGACCATATTTGTAGTATTTCTCTATTAATTTATCGATAAAGTAATACTATTCTAATAAATATAATTTTCTGAATCCAAATTATTAATTTATAGGGAGTTTTACTGTATTTGGTTTCATGATTCTCCACAAGATTGGAGTTATCAGGAAATATACATATGAAAACAACTATTTCGTCTTTTAATTACTCAAGAAAATCACAAATATTATATGCCCAATAGATTTCAAATTATAATTATAACTAAACAAGATTTCATTTCAAAATAATTTTACAATGTCTTTTTATTTTATCAGGTAAATATAAATTAGAAAATGACAAAAAATAGTTGCCAATTTATGTAAGTATAATAAAAATAAAACTTATATATGTATGTATATAGAAATATCCTAGTAAATAGTTGTGGCGAGCTGTTATCTATGAAATATGACATGATCGGATAGACGTTATAAACAGTATTCCTTCGAACATGGAAGCTCTTGAAAAGTGCATAGATCAAAATTTTAAAAATTGAGCTTATTTTCGAGAGCTACCTCTCCCATCAAGAGCATAAAATCTGCTTGACTGCTTCAACTATGGTTTAGTAGAGACTATTCTCTTCCAATCAGTCTAGTCTATAATTTGTCTTTTGCTGGTTCAAAGATCTTTATGAACATACTATTAGATTATGGACTTCCAACTTAAAACTAATTTGCAATGAGTGGAGTGGTCCATATCACTTATATATTAGTCATGATTCATTCCAGCATCCGATGTGGGACATTTATCCTTCTTGAGATGATGTTTCCTTTAGAACAGAGATCTCGGTAATTTTGGGCAATGATCGGTGGACAACTATGGGGTCAGACCGATTATGAATCGGGCTAGACATATGTAGATCGGGCTCTGATACCATATTAGATTATGGGCTTCCAACTCAATACCAATTGGTAGGAATGTCAATTAGGGTTGAAAACCCGCGGGTTACCCTAAACCCGTACCGTTATGGAGCGAATTAGGGTTCATGTTTTGATTGCCCAAAAAAGCAGGCATTGCGGGTTGACCTGTCATAGTCTATGGTTTTTGATGGACAAACCCGCATGGGTTGCGGGTTGATCTGCGGACTAATAGTGTTACACGCTGAAGACAAAAAAATAGTAGGAAAACCTTCTTCATATTAGTTTTATTTTAAAAATTTTGAAAAATACATTTTGTTTTCTTTTGTCTTAACAAGTTGGAGACGTTGACAATGCTTAAATCAATTTAATATTTGAATGTTTGAAAATTTATTGATTTAATTATGCATTTTATGACTTTTATTACTATTTTCTTTTTTACTTATGATAGATATAAGATGCATTTATTTTATTATCGATAAATTTATATTGTAAAGCTTTAATTTTTTTTGTTATTAATTTGATTTTAAATTCTGCATACCAACCCGCTTAACCCGCGGTTATAGTGCGGGCGGGTTAGGGTTATTAGTTTAGAACCCATAAGTTATAGCGGGTCAGTATGCTAAAATCCGCAAATTAACTCAACCCGCAATAGGACGGACTAAACGGGACGGGTTAACCCGTTTTGACATCCTTACCAATTGGCAATGAGTAGAGTGACTCATATCACTTATATATTAGTCATGATCCCTTTCAGCATCCGATGTGGGACATTTATCCCTAATAAATTAGATTATGAGCTTCCAAATCAAAACCAATTGGCAATGAGTAGAGTGTTTCATATCACTTATATATTAGTCATGATCCAATGTATGACATTTATTTCTAATACGTACCTATTATAGCTTTTTCTAATCTTGCATTTTTTTGTAAAAACATTTAACGCTGTTTGTTTACATTAATGCATCACCCTTTATATATATAAAACATCTTATAAAATTGTGTCCTTTGGTTACTAATTTAATTTGACACTTATTTTAAAACAGAAGAAGTATTGTTTAACAGTTTATCCTTATTTTTTTCAAAATAATTATACGGACTATCGCAAAACTCTTGTAGTTATGATTTCATAAGTTCAATTAGTTAATTATCACACCAACATGTACTTAATATTAATTCTTGAAGACAGCCAACTTATGCTTTTAGTTCCTTTGTCTCAGCACGTCGTCGCTACTTAAAATCAAATACCACGAGCCTTGGGGGAAAAAAAATCTCAAATTGAAATTAAAGAGTAAACCAAAAGTGTAGTGTCTTATTATCTTTATTTTTTTGTCAATATGTAGTGTCAACGTTCTTGAGTTAGAATTTGTCTTGAAGAATAAATTATTAACGTTGTGATAAGAACTTGTCTTTAAGAAGTAATGATTAACGATTGTCTTGGTCTTGAGGAAATACGCGGTCTTTCGAATTGGCTGCAGGTATAAATAACCGGACGTCAATCTTATGATCAATTGCAATTTTATCAGAAAAAAATAAAACCTACGTACGTAAACCAAATTCAGTGAGTTCCCAAGAAAAAATGGCGACTGCTTCATCCTCTTCCAAGGACAACGCAGGACCACAAGTGTTCATCAACTTCCGAGGAGATGAGCTGCGTAACCCCCTCGTCTCCCATCTCCATTTAGCATTGAAACGTGTCGGGATTAATGCGTTTATGGACTCAGATGAGATAGCGGGACAAGAACTCAAAAACCTTTTTAAAAGGATTGAGGAATCGGAGATTGCGCTGGCGATTTTATCAAGTAGGTATACGGAGTCAAAATGGTGTTTGGATGAGCTCGTGAAGATTATGGAATGTAGCACAAAAGGGAATGGTTGCAAAAATCTCTGGGTCATTCCAGTCTTTTACAAGCTTGACATATCTATTGTGAAAGGCCTTGAGGGTAACTTCGGAGTTAACCTACTGAAGCAGTGGACCGAAACAGGTCGAGACGAACGCATTGTTAGATGGAACAAGGCTTTGCAGGCTGCCCCGGAAAAATCGGCTTTGATATTGAATGAAACCGGGTACTGATTTATTGACTTAATATTTTTCAATACTCCTTCAAGAATGATGATTGTAGCTCGTATATCTATAGTATTTAATCTTTAGTATAATGAAATAATGACATAGTAACTAGTGCTGTAGAGATTACATAAATACCAGGCTTTTATATATTATAGCAAGCTAACTAATGTTTGACTAGAGCAGCCTCACTAGTCTTATGGTTTAGGGAGTTGGAATGTTCTTAGGGTTAGGAGGTAGAAGACCATGCAAGCTAACTAGTCCTTTTAATTAATTACAGCAAGCTTACTTATACTTTGTGGGGATGCTTGGCTCTTTAGAAATAGCTTGGATTTTGAAACAATGGGGGTGATTTGGGAAGAACTTCTAAGGCTGTCGTTTGATTTTAAAGTTTTGAAAGCCAAAATTTTACCAATTACCTAGGTGAGACTTGTTAGTGGCTTAAGTTTTTTTCTTTTATTTGTTTGTTAGTTAACTATTTATACTATTATTAGTCTATGAGAAAGTTTTTAGTAGTAATGCTAAAATATTGGCCTTGAATGACAAGTAGATTTTACAAAAGTTTTGGTTTTTGTTTCTTGAATGGATAAAAATGAAGTGTTTATCCATTCAATTTCTTAAAAATATATTCTCAAAAAATAGGGAAATTAATTTTTGGATTATTTCACCAATTTTCACTAAAATCTTAGATTTTCTTTTTGTTTCTCACTTTTTAAAAAGACTTCTTTTATTTTTCATTATAAATATTTTTTATTTTTATTTTTTTTAATCCAAAATTTTAAATCTAAAAACGAAAAATCACTTTTAAACTTACAAAAGTCATGTCATTATTTTAACTTGTTATTATTATGATATTTATTTATAGAGTTAATTATACTGTATCACATTATTTGAATTTTTATAATTATCAAGTTAAAGTCTATGTTTTTGTAATAAAATAGTATATCAAAAAGTTAAAAAATATTGAAAGTAACAGTCATAATCTTTACATTCCGTCAGACTTTTATTAGTATTAAAAGAAATAAAAGCAACAGTAATATAGTTTTATAATAAAATATTTTCATGCAAAAACTTACAAAAAAATATACAGTAACTAATCATTAGAAATAGTTAACTATACACTTGAATGTTGGCACTTATAACTTATAATGTTGGCACTTTAGTATTTTGTTAATTATAGGGATATTAATTTGTTCAATACCTTAGGGTACGAAAAGAATTAAGAAAGTTAGTATTTGTTTAGGAAAATGACCACGAGCTCACATTTTAAGATGATGATTTGACCAAATTATCCGTGCGAATGGTAAAGATAAATACATATAACACGAGATTAAAAATAATAATATGTATGATTTTAAAATAATATGATCTATGTAGATAAATATAATATAATATAATATGTCATATGTAAATAATAGTGTTTGATTTGAAAGTAACTTGAAAACTATGTTTAAAGAGAAGTAAATAGATTCATCGGATCCGAAAAATTAAATATCAATCTAGATTTATCAAATATCATCAAACTCTGTGATATGCCAAAAATAAATAAATTTCTTAAAATAATAATATAAAAATATTTTAAAATAAATTAAAAAGTAAAAAATTGAAAATATCATTAAAATAATTTAAATTAATTTTAAAAATATTTTCAAACATATTTATTTTGTAAAGTTTAAAAATACACAAAATTTTCTATAAAATTTATTTTATTATATTTTAAATAAAAATTATACATAAAACGAATCTGGATCGGATTTAGATATCAATAGATTCAAAATAAATTATTTGGAATCGAATATGAACATTTAGTATAACCTATTTTCTAATCAAATTAGAAAGGATCTTGAATGTCATATATTTTGTCCGTACATATGTATAGATAGATAATGGTATATATAATATTATTTATATGCTATTAAAATATCATGCATTATATGAGTAACTATCTCCAAATTTATTTCAACATAAAAACAAAAAATTATATATATTAAAAGTTAAAAACCTATAAAATGTTGACTATTTTGATTACGAAATTATAGACAACACTATAACAAAAATTAGAGACAAACTGTAACAATATTCATTTTTTTAAATCTATTAAATTTAGTGTAATATATATATATATATATATGTATATGATTCTTAATTTATTATACTAATTACATTATATATTTATATAATAATTTCAGAAAATATTATTTTATTAACTTTTATACTTCTATTCATAAGAAATATTATTATATATCAGTTATTAATTTATCAAATATTAATTTATAAAGAACTTATTGTTTTATTAGTGCTGAGGCAGTGGAAACAATCGTGAAAGCTGTTCAAAATGCCTTAATGGCTCGAATCTCACCGCAAAGTCAAGAAACCCCTAAATCACAGGAGCTAGGAGAAGAAGAAGAAGAAGAAGAAATACCTATACTTCATAAATTACAGAACAGAGCATCAAGCATCACTGAAGCTGGAGAAGAACGTGTGAAGCGATTGGAAGAAAAGTTAGATGTTGAGTGCAACGACAACAAAACTCGTATTGTTGCAGTCGTCGGGATGGTTGGAATCGGAAAAACCTATCTCGCCGAGAAACTCTACAAGAAACTTCGGGAGAAGATTGTTCGTCACGTATTCATCAAGTTCGAGATTGAGAAATCTAAGGAACAAGGATTTGACTGGGTGCAGAAGAAACTTGTGGAAGGCTTGCTGAAGCAAGATTATCCAATTGGGAATGCATTTGAGGCTTGCAAGGATTTCTTAAGCGAGATGAAAGTCATAATTGTTTTGGATAATGTGACTCATCAGAAACAGATAGAACCATTGCTGATGAACTGCGATTGGATTACGAATGGGAGTAGGATCATTATCACCACAAGGAACAAGTCATTGACTGAGGGATTAGATCTCTATGAGGTCCCTGGGTTGAATGAAAGAGATGGTTTAGAGCTCTTTAGGTGTCAACTATGTCGTCCTACTCTTGTGGGAAAATTTATGGAGATGTCTAGAAAGTTTGTGGATTTTGCTGGTGGTAACCCATTAGCTCTCCAAGAATTTGGTAAGGAGCTTAAGGAGAAGAGTGAAGGTCATTGGGAGAAAAGACTTGAAACACTTTCACAAGTTTCTAATGAGGAGATTAAAAGGGTCTTTAGTGATATTTTTGAAATTGACTTGGATGAGAAGCACAAGGATGCGTTTCTTGATATAGTCTGTTTCTTTAGATCCCAAGAAGAGAGCTATGTAACAAGTTTACTGGATTCTATTGTCACTGACTCTGCTGAAGCTGGGAGAGAAGAAGTTAGAGATCTCGTGGATAATTTTTTGATTCACATCTCTGATGGTCGTGTAGAGATGCATGATTTACTGTTTACGATGGGCAAGGAACATGTGAAAACCTTTACAGAGAAATATTGGATGTTGTCGTCTGACAGTGCTGTGTCTGCTGAAGCACTGAGAAATACAAAGGTCAGTGAAAAGTTTGCAACTTTATGCATTGGCAGAGTTTGATATGTACTTGCATTAACTTGTTTTTTTTCACTTGATTAACAGGGAAGGTCCCAGGTTCGAGGAATTGTAATAGACGTGGCTGAAATGGACACAAGGCCCTTATACAAGAAAGCGTTTGTTGATATGAGCAACCTAAGGTACCTAAAAGTGTACAATTCGCTTTGTCCTAGGCACGGTGAAGCTCGGTGCAAGTTAAACGTACCGGATGAACTTGAGTTCCCACAAGATAATATTGTACGATATCTTGACTGGATGAACTTCCCAGGGAATGAACTTCCATCAAACTTGGAACCCAAGAATCTTATTGATCTCAGGTTGCGTTACAGCAAGATTATTATTGTGTGGAGCCTTAATAAGGTTTGTATCTAAATTATGTCCAAACAGTTTAACTAAATTGTGCTTGTGCAGTTTTCATAACTTTTGGTGGAATTCTGTTTGGTCATCACAGGATACACCAAATCTGAAGTGGGTTGATCTCAGTCATTCAAGGAAGTTGAAATCCTTGTCAGGTTTATCAAAAGCACCAAATCTTTTGAGATTAAACCTCGAAGGCTGCACGAGTTTGGAGGAATTGCCTGAGGAGATGAAGGAAATGCAAAGGTTGGTTTTCTTGAACCTAAAAGGATGCACCAGTCTCTTGTCTCTGCCAAATATCACTATAGATTCCCTGAAGACTCTCATTCTCAGTGGCTGCTCAAATCTTCAGACATTTGAGGTTATTTCACAACATCTAGAAATTCTGTACTTAAATGGCACTGCAATAAATGGACTTCCTCCAGCCATTGGTAATCTCCACAGGCTTATCTTCTTGAATTTGAAAGACTGCAAAAATTTGACGACTCTTCCTGATTGTCTTGGGAAGCTTAAATGTCTTCAAGAACTCAAACTATCTCGTTGTTCAAAGCTCAAGATTTTCCCCCATGTTAAAGAGATCAAGGAAAATTTGCGGGTTTTGTTGCTTGATGGAACATCAATAGCAGCGATGCAAAACAATATTTCCGACTTATCTTTGCTGCGACGTCTATGCTTAAGCAGAAATGATAATATCTGCAGCCTAGAATTTGACATGGGTCAAATGTTCCATTTGACGTGGATCGAGTTAAAGTATTGTAGGAATCTCACATCTCTTCCAACACTTCCACCGAATCTTCAGTGCTTAAATGCTCATGGCTGTACTTCACTAAGAACAGTCAACAGTCCACTTGCCCGTCCTCTACCGACCGAGCAGATTCATTCCACCTTCATTTTCACAAACTGTCACGAAATGGAACAAGTCTCAAAGAATGCTATCATATCTTACATTCAGAAGAAAAGCGAGTTGTTGTCACCTGATCGATATAATCAGGTATTACTCCTCTGTTTCTCAACTTCTCTATCATCTATCCTCAAACATCCCCATTTTATGATTTTCCTTTGGCATTACTTTACTTTGCAGGATTTTGTTTTCAAATCCTTGATCGGTACTTGCTTCCCTGGATGTGAAATACCTGCCTGGTTCAACCACCAAGCAGTGGGATCAGTCTTAAGGCTGGAGCTTCCTCAAGATTGTAATGCAGGTAGATTAATCGGGATAGCTCTATGTGTTGTGGTTTCGTTTAACGAAGAAAAAAGAAACAGTCTCCAAGTGAAGTGCACATGTGAGTTCTCCGATGTATCCTTGAGCCCGGAAAGTTTCCTGGTTGGCGGTTGGTCCGAACCAGGCGATGAGACACATACAGTTGAGTCAGACCATATCTTCATTGGCTACATCACTTTGTTTAATATCAATAAACGTAAAAAGTTCCCATCAATTACTGAAGCCTCCCTTAAATTTGAAGTGACAAATGGTACGAGTGAGGTTGCAGAATGCAAGGTGATACAGTGCGGCTTATCTTTGGTGTATGAGTCTGATGAAGCTAAGAACACACCTTGGAACGAAACTCCAAGGATAGAGGATAATACAACAGGCCGAAGAAGCTCTTTTAACATTGGTGATGATTGTCCTGGTGCATCTCCAACAACAGCGGACTTAAAAAGGGGGAATAGTGTTCTCAAGTTTTTGTGGAAGTGAGATGTGGGCTATTTGAAAAAGAGGGTTGTAATCTTGTGGTCATGAATGAGCTAAACCGCAATGAAACTCGAACAAAATATTACATTTTCTTTGAGAACTCTGTTTCAAGAAACTTGAGTGTCGATTTCTAAAAGATTCTCAACTTCAAGCAATAAAGCTATAAGCAACCGGCTGTGCTCACTGAGAAAACATATGTCTTCTTCTTCTTCATACCTAAATTATGTTCTCTGCTAATATCTTTTGGTTCTTATTTTTTACTTTGATCAAATCATCATTGAGGTGACGATTGTTACAATTTTTGTACAGATTCTAAATGTAATCGGTATTTTGTGATCATTTATTCATCTATGTTGCATAGTATTTTACTTTCTTATGCTTTGTACCCTGAATTAAGGGTGATCAAGGATTGTGTGGGGAAAGGTATTTAAGTGATACGACAAAAAGGAAAAAGTGGACCTCTACCAGAAGAGGATAAGACTCTTGAAATTAACATTGCCTGAAGGAAGAGAAGTTGGAACTTAATAAATACATGGAAACTCGTATCAATGGAGTTGTTGGGATGGGGCCAAAATTATGGTTTTGGTATAGCTAGTGGCCTGGAAAAAAGGACAATGAGTCAGGAGATGAAAGAGTCAAATCCTCAAACTTTAAAGGACAATATGTATTGGATTGAAAATTTATGTTACTGCGGATCAAATCATTACCTTGATTTATTCAATCCATGATTAAAAAAAATTTAGTTAAAATCACATGTTTAATTCTATAAGTTAACTTTGATCTTATAATTAGTTGAAAATACAAGTTATATACTTTATGAATAAAAATGTTTGAAGATTTCTTTGTTAATACCACAAAAAAATGATTGCTTAAATTGACTTTTCATTTGGGAAGCAAGGCTAAATTGTTTGTTTAATTGTCCGAAATGTGAGTTTGATCGTCGAGAATTTCAGCTGTTGACGGTTTCTTATGTAGCAAGAAACAGTAGCTTCCCCTCCACGCAAACAAAAAAGAGCAAGAGAAAAACAGAAGAATAATATTCACAATAAAATGGGTACGAAACCAATCCAGCCATACTATTTTCCTATACTTGTCTTATCTTATAGCATAATATATTGAACATTTTCTTTTAGTTTTTGTCAAACGTCAAATAACAACACTCTGAACTGAGTTTCAAGCCCTATTTAGGGTAATTATGCAATGACTGTCTCTGTTTAGCTTACAATCCCTCACTTTATACAGATATATGTGGGAGGAAACATGAAAATTTGATTGTACATACATACAAAATGGATCTTGTTAGTTTCACAAAAAAAAAATTATTGCTTTCAAATTTTTGATATTTTGTTTGTTAGATAATTAAGAAATAAGAATTGAACAAAACTACAAGTAAGAGAGTGAGAAAGAAATAACATCAGCCGTAATTACCAGGTTATGTTGGAGGGGTGTGCTTAGTCTTCTCCAAAGTGAAAATAACATTTCCTAACAATTGTGAATAGTAAATTATCATTTCTCTTTATTACTTTCAAAAGAACACCCACACCCCCAATTCACTTTCAAATATTCAGATTTGGGTCAGACAAAAGAATATGACTGAGACCCATATCTAACACGTTCCTTGTTGCAACCATTCATCCAAATTCCAAAGGTAAGATAGCCCAAAGATATTCTCGATCCACCAAGGAACTTCCTCTATTGCAAGTTGCATCAAAATAGAGATTTTGTTTCTTGAAATTGTAAGCATCCCTTGAGAATGAGGCAATTTTTAAATCAACCGCGCATGCAAACCCAAACGTTTTCAAATATAGTGATTCCAACTGATTTGAAGCGGTATATGGTCTAGAGATTCTAAACGATTCGGAGAAATATATAGTGATTTCCATAATTATTTCCATAAGCGATCAGTCTATGTAAATGAATTGCTGTAAATATATTGTTGTTTGCTTCTATGGTTTTTATTCTTCTTTTTTTTGTCATGGGACCAAATTCAAAGGAATTGCTTCATTGTAAATCCTTCACTTTTCATTTTCAATGAAATATTTACATTTTGACAAAAAAAAAGAAGGAATGCTGTAAATATTTAAATAATAAAAAACAATATATATAAACAAAAATTATAATGAGTAAGAAGAAATAGGAAGAAAAAAATGTAAAGAGAGTGCTAAAATAGTTCTAGTCACTAATCACCCAAAAAAAATTATGATTAAATAATGATTCAATCTTACCTTAGTTGGGAGGTCTTACCAGTTACCATTACGTGTTACGTTGTGTAGGGTTATTTATTAAATATTGGATGGTGGCTGGCGCATTTGGTATAAATTTATTGAAGTTGACCCATCTCGTCCTTCTAACCCGCGTTACTTCAATTGGTCAAGAGTTGCAAACCAACCAAAACTTTCTTATGGCGTCTCAACTGCATCCAGATGTGTTCATCAACTTCCGGGGGAAAGAATTGCGTGGCAACTTCATCAGTCATCTGGTAGCGGCTTTGGACCGTGGTAGAATCAACTACTACCTTGACAGAGACGAGCTCCGAGGAGAAACTCTTGATGTCCTGTACACGAGGATCGAGGAGTCCAAAATCGCACTAGCAATTTTCTCCAAGCGTTATGGAGAATCAAACTGGTGCTTGAATGAACTGGGGAGGATTATGAGGGAAGTTGAAGATAAAAATCTCAAAGTCATCCCTGTCTTCTTCAATGTGACCCCAAATGATGTGGCTTACCAGTGGGAGAGTTTGGCACGAACTTAACCCAAGGAGGTCGCTATGATTTACCTGATATGATGCAATGGAGAAAAGACTTGAATTCTGTTGTCAATAATATGGGCATCTGTTTTTCTGAGTATAGGTCAAGACTAAGTAAATTGTTTGATCATTCTCTTTCTTTCCTGATCCAATAGCCTTAATAATTTTCTTCATTCGTATGGCAGGGATGAACATGATTTTATTGAAAATATTATCGCCGAGGTTAAGAGAGTGCTGCAAACAGTTCCATCAGTAAGCAGAGCCAACATGCTTTCTACGAATATCTTCACGGTGACTTCTAGTGGTTAGTTCCTCTTAAGGATGTTTTCATGGATAATTTATATTAAACTACATTATACCCTTAAAACTCCTTTTGTGATCTTTGTGTGATCATTCAATAAAAGATCGAGTGACGTTCTCAGTGGTTAGAGTCAATGTCTGAGCAATGGAGGTTGAGGGAATATGTGTTGATGAGTGATGACAACTTGAATTTTTTGAATTTGGTGGATTAAGAAAGTTAACAAAAATTAATGTTTCTGTGAGAACTCCAACTCATGTGTTGCTTAATTGGATGTGGTGTACTTGACCACTTCTCTAGCATTTTTGTTTTTCGTTCAAGATTTATTATTTGTGATCTCTCTTAAAATCTTCTCTTATTATCAGTGAGAAATGCTCTGAGTTTTGCCGCTGTGGGAAGAATTGCACAGAGTACCAAGGTCCTTGCAAAAGGAGGATATGAAAAGATTTTCCGACAAACCTTTGAGACAGTTCCTGAAGAACAGCTGCTAAATTATTTTTCATGCTACTTGTCAACATCAGGTGGCCCAGTTATGGGAGTTCTATACATATCTACTGCTAAACTTGCTTACTGTAGTGACAACCTTCTCTCATATGAAAATGGTGGTCAAACTGTATGGAGCTATTTCAAGGTAATGTCATAGACTCATACATCTTTCATTTCAGAAAATTATAGCCATTTTGAGGACACCATATTATTATCTTTGTGACCATTAATATTCGAAATATGTTGGTTTGTTATCTAGTCTGTGCTTAAGACAATATCTCTCGTTATGATTTGTTAGTAGCATCAAACTAAGGAGCTGCGGAAGGTGCCCTATAGTGTGATTTATTTAGATTGAAAAGATAATCTTGACTACTAAGTCCCACATGATAGCATCAGTTTAAGTTGTTTACTTATTGCAATAAGCTTACTACATTAATGACTAATGAACATTTGTGTGTCTTCTTGTTACATAGGTAGTAATCCCAATACAGCAACTTAATGCTGTGAATCCATCAGAAAGCATAAGCAAACCTGGAGAAAAGTACATAGAGGTGATATCGGTAGACAATAAGGAGCACTGGTTCATGGATTTCTTAAACTATGAAGGCGCCGTCACTTCTCTGCAAGATTCTTTGCAAGCTGGTTCTGTACGGTCGGTTTGATACAAATATGATGACCATAAAAGCCTGTTGATGAATTCTGAATTATTTTGATCTGCACCTTTTCTTGCTTAGTTATCATTTCAGTGTAGTCAATTTTAACATTATTTTGCATAAAATAGAATGGGTGTTTTTGTCAATTGGATAATTTTTAATTTTATTTTTATTGAAATATTTTTGAAATTTTTATATTGATTTTATGTAGGTTTAAGTTTTGATTTGGAAGATGAGTAATTTTAGGGTAGTTTTTAGTAAGATTTTACAACTACCTAAATCACAAAAACTTAAAAACTACCTAATTTCCCAAATATGATCTCTTCTTAAATCATATTCGCTACAGATATTAGCTGAATTTTACAAATTTTATGTTCATCTTTTGATGATTTTATGACAGGGCAAATTTAACAACAATTTATTCTCACTCTCACACTCTTACCATCTAGAAGTACTATTGAAGATGATAGAGGAGTCGAGAATCACTCTGGCTATCTTGTCTACACCAAATCAGACTGGTGCTTGAGAGAGCTGGCGATGAACAAGGATTGTGAGGAGAAAGGTAAAATGTTGGCTATTCCAATCTTCTACAAGTGGGCCTATCCACCATGGAAGAAGTGACCAGAGAGTTTGGTGATAAATAAAGGGTCTGCATTAAAGTGATACGACAAAAAAAAAAGAAAAAGTGGACCTCTAACAGAAGAGGATAAGACTTTAAAAATAAACATTGCCTGAAGGAAGAGAAGTTGGATCTTAATAAATTCATGGAAACTCGTATCATTGGAGTTGCTGGGATGGGGGCCAAAATTATGGTTATGATATTTCTAATGGCCTGGAAAAAAATATGGACAATAAGAGTTAGGAGATGATCAAGACACGCCGTAAAATTCTCAAAATTTAAAGAGGTTATTGGATTGAAAATGTTACTTCGAGTTAAATCATTATCCTGAATTATTAAATCAATGATTTAAAAATGTTAGTTAAAATCACATGTTTTTCTATAAGTTAACTTTGGTCTTATTACGAGTTGAAAATACAAGTTACATATATGAATAATTGTTTGAAGATTTCTTGGTAAATAATACAAAGAAGCAAATGATTGCTTAATTGGCTTTTCATTTGGGAGGCAAGGCTAAATTATTTGTTTAACTTTCCGAAATGTGATTTTGATCGTCGAGAATTTTAGGTGTTGACGATTTCTTATCTAGCAAGAAACAGTAGCTTGTCCTCCACGGAACAAAACAGAGCAAGAGAAAAACAGAGTAATAATATTCACAATACAAAGGGACCAAAACCAATCCAACCAAACTGTTTTCCTATAATTTTCTTGTCTTATAGCATAAAATATTGAAAATTTTCTTTTAGTTTCTGTCAAATGTCAAATGACAACACTCTGATCTGAGTTTGAAGCCCTATTTAGGGTAATTATGCAATGACTGTCTCTGTTTAGCTTACAGTCCTCCACATTTTTTAGACATATCTGGGACGTGACATGAAAATTTGAGCAGCTCAATCTTCTACAAGATATTAAATCATTTTTCTTTCTTTTCGAAAGCTCTTTGTGTTATCCTCATCAGGTTCTAGCTTTACTAACTTGGTAAACACCATTGATTCCGATTTTGTTTCTCTTAAGCCGCCTTCTGGATCAAGTCTTCTAATCTCCTCTATAATCTCTGTACGACTGAGTATCGTGCAACCAGAAAGATTCAGAAGTTGAATATTCTTTTGCTGATCAATGTGTGGGATGCTCTTCAAGCTTGTGCAACCTTGAAGATCGATTTGCTCAATGCTACAAGCTTTCAATAGATCATTAACTTCAACTAGCTTCTGTGAATGGCTAAGATTTACTATCTTCAACTTCGCTAGACTCTATACAACAACAAAAAAAGTAACATAAATTCTTAGCTCAACTGATGTAAGAATAAAACAAATGTGGTTCTCGGGAATTTAGTATAACCTTGGTTCCTTTCCAGAGATTATGAAGCTCACTATAAGGCATATTGAGTTCAACAAGATGGCTAGGGTCAAAATCTTGAGGCAACGATAGTAACGGATACTTTTTCCCAATGAAGTAGCCTAAACTCATAAGTTATATAGTGGAGTCCCTTAGAAAGATGGAGTTCTCGAGCAGTTTCAGATTTTGAACTGTAGATTTTCAACAGTCTAAACACCTTAGGATTAAAATCAAAGATTAATTTTGTTGTGTCAAGAAAAATCCATTCAATAACTTCGGTGCCCTGAAAACACACACACACACACACACCCAAGAAGAACAAAATGATGAAAAGGTCTATGCAATCCAATTTATACCAAACCTATTAATTTGTAGAGAGACACATAAGGGAACAAACTTCCCCAAACCCTTCAAGTATACGCATGACATAATCGAGGTTTTAACCATTAAAGAAACAAGCAATGTCTAAGAATATGTTCCTCTCATTGTCGCTGAGCGCATCATAGCTGCTCTTGAACATATGCATAGTCTCCGGTGGAGGACACCGCTTGATCTTCTCGAATTCCACCAACATTTCTTCCGGTTTCTTGTTCTCTTTCAACTCTCTGCCATAGAGAAAGAGAACTGAAGGATTCGGATGATAACAATTCCGGTTAGTTAACCAGACTAAACCAACGTCAAGTTGTCAACTACGTCAAAGGAGGAGTTGAGATGTTGTATTTCATTATCCTAAATTAGTGGGATTGCATCTCCACTTTCTCACGTTTCTTAGTTGTAGATTTAGTGGTCATTTTCTTTATTTATTGTATTTAAACAACACCGATTACTCAAGAAAATAAGAATTGAAAATTGAAGTAACTTGTTCTTGTTTGGTTTTTTGGCTTTAATCGGGTTTAAAGTCTTTGTTCTTGATCAACATTGGTATTCCTATAATTGAGACCCATTAGCATACTCAACAATCTTTTTACAACTAGATTACTATCAATTGGTTCTTCTTCTTGAAACACGAACTGGTTTATAACCATAGAGCCTCTTTCTTGTTGAAAGCTGGAACATCGTAAACACTTTCAACCTGACACAGATGATGAACTTGTTTATCTCAGGATGATATGATTATTAAACTTCCGGGACCAAAACAATGATCAAATCCTCCTAGGATTCCCCTTTTTCTTGTTGTTCTTGATGATGTGAGAAACCCATAAGAAGTCTTTAACTATTCTTTTGTCTCTTAGTTTGTCTATCAAATGTTCTTCCCACTAAATATCTAATCCCTTCTCATGAAATCCTACGTGGAAGTTTTGGATGAAACACTGGGTTTTAAAGTCCTTAGACATTTAGTTAAAGACTTCTCGAGAAATGGATGTCTTGCCTATACCAGGCATACCCCTAACCAATAGATGTCATAAGATTGCTTGTAAAGCAAGTTTCCGATCCTAGGCAACCTTGAAACCATATATATAATCCCTTGACTTAATATCTTTTTCATTAATATATGTTTTTATTATTCCTTATATACATCTTTATTAAACAATGACACCAAAACAGAAACAATTTTATAAATATGATTCATACATGGCAAGGGACTGTGAGAAGACTTTATAAATACTTAAATCTGCTCCACAGAAATCCAAAACGAAGAATTTAATAATTCAAGGCGAAAGAAATGAGAAACTCTCTTTGTTGAGATTTTTGAACCCCAAATTCTCAAAACTACGGATCTTGAACTCCACAATCTGAAAACCAGGTATATTTGCCAACTTCTCCTGAACAATTCGGGTTATCTTGGATGTGCTTCGAGTCATCATCAATGCTCTTTCAAACATCATATCTTTAAATGTAAATGTTCCTTCCACCCTGCCTGTATTTATTTCTTTTTCTTGGATACTTGGGAAGCTTCGGAGTTTCGTGGAGTCTAAGATTTGGGGATCTAACTTCAGGGGGTTTCTCTGATTGTCTAATAATTCGTATAAGCTCTTGATGGTGTGTGTAACTGGAGAAACGAATTTATTAATGGATGCTCCCTTGAATTTTAATATGACACTAGATGGAAACTCTGGGAAACTTTTGATTTGTGTGCAGCCAGAGAGATCAACATGTCGGAGATTTTGCAGTTTATGAATCTCTGGGAAACTTTGCAAGTTCTTACAGCCGCTAAGATCAATTTTCTCAAGGTTTAGAGCTTCTGAAATTTCATCTACTTCAACCAGCTTTTGAGAGTTGCAAAGGTTGATCCTCTTCAGCATCTTGAGGTTCTGAACAAAGAGAAACACTATTCATGTCAATAGCTATAAGAACAATAAAAAGTTGTCTTACTCTTAATTAAAGTTTGCTTACATTGGTTCCTCTCCCAAGCGTTTGGAGTTGACTGTTAGGCATACTGAGATCAACAAGGTTGCTTGTATTAAAATCTTGTGGTAAAGATTGCAAAGGGTAATTCTCCCAATGGAGAACTCTAAGCCCATAAGACAAAGACTCGAGAGCCTTGTGATTAATGTTCTCAGAATCGGAATAGTAAATCTTTAGGAACCTAAGGTTATACATATATTTGAGTGAAGAAATTTTGATATCTGGGTTTAGGTTAGATGCATCAAGAGATATCGCTTCGATATCTTCAGTGCCCTGAAAATACGCAAGAGAAAAGCTGATGAAAAAGCTAAAGTAAAAAAAAAATGATGGACAATGGTAGAATAAGACCAACCAATACACATTTGAAACGTGTTCCTTCACTGAGTTTGAGTTTATGACACCTCCCCATTTCTCTGACTACTGCCTGAATCATGCTATGCATTTCCAATCTGTTTTCTGAAATAGTCACCAATGAGTTCTCCACAAGCCGGTCAATTCCAATATGAGGAAATAAATTCAGGTCTTGAAGTACTTCCGACACAGAGTCAACATTATAACCTGTGAAAAAGAAAGCTATATACACAAGTATGTTCTTTTCGTTGTCATTAAGTGCATAGTAGCTACTCTTGACTACTTCCATAATCTGTTGTGGAGGAGCTTGCTTGAGCTTGAGGAACAAAGCCTCCTTTTTATTTGATTGCTCTTGTGATGACATCTCTTCACCGTATATTCGTAGGGCTAGAGGGTTTCCATTGGCATAATCGACAACCTGCATAGAAAGCTCCGTAACATGATCGTTCTCTCTCACATCTCTTCCAAAGGTACACCAAGAGAATAGTTTCTGAGACTCTTGTTTGCTTAATCCTTCAACTTTGTAAGTTTGATTAACTTCACACTGAGAAAATACTTGCTCATCTCTGGAGGTTATGATGATCAAGCTTCCTGGACTAAACAAGAAAAACTCACCGAGAAAAGACTCTGCCTCAAGATGATTTCTCACATCATCAAGAACAACAAGAACTCTTAGTTGAAGTGTTTTATTTGGAAGGTTCTTGAAATGTTCCACCAGCAAACCGTAAAGTCCCTTCTCCTGAAAGGTTTCGTGAAAGTTTTGGACGAAGCAAGTAACTTCATAGGCACCAGACATTTGATCAAAGAAAGCTTTAGCAAGCTTCGTCTTGCCTATGCCTGGCATACCCCAAATCCCTAGTCTTCTGACTCCCCCTTGTTGCTTGTGTAGCAAGTTTTCTATACGTGGCAGCATCCTTGAATAGATTCCTATTCGTTCATTCGGAAAGATCATTTCGTAAACCTCTCTGGCGAAATTTTCCATAAATTTGTAGTCACTACAAAAAACCATGCATATGGTAACTATGTTATATGCCCTTCCCACTTACAATGTTATATGCCATATTAAGGTTAAAAAACAAGCAGATAATGTTTGTAACCTTTGCCTATCGCTTGTTTCGTAGCCAGGTAAACTTGTTATTTCCGCAAGAGCATTGTACCATTGACTTGCTTGATCTGAAGCGTGGTGCTCCTCGAACGCCTTGCTGAAATTTCCCATCATTTCTTGCACATAATTTGATCTGTTGACTCCATAAAATATAGCGGTCACGACATGGCCTTTGTAGTGTCTCCGACGATGGATTGTCTCTACGACTTCATCCAAAGATTCCTTGGAGAACAAGTAGTTCTCAGAGAAAACAAAAACAGAAGCAATGGACTTGTAAGACTGATTGTGCTTATCTGAAAGCACAGACATGCCTTTACGGCCAAGTGCAGCAGACAGATGGGGGACGAATGAGCACCGTAGTGTCTCTTCCGAGATATCAAAGTTGATTTTGACCAAGTTGTGAGCTTCCATGACTTGAAAATCTTAAGTTTGGTGGTTTCAAGCTTATGCTTTGTTTCTGGGTATAGAGACAGGTGAAGAAAAAAAAACATTTTAACAGAGAATTCAACATGGTAATGTTAATAATTTCTTAAAAACAAAACATAATATACTCTCTTTGACGTACTTCGTGATTTCGTATTTTGTAAAAAAAATGAAGCTCTTTTATTTAGTGCAATTTGAATCATGTATGAATTGTTCTGTTTTTAGTTTTGATGGGTAAGACTTTATCTCTTTGAACTAGTCTCCACGAAACTACTAAGTTTTATAATCAACACCGCAGATATAAATATGAATAATGATGCGTGTTTCCAAGTTGTTTCGGGCTCTTGCTTGCTTTCATTAATTTTAATTCCAACATCATATAAACAAAAATTGAAAAGGGATTAAGGAACATACAATGGATATTCCATCAACCATAGAAAAAAAAAAATAACTGGGATTACCCAGATTGTGTATATTTTATCAGTAAACAATAAAAAAATAAGAGGTGCCGCGTTGATTAAAATACCAAATGAGATCTAACTAAGAAATAGCAAAGTAGTTTGTTACTTGCCACAATTGACAAGCCAATGAGACTTTCGTAAGATTCGGAACAAAAGTGATTAAATAATATAAAAAATGTTTTTAGAAATCAAATCCGTGGTATACGACTATACGTGATCTCAATTATTTCAATATAAATTTGTATTTTTACTGTTTATATTTTTTTGGTTTAATATATATATATGTATTTTTATTGTTTATAGTATATTTAAACAATCAGATTTTTTATTTTTACTATACCAATTTGAATTTTAATTGTTATTAAAGTTTAAATCTTAATTCTTGATAATTAAAATTTAATATTCATCAGTATTTAGAATTATTTTTATTATATAATTAAGAATTATTTTTATTATATTATTATTAATTATTATTCAAAAAAATTAACTCATGTGGGACACAAATTAACTTTGTTTTCAATCCTTATAGTAAGAGTTGCTCCATTCATGGAGTTTTCAAAGGGATTCTACATATTAAAAACATACTCTGTTTTCTTTAATACCGTAAAAACATCAAAACACTAACATGGTATCAGAGCTTTACAATTGAAAGGACAAAAAGAGAGAAAGCACTAGTTTATGACTCATAGCAAAAGAGAGAAAGCAACAAGGAGATATCGCATACGTTAGTCAAAACTAAGACGAAACGATGCAAGGCTCTTCACACCAAGTGATCCCTATATTTGATGGGGAGAAGTATGACTTCTGGAGCATCAAGATGGCAACCATTTTTAGGACCAGAAAACGGTGGTATGTGGTTGAAGAAGGTGTGCCAATCGAACCGGTACAAGAGCAAAAAACCCTTGAAACAAGAAGAGCAAAAACGCTCAGAGAAGAAGCAGTGTCAAATGACACAATGGCTTTGCAAATTTTGCAAATTGCCGTCTCTGATCAAGTTTTCTCACGGATTGCAGCAGCATCAACGTCAAAAGAGGCTTGGGATGCATTAAAGGCAGAATATCAAGGTTCTCCTCAAGTCAGATTGGTTAAACTTCAAACATTATGTAGAGAATACGAAATTTGAAGATGTACGAAAATGACGACATCAAGACATTCACCGATAAATTAATTGTTTTGGAAAATCAATTAACTTATCATGGTGAAAAGAAAACCGACTACCAACTTATACAGAAGATATTGATCTCTCTCCCAGCCAAGTTTGATAGTATTGTTAGTGTCTTAGAGCAAACTAGTGATTTGACTTCACTAACAATGACGGAGCTGATCGATATTTTAAAAGCACATGAGACAAGGATAACCGCAAGAGAAGAAAGCACTAATGAAGGAGCATTTAATGTTCACACCAAAGGAAAGAAATATGGTTTCAAACAAAACAAAAACAAGAGTCTTGTTAGTCAAGGAAAGAAATGGAGTATTGTAAGAAAAACAATCACACAGAAAATGATTGTTGGAAGAAACCAAAGGAAAACGATCATGGCAAGAATCAGAGAAGTAACAAGGAGTGTTATAATTATGGTAAGATCGGCCACTTCGCAAATGTATGTCGCTCAAAGAAAAAGGAAAGAGCGTATGTAAGCCTTGAAGAGGAAGACTTGTCTGAAGATCATATGTTGTTCAATGCAAGTGAATAAGGAACAACAACAATTACAGAAGACATTTGGTTAGTAGACAGTGGATGCATAAATCATATGACAAAAGAAGAAAGATATTTTTCTAAGATCGACAAAAATATCAAGGTTCCGATTAAATTTGGAAATGGAGAAATGGTCATGACAGCGGGTAAAGGAGATATTACCGTCATGACAAATTATGGGAAGAAAGTCATCAAAAATGTTTTCTTGGTGCCTGGTTTGGAGAAAAATCTGTTAAGTGTTCCTCAAATCATTTCAAGCGGCTATCGAGTGTGTTTTAAAGACAAGAGATGCATCATCTTTGGCGCAAATGACAAGCAGATTATGAACATTCCCATGACTCACAAAAGTTTTAGAATCAAGTTGAGTTCAGTACAAGAAGAAGCAATGAATACAAGTGAGCAAATGGAAATGGAGACATGGCACAAGAGACTGGGTCATGTAAGCAATAAACGGTTGCAACAGATGCAAAACAAAGGTTTGGTAAATGGTTTACCAAAATTTAAAGTCAAAAAGGAAGTATGTGAGGCGTGTAATCTTGGGAAGCAGTCACGAAAAAGTTTTCCAAACGAATCTCAAATAAAGACAAGAGAAAATCTTGAGATTGTGCATACAGATTTATGTGGACCGATGCAACATAAATCTCTTGATGAAAGCCGGTACTTTCTATTGTTTTTGGATGACTACACTCACATGTGTTGGGTTTACTTTCTCAAGCAAAAGTCAGAGACCTTCTCAATGTTCAAAAAGTTCAAGGCGATGGTTGAAAAACAATCAGATTGTACCATCAAGACATTAAGATCTGATGGAGGTGGTGAGTTTACTTCACAAGAATTCAATCAGTTCTGTGAAAAGGAAGGAATCAACAGGCAAGTCACGTTGCCTTATTCACCACAACAAAATGGTACATCAGAACGCAAGAATAGATCCTTGTTGGAGATGGCAAGATCAATATTATTTGAGCAAAGTTTACCACTCAAGTTATGGGCAGAAGCGGTATACACCTCCGCTTATCTTCAGAATCGTCTACCATCAAAGGCAATTGAAGATGATATAATGCCTATAGAGAAGTGGTGTGGATACAAGCCAAACGTGTCACACTTAAAAAAATTTGGTAGCATATGTTACGTACATACTGCTGATCAAAAATGGAAAAAATTCGACACTAAGACAAAGCGTGGAATTTTTGTTGGATATAGCAATCAATCCAAGGGGTATAGAGTTCTCATTCTGGAAAATGAGAAGATTGAAGTATCAAGAGATGTTGATTTTGAAGAAAACAAGAAGTAGGATTGGGATAGACAAGAAGAAGTCAAGAAAAATTTTGTGCTACCTATGAATGATCTACAAGCACTAAGAGATCAAATTGAAAGGATATCCAGTTCTATTAATCAAACCGAAAGTATCTCCAGCCCGGTCTCCTTTCAACATGGTGACCATAATGACGAAGAAGGAGAAACTTCAGAGCCACCAAAGAAGTTTAAGTCCATGGTGGAAATCATGAGAATTGCACCAAGAGTGGAACTTGACGAAGAAGCTCAAGTAATAGAAGCTTGTCTTCTTGCACACGAAGAACCAAAAACTTACAATGATGCTTGTAGCAATAAAGAATAGAGAAAAGCCATGAGTGAAGAGATATAAATGATTGAGAAAAACAAGACATGGAAACTAGTAGACAAGCCGAAAGAGAAAAATGTGATAAGCGTGAAGTGGATCTACAAGATCAAAACAGATGCAAGCGGAAATCCGATTAAACACAAGGCGAGACTAGTTGCAAGAGAATTTTCTCAAGAATATGGAGTTGACTATCTTGAGACATTTGCCCCTGTCTCAAGACATGATACAATACGAGCTCTACTTGCATATGCGGCTCAAATGAAGTGGAGATTGTATCAAATGGACGTCAAATCTGCTTTTCTAAATGGAGAACTAAAAGAGAAAGTCTATGTCACTCAACCACCTGGTTTTGTGATTGAAGGATAGGAAGAGAAGGTGTTAAGGCTATACAAAGCCTTATATGGCTTAAAACAAGCCCCACGGGCATGGTATGGAAGAATAGACACATACTTCATTCAAAATGGTTTTGAGAGAAGTATGAATGATGTTGTCTTATACATTAAGAAGCAAAGAAGAGATGTGTTGATCGTTAGCTTATACGTTGACGATATCATTATCACTGGGAGTAATATTCATCTCATCGACACATTCAAGGAAAATATGAAGAATGAATTCGAGATGACGGATCTTGGCTTGTTAAACTACTTTCTTGGAATGGAAGTAAACCAAGATGATCAGGGCATATTTCTTTCACAAGAAAAATATGCAAACAAACTTATTGATAAGTTTGGAATGAAGGAAAGCAAGAGTGTAAACACTCCACTTACACCACAAGGAAAAGGAAAAGAAGATGACAAGGAGTATGAAGATCCGACTAAGTTTCGAAGCATTGTTGGAGGGCTTTTATACTTAATGTGCATCAAGACCTGATGTGATGTACATAAGCTCCTATCTCTCTAGATACATGTCATCACCACGTGTGAAGCACTATCAAGAAGCAAAAAGGGTGTTAAGGTATGTCAAAGGAACGTCAAGCTTTGGAGTTTCATTTACAAGTGTGGAGACACCAAGATTAATAGGCTACTCGGACAGCGATTGGGGTGGTTCTATTGAAGACAAGAAAAGCACATCAGGTTATGTCTTTAACCTTGGATCGGCTATGTTTTGTTGGAAATCAAGTAAGCAACAAACAGTAGCTCAATCAACAGCAGAGGCAGAGTATGTTGTTGTTTGTGCAGCAGCAAACCAAGCCGTATGGTTACGAAGACTTATGGAGGATTTCAGATCAAAGTTTGAAGAAGGAATTCCAATCTTATGTGACAACAAGTCAGCAATAGCTATAGGCAAGAATCCGGTGCAGCATAGAAGAACAAAACATATAGAAATCAAATACCATTACGTACGTGAAGCAGATCACAAAGGACTAATTCAACTGGAATATTGCAAAGGCGATGATCAACTCGCAGATATCTTCACAAAGGGACTAAATGTTTCAAGGTTTGAAGATCTTAGAAGGAAGGTTGGAGTGAAGCCGAGATATGATTAAGGGGAAGTGTTGAAGTATAATCAAATCTCGTATAATACAAAATCACATTTACATAAGTTGATTATTAAGTCAAGAGTCACGAGTTGTCACTCGTATAGTTGCATCATTTTCATACATGTTCGTGTCTTATCAAAACAACATTTCGTTTGTATAAGTATGTTGAGTCTAGTTCTTGAAACTCAATTGAATGTAATACAATCAAGTCAATATAAGTTTGATTACATTCATACTCGGTTTTCTTCAATACCGTAAAAACATCAAAACACTAACAATTATTTTCGCTATTTATTATTTTAATACTTTTAATGTTATTGTTCCTTAAGAACATAATTTTCATTACGCTACTTGAATATTTAGCTCATTAGGTATTTAAATAATAAGTTATGTTTACATGTATGTTGTAACGCGTCAAATGAATAAATAATACAATAAAATATAAACTATTTTATCTCTGGTACATTTTCATATTGCATTGTACTAATATCGGTAAAAAGGAACCAACATTTTCAGCATGTTCCCAGCAACATTTCCAGCATATATCTTCAATATTGTATATTAAAATAAACCATTTATTTATTGTTCGTGGTAAATGTTCATAATTTATGGGATGGTTTAATTTTCTCGGGATGGTTAGTCGGAGATGCAAATCTGACTTACAATTTAGGATGAGCAACTGTTTCTGCAAGAGTTTTCTTAAAGTCTGCATTGAATAAAGCACATAGGATGAAATTCAAGAGTCCAAGTGACCACACCCACACCAACTTTATCCTAAGTAAAATTAAACTTGGAGTCTTTCCGAATGTACTTCATGAGATCTGGATCCTATAATGGTGCTTGCAACTCTACCTTCATATATGCTCACTTACCCACTAAACTAAACAGATTTATGAAAATTAATGCTTCTAATAAATTGATATATGTTTGGTGACTAAATCAGTTGCTCCCGATCTGCTTTAGGTAAAAGCCGGGCCTGATATCACCATATGAGGATATGTATTATTTTGTCTTTTGGTGTATAGTTGTTTATTTTTTATACGCCTTGGATGATAAATCTGTTTATATTTGATGGACCTTCCTGCCAATATCTTGCACAAAACTTTAGTCCGTTCCACAACGTCCTTGCCCACTAAACCAAACCCAAACTGAATACAAAAATGGTTTGAAGAAAATAAAATTCCCATTTGTCACTGGTTTGCTTTAAATGTAAAATATTTAAATTCTCAAAATTCGGAGTCTTCTTCCAAAGTAAACGAAAATACATGTTGTCTTAAGAATATTTCAAGAATTAGGTCGTGGAATGAACTTGTTTCAGTTAACTTGGAGTGAGGAGGGCACGATACATGTTTGTTGACTTGTCATGTTGTTCCCTACTACTTAACATGAAACAATAACATTGTTCATTCTGCTCTTACGTACACAGTCATTGTCTCTCTTAATTTGTCAACAAACTATATCCAACCAAAACCCCTAAAAATGACTCCTGTGATCGTCCAAGAACCACTGCTTCCGCGCCATCAAGTGTTTCTTAATTTCCGAGGAGAAGATGTGCGCAACAACTTCATCGGTCATATGGAGGAGGCGTTGAAAGCCGCTGGAATCACTGTGTTCGTGGACAAGGATGCAAGGAGAGGAGACGATCAAACCATTCTTTTCCGTAAGATTGAGGAATCAAACATGGCATTAGTCGTGTTCTCGACAAGTTACATGGAATCAAGATGGTGTTTGAACGAGCTGGCCAAGATCAAAGAATGTGTCGATAAAAAGAAACTCGATGCCATTCCCATATTCTTTAAGGTTACGCCAGCTGAATTAAAAGAACGTCTTGAGGAAGCATGTCAGATTCATGGAGTTGTGCATGGCCCTCACATTCTAGAGCAATGGAAGGTGGCATTGGAGTGCATTACGGACAAAATGGGCTTGCCTTTGAAGGCGGGGAGGTATTGATTTATGTTGATTCC
This sequence comes from Nasturtium officinale, assembly GCA_963854855.1. Classification (NCBI taxonomy): domain Eukaryota; kingdom Viridiplantae; phylum Streptophyta; class Magnoliopsida; order Brassicales; family Brassicaceae; genus Nasturtium; species Nasturtium officinale. Next base: position 1,093,800 of record OY978506.1, read on the forward strand.
CTTTGCATTTAAACTGATAATGTTAATGTTAACCGGTTAGGATTTAGAGAGGTGATAAGAATCTTTAAAATAAAACAGTAAATTTTAACTATTATTTAGAACTTTAGAAAATTAGAAAAGAAAAACCATTACTAGATATTTATATAATAAAATAGAAATAATTAACTAAAGTTCAAATTTAATTGTGAAAAAAAATAAAATGGAAGAACCAAATAAAGCTTGTTTAGGATATGGTTTGCACACTATTTTAATAATATTACTGTTATTATTGAAGTTTAATTTAAAAATGTGAATCTGAAATTAATTGTATAAATGAAGGAAATGTTTAGTGTTTAAATTTTTACTAAATTTATGGAATTTTTGTGGATTTTTGAGATAACATAGAAAGATATTAAAAATAAATGATTTTTAATTAGATAAATGAGTGTTTTGATATATGATTTAATTTAGCCGTTTTTGTATATAAAATTTATTTTATAAGCGTTTGGTTACAATTTATAGATATGCATTTTGGTTCGGCCGCTGTTATCTTTGTTCACTCCATGAATTTTCAAGAATTTTTTCATAACTTAGCATATCTACCACTAAAGAATAAAAGTTTTTTCAATTATTTTCTTAAAACAGCAATAGATTTTCTATTTTAATTATAGCATCTTCTATTTGAAGTTTATCAAATCGTAAATAAATTTTAACATGGCCAACATAAATGATAGTTTATAAACTCTCAAAAAGTGAGATTAAATTAAATTATATAAGTTCATTTATAACGTAAATTTGTTACTAATATTTCATTTGATATATTCTCAAATTATTTTTGATAAAATAAACTAAACAGTCAATTAAAAATTGATAAAAATACGATAGAATAATACAATTTTCACGGTATTTATCTTGAAAAACATATTTCGACTACAGTAACAACAGAAAAGTATAAACTAACTTCAAAATCGTATAAACTAAATGATGTAAAATATGCTTTTCAAAGAGGATGTAGTTTAGGTTTCATTTTTGTTTAGCGGATAGGAAGTAGAAGATCAAATAACTTTGTTTGTTGTTTTGTTTATTATTAGAAATAGAAATATATTTTTTATTATTAGAAATATAATTTAGGTGTATTGTTTATTACCTCATGTAAATCACTGTAAGATACATTTAACATTTTGGGTTTGAATCTTAACTTGGATTTAACTTTAAAGATATTTTGCTTTATGTATTTAAATGAGTTTTCGATAGGAGTAGTGAAGTCAAATCATAATTTTAACTGGGTCCGTTAGAATTAATGCTAAATACACATAATATAAATATGGAAATTAGTAGGGATCAGATGACCGTACTACTAGGTGGGGTAAAATTTAATTATAACCGGGGGTGGATTTAAAACTTTTTTTTATATGGGGCACCATCAAATATTTACTTGTTTTGTGTAAATTTTGTATTTATATTAAAGTTTATTTATCAAATGATAAAAATACATGAAATTATTTTATATTAAATTGTACTTCCAGACATAAAAATCATGAAAAGAGTGAGTTAAATCTTTTTAACATAGGGCACTAGAGAAAATTTGTCTCATTTTGCTATGAATCAATTTCATAGGCTATAACATAGATCCGCCCCTGATTATAACCGTATAATTAGATCATAATTGTTATATTTTTAACCGTAATTGTTAGTAGGGGAGGCAGAATTTTAAATTATTAGGCTCATATATATATATATATATAATATAAGAGTAATCTATAAACTGGTAAAAATAACCCAAAAAGCTTAAAGATTTTTAATTGTTAATTTTGTGATTTTTAAAAATAAAATAATTTTATATCAAATAAATCATGGTAATTAATAATATTCATACTCAATCTCTATATAAAATAAGTCCATTAAACAAACGGGGTCAAATTATTTTTTCGTAAGTTATATTTATGTAGCTTAATTAATTTATTAGTGGGGCCAAATTATCTTTTATGTGGTCAAAAGTTTTTTAAACATAATATATATATATATACTTTTTAATCCGTTAGGGTCAGCTGATTCTTACCATTTACGTGCATCCACCCTTTACCCTAATACATAGTTAATAACTGTAATCATATTAAACAATTAATAAAGGTAAAATTAGTCGTAAAATTATTAACTGTAACATATAGAAACGGTTAGCAATCGTATAATATAATCTTAAAACTATAATCCATGATTTAAAATTCGCTAAACATTAGTAAGTCTATGGGTTGGCTATACAGTAACCGATTAATTGAAGGGTAAAAAAGTATTAATCGGAGATTAGTTTCAAAGTTATTTTAATGTTTTAAAAATATATTTATCTATTATATTAAAATTTTAAATAATATTGTTTTCAAAATTATAGTAAACACATAAAATGTAGTATTAATACGAAATTCTATGATTTTATTTAAAATTTAAATATAATTTACTATAAAATATCATAAATTTTCAATTTACATATTTAAACAATAATAAAAAAAATATTTTATACTTTAAATATAAAAATAATCGAATTATACATATATATATTTATCATGGAATTAAGAAGTGTAATCGGATGAGATTTAATTGTCGGATTAGACATGGCAGATATGTTGGACTTAGCCTCTATGCGATGATTAATCGGAGCTTCGTGGATTTTTAGAAATGGATTATACCTATACATTTTTAAAAAATAAATAAAAATACATCTTCAATTACAGTAAGAAGTATTAATATATGTATAGTTTTTCAATAGAAGTTAAAATTATCTTTTATAAAAACGTTAATAAATTATTTTTAACTGTATCAGCAATAGTAAGTTTAAAATTATTTTATAAAGTTTAAAAACAAAGTTATTTTTAAGTTTTTAATTTTAAAATTTAATTAATATTTCATGAGGTTGATAGTGGAAGTTATAATTGATTAATGTTAAAATATGCATTAGATAACCTAACCTTTTTTTACAAGATTGTTGGTTATTTTAACTCTCCCAGAATCCTATTTATATATGATTTTCGGCTTTTTTTGTTTAATCGAATTCGTATCAGTATCAAAACTTTCATTTGATTTGATCGCTCTTACTATGGCAGTAATGAGGCTAAATTCATCAAGAAGATCGTCGCCAAAGTTAGGCAAAGCCTTAGTACCGTTCCATCTTTGGAAGTAGAAAATCCTGTAATGGCTACTCCCTTTGGAATCGAGCATCGGATCAAGCAAGTCGAGGAAAGGTTGGATTTTGATCGCCGCGATGAAACTCGAATCGTCGGAATCGTTGGGATGCATGGTATCGGAAAAACTACTCTGGCCACGGAGCTTTTCAAAAAGTATCAACTCGACTTCTGTCGTTGCGTGAATTTTCTTGATATCCGTAAGAAATGGAGTAAGCTTGGTGCTGATCGTGTGAGGAAGAAGTTCTTCAAAGATTTACTTCGGAACTCAAGTATTGAGATAAGTGATGAGACTACACATGATTGCTTAAAGGGTATATTGCGTTTGAGTAAAGTCTTTGTTGTTCTTGATGATGTAAGTAGCGCAAGACAAGTCCAAGTTCTTCTTGGAAATCGAAATTGGATCAAGAATGGAAGCAGGATTGTTATTACAACTCGTGACAGGTCATTCATCACTGAGTTGGATCCTAATCTTTACGTGGTCCCAAGATTGAATCTTGAAGATGGGTTGAGGTACTTCAGCTTTTATGCCTTTAATGCTCGCATCTGTGATCCCAGGATGGAAACTATGTCTAGAGAGTTTGTGGATTACGCTAGAGGCAATCCATTAGCTCTTATGATATTGGGTAGGGATCTTTGTAGGAAAGGGAAGGATCATTGGAGAAACCTTCTTAGTACATTGTCGAAAATTCCAAACAATGGAATTCAAAATCTATTGAAGATCAGTTATGATGAACTTAGTCAACAGGAGAAAGATGCGTTCCTAGACATTGCGTGTTTCTTCAGATCAGAGGATGAAAATTATGTGAGGAGCTTACTGGATTCTGGCGATCATGAGTCCGTTCAAGCTGCGAGGGAGATAACGGATCTTTCCCACAAGTTCTTTATTAGTATCTCTGGTGGTTGTGTAGAGATGCATGATTTACTACATACATTCGCCATGCAACTCTGTTCAGTAGCATCTTCTGAAGTTAATCATGAGAAACATAGGCTTTGGAGTGCTAACTACATTATCGCTGCCCTGCATGATAAAATGGTGAGGCTAATTATTTCTCTAAAGCTTCCAATCATCTTAGGTATTAGTGTTATTAATGAATCTATGGTTTTGTCTTTAAACTTCTTTTTCAGGAAACCAAAACTGTGAGAGGCATTTCTCTAGACATGTCTGAAGTAGGGAAGATGCCTTTAGAGAACTGGGTCTTTACCAAAATGTGCAATCTCCGCTACCTTAAACTCTACAGTTCTACTTGTCCACTGGAATGTGAAGGTGACTGCAAATTAATCTTCCCTGATGGACTTTCATTTCCATTGGAGGAGGTGAGATATCTCGACTGGCTGAAATTCCCGTTTGAGGAACTTCCTTCAGACTTCATCCCGAAGAATCTTGTTGATCTCAGGCTGCCTTACAGTAAAATTAAACAACTCTGGAAAGTTTCTAAGGTTAGTATAGATATGTCTGGTTCTTTTTTCTCTTATTTTAGTTGTGTAGATTACTGACTGGGGGTGAGCATTCTGTGTGGTTTTAATAGGATACACCGAAACTGAAGTGGGTCGATCTTAACAACTCGAGAATGTTGCAGACATTGTCAGGGTTTTCGAGGGCTCCAAATCTTTTGAGATTGAATCTTGAAGGTTGCACAAGTCTAGTTTGTTTGACTGAAGAGATGCGAACAATGGAAAGTCTTGTATTTTTGAATCTAAGAGGATGCACAAGTCTCAGGAGTCTACTGAAGATGAATTTGAGTTCATTGAGAACTCTTATCCTCAGCGCCTGTTCGAACCTTAAAAAATTTCAGCTAATTTCAGAAAGTCTAGAATATCTTTACTTAGATGGAACTGCAATAGAGGATCTCCCTTCTGACTTTGTGAAGCTTCAGAGACTTATCTTATTGAATCTGAAAGAGTGCAAACGACTGGGGAGTCTTCCAGAGTGTATTGGAAAGCTTAATGCTCTCCAAGAACTAATTCTCTCTGGCTGTTCAAATCTCAGGAGTTTTCCAACTCTTGAAGAAAACATGGAAAATTTACGGGTTTTACTGCTTGATGGAACTTCAGTCGAAGCGGTGCCAAAGATACTACGCGGTAGTAAAAGCCTATCGTTTCTACGACGTCTATCTTTAAGAAGAAACGATGTAATCAGCAGCTTGGGATCTGACATCAGTGATCTCTATCATCTCAAATGGCTGGATTTGAAGCATTGCAAGAAACTGAGATCTCTTTCAACACTTCCACCGAATCTCCAGTGCTTAGACGCACACAGTTGTATCTCCCTGCAAACAGTCACGAGTCCTCTAGCCTTTCTTACTCCAACAGCAGATATTCACTCGATGTTCATTTTCACTAACTGTTGCAAACTCAATGAAGCCGCAAAGAATGATATTGCATCCCACATTCGGAGAAAATGCCAATTAATCTCAGATGATCACCACAATGAGGTCTCTACTCTTTCATGTCAAGTCTCAAATCCATCATTATCTATCAAGATCTTAAGTTTCTGACTTATTTTTTCCTTGCAGAGTTTAGTCTTTCGAGCTTTGATTGGGACGTGCTTTCCTGGATACGAGGTACCTACATGGTTCAGTTATCAAGCCTTTGGTTCAATGTTAGAACCAAAGCTACCACGACATTGGTGCGACAATAAGTTTCTTGGGCTAGCTCTGTGTGCCATTGTCTCATTTCGTGACTACATAGATAAGAACAACCGTCTTCTGGTTAAATGCATATGCGAGTTTGAAAACTTAGATGCATCATGTAGCCAGTTTAGTGTTCCTGTTGGAGGTTGGTTTGAAATTGGAAACGAGCCGCGTACGGTTGAGTCAGACCATGTCTTTATCGGCTACGTAAGTTGGTTGAACATCAAGAAAAGACAAGAAGAGAAGTACAAGAGAGGATGTGTTTCTACGAAAGCTAAGCTTACATTCTCTGTGACAAATGGGAGTGGTGAAGTGATTGTACAATGTGAAGTGGTGAAGTGTGGTTTCGGTTTGGTGTATGAACCTGAAGATGAAGTTTGTAATGTTGTTTCTTTCGCAGCCGCGAGGACGAGGATGTTTGGTGAGAGTAATGAAGGTGATGAAAGAACTTCCACATCTTCAGAAGGTGAATATCCAGCTCAATCTCCAACAACAGCGACATCTACAAATGAGAATGAATTGTTTGGTTAGGGTAATGTATGATCTTTAGTGGTCACATGATGGTTTAAAACACGCAAATTCGTTTTGAGATATGTAATAATCAGGTTATGTATAATTTCAAAGTTGAAACATTGTACATTTTCTACGACAATACACGAAATGATCATGACCAGAGTTAAACTTTGAAGAGTTTGGGTGCAATTATACATGTAATGAGTAGTGTGTTTGGCAAGTTTGTTTTTCTCAACGAAACACTTTGAAACTCTCGTCTCTTTTTACTGTGTTGCATTTAAAAATCTATCAATATGAAAGATTGAGACAGAACCCCCCAACTCTTCATCTTCTCATACATTTGTTCAAAAATCAAATTCGTTATTGGAGGAGGAAGTGATTATCTTTCATGAAGAGACATAATCATTGATGAAGGTACAAAAATCTTGTGTTATATTGTTACAACAAACAAAATATGCATCGATGGGATTGTGTACTGGGGTATTTGGACTACTAGCTGAAAAGAGGAGACAGCGTTGATATTTTGGTTTAACATTAGAGATGAGAAAATACATGTTATATTAGAATATATTCGTCGATTATAAGTGGTGGATCATTGATCAAGTTCAATGGGAGGTTTAGCTGCGTCTTGTGCCTTGCAATGTAATCATAGCCAACGTTTTACTATATGGATTCAATGACATTAACTTTGTTTATGTCAACTAATCTTAACTTAGTTGAAAAATTTATGGTAAATAAATTATTAAAAATGTAAAAGTTTTAACATCATTAATTTATGCATGTACATATCACTATTACGGTTTGTTTTAAATGCTGCACTCTTTTACTCTAAACTACGTGATTAAGTTTTAGCTTTTGATTTCAATTAATTTAAAATATATCAGAGATTAGTTTTTTTTTTACGACAAATATAAATGATTAGATAATTTTATTTTCTTTTGGTATGAAAAAAAATCAAAGGGAAGAAGTGAATAAGATATATCTGAGTTTTTTTTTATGTCAGACTCTTCATTACTTCCTATCCCCTTTGTCTTCCTTCTCTTTCGTTTTTAGCGACTCTCTAAGGTTAGGGTTTGTTCAATTTCACGCGTTATTCTTCTTCTTCTTCTGCAATTCGCGACGGGAGAAGTTAGTTTCATTGGTGCTAAGGTAAAGTATATATCTTTTTGTTTCCCTTGTTCGATTACTGTCTTAGATTTTCGTTTTTTTTTGTTCTCTGGATTTGGGGTTTTTCCCCCGCCGTTAAGTGAATTTTCAATGAAATTTTCAATTTTTCTGTTAATTTCTCTACAAATCCTTTGGATCTGTTGTTTCCTGCCCAATTACTAAATTTCTAGGTTTGGTTTCGTAATCTGAGAAAATTTTGGATTTTTTTTTGACTCGAATGTATCTAATTGGCGGTGAATTTTGACTATTCAAGTTGATTTTGAAGTTCGATTCAGTGATTTCGAATCCGCTAATGTTTATCCTTTTGCATGATTCATGTTCATTAGCGTGAAGATATAATTACCCCTTTGACTCTCGTTTAGACTTATGTGGTTATTTTACAATTCACCAATCAGTCTCTTCACCTTTGTGCAATTACAAAGATCATAGCTTTGTTTGATGAGGAATCAATATGCTTCTGTTTATGATCTCTTTAGAGTTGAGTTCTAGGCTTATTACAATTGTAAAGTGATGTAAATATTGGTTCTTTTTATGTTAGGTTGGGATATTTTGGTATTAGAAGATACTAATGGCTGGAGTACTAGCTGGGGAATGTTCGTACAGTGAGAGTGGTGTTTCATCACATTCAAGGAATTCACATGAAAAGCAAGACGAAGTTTCCCGCTGGTATTTTGGTAGAAAAGAAATAGAAGAGAATTCACCTTCAAGGTTGGATGGTATTGACTTAAAGAAGGAAACCTATTTCCGCAAATCCTACTGTACGTTTTTGCAGGACTTGGGCATGAGATTGAAAGTGTAAGTTCGTTTTTCACTTCGTCTTAGGTTCCTCTCTGTGCATTTTTTCACCTAACTGCTCCAAGCTGGCTTGGTTTTTATTGACATGATAGTTCTTCCAACCGGTCTCATCAACATTGTGCAAAAAATTATAGTTACACCTTTACATATAGGGTTCTTATAATTGGAGTTTGATGTGCTGCTGACTTTTTAGGCATACCTTTGTACAAGCATTAGTTCAAGCACCTTCCGTTAGAAATTTGTGAAAGTTTTGTTTTATTTTATCTCAATGTTTCTTTCTTTGACATGAATAAAAGAAGAGATAGTTATTAGTGGTGACGACATTATTGCTTCAAAGCTTTTAATTTTTGGTTCTCATTGAAAGTGGCTGATATAGTTTTCCGAACAGTCCCCAGGTTACAATAGCTACAGCGATAATCTTCTGTCATCGATTCTTCTTTCGCCAATCACATGCAAAGAATGACAGAAGGGTGAGTTTATTATTTTGCACCTGAATAAGTTGAACGCTTAAAAATATGGGATTTAGTCTGTGTTGTTCGAAATTCGAATCACTATGCTGTAGTCTGGCTTATGTAGAATTCAAGGTATTGAATATCATGGCTCCCTGGTATTCTTTTATATATTTTGGCACCATCTCCTTGCCATTTCTTTGTAGTTCTAGAGAGCACATTACTCTATTCTTATTGATAGTATTGCTGTCACTTTGATATAGATTTAGCTTTTTACTCATTCTACTGAGGAGTAGTGAAATGTGATTGTTGGTACTGATTGATTCTTTTAGAGCAGAACAACAATTAGATCCTTACTGAGCCCTCTCTTCATGTTCTCTCCTCAGACAATTGCAACTGTATGCATGTTCCTTGCTGGAAAGGTTGAGGAAACTCCACGGCCCTTGAAAGATGTTATATTTGTCTCCTATGAGATAATAAACAAGAAGGATCCTGGTGCTGCACAGAAAATTAAGCAAAAGGTATTCATGGTACTACTTAACCTTTGTCAAGTCTCTTGCCTCCGTTTAGATAGTTATAAATGTATGTATCGTTTTCCCCCTATGTTTTCTGTTTTGTTTGAGATTGAGTTTTTACTATAAGTTACAGACTTTGCTTATTCGTTTTCTAGAACCATAGTCCTTTGGCCGTGATCTATTTTCGGTTGATCAGCATTTTGATGTGTATTGACGTATATTACTTTTGCAGGAAGTATATGAGCAACAAAAAGAGCTTATATTAAATGGAGAAAAAATTGTTCTATCTACATTAGGCTTTGACCTCAATGTTCACCATCCTTATAAACCCCTCGTAGAAGCAATAAAGAAATTTAAGGTTGCGCAGAATGCTCTTGCCCAAGTTGCATGGAATTTTGTTAATGATGGGTAAGTTGACGTCTTATTTCCTTCTAAAACTTCCAATAGTCTATGTGCCTTGTATTTTTGCCTTCGTATAATGAAAAGTGGCTTGCAGTCTGCGGACATCACTCTGCCTGCAATTTAAGCCTCATCATATAGCGGCTGGTGCAATTTTTCTTGCGGCCAAGTTCCTTAAAGTGAAATTACCATCAGATGGAGAGAAGGTTTGGTGGCAAGAATTTGATGTCACGCCCCGACAATTGGAGGGTATGTACATGATGAAACTGATTTGACAATATAAGGACCTTGTTTGATTTTCGTTTCCTTTTTAGATATGATTTCGAGAGTAATGGCCTTTTGTGTATCACAGATGTTAGCAACCAAATGCTTGAGCTTTATGAGCAAAACCGTGGCCCTGCATCTCAAGGAAGCGAAGTCGAAAGTAGTGTAGCAGGAGGGTCAGCTCATCGGCCAGGCTCCAGAAATGCAGTGTCAACCGATGAGCATGTTGGTTCTAGGCAAACATCAGTACGTTCAACCCATGAACATTCAAATTCTGATAATCATGGGGGTTCATCAAAAGGTGTATCAAATCAGAACAATGATAATGGAGGTGGTGAAGCAGCTAATGCCAGTATTGATCACAAAGAGGAGATAAAGAGAGAAACAAAAGAAAGCCCACATCATGAAAGTCATCCAGCTCATAAGGAAAATGTGAGAGAAGCCTCCCATAACTCCAAGCCTTTGGTTGAGGGACCTGGGAAGGGCAACTCAGAAAGAGAGGGTGGAGAACCTCAAGATGATGGCACCGTTCATAAATCTAGAACTGTTAATGCAGGTGATGCCCCAATCAGCCAATCGCCAAAAGACTTGAAATTGCTTCGAGATAAGGTGAAGGCTAAACGAGAGAAGGCTAAGTTGCTAGGTGAAAGGACGAGGAAGAAGGATTTGATGGACGAGGATGATTTGATTGAAAGAGAGCTGGAAGATGTGGAACTAGCTGTTGATGATGAAAAGACAAAGGAAAGGAAAGAACAGAGCAGGCTGAAGGAGAACTCTGGTCTCATGGGTACAGAACATGGTGAGGTTCTAGATGTTAAAGGGGAAGTAAAAAATACAGAGGAAGGCGAAATGGTAAATGATGTGTCCCCGATGATGCATAGCAGAAAGAGAAAAATGGGAAGCCCTCCTGAAAAGCAGTCAGAAGGAAAGAGACGCCACAATGGTGAGAATGGTGAAGAAGGCCACAAGACGAGCAGAGGTAGTAGTCGTCATGGAGATAGAGAGCAAAGAAGACACTCACAAGAGAATAACCATGCATAAGAGAGGTAATGATCATTAAAGCTGCTACACTATATTTCATTTAATGGTCTTATTAAAAGACCTTGCCCAACCATGTGAACTTGACTTCTACATGGGTCGGTTCAGTCGTTGGAACCATGCTCAGTGTATTTTATGTTGATAATATATATATATTTGTGGCATTTTTGCACTATCCAACGGCTTGAACGAGGACTCATCATCCTATAAGGATCTTGAGAACCTAATTAGATTTTCCTTTTAATCTAACTGTTCCATGCTAGGGAAACTTAAAGTATGCATTATCTATCACCTGCTCTTTCTTGTCTAATCTAAACTCTCACTGGTCTAATTGCGCTAGGCAATTTCATGTTTTCATTTGCTTCCGTTTCCTTATATTTACGGAGAGTGGTCTCTTCTTCTGTTGATGGTAACTGTAAAAAATCATACGAAAGTAGGTGAAACCAAGTTCCTGGAAAGTGCTAACATTGGCACTGATCTTTTACTGTTACCATCATCCGTTCTTCGCCTCTGCCAGAAGAAGTGTCTCCATTCTCCATGAAAATGAAAGTTGTTTTCGTTTGCTTACATATTCCCTCATTGGGGAAACGTTTTAATATGGTAAAAGACTGGAGTCAGGTGATTGATTGCCTGAAAAATAAATCATTGGAAGTAATTATAGATTCTGGTTTAAGTCCACAACCACTTGTTAACTTATTTTTTACGGTATACGTTGTTCCAACAGAGATCACTTTTAATGGCTTCTCCTTAGTTTTGTGATTACAATTTTTTTTGCAAGTTTATATTGGGATGTAAAAGAGAAACCTTTGTACGGTATTGAAGTGAATTATGTAATCAAATCTGTGAGGTTTTGTTTTCTTCGTTCTTAAGTTTATGCCCATATCAGAACAGAAGTTCAGTAAGGATAAAAAAGCGAAATCAATAGTGTATAATTTTTAAAAATAAAGTAATTCGATTCCAACCATGAAAAAGAGAAGAAGATAAGAAATCATAACCACAAAAAGATGAAATCTTTATAAAGATTGAAATTTAATTGTAGCTAGGATTGTTAAAAATCATAAAGATATCCTTTATGAATCAGCACAACACAGAACCCAAAGAGTGTAGCCATGGAAATTGCTTCTTGTTCGATTTTTGACAATCTTCAACTTTCTTATACAAAGAGTTCTCTTTTCACTCGATATTTGAGTGGATCATCACACGAAACTGGAAGACGCAATTTCTTGCCTTTTTCGAATTTCCCAGGAAAATCCCAGATTCTAGGAAGATGCTTGCGATTACAGAGATTCTCTTCCATTTGCTTTTCAGCGAACAGAGAAGACGTAAACCCATCTGAAGAACTTGCTGTGATACTTGAAGTTGATGGGTAAGTTTCAATTAAGAAAAAGCTTCAACCTTTCTGATGATATTGTTATGAGTTTTGATTTTTCATTTTTGATTTTTGATTCAATGATGGGTAACTTTTGAAGTTTTTTGGGTTCTGTTTATATTTCCAGGGTTATGATTGATACATGGTCAAGCAATCGTCAAGCATTTAATGTAGGTGCGGCTTAAAATCACCCAATTTTTTAAGGAGGATTTCCAAAACTAAAAATCTATGAGATTTGAGTTTTAGTGATTATTTTTCTCTTTTCTGATGTTGTTGCTTCTTATTGTGAATTCCAGCTTTTCAAAAGCTTGGGCTTGATTGTGCAAATTGGTCTGAACCAGTTTATTCTGACCTTTTAAGGTAACAATCAGTGACTTGTGTTTTTAGTAGGCTTTTGGTTTCTTGACATAGGTTTGCTTGAAGAACCAAGTTGTTTCCAATCATATAGCTCTCCATCTTTTATAATTCTTTTTCTAGGGATAAAAAAATGTCTAGTACTTATATTAGTTTATTAGATACTAAGCTCCATCCAAACTGTTTTGCCTCCTTTTTCTTATTGGGCTTATAATCAATGGATATATCCCCTTTGCTTACAATCGATATGAGTAGACGATCAGATTGAGTTCATTTTACAATTGCATTTCGTTATCTGAAAGTGTTTAGTTGGTTATGACCAGAAAGGGTGCTGCTGATGAAGAGAAAATGTTGGTTTTGTATTTCAACCAAGTAAGTTATCAAACTGTTGGTTAAGAAATCATTATCGAAATATGACCACACGTTTATCAAATTCTGACCCTTGTTTTTGTTTGTTTATCCACATCTTTTCAGATTGGCTGGCCTTCGTCGTTGCCAACGAATGAGAAAGGCTCGTTTGTAAAAAGTGTATTGCGAGAAAAGGTTGCATGCATACTTGAACATGATGTTATTTTTCGCTTAATTATTTTCGCTTTGGATTTTAAGGTGTGATCACTTTTATCAATTTCTTAACATGTTGTCAGAAAAATGCAATGAATGGATTTCTGATGTCGAAAAGCTTACCTCTGAGATCTGGAGTCCAAGAGTGAGTCTCTTAGATTCCTCTTCCAAGCAGTAACAAATAACTAGAGGGTTTTTTTTCCTGTGTTTGTGTAAATTCTTAGAGTGTCTTACCTTTTCGAGCTGTAGGTTTATCGATAATGCATACACGGAGAGAGTACCTGTTGCTATCGTAACAGCTTATTTCAAGAGTGGAGACAAAGTAGCCTTGTAAGTAGTAAAGCTTCCTAAGAATATAATAGTTCTGCAATTTAATGAAAGTTGACTATACATATTATGTCTTTAGTTCTGGTTGCTCAAAGGTGCACTAATTTCAGTTCTCCTGGAGATTGCTAAGTTTCACATGCATATGATTTTGAAACAATCCGTGATATTCTCGAAAGTTTAGTTTGCTGGCAGTAAGCTTTGGAAATTGCTTCAGAATCTTGAGGTTTCATGCTGTTTTCTTTTTGTGATTGTATAACTCACATATTAGAAAAACCGAAAAATGTAAGATGAAAAGTACAGTACTTGTGTGGAAACTCTACAAAACAATCCATTAGCATAAACAAAGTCCTATGTAGATTTGTTTTTTGTTATTTCTAAACAAGCTTGATTGTTCTCTATCTTTGTGATGCGATTATTTAACAGATCCGTTGTTGAGATGCTTGGCCAAGAAAGACTTCCAAATGTGAAGGTTATCGGAGACAATGAGGTAGAACAGAGTATGTATGGACAACTTGTTCTTGGCAAAGGAGTATCTTCAAGTCTAGAAGAGCAACTAGTGAAGGAGGTAAAAAAAGCAGGTATAGATCTTGGAGACAATTTGCTAATCTTTTTTATATATAGAATCTTCCCTTTTAATTGCAATCTTATCCTCTTAATTTTTGTCTGGCTAGCTTCCGCTGAGAAACAGAGGATAGCAGAAGAAGTTGCATCAATGCTAAAGCTAAGTGTTGATATTGACACAAGCTCATCTGAGAGGTGAGACTTCCAGTTCTTCTCTACAAAAATATCCAATTCCATGCCATAACATAGAATAGTGATGTCTTCTTGTTTTCTTTTTACTTTCTGCAGATTGGAAAAAATTGTTGTTGCTTTGCGTGCTGCTGCGGAGTACATAGGATTACCTGTAAAAAACTGTGTACTTGTTGCTGGTAGTCAATCTGGAGTTTCTGCTGCAAAGATGATAGGCATGCCATGTGTTGTGATGCGAAGCAGGTATGATATTCGGTTTTTTCATGTCTCTTTCTGGATTTTTGTTGCTCATTTCTACCCAACTAAAGATTTGAAAGTTGCTTCTGTGGAGCATTGTTCATTTGCTCATTTTTCTTACCATTCTTTTTTGTTTTTAGTTTAACTGCGAGAGGTGAGTTTCCATCGGCGAAAGGTGTAATGGATGGGTTTGGTGGTGCAGACCTAACAATCCCAAAACTTAGGCTCAAGATCAAGTCTTGAAGAAACAATTTAAGAAAGTTTTCTAAACTCAGAATCAGAGTTCTATGTTCCCTTCTCGAACTCTTTTTGTGAAGTTTTCGGCTAGATATAAATCTATAGATATATGATGTACAACTTGATTCTTTAGCTATATAAATCTTTAGACATCATCAACTCTTGATTCTTTAGCTATATAAATCTTTAGACATCATCAAATCTTTCCAAGATACGCACTGTTTGTCTGCCTTACGGGCAATGAGAACAAGTAAACACAGTTTGGTTCTTTAGAAAGCTACTCAATTTTTCAAGGTCTTGTTCAAAATGATATATGATGTGTATATATATATATTATGATTTCGTTTTCAAGCCAAAAAGACATACCTACGTAAAGAACTATAGTACAAATTTTATGAAGAACATTATCAGAACCGACATAGCTTGTTCTATGGTAAATCTAGCACTTCTAGTTGGTTTACATTTGAGAGATCTCTGATTCTTGTACGTTATTGGTGTTTCGTCTCTGAACTAGTGCAGGGCGGCTCGAATATTCTTCATCGTCATCTGCCGTTTGTGATACGTTTGATGAAATAGATTCAGCTATTGTGCTTGAGATGGAATGAGATGGAGATTGCTGTCTGTAGCTTTGGGAAGCTGAATATTCTGGTGCTTCCTGAGTTGTTTTTCCTTGGGCTTCTTCCGCTAGTTTTCTTAGGAGATTCATAACAGTTGGAAGAAACTTTGAGGCAATGGAGAGAACTCCAGCAAGCTAACAGAAGCAGGAAACATGGTGTTACGTCTACTAAAAATCATTGTGTTTGATACAATGGAAACTTAGTAAGAGCTTACTGCGCCGTGTTGAAATTCCTGCGGAATGTCAAGCTGCACCCATAAGGCTTTGGATAGTAAAAACGCCACGAAGAAACCCAAGAGGTACAAAGGATTCCTGTTCCAATAATATGAAACATACCGATGAGTCTAAACAGCTGAAACACTTAAGGAG
Source organism: Nasturtium officinale (assembly GCA_963854855.1). NCBI lineage: Eukaryota > Viridiplantae > Streptophyta > Magnoliopsida > Brassicales > Brassicaceae > Nasturtium > Nasturtium officinale. Next base: position 1,109,545 of record OY978506.1, read on the forward strand.
AATCTTGAATGAATTGTAAAGGAGAGCAAGGAAATTTATGTCTTACCTCAATAGCATCATGAACTCATTGAAACCAAGGATAATCATCAATACAATCGCCCAAGCTGGTGGAAGCCAGTTGTTATTTCGCTTGTGAGCCTCCTGAGGTTTAAAAATTGGAAACTTATTAATATTGACTACATTATGTTTATAACACATAGATTCTGAGGTAGGTAGATTTACAAAATATCACCTGTGCTGAAATAGCTTGGGTTACAGTATACTCGGTCTCAGATTTAAACTGTCTCCACAATGACTTACACTGTATTGGCGTCAGTAGCACGTTTTTTTGAGGAACCTTGATACACAAACAAAACCGTAACATAGTGTGATGTCTCTATAATAGTCACATTTATCAACCAGATTATACTGAAACCACCAGATTAAACTGTTTACCTCTTCCCAAGAGCTAGATGCAAGTGGGTCCGTAGAAGTTCCTACGCTTCTGTTATGGGAAGATGCAACAGAAACTGTTCCATCCATGAGAGAAGAGAAAATAGTACTCTCAATATTGTCTGGTCTTTCATCCAAACGTATTGCAGCCATCACAGCTAAAAGATTTAAAGCCTGGAAGATAGCAACAAACAGACAGTTTCATGACATTACTAATTTCCATTCACCATAAATTCGAAGATGTTACCTCTGTGCGAGCATCTTTTGTGATTGCTCTAATATCCTCTTTTCCAGTCCAGACTCGTGGCATTGAGTCTTTGTCATGACTGAAGACCGTTGAGAACCTGAAATGTGTTTAGAATAATATCAAGCAGAGAATAGAGGCTATTCATATAAGTGCATTATGTGTTTTTACCTATCTTTCATTCGGATTAGAATTTTAGCAGCTTCTTCTCTTGCTTTTTTCTCCACTAAACCCTGAGAATAGTCCTTTAGACTCTGAACCATAGAATTAATTGTAGCGTGATCTAGCTCAAAACCAGTAATCACATCAAGAAAATCTGTAACATTTGTTTCAGTCTCGCGTTGGAGAAGCTTTCTTATTGAAGGCCATGTCTCTTTTCCACCAGCTTCAAACAAAGACTCCACTGGTTCACTAAGTGTTTGAGTTAGTCGTTTCTGTAAACGGCCATGAAGCAGAACAATCTAATATATTAACAGATGCCCTACAAATCTAAGAAACCAAAAGAAGAAAACACCTAAGCAGAACCTCATAGTTGGAAGTTAGTTCAGATAGTTTAGCAGTCTGAACGGAAGAAGTGTGAGCATCAATGTCACGACAAAGTTTTTCCCTGATTTTTGATGCATCCCAAGTCGCTTGTTTAACTGTAGCATCTGAAGAGACATAAACAAACGGTTTTCTTATGTAAATGTTTTGTAGTTTATGGCCAAAAAATTTTGTTTCTCACAAGGAAACTCTCCTTTTGAAGCACAAACTAAAATAGGAACTCTCACCTTCACATCCTTTGTGAAACACAATCAGGCAAGACTGTTGGGAGTCCCGCACAGCTTTTGCAAATCCTTCACCTTGATTTAGAGACTGTTCCAGGCGGATCTTAAACGATTCCAGTGCAGTGGATCGTAGATGTCCCAACATGGAAGAATAAGCAGAGTACACGAACTAGAAATTTAGAAGAAAAAAGTTGCAAATATGAGACACAGTAATCAAAAGTAACCAGTGCTATTGAACGCTATTAATGCAACCCCAAAGACAGAAGAATTCTTACATCCAAAGCTTTGAATTTCAGCTGTAGACGCTTAGCTTTTCTTACTCCTTCATCGAAGTATATGGCCTCTTCGTCATATCTAAGAAGCGGTGGCGAAACAAGATTAGGCTAAATACTTTGCTTGGGAGTTAAATGCTACACGAACCAAAAAAGAGGAGCTTACTCTGACAAGTATTTTTCAAGTATAGAGCTAAGCTTTTTACCAAAACCAGGAACTGGACCATCTTCTGCGGCTTCTTGCAACTCCAACCAACTCTAAATAAAGTATACCCGTTATGTCTCACAAATTATTTTAATCAGCAAAAAAAACTGAAGCAAATAAGGAGGCCACATAAGTGTACCTCATCGGTTGCCAAGTTGTGTAGCTTCTCATTGGCTATCTCTTCACACCGAACAGTGGCAACCATAACCTTGCAAGCATTAAAAGAAACATTAGGTTAGAAGATAAAAAAACAAGATAGTTTAACCACCAAGATTTTAATGAGTAGAAGACCTTGTGAGCCGGAAGGTCCAAGTCTCTATTCTCTTTTATAACTTTCCAAATCTCCTGGGAGCTGAAAGAAAATCCTGAAGCAGGGACTACACCACGTCTATCACCAGCAAGTCCCCCAGGTGAAATGGAATGGAAAAACCTCTGCCTCAACTCCTCAACCTATTTAAAAATTTGTATGAACTAAGGGAATCAGTCTGAGGTTTGCTTTTAATCGCTTCAAGAGACAAGTGGCTTATATATCAGAAGAAAACCTCTTTCTTAAACAGTTTTTCTTTCTCTTCGTAGTTGGATAACCCAACAATCTCTACCTACAAGCATATATAGAGCTAATTATCAAATAAGGAAAAGATAGACATATATATATATATATTCCTAACCAATTCAGTAAATATACAACATTAATCAGATTGATATAGATCAGAAGAAGTATCCTCTATGTTGGAAGATAATCTCCTTACATTGAAGAATTCACTTAGTGGTGTATTCTTGTGAGCTTCAGGCTTGCGAACTAGATCCCATATCTGCAACAAACCAAAATCAGTACCCAAACTTCATAGAGGAGAAAAAATTTCAAGGAAAAGGAAATTGAGAGAGACTGGATGTTACCTTCTGAATATCTTCTCTCAGAACAGGTTCAAGTTTCTCCATCGGAGTCTAAGAACAAAAGCATATGTCAGTCAAAGAATATAACTTGACCATCAAGAATCATAGGCAATTACTAAACCAAACCTTTGTTTTATCACGTATGACAAAAAGAAGAGTTGTTTTCCGAGGGCTAAACAATCGCATCATGACCTACAGAAACAATTATGACCAAGTTATCGAACATAATGGTTGAACATGAACGTTCCATGTGTAAGCACATTATAATACCTGGAAAACTGTCTTTAGTAATGGTTTATTAGAAGCCTGTTCTCTTCCAATGTCATGGCACCACCTATGGCGTTTATTATTTCATTAATAATCTAACTAAAAAGAGTATCTATGACCCAAAACTTTTTATAACTAAGATTGCATCATACCTATGTTGGTAGTTTATTTGAATCTAACTCTAATATAATACTTTTGATTCATAAAAGATATATAACATAAGAGTATTGAGGAATAAATCAGGACTATATCTATCATCTTCTAACACTGGCCGTTTTAGTTTCAAATACATCAGTAGTAGTTATCAAAAGGAAAGGTAACGAAACATAGACTAACATGTTTATCAGTACAATGTCGGCAACAGCTAGAGCGAACAGGGCACTTTGTTTCTCAAATGTAGTGTCATCCTGAAAATAACAGGAAACGTTGACCCAAACGAACAAGAAGAGAAATGCTAGGAAACAAATAAGAAAATTCAAAGTATAAACTATATGCATAAGTATGTATAAATTTTCAAAGTTTCTGAATTTTTTTAGCAAGTAAGCCAAAATCATATTCATTGGTTACAACTAAATGTAATAGCGGTATATATAGCTAATCTGTGTAAGTACCTCGCCTCTTTCTCTACCATCAGTACCCTCCAAATCCATAGCAACAGTAAAAGGCTCAATTCCAACACACCTAGCCATCCAAATACCTTTGGTTGTTTGACTCCTGCAAACAAAATGAAGACAAAAATTTACAAAGTCAAAAAAATTTGAAACATAAAAATAGCGAAAACAACATTTGACAATTGACAAAAACTAACCTTCCCGCAAAAGCATCCATTTCTCTAAAACTGGTTTTAAAAAGATGATTTAAAAGTGTACTCTTCCCTGAAGAATCATACAACAAATTTCAAAATTAATCAAAAAGATTGAAACTTTGATTAGAGTATAACTATGAACCTCAATCCAAAACTCATACCACTACTTTGAGGACCCATGATTGCAACAACTGCATAAGAAAGTCCACAATCAGAGAGCTTCGTCTTCTTCACAAAATTATCCAAACCCTCAACGTTAAATTCACCATTCCCATCTATTAACTGAGTCGAGCAGCAACCATCATCGATTTCACTCATGTTTATCTCACCAAATTCGACTCCAAGAATCTACAAAACCCAAAAAACGTTATAAAAATCCAAAATTTTCGGGGAAATAATCATCTACTCGAAAGACAATACATGCATCAGCAAGAAGAAACTAGTTTAGGTAAAATAATTAGTTCGATCGTTCTGAGTACTTGACTGTTGTAACCGAAGATTGAGAAGCCGAGAGAGAAAGAAGAAGAAGCGGCTAAATATCAGCGAGAAATATACGAAGCTTGTTTCTCGAGTTTCTGTCTCTTTCCTTTTTCCTTAGCGAGAAATTATGTTCTATTTATTTATCTTTTAGATTACTTTTTCGTTCGTTTGACAAAACAAAAAAAATAAAATAAATTATTTTGTCGTTCTTTCTAGGAAATTATGATTAACTTTAGATATTTTTGATATTATATAAAATAATATTAGATTTTGTTGGTATTTTTTTACTGGGATATGCCAATTTACTTGTGATCAACTTAGTGGTGAGAACAGTTAGAATATTTAAGATTTTTAGAGTATTCGAATTTAGATCCGCATCCATCGGATCCAAAAAATTATGGATTCGATCTGGATCCATCTATATCTGCGGATATCCGGATCCGTGAGAAATAATTAAAATTTATAAAATAATAATATAAAATTATTAAAAAATAAATAAATAATAAAAATAAATTGAAAATAACATTAAAATATTTTAAAAAATATTTTAAAACATTTTTACTTTGTAAAGTTTTAAAAATATCCAAAATTTTTATGTAAAAATTATTTTTATTATATTTTAAATAATTTTCTATATATTAAATCATATATATTAAAGTATTCTATATATATTTTAAATAAAAACTATACATAAACACGGATCCGAATATCCGGGGTCTCAAAATAAAATATCCGGATTCGAACAACTCGGATATCTTCTTTTTTGGTTCGGATCGAAGTGAATCTTGGACCTCGGGTAATTTATTCAGACTTAGATCAACTAGACTAGCGCGGAACTGATATTTTTTTTATGTTTTTGATTAAGTATAAATTATTTGAAAACTTATCTACCAAAACAGAGATTTGCCTCTTTAACAAGAGAGCTTTTGCGAAAACACAAAAAAAATGAGGAAAGTATTCTCAACTCCTAATTCCTTGTATCTTTTGATCGACCAAATACGTTTTTGACGGCATCAATTGTGGCATGATCTAGCTCAAAACCAGCAACCTCATTCAGAAAATATGCAGTAGATGTTTCAGTCTCACGTTTGAGAAGCTCCCTTATGGAAGGCCACGTCTCTTTTCCACCAGCTTCGAACAAAGAGGCCGTTGGTTCACCAAGTGCTTGAATTAACCGTTTCTGTATAACCATCATGAAGCAGGCAGAAGAAACTAATATTAATATGTGCCCTAAAAAGCTAAGAAATCAAAAGAAGATAAAACCAAAGCAGGACCTCATAGTTGGACCCTTGTTTAACTGTAGCATCTGACAAAGGTTTCTTATGTAAATGTTTTGTATTATATGGCCAAAACAATTTGTTTTTCACACAAACTAAAATAGGAATTCTCACCTTCACATCCTTTGTCAAACACAAACAGACAAGACTGTTGGGAGTCCCGCACAGCTTTTGCGAATCCTTCACCTTGATTTAGAGACTGTTCCAGGCGGATCTTAAAGGATTCCAGTGCACTGGCCCGTAGATGTCCCAACATGCTAGCATAAGCAGAGTACACAATTTGGAAATTTGGAGAAAAGTTGAAAATTAAGAGACACAATAATCAGAAGTGACCAGATCCCGAGGCAACACTATTTAATGGAAAACCAAACATGGAAGAACTCTTACATCCAAAGCTTTATTTATCAGCTTGTCTTCTCTTACTTTTTCATCAAAGTGTATGGCCTCTTCGTCATATCTAAGAAGCCATGGCGAAGCAAGATTAGGCTAATTACTTTCCTTGCTTGGGAGTTAAATACTACTAGAACCAAGAAAGAGGAGCTTACTCTGACAAGTATTTTTCAAGTATAGAGCTAACCTTTTTACCAAAACCAGGAACTCGACCATCTTCTAGGGCTTCTTTCAACTTTCCAGTTTTGGTGCGAATAGATGAATTGTTGCCTATTATGCAATCTCAGGTTTTGCTTAATGAAGTTGGTTATGTCATATGTGAAGTTTAAATACTTTGAACACATGTGTCGTCTCTATTGCCTTGTGTTTTGGATTATATTTATCTCTCTCTTTCAGACACTGACGTTGCTTTTTAAAATCTTTGTATTTAGTTAAACCGGATGGACTTATTGCTTTGAAAAGATGCTCTCTCTCATATTCACCGACTGACTAATAACACAATACATCATTCAAAACCTTTTAAAAAATGACACGTGTTAAAATTAAGTAGAGCCGAGAGCGTTGTTTAGAAATGGGTCCCACCTATATAACGTGTCAAAGAGCTCTAAAATCTTCCTTTATCTCTCTCCATTTCACTTATTCTTCGCCGGCGATTATGAAGAATTTCTCTGCAACTTTGCCGGTGAAGCCATTGGAATCACTGTAAGTTTTGAATTGACTCTTCCCTTTTTTCTACTTTATACTTAATTTCCTTACGATTTCCTTTATTTGTTTTTTTTTTGTGAAATCATCGATGTTTTATCTTGTTCCATAGTCGTTCTTCAAAGGTTTTAAAGTCTCGTTTAAGTCATTTTTCGATTTTGAATGAAATTAAACGAAGATTTATGTTTTTTAGATGTAATCTTTATCGAATTAAATGCATAGGGTTTCAGAGTTCTCGATTTGAAATAATTGATTTCAGAAGGTTATGTCTGTTTAATTGTAATAGACATCTTAGGGTTTCAAAATTGATATAATCGTTTGTTACTTGAAGTTATTTCTCTCGATTATGTTTTGATTGGCTCAATCTTTAATAAGATTAATCAAAGACTATGACTTTTTAACCATTCTTTTTTTTCGAATTTGTATAGAAAGACAGAGAAAGCATTCTTCCCATTGATCCCAGATTTTCTCGGAGAATGTCTCTTCAGGTAAATATGGTTTCAATTTGATAATTCTTTGGAATCTGCGTTTCAAATTGCAAAAGATTAAATGCATTATTGTTGTGTTCTGTCCAAAACTAATATGAGAGAAAGTTTTCAGTTACTTGATCTGAGACTTCTGAGTTATATTAATCGGAGATTTTATGTGTTTTTATTCTTCGAATTATATAATAATGTTTTCTTTTTATCGTTAATCAAACAGTTATATGTGTGTTTTAACAATCTGTTTTTTTGTATTTTGATAGGGATACAGAGGAAGCATTCTTCTCATTGATCACAGATTTTTCTCAGAGGATCATTCTACTCTTAAGGTAAATATTTCTTATATTGTGGCTTCAGAACCCAAAAGATCAAAAAGACATTATTGTGAGCTCTATTATTAGAGAAAGTCTAATGAGAGTTTCCTAGATTTAAAATCTAAAGCCATTGGCTTAAATCTCTAAAGGGGGCCTGGGAATTATAAAAGCTCCTTAAATCTCTAAAGTTTAAACATTATCATGAGAATTGCCTAGATTGGTAATCCAAAGCCAATGGCTTAAATCTCTAAAAGGGGGGCAATGGAACTGTAAAACCCCCTAAATCTCTAAACTTATAACAATTCAAAGCCAATGGCTTAAATCTCTAAAGGGGCATGAAAATTGTGTAAGTCCCCTAAATCTCTAATGTTATGAGAATTGCCTAATGATATCACAAAAACTGTCGGCTTAAAATCAGAGGGTCTATGGGAATTACAAAGGCCCTTAAATCTCTAAAATCAGAACACTAAGGATATGGGAATTGCAAAAAGAGGGTGTGTTTGATCTGAGCCTAACGATAACACAAAGGGGAAATGGAAATACAAATAGCCCCTAAAGGTTCAGGTTTTGGAGCTCTATTTGAATTGTCCGATGGAAGTGACTTAAAACCGATGTTTCGGTTCAATCACAAAGGGGAAATGGGAATAGAAAAACTCCCTAAAGGTTGCTTAATGATAACACAAAAGGGGAAATGGGAATAGAAAAAGCCCCTAAAGGTTGCCTAATGATAACACAAAAGGGGAAATGGGAATAGAAAAAGCCCCTAAAGGTTGCCTAATGATAACATAAAAGGGGAAATGGGAATAGAAAAAAGCCCCTAAAGGTTGCCTAATGATAACAGAAAAGGGGAAATGGGAATAGAAAAAGCCCCTCAAGGTTTCCTAATGATAACACAAAAGGGGAAATGGGAATAGAAAAAGCCCCAAGGTTCAGTAGCTCTATTAGATCTGCCCGATGGATTGGCTTAAAACTGATATGCCGGTTCAATACAAAGGGATATGCAATTAGCAAAAGCCCTTAAATCTCTAAAATTAATGGAGTTGCAAACAAATCGGGTATAAAAATTTTTAAAACCCATAAAGCTTAACACAAACTATCAGAAGTTTGGTCGGAATATGTGAGCTATAAACCTAAATATGGGAGTTCTTTAATTAGAAGAGCTGATAGCTTTAGAGCTCTATAACAGTTGCATGATGATGACACACAGGGGTGGGAGAACTGAAAAATCCCCTAAAGATTGACTCTTGTGAAATACAAAATTTGAAAAACCTTATTTAACAAGTTAACTGAAGCAGTCTTTTTTATTTCTACAGATATGTCTTGATTCTTGAAGACTCCAAGAAGATTTAAAATGTATGTGGACTTCAGGATAGGTATGTGTTTCTCCTAAACTTGTATTTAATTAGCTTGCATTGTTACAACTTAAAATATAGCAAAACGTGAAGATCTTTGCAGATAGACAAAACATATACAGCAAGATTGTCTCTTAGAGTTAAATAATCCTTGTTGAAAATGCAATCTGCATATATCAACCTTCAGGTATGTGAACGGTTTAGATATAAATTTATCATTAAAATCACTAGATTTCTGTTTAGAAACAGGTTGATGTAAAAGCATGAAAATAGTGTAGAATAAGGCGTGCTTTTTATGTTTATATTCGATTGGTTGATGTTGTTACTCACGTGAGAAATAGGTGAGTGATGTTTTGAATAAAGTGGACATGTACATAACGTAAATTTCTATGACTTCTTGCAGCTGTTTGAAAATGTGTACAAATTCTTAGAGAGACTGAGAATAACATTTTAGGTGAGGCCAATGCTTCATATTATTGGTATTTTTATGGTCTTTACTTTAAACCTACAACTTCTATATTTCGTGGGGCATGATTAATCCTTTGATATATATGTTCTTTGATTGTTGCATAAGTTTATGACTGAATCTTTGGTTATTGTATAGACCTATATGTTGGTTGGTGCATTTGTATATGATTTTAACCTGTGACTTGAATTCTTTGGTTGTTAAGTCTTCTATGCTTTTAAGTTATGGTTTGAATCTTCTATTTGTTGTATGGTCTATGCTTTCTATGTGCTCTGATTGCTGCATAAGTTTAATTGCTTGAATCTTTGGTTGTTGTATAAACTTATTTGTTTTGGTGCAATTATATATGATTTGAACTCATGACTTGAATTCTTTGGTTGATGAGTGTTCTATGCTTTTAAGTTTTATGGCTTGAGTCTTTTATTTGTTCTATGGTCTATGTTTTGAAACAATAGCTTGAATACGTTGATCAGTGTGGTCTAATACTAACTTTATGTTGGTTGCTTATATGCTTTATGTTTTGTTATTATGGTTAAAATCTTTGGTTGTTGTGTGGTATATATTTATATTTGTTGGTTGGAATCTATCGGTTATTGTGTGATATGTGATTTTGATTGACCTCTGATTGAATATATTACGGGTTGATACTTGTTCTTTTATGGTTTGATTGGTTTGTTTGATTCAAAAATCATACCATTTCCGTGGTTTGGAATATTTGCAAATTCGATTATTGTACTTAGAATTATCTTTGCTTGTTTAGTGCTAATGTGAGATTTTTCTTCAATAGGAATTTTCTTATTGCTTAATTAATTTCTTCATTGGTCATATGTACACATAAGAGTATACTGTATATAGTATAATATATATATATATATATAAGTACATACATGATATATATATATATATATGTAAAAATTTAAAATAGAAGTACTAACTTCTGTTTTTTCCTCAAAAATATACCAAACTTCTTAATAGTTTTTTTTAACTTGTCTTAAATACCGAACTTTTAAAAAATTGCAAACCGATTTCAGCAATGCTAGTTCTAATTTCTTTTAATCAATTAAAACTGTTATAAACCCTTAAATCCCAAATTATTGTGTTAGCTAACCCCAGATTTGTTTCATCGATTCTTCTATGGTTCATAAACATCTCTACCGGTTATCTCACACATAAAATTTTAGGTAGTAAATTTACTTATTTTTTCATAAAGATAGATGATTTAGAAGAAACTTTTGTTTATCATATATATACAGATTTTGTATTCTTTATACAAATTTGTGTAACAATTCTTATTTTCACTCTATTAAATAGAACTAAAATAAGCAAAACTTTAATATTTAATTATAGAAACAGGTGGAGTATATATTTAATCCAATATATAAAACAAATATGAAATATACTAAATATTTAAAGTATAAACTGAAATTAAGTTAAGTTGTGAAACTACTTTTTTAGCTCAAATTAAACGTAATTAGATGGCTGAATATCCACTTTTATTTTAGTGCATATAATTTATCTCCCTTGATATCACATCTGCATATATTTGATCATAGAATTTAACAAAAAGGAAAAAAAAATACTTCAATAACTACGTTGTTTCTTTACAGATCTCAAAGTTTTTACATCTCTTATGATCACGTGGAATAATATGTCGATTAAAAAAAAAGTCAATGCGTAAAATTTTGAAAAAAAAATAAAATCAATGTAACTAGGAATGTGGGTGATAAATTTAATTCAGTTATTAAGAAATAAATAAAATTAAGCATTTTACACGTTAAAATATAATCTAATCTCAGACATGCACTTCTGTAAACTACAATTTTGACATACATTAAAATTTTGTGAAAAAAGTAAAACTATAATAAAATTGTAATGTATTTTTGTATGTTATTGTTAATTTTTTTTAATCTCCGGTACATTGGCACAAGGGACCAAATAAATCTCTTCAAATACAAATATCTTGAGATAAGCACAAAGGCAGAAGTATTATCATATGATATACAGTGTTGCTGACAAAGCAAACAGAGTAAAGCAACAAAGAAGAAGAAGCAACACATCAAAGTCTCCACATTTATCTACTATGTAACTACACCGAGAGAGCTCTCTCTTAAGAGTACAGAACTATGCACAGCACGATGAACTAACTGCTGTAGCACCTGGCCCGTTCGGGAGAACCACTCCTGTTGGGTTTTCTGCTGGCTGTACACGAGGTAGCCTTTTCGCTGTAGTGGTTTGAACAAAAGCAAAAGAAAAAGTAAATACGGATTGAATGGAAACCAAAAAAAAACTTGTTGGAAATTGCTGTCTAGATTGACTCACCGATTTCGTAGAATATATCTTTGACATTAGTTGCGGTCTTCGCTGAGGTTTCCATGAAGAAAAGGCTGTTCTCTTGAGCATATATCTCTGCCTCCTGCAAATAACAATATCAAGAACTACTTAACAACACAATTCAGAAACGAAAATGTAGTAAGAGAAGATTTCACGGGCACCAATCGAATCTCATCTCAAAGGATTTTGGCAGTAACAGAGCAAAATCAGACAGAAGAGGAAAGGAAGATTTGGTTTACCTCTGGAGACACCTTCCTTGCATCTAATAAATCAGCTTTGTTTCCAGCAAGTGCCATCACCATATTAGGGTTACCTAATCATATGAAAACAAAAACCAGATTAACATATCATGAATACCAAACCACACCATCTATCAGAAACTAATAGTCATAAACTAGCTTAACAAAGTCAGCTCTACCATACCTTGTGCCTGCAGTTCCTGAACCCATTTCTTCGCCCTCTCAAACGAGGCCTGTGACAATAGAGAATAAAAGGTCAAGCAAACCCAACTTTGGAGAAAGTCATAAAATGCCATTAAAGTCCAATGCTGATCAGTAAGTTAGAGCATTCTTGACTAAAAAAGCATGGGGATTTTAGTTCGTACTTGATTTGTAATGTCAAAGACAATAATAGCAGCAGCTGCACCCCTGTAATACATTGGAGCTAAGCTATGGTATCGTTCCTGACCAGCTGTATCCCAAATCTCAAACTTGACAGTTGCATCATTCACAGCCAATGTTTGAGAGAAAAAAGCTGCACCTATGGTTGATTCCTGTAACACAACAAGTATCAAAATCAAAACAAACCACATATATGATATGAGAACAACATATCTAGCTAGATCACAGGAGAAAAATGCCACCAAACCTGGAATTCAACAAACTGATCTTTAACAAAACGTAGCACAAGACTTGATTTTCCAGCTCCAACATCTCCAAGTAATACCTGAAGGACCTAAACCAAGTTAACAACAAAACTAAACAAAGAAATAACAGAAAGAATAGTCTTTCTCCTACAGATAGCTAACAAAAAGACTTTACTTAATAAATGACCTTAGATACTAAAATCATTCAGCTATGAGAAGTCATATACACAGTGGTATGTAATGCATCAAATAAGCAAATCATTACAGACCCAAATAACAATATTAGAGAACTAGTTGTACAGATATAACCTAGTAAACCTAATTAGATCTTAATAAACCCATTGTCATTAGAACCCTAAAACAAAACTACCAGATCAAGAAATCTACAACCTTATACTTCAAACCCTAGCTTTATTTATACTAGCAAAAACCCGCAATTTTTAAAACTATGAAATTGGATGAAGAGTAATATTCAAAGATTACAATTATCCAATTTCAGATCAGAAAAAAAACTCGATTAAAAATTCCCACAATTGGAAACAGAACCACATCGCAAAATCAATGATCCAATCAAATACTCGAATTAACGATTACCAATGAATTAAAGCTAGTAAAATAAAAAAATTTAAAAAAAACCTGACCAATTTAGCGTTGATGTTCTTGTTTCCAGCGGTGGCCATGATTATTGATCTGAAATAGTATTGAAGCTCGAGAACGAGAATCCTCTGCTCAAATAAAACGAAATAGCAGGTGAAACGCGTTGACAATTGAAGACGGAGAAGAGAGAGCGAAGAAGCTTCGTCAACAAACAACCAAATCTCTCTCTCTCTCTCTCTCCCGAAGACGAAAGCAAAATTAGAAGAAGAACAAAAAAGAACAGAGAAACAAATATTATACGGCTCGTGAAATACGAATACGACACGAGACTTTTTGGTTAAACCCCATTAAATAAATTGTAATTACGTAAAACCCCTATATTTTATCTAAATTACTGAAAAATCCCCAACTAAATTTTCGTTTTTTTTGAAGAAAATTTTGAATAATAGTATATAACATGTTTTTTTTTTTTAAAGAAACTTTGAAAACAAGAAACATATGGCTAACGAAGACGAGTTTCAATCTTCCGTATAACGCAATTTTTAGAGTATTCAATATTCTATCACAACAAGTTGGTCACATCGAGCATACTGCTTTCTCTCCGTTGATTGACTCTCACATGATCTTTGTTATTGTACCTAACGAGATTTCTAGAGCTGGGTTAGTGTTGATTTCAGATTCAGATGCATCTTTGGGTCATCAGAGGCTGTTGTGGTTAAAGAACAGATGCTTAATGGATATAAGAAGAGTGTTGACAAGATTTACGAATTATTTGATAAGAATGTGAGTCTACAAGGGGAATTGGTTGAGGCTGAGCCGCCTAGGGAAGTGATAAAGTCAGATCTTTTTGCTCATCAGAAGCAAGGATTGGGTTGGTTATATAATGTGGAGGGGATATGAGCTACAAGAGAGATTTGATTGCCTTCTGAAAGCTGCTTGACTATAATGTTGTTACCGAGCTTGTTAAGCGTGCTCCTCATATACTTAACCGGCCAAAAGATATCATAGAAAAGAAGATCAATATTCTAACAGATTATTTGGGTTATCCAGTTGAATCTCTTGTCGAATCAGCTACATATTTTTCTTTTAGTATAGAGAGAATACATCAGAGATTCACAATGTACATATGGTTGAGGGATAGAGAGGCAGTAATGCCACGGCTGAGACTAGGCACTATTGTTGGTATTGCTAATACCCGGTTTGTTTGTCATTACTTACCCTGAAGGTCCTGCTACTTGGGAAACTATAAAGAAAGCATCTACCTGAGGTGTAGTTTACTGGTCAGCACAACTCTAACATTATCTATAAAATCTCTGCAGTTTTTTTCACCCAACTTAAGAGCTCGTGTTGTGCTCAGTGATGGTCATTAACCTCAATCTGGAGTTTTGATTCATTGCGATGGGGAGGGTCAGAGAATTTGTCTATGCATCGTGAAGTATTTTCGCCTTTGAATATCTGTTCCTCAGTATAGTGATATGAATGCCAACAAATGGAACAATGAATGACTAGGGAAATGCTGAAAGAACAGAGACTCTCCGTAATTTTGATACACTACTGTCTACTAACTAATTCTTAGGCTGGACTGAAAAGATTGACTAATTGGTATTGGTTAGTCCTTCTTGGATGCCATTTTCTTCTATTGCTTCCCAAAGGAGGAATGGCACACTTGACAGACTTTGAGATATTATGATGCAACTTGTTTGTCCAAGGAGACAGTATTGGTCAGACAAGCCCCGACCTGATGCCAACTAGATCAGCAAACATCTATTTACTGGGACAGACCTGTTACAGTTCTTGTTCAGAAATCAGAATGCATTATTACTAATGGGTTTTGTCCTTTACTCTCTTGGCAACCATTAGTCTTATCTCCAGTAACTATGCCAAATGATCATGTTCGTTCTTATTTTTTTGTGGTATGTCTTGTTTTAAAGGTATCTGAAAATATCTTGTAGATTAAATATATATACTACCAAAATATTAGATTTGTGTATTGAAAACAAAAGATGACATATAGTTAGTGTTTTAGGTTAATTAGCATTCCTAATGCTACTTTTGTACATTTAACTATTCATCCCTCTTTATTGTAACTGAACCTAAAGCATCTGTATAAAATCTAAATAACACCCAAAAAAAGAACCCTTTTAACAAAGACACCTAATCACATTTAACTTATGGTACAGTTTCATGTTGTGTTATTCAGGCCGTCTCTTAAAGAAGAAGATGATGCAGAAAGACAAGACCGCGCAATCTTAGACACTTTGTCTTTACTATATGCCTTTTGGACATCATCCTTAAGCTCTCTATATCTCATTCTTTTCAATCTTCTTTCCTGAGCAGATCCCTTGTCATCGAGAATATCTTCATCTGTGAACTCTTCCATGTACTTATCCAGAACCTCTGAGCCATAAGGAAAATACCTTCGACCAGTCTCAACTGCATTATGAAATGGATAATGAAGTCAGTCAAGAGAAACTGAGCAGCAGAAGACAAAGGGTAGACTCATAAAGTGCAAATCTTTTTTCACCTGTTTTCATTAGAGTAAGAAGTCTTTTGGTTTGCATAAGAGGAGTTTCGTTTAAATCAACCTGACACAAGTTTCCGGTTAACCCATTCAAAGGCAGTGGCAGACCCGTGAACTCGCTCGTACCTTCTACATTACCAATGTCCATAGCCACTTTAGCTTCCGTTGGAAAGAACAACTGAGCTAGACCCACTGCAAAAGGTTGATGCTTTAACACAAATGTCGTAAAGATACAAAAGAACCGAACAATGTTTGGTCAATTTACCTCTCTTTTCTAGGTACAACAGTCTCATTTGGAGATCTTCAGGCATGGAAAGGGAACACATTGGTGCATCCAGAACCATCAGTTTCCTTCTGATTTCTCTTTCCAAAATATCGATGCATAACCGAGCTTTACTAGATTCACGCCCTTTCGTTGTTTTGGTATGATAATGATAATCCTTTGGATTTGTCAATCTTCTCAATATACTAACGGCGCAGCGTCCATCACAAGTGAACTCAGATACATTGGCGCCTTTTTTGAGAAGCGATATAATGATTGATGGCTCCTTTCGCATCGCAGCAAAATGAAGAACCGTATAACCCCGAGAATTTCTGTAATTCACATCACCCATTTTAAGATCCAGAATCTCGGCAACAACTTTCGGATCACTATACACCACAGAATAATGCAGACCATTGGCTTGATCTAGAGTGATATCTGACTCAGTCAACAGAAGCTTCACAAGCTCAACATCATCTGAATCCAACGCCTTGAGAATTTTCCCTATTCTCTCGAGCATTTTATCCGAAATCTTAGGACTGGTTTCTTCATCTTGTGGAGACATAAGTCGTAGCTGCTTAATCTTCTCTGCTACTTCAGAAGGAACCTCCTTTTCGATACAGAACCTGTAAAGATCAGACCTTGCTACTCTCTCAATACATTGATCAAGCAACTGAGTCAACTTACACTTGAAAGCAACCAAAAGAATCGGTAGAACATTCTCAACTAGAGACCTCTCCACAAGGTTACAAAGCCGTCGCTGCAAGCACACAAACATAAAACAACAAAACCTTAAGCTCTGATCAAAGTCTACGAATCAAGAAACAAAAAGATAGAACAAATGTTTATTTCCCACACCTGAAAAGATGAAACTAGCTCAGGCACTTGGAGAATAGATGAAGCATACATTAACTCAACAACAAAATCAATGGCAGGCCGACAAGAATTATGAGCACAAACTGAATCAACACAAGTCGAAACCTCCAAAGGAAATGGCTTTAACCTCCCAGTATAGATATAACTCAAGAAATAACAAAAAGCTTCATAACCAACAGCTCCATAAGGTAACATCTCTCTCAACTGATACTTTGGTTTCTCAGTTTTCGAAATTTTCTTCTCTTTCTTAAACAATTCCTGGAAAAACTTACTTCTTGCAGCTAAAATACATCTATGAACACCAATTGGAACACCATCAACAATGATCTCTGCATCACTGTAATCGCTATCTGGATTACTAAGAAGCTGCTTAAGATTAGAGCTAAGTTTGCTTAGACTAACAACTTCAAGATTAAAAGCTGAGCATGATGAGAAATTATTAGACCCAATAGAACCATAAGAGAAATGAGAAGATGTGAAACTTAAAGATGATGATGGCTCAGTCAAAGTAGCCATTTTTCCCTCTTTTGCAAAAATTTTCAATCAAAAGCTCTGTTTTTGTTCCATGCACATCAAGATTACAAGTCTCCAGATGGATATCAGATTCCAAAAAAACCTTAATTTACATTTCTAATAGGGAATCAACCAAACCCATAACCAAAAGGAGAGAAAAGGGTAAACTTGGTGATCAAATCGAAGAAAAGTTCTAATTTTTCAGATAGAATATAACTCTTGCAGCTCTGAATCAATGTACCAAAAGGAAAGGAGAAAACTTTGGAAAAAGATTCAGACAAAATTGGGAAAGCAAACCTTAAAAGAATCAACAAACGAAGGAACAGATATTGAAGAGTTACAAAATCAAGGATTGAGTTCTGTAGATTCGTACGATTGAGGTCGAAGATAATGTCAAAGAGAAAGCAAATTGGGTGGAGGAAAGAACCAAATTGGGATCTATCAAAGTAAATAAAAAAAGGAATAGAATTATTTAAGGAAAAGTCAAGAAGGAAGAGATGTATATATATAAAGGATACAATAATATACGATGAGTTTGAGAAGAAACAGAACACAACAGGTGCAGCCTGCAGGTGTTGGCGAAAGGAAAGAGACAGCTACAATGTGGAAGAGAGGAAACAAAATGATTAGAATAGTTTTTTAAATTATTTTAATAATGACTTTAAGCATAGATTAAAGAAAACATGAATGGATAAAAGAAAGTTGACAAATAGAGAACAAAGACGGGAAAAATCCGTGTGATGCCAATGGTTACGTGTATGGTCTATGACGTTACTCATTCTTTTATTCTTTTTTAATACTATACAGTTTTTTTATTGCTATGATATTTTAAAACCGACTGGACGTTCGGATATCCGATCGGATTCGGATTGGATATTTCAGATGTTTGGATGTTCGGGTATACAGATATAGGATCCGATCGGGTATTTTAGAATTTCGGATCGGTTTTGGGTAAACACCCATCGGGTTCGGATATTTTCGAGTATACCCGAACTCAAATAATTTTTGAACTAAACTTAAAAAACTAATATATATATATTCATATATATATTTACTATTTTTAAAAAAATCAACCTAAATTCATTAAAACTAGATAGAATATCAAAATAAACCCAGAAAATTCAAACCACCAAACAAAAACACAAAATTTATTTATTCATTTGTTCTTGAATTTATGAAACATTTAACATTAAATAACAAAAATTTCAAATAAAAATTATATAATATAACTAAACTAACATATAAAAATTAACATATATGAAAATGAAAATAAGAAAAACTAAAATATTTAAATTTTATTCAAGTTTGGATTACTTTGGGTGGAGTTCGGGTGGTTCGGATCAGGTACGGATATCCGATGAGTAAAAAATATACACCCGATCGGATATTTTAGTATATCCATAACCGATCCGAACTCTTTACTTCGGGTCGGGTTCGGATTCGGATATCAATTATTATGTCCAGGCCTACCATCATCTTTAGATTAATCTTTGAGTAAAATACAGGAAATTTTCGTATTTATTATCTTTATAATGATCCATCGTACCTCTAGTTTCATTTGAATTATTAATTTAGAGTGTGGTTTTATCATGAAAATTTTAAATTATTTTGTAGAAAGAACCAGAGAAGTAGGCATTAATATGTGTAAGCATCCATGTTCTAAAAATCTCTGGCTATCTTCGATTACATTTTACCTAATCATTAGGTCTAATTTCGCTACCTAGATTAATGACTAATCTCTTGAAAAAGTCAGTCAACCGATTATTTCCCGTCTAATCCGATTAATTCCCGCATAATCTGATTATTTTCTGCATAATCATCTATAATCCAATTATTTTTAAATTTTCAACTATAAAAAAAATTTGTTTTTGTTATTCAGACATTTATATTAAGAGTTTGTGATTTTTTATAATAAATTATGTTAAAATTATAAATAAAATCATAAAATAAATTATTAATATTATATTTTCATATATTTACTATAATTTTAAAAACAATATTATTTAAAAGTTTAATATAATAAATAAATATATTTTTAAAATATTAAAATAATGTAAAAGTAATGCTCGATTAATCCCAGTTTACTATCCGTTTAATCCTCTAGGCGCTAGGCCCACCCTTACTGCCCGACTAGCGCCTAACGAGTTTTAAATCATTGGTAAGCATATTGGTTTAGAGTTTATTGATAAATTAATGTCCAAATAAAATAATGTAAATGGTTTAAATTATAAATTCATTTACTTTTCATCTGTTATAGACTTTATTCTAAAAATCTCGGCCTATCTCCGATTACACCCCGCCTAATCGCTAGACCCATCCTCGCCGCCTCGATTAATAATTAATCCATCGAGAAAGTCAGTCAACCGATTACTTTCCGCCTAATCCGATTAATCCACGCCTAATCCGATTATTTTCGGCATAATCATCTATAATCCAATTATTTTTAAATTTTCAAGTATAAAATTTTGATAGTTTATGATGTTTTATAATAAATTATGTTAAAATTATAAATAAAAATCATAAAATAAATTATTAATACTACATTTTCATGTATTTATTATATTTTAAAAAAAATATTATTTAAAAGTTTAATATAATGGATAAATATATTTTAAAAATATTAAAATAACCTAAAACTAATCCCCGATTAATCCCCGTTCACTTCCCGATTAATTCTCTAGGCGTTAGTCCCACCCTCGCCGCCCGACTAGCGCCTAGCGATTTTTAAAACATTGATTATAGATGTAGTTTTTTGAGTAGATTAACTTGAAGTACAGAATTAAAAAAAAAAAATCATTCGTTTTCGTCGATTAACTAGAAAAATTGTTTTCTTTTGTAAAAAAAATATTTTTTGAAATTTATTATGTAAATTATTCTTTTCTAAATTGGGCAGAATGACATTTTCTAATTATGATAATATTAATTATGTAAATATTAATTAATTTTAGATGATATTGTAAATTTAATCTGGTAATCTTGTGACATAATATTTACATATTTTTACATAATAAATTTACATAATTTTAGATGAAATTAATTTAAAAAAACAGATTAACATTTTTTATTTCATCTATTATTTAAGGTAATTTACATTTTTGTGTTAAGAAAAAGATTATTTAATTTTTCTGACGTTAACAAATGAAGATAATTAATTTATTCTTAGTTATGGTAAATAAATTTTAACAATATTATAATGCCGTCACAAGAAGAAAAAAAAAAACAAATTAAATAGCCGTCACAATTGATGACGAGTATGACGTACGCCAATGCCAACGGCATCTGATGTGGCTTGTGGGTGGATTGCTGTGATGTAATGACGTCAGTTATCGAAAAGTATATGTTACCATCAATAACAGTGTCCGAATTTGTTAAATTTTATAATATTGTGATGACCAAAATCATGACCTGGTTCCAAATTTCAAGATTTATTACGTTTTAAATAGAAAGTTTTCTGAATTTTATATTTACTTATATATGTATTCTTTTCTTTCGATTTTTAATGTTCTAAAATATCCAGAATGTTTAAAATGTTATTTAATATCATATTATGGTTTAAAAATAGCTAGAAAGTTATTTTGTTTTATTAGTTGAGATCTGAAATTAAACGAAAATTAATCAGATATTAGTTTTAAAGTTATTTTGATATTTTAAAAATATATTCATTTGTTATATTAAAAAATTAATAATATTTTTTAAAAAAAATTATATTAAATACATGAAAACGTAGTATTACAATTATATTTAAAATTTTAACATAATTTATTATAAACATCACAAATTCTCACTCTAAAAGTGTAAATAACAAAAAAATTATTTTATACTTGTAATCTATAAAAAATAATTGAATTATAAATGATTTGGCGGAAAATAATTGGATTAGACGGAAAGTAACTAAATGACTGATTTCTCCAAAAAAAAAGTAGTCAGAGATTTTTTATAACAATACATCTATATCTCTACTCTATTAATTTATATTTACCTTTATTTACTTCTAAATCATATGTATGGATTTAGTTTTAATAGTATTTTTTTGAAGTATATCTTTTGTTCAAATCTTTTTGTCTTAAAGGTTTAAACAAAGAAATTTAACCGACGGAAAGAAAAAAAAAATATTTCTTAAAGTTTCAATGCAAATAATATGGTAAACTTCTACTAATTCCTGTTCTTGAAAAGAAGAAGAATCATATTCTTTAGTTATAAAATATAAAAATACTAGAAAGAAATTTACTAGTTGCTTTATAAAAACAAGAACATCCAAGGATGGTTGTTAGTGTCGGTGAGGCTTCTGCTGAGAAGCTACGCGGAGTCACGGACTGTATACTTCTTCAAGTATAGTATATAAGAATGTCCTTCTACAGTTTTCTAAAAATATCGAATAACATATGTATTTAAAACATAAAGATATTATAGGATACTTCTCGGAAAGGTGCAGATTTCTTTTTAAATCTGGGATAATTTTGTTTTCAAAAGCATATACACATAAGGATTTTCGACCGTATACGCCAAACTTGAAATTCCCATTTAAAAGAAGCACTGTATACTACTTATTATACTGTTCTCGATTGGTAAAATGTATAGAAATTTCCATTTAAACTATGACCATATTTTACAATTTAAACTATGACCATATTTTACAATTTAAACTATGACCATATTTTCCTATGCACTAGTGTATACTACTTATGCCTTTTTCTCTTCTTCTTTTGGTTTTCTATTTTATTTTATGTAGTTTAAAAGGTATGGTGGATGGTTTGATACAAAATTTTCAATAAACATTATCTATTTAAATTTGTATTTTTAATTTGAATTTGGAAACTGTTTTTAAATAATTTATGTATCTATTGTTACAACTATTACTATATATCATGAGTTTCATCTAATATTTGAGCTTTTCTCCATTTAAATGACTTGGTGTTGGTTGGACTTCATCCGTTTTCTCTAATACAAATATACATTTAATGGATTTTCTTAAAAATTCAGTGAACTATGTGTCAAATTTATAATTTTGTTGCAGAGTCGGACGAATTTAAAAATGAAATATGCAAATATCAACGTATTTTAATTTAAAACAAAAAGTCTGATCATAAATTCATAACTCGGGTTGGCTTACAGAGATCAAAGGGCCCAATGGGCTCTTCAAATTTGATCTAGTCCAGCTTTGACAAAGTTTAGCTCGAGAATCAACTTCACTTAAGAAAAATCAAATTAAAGAAAAAAACTATATAATTGAACGAAAACGAACTCAACCAAAAAACGTTCGGTTATATTTCGTAGTTTTACTAATTCCTTTAAACACCATCGATCATTACTTCCGGTCTAAAACAGTTAACAATCTTAAAGTTCTTGTCTCATTTACATAAACTAGAAAGAAAAAAAAGCAAAAAAAAATGTGACTCCATATATGTGTGTCTTTCACTTCTGCAACGTCCAAAATTTATATTTAAAATTTTAAGCTTGTAAAATAAAATACAAATATGGTAAGTTACTAGCAAATATACTTCCTTTTGACAATAGACAATACTGATGGCCGCAAGAAATTCGAAAATAGATATAACAATCTTTAGCTTGGTTACCCAAAAACTCACAACTAGTTAGTAATTTTTCTTTTGTTTCTGGTCTAGCAGTCGCTCTGCTTCTACTTTTCGTACTTTAACCCCCATGATTATACACATCAAACAATTTTATAAAGTTCTTTCAAATATTTATTTAGAACTGAAACGTTCTATAATTGTAGTGTTGTAGATTTGTTAAACTTTATTCTAATCCTATATAGTATTCCTTCCGTCTCTGAATATATGATTTTATAAGACTATTTTCTTATTTCAAAATGTTTGATTTCCTATACATATTTAATGCATTTTTATTTTAAAAATTAATTAAAAACAAACAAACAATTAATATTTGTGTATTGATTACAAATATTTAAAAAATATAGTAAATTAGTAATTTAATACAAAGTAATCAATAAAAAATAACATTTATTATTTTTCTTAATCTATATGAAAAACTCAAAAAATCTTATATTTTGATACGGAGGAAATATAATTAGCTTGACTTGTTATTTGTTAACGATCGAAAGCATGAATGAAGCTTAAATCCTCGTTGGGCGTGAGACTGGCCAGAATGAAATTCCGTGCAATGTAGTACAGGGAATACTCCACTCAAAAATATTGATTTTCTATAAAAAAAAAATCGATTAAAAATAATAATTAATAATAATAAATGCATTCTATTTTTTTTAAATTGAAAAATTTCTAATATATATAAATCAATGATAATTCAGCAATTAAAATTTTTTTAATTACTATTTTTTTAAGCTTAAAATTTATTAATATTAATTATTAAATTTTTATTTTAAATTTTGCATGGAAAAAAATCCATAAAAAATTAAATTTTCTGACACGGATGGAGGTTATGACTTATGATACTATATAGAAAGTACAATTTTCAGCTATGCTAGACTTTATATCATGAATATCCATTGACCAAAAATAAATAAATCTTGTCGATTCAAATTAAAAATACAAATAATATAAAATTTTACAGGTATTATCACAATTTGTAACGGTAAGAAAACATTTAAGTTGTAGCTTGTAGTTAAGCCAATAAAATATTATTTATTTTACCTCAAGAAGGTTGAAAGTTCAAGCTAGTGCTGTCAGACGGTCTGATCCGCGTCCGTTCAGTGCATGACTGCCGGCGACCGCTTCTCTTTCCGTCCGTCGCGGATGGTCCGTTTTGGACCGCGGTCAGCAAATATGGTGTCCATGCCCGCCCCGCTGAACCCTAGCAGGTATGCGGGTCGGCCCGCGGGTCGACTTCATCTTCGATCTTACATGCATGTTCTAAGATCGGATTTCTGAGATTTGATCTTTCATGGCTGCTTTTTGTTAATTTATTTCTTCTTTTTTGTTCAATTGAAAACTTCTTGTTTGATTAATTCTTGATTCTTGAAATTTAATCGATCAAAAGTTTCTATCTTCCATTTCTCCGTTTTCAATTTTGTGGTCATATTTAGCAAACAGTTTCTATTTTAATTATATGTTTAAATTTCTCTGTTTGATTTAGTTATCTGATGATATGTTGTGTTGCGGTTGCATGATGTAACTCATGTACTATTGCTGTTCAAAAGTCAAAATCCCTTGGCTCTTGTGGTTAGACACCGTAAAGTTTCTAGCTTGATTTATAACTGCCACTGTGGAGTATGATTCAACTTATACCTTTCATGCGTCTGAGTTTCTGTTAGTGTAGTAATATGGAAGTTTCTGTTAAACTCAGCTTTACTTTTGTCTTGAAAGATATATTCTTTTTATAAAGAAGCTTGATGGGTATTTGTTGTTTGATTGTGTTCTGTAATTTTTTTTCTTGCAGATTTATGGAGATTGATATAGGGGAAATTTGTAAAGACGTGCAGTGTCCAATATGTTTAGGTACTTCAATTTCTCTTGAATATTCCAAATTAGTTAATTTCTTCTGCTGTCATAAAAAAATTTCATCTTTTAGATAATTTACAGAGAGATTGTGTAAGCTCTCTATTGAAAGAAACTGTTGCCAACTTTCTCATTGTCCTGAAGACATTCTATTTTCAAGCTCCATTAGTACAGTATGCTAAATCTGTGCTCTGTAAATGAAGTTTTACTTGATAGTGAAATACTTGAATGTGCTCTGTAAATCTGTGAGGAGATTGTGACATTTGTTATTATTGTTAATACTGTGTGTTTAATCATCGGAAATTTTTTGTCAACAGGCACTCTTCTATGGCGAAACAGACCACCAGCCCCGCCTATATTGTCATACAATGTGTGGTTTTCAACTGTTCAAGGTGGAGAACAAAATGAACATTACTAAACTATATACTGCTTCATGTGTGTGTTGAAGGTGATGAGAATCTAATGCTTGCGAAACAATTTTCCTTGTAAGAAGAAGACATGTGTACATCCTTAAATCTTGTACCTTTCGTATTCAGGCTAATGCATTTTTGGTCTATTTAAAATTCTTGTAAGAAAGTACTGATGGCTTCCTGATTGGCTTTTGCAGGCTGTGTCCCTAATAGCCCTGTATTTGAGAATGCTGTCTCCGATTTCTATTCTTTCGTAGAGTTCCCACTATTTTTGGATGGCCAAAAAGCAACTCGAGCTGCCTATGTTGTCTTCTTGTTAAACAAGGTTAGTTAAAAAAAACTTTTCGGTTTTGTTCATCTCCATGATGCCTTAAACATAAAAACGCATATCTTGCCTCTTCTCTTATCTAATCATAGTATCATATCACAAAATATCGAGCAACTACTAAAATTTGTGGGGAAAAATAGTCTACAACATCTCCTCACAGATCCTTAACTCATAGGCTCTTTTACGGTTGTCACTTGTTAGAAACCAAAAAGCAAAAACTTAAAGTTTGAAACTCAAACATTCAAACTCAACTGAAGTAATAATCTTAAATTTTTTATCAAAGACTGAAACAATTAAACCAAATAAAACCTAAAACTAAAATAAAACTTTAAATCTTAAGCTTCATCATCAACAATTGATTGGAAGGAAGATAGTGTCGCACCATCAATGTCTTCTTCATCCTCTACAAAATTCAAATAAAATAGTTAATACAAAAAAAAAATTATGCAATTTTAATCACTTAAAGAGACATAGATGTTTCATGATTACCATCAAATGCTTCAAACCCTTTCAACCAATTGCGACTGCATATTAATGCTTGAACATGTTTCGGGAGGAGATAACTTCTATATTTGTTCAAAACTCTTGCTCCAATGCTAAAGGAAGATTCAGAGGCTACTGTTGTGATTGGTATGCTTAGAAGATCACAAGCCATAGAAGCCAATTCTCCATAGTGGTGGGCATTATCTTTCCAATACTTTAGGATATCTAAACTCGCAAAACTCTTCATGTTTAATGGGGCTTCTTCAAGATATATATCCAAAGTAGACTTTCCACTATCCATAATAGTCTCTTGGCGAAAGGCAAAGAAATCCTGCATAATAAACAATAAGAAACTAAAAATACACATAAAAGTATTTCTTGAATTTATGAGTACTTACATCGTAGTTGCCAAAACTTCCTCTTTCTTCTTCATTATCAACTCTTTCTTGTTCTGCTTCACGAGTCTCTGTAGGAGGTGTAGAGTAGATAGACTTATTCTCATATGTCTTAAACAGAGTACTTAGTGTCTGACGCAAGTGTTCAATCTTTCTTTTAGCAGAAACTTCATCAAGTTTGGTAAAAACAAACTGTGCAAGTGTTAGCTTTAACCTTGGATCAAATACTGTAGTCATAGCAAATAGATCACTAATTTTGTCCCAGTACTTATCAAACTTCTCCTTCATGGGTGCAACCATATTATAGATAACATTATCATCTGTAAACTCATTCACTATCAACCATCTCTTAATCTTCCAAACTTGCATGAAATACATGTTTGAAGTTGGATATGCGGAACCTGAAATAAGATTAGTAACCTCATAAAATGGCTCCAACAAATCACACAGATTCTTGAGTCGTTTCCATTCAGTCTCATCAGGATAGTGTTTGTAGTTTTTACTATCAATAACATAGAGATTGTCAAATGCAGCACGATACTTTAGTGCCCTATCAAGCATCTTATACGTTGAGTTCCACCTAGTTTTCACATCCAAGATCAATTTGGCCTTAATCTTTAAACCAACAGACTCAATGCACTTTGCAAATAAAACCTCACGATGACTTGATCCTTGAACATACTTAACACTCTCTCTTATCTTATACAATGAATCTGAAATCACTGCAAGACCATCTTGAACAATCAAATTGAGAATATGAGCGGCACATCTCACATGAAAATACTGTCCTCCACACAACAATTCATTTCGGAGATTAAGCTGATTTTTCACAATAACTTGCATAGAGTCATTGTTACTAGCATTGTCCAAAGTTAGAGAGAACACTTTCTTGTGGATTCCCCAATCTTCCAATTTTTTAATAAATTTCATTGCTATGTGTGTACCTGAATGAGGTGGTTCGAAAGAACAAAAGACAATAATCTTGTTGTTGAGCTTCCAGTTTCTATCAATGTAGTGTGCTGTTATACACATGTATCCCTCATGAGTGATATCAGTCCACAAATCTGACGTGAAGTTTATTCTTCCAGGAAGATTAGCTAACTCTCTCTTTAAACTTGTTGTCTCAGTCTCGTAGAACTTGAAAACATCTGCTGCAGCTGTATTCCTGCTAATGAACTTCACATCTGCATTCAAGTACTTCCAAGTAGCTCTTACTCTCTCATACTCAACATAAGAAAATGGTAGATCATGTTGAATGATAGACTTAGCAACCATTTGACGAAAAACCATGTGATCAATTTTCCTAGCTTGTAACTTTCCTTCTGCATTTAACATCATTCCACCAATATCACCATTCTTAGACTTGTTAAGCTTACACGCTGTGATATGGCGTCTGTATGTATTAGTTCCATTCTTGTGTGGATTATATGCATAATCATTCTTGCAATGAATGCACTGTGCTCTTTCTTCTGCTTTACCCTTTTTATCTTTCTTAACAATCACTCTAAAGTGAGGCCACACATCTGAATATTGCTTCCTTTTTTTCGGTGATGAATTTTCATTGTCATCATCTTCAATATCAATGGACCGTTTTCGAG
The DNA here is from genome assembly GCA_963854855.1 of Nasturtium officinale. Taxonomy (NCBI): domain Eukaryota; kingdom Viridiplantae; phylum Streptophyta; class Magnoliopsida; order Brassicales; family Brassicaceae; genus Nasturtium; species Nasturtium officinale. The sequence continues at coordinate 1,137,503 of OY978506.1, forward strand.
TTGTAGATGTTTCAGCTTCTTTAGATTTTCCTTTCTCACTAACTGACTCGCTCTGCTTCTTCTTTGATGGTGTCTTATCTGAGACTTCATCTTCATCAAGTGTCATCTGCTCATGTTCATAACTTGCAGCATCAAGAACTTTCTGTGATTCCGAGTCTAGTGGTGATCTAAACTCACTAAATCCATCACTTGAATCCTATATCATCAAGAGCATATTGATTAGAAAACAAACTTAGTAAATAATTTTACAAAACACAAATCAAACTTACCATTACAGTTAGTGTTGTTACACGATTTGATTTTTCGATGGCTCTCTTTGTGACTGTGACAATATTCACGATTGAAGTTGAAATTTTTTCTGAATTTTGAAAGCTTTAACGAAGTTATCGAATGTTAAAAAGTCTCATAAAGTCATAATATTGAGTGGCTTTTTAAATTCCTTGTCACACAATAACACAAAAAAAGTTTTAGGGTTTTAAAACCTCTAGAAGAAGAAGAAGGTTTAAGTTTTGCGGATTGTCCGCAGGCCCGCATGCCCGCTGCGGTTCAATTCTTCTGCACCCGCCGACCGCTGCGGCTCTGCCCGCTAGACCCGCCGTTTTGTGGACAACAGCCACTGTGTCCAGGCCCGCCCCGCCTCGGTTCTTCACGGGCCATGCCCATGGGCGGCGGTCGTGTTTGACAGCACTAGTTCAAGCCAATGTTTTGAAAACAGAACCGGACACCGACTTAACAACATTATTGATCACTGGTCAGACCGATCTAACCGGTTAGACAGAGTTTTTAATATTTTTTGATTTTATAATTATATATATATATATAATATACATATATATATTAATTAAATGTGTATGTGAAAATAATGAATGAGAGAACATGATGAATAATAATGAAAAGCATAAGATTAAATATGATTTCTTAACTTGAATGATCTTGTCAAATTAAGTATGTTTTGGTTTTATTTTCACTTTAAATAATTAAATAATCTATATGAATACGTTAAGTATTGGATGAGTGACACAAAAATTCATAACTAGACAAAAATAATTAATATAGAAGAAAATAGGTTATCCTGCTCTTAATGAGGATAACCTCTGAACTTGTTTTCAATTAGAAAAAACAAATGTTTGATTTTTGGGTCTTTGATTTTTTATAGAATTGGAAAAGGAAAAAAAAATTGTGAGAAAGGAAATTTTCCTTTTGGTTTACAAATGTAAATGGCTAATTGAATTTTAATTCAATGAATGATCATTAAATACACTATATTTTATTCAATTAAGTTTTAAAATGATTTTAGTATATTTTAATTTGAGATGTATTTTGAAATAGGACCTTAAAAGGTGGTATTTTATTTACTCATGTTTTAGATAATAAAGTACATTAAAATACATTATAATCTAATTACATCTAAATCAAATCAGTATTTGATTTCAATATATTCTAAAATACACAAACAAATACTTAATTCAATTTAATATAATTTATCAAATATATTATTTAATAACACTATATTTCACTTTGAATTTAAAATACAACTCATCTATAATACTATATTCAATAACCCCACTAAATTGTTAAACCTGGTTTTAATTATAAAGCAGGTCACCGGTTTTGCAGGTTTTAGACGGGGTTCCGGTTTTGCTCACATCCGGTTTTTTGCTCTACTAGACTTGGTTTAACCACCAAATCCCGTTCAGACCGGTTCGAGCGGCCGATCTGGTTTGATTTTAAAAACCTTGCTTCAAGCCAAGTTTCCTTTTTATCTATTTTAAAATTTTAACCATTATTCAGAAGATATACTTCTTCTCTATTTATTGTGATATGGTTCTTCTTCACATTATCTAACTTCAGCTAGCGTTATTTTATAATCTTTTGCTTTTGTTTTTTACGGGTTTTTGTCAACTTCGCAATGCTTGTAAAAATATAGTTATTCTTTGACTTTTTTTTGTTTGCCTTCTATAGTTGTTCTTTGACATACAGCATAAAATCTATAAGATTTTGTAAACAAGATTGTCTATTAGAGTAGTAAAGGTTATACTATTTTCATACTCAATAGATAATTGTTCTATATATATATATCTGTAACCGTACGCGTGTTATACGACTTTTGAAGGGGCACGATCCGTACAATTCCGTATTACGTACATGAGCAAGAAGAATGCAATTTCACCAAATCCCAACATAAACAATAACTATTTTGCCTACATGTTATTCTCTTTCCATATTAAGATGAATTAATACGACGTCATCAAAATTGTGGCATGGAAAGAGCCCTCCATTTTCCCAATATAAGACTAAGTCGTAACAAGCACAAATAGAGCTCACAGAATACAAAACACTTTCAACTAAACAACGAGTATTTTCTAAAACAATTATAATGGCGACTTCGGCTACAACACTAGTTAAACTATTTTTCTTTGCCCTAGTTCTTGTCAGCTTCACCGTATCTCCGGTGATATCAACGGCGCCAAAAGAATGTGAAGCCGAAACAACAAATTCATGCGTCAACAAGGCTAAAGCCTTACCTCTAAAAATCATATCCATTATAGCCATCCTCGTGACCAGCATGATAGGTGTCTCGGCTCCTCTCTTTAGCAAATATGTTCCTTTCCTCCATCCGGATGGAAACATTTTCACAATCGTTAAGGCTTTCGCGTCCGGGATCATTCTAGGAACAAGTTTCATGCACGTTTTACCGGATTCTTTCGAGATGTTGTCATCAGAATGTTTAGAGGACGATCCATGGCACAAGTTCCCATTCACGGGATTTGTCGCTATGTTGTCGGGCCTTATCACTCTAGTAATTGACTCCATTACCACTAGCTTCTACAGTAGCAAGAACGGTAGCGAAATCGTACCGGCCTCTGTTAGTAATGGTGATCAAGAGAGAGCGAACCCCATGATAACTCATGGTCATAGTCATGGTCATGGAGTTACATCATCTACTAAAGATGATGGTACTCCACAGTTATTGCGGTATCGTGTCGTTGCTATGGTAAGTGCACTATATGATATGTACATAACATTTTGAAGTGATATAAGTTGTAACAAATTTATTTAATGAACTATTTCTTACACACAATATAGGTATTGGAGCTTGGGATTATAGTTCACTCTGTAGTCATTGGACTATCCCTAGGTGCAACAAATGACACATGCACCATTAAAGGTCTCATTGCAGCTCTATGCTTCCATCAAATGTTCGAAGGCATGGGTCTCGGTGGCTGTATCCTTCAGGTGAACTCGAAACTACTACATCTTTGATTATTCGTATCCCCTTTTTTTTTACATATTTGATTATTCATATCAATAATGTAATTTGGTACTACGTGGGTATTTATTGACAAAATATTTAAATTGTGAACAGGCGGAATATACAAATGTGAAGAAATTCCTAATGGCATTCTTTTTCGCGGTTACAACTCCGTTTGGGATCGTTTTAGGGATGGCATTGTCGAGCATTTACAGGGATAACAGCCCCACTGCATTGATCACTGTCGGGCTTCTCAATGCATGCTCAGCAGGATTACTCATCTACATGGCCTTCGTCGATCTTTTAGCGGCGGAGTTCATGGGACCAAAGCTCCAAGGCAGCATCAAGCTTCAGATCAAGTGTTTCTTTGCCGCTTTACTGGGATGCGGTGGTATGTCAATACTCGCCAAATGGGCTTAGAGCCCAAGGTTTCGATCAATGTCGCCGTGATCATGTTTCGAAAAGGAGTTTAAGTTCGGTTTGTGAGAATGTTGTTTGATATCAATGTGCCACGTGAAATGCTATTGTCTTTTTTTTTATCATACTATTTATGTCATGTTGCGTGATGAATATTTGTGTAAATGAAGTTTGGCGAATTAAATTTCGATTTTAAATGAACGAGGCCAAAAGCGAATGGTTATCCATAAAGTAAAAGTGCAAAAGACATTTAATTTATGCCAATTCATATATTTAATCTAATTGATGTAGAGCGTATAAAAATGTGACACTAATAGTATATTAACCTTTTAAAATTTTTGAAACAAATTATCAAGCAAACCAATAATGCATTGAAAAGCAATTCATGTACACAAATAAATAATGAAATATAAAGCCTATATTTTATATGGTGCTTGATACTTCATCTGTTTTATTTTATTTATAGGTTAAGGTTTTTACATACCAATTAAGAAAATATTGATGACTTTGTTAATTTTATCCATCGTTGATACACTAAACAAGTTTGTATTGGTTAATATATAAAAAATAAGGATAAGTGTGTAAATTTATATTTAAAATGCAATTACAACACAAAACAATAATTATAATAAAAAATATTAAAGCGTAAAAATTAAAATAACATTTAAACTGAAACACAGGGAGTAATGTGAACCCTTGTTGCAAATAAAATATCAAGAAAACGATTAATACCATAAGTGTTGTGTCCATAAAAAAGGAATGTTGACAATTAAATAGTGAGATCTAAATTAAATATGATGGTGAATAACTTGCCAATTATTTGTTGTGAAAGTAATTTGGCCGTTCAATTAAGAGGTCGGGCCCTTGGCAGAAACAGCCCACTGACATTAACAAGGGCACAGAGTGCTTTGTATTCTCTGTATCGGAGTCTAACTATTATTGACTAATTACTGTGGGAGATAAATTTTGTCAATCGAGTATCAGTTAATTACATGTTACACGTAGATTTTGAGCCACGAAGAAGTCTACCGAATCCCTTCTTTCGAGCTAAGTTAGCGCAACTTTCGGGACAAAAAATAAATAAATAAATTGTATTTTATCATCATACGACAAGATAGTTAATGATCGAGTGCAAATCATACGTTACTCTCGAGAAAATCATGAAAGTATCATTACACTAGGTAAGAGCATCTCTCCATTCACCAAATTTTAATTTATTTTCATCTTCCATTAGAGTCCTAGAAAAGAAATCCAAGAAAAAAAAACAGGGACGACAGAAACGGTTCTAACAATTAATCAGCTTATTTTATTAAAAATAATGAATTTAATTGTTATTTTTTTTTAGATACCATCGATAAAGATGCTCTGATAATATAATACATCTATAATGTATTTTTAAGGAATTAGCCACGTAAACCTAATCTATAGACTATAGTATGTGGTTTTTGCGGACATGTATATCTTCATGATGAGGATATGAAATATCTTCTAAATGGATTTACATTTGAGAAACAATCAAAAACATTCTATTGTGCCCTAGGGGTAAACCCCTTGAAACTTAGAATAATTGCAGATCACTTCATGAGCGGCTGACTAATTAACCTAAACATATCGTTTTGTTAATTAAGAGTATTAGACAATGACTGTTAATTAGGACAAACCCTAGTGAAGATGTGAAAGCATGTGAATCATCTAACAAAATATCGAAATTATACCACTCAAAAGAGTTGTTGGACACGTTCTTTAATTGGATAGAGACATTGTAACGTTTCCTGGACGCATTCATCGTTAATCGTGAATTCACACATAGCATTCATCGTTCTGCATTCTGCTATGCACTCAAAAAGTAGGAAAAGTAGTACTACTATATATTTGAATAAATTTATTTTATATAGTTTGGTTGTATAGATAATTATGGTTTTTTTTTTGTCTATATGCACTGCACAAGATACGACCCTCAATTTTAAAGTTTATTACACGACAAATATTTATGACTTTGAAATGCAAATGTCGTTGAAGGTATCAGTTCAGACTGTTGCATTGCTTTTCATGACGTTTTCCTTACTACTTTTTTATAGTTGGGATAGCGAAATTTGATTCTTCTTAGAAAACTAATTTCTATTCATTTTTGTTATATTAAACGTCACTGGACAAACTACATTATTAGTGATTGCGACACAATTATATACCTTTATAAGGCAGCATTTTTTTAGTTTTAGGCTTTTAGCATTGATATTCGAATTTTGAATTAACAAAAAAAAGACACGAACAAAACTGTTGAATCTTGTGTTTCTTGATGTGTTTGTTGATGACATGTTGAGTAAAAGATACAGTCATGACCCTTTGAGTAAATAACAAACATAATTTAAAATTTAGGGATGCTTAACAATAAGAATTCTTGATAATTTAGTTAAACCAGCGCATGTATAATCAATCAAAAACCAAACAGAAAATAGAATTATACATAATAAATTCAAATTATATACCTAACAAGAATCAAATTTTATCAAAAAAAACTTTACTAATTAGATAATCAACTCTATCGAAACATTCAAATTAAAAGTATACATATGCTAAAATCTTAAACCGAATCTGACTAAGAAATTGTACCAAACCTTAAGTTGTAGACTTTTTGTATTATTTCAAAACGTTAGTTTCACAAGATAAGTAGTACCATAATATGTTGAATAGTCAATTAATGGATAACTAACACAGAAAAATCTCAGATAAGTATAAATATTTTATCTATGGCCTTTAATATTTTCTAAATTAAAGGCAAATTTTATTTGAATTGCGAATTAAGTTACTCGGTAAACTCCTGAAATTTATAACTATTTCCCCACTATTCGTGTTATCTGCAATTGCTTGGCCAGAGAAGAAGTAAAAGGCCAAGGACCACCTCACATGTTTCGGAGGGTTTCTTCAAAATTTATTCTCCCCATTCAATTATTATGTCTTCTTTTGCAGCTTCCATTTTTGGCTTCCACTAGAGTTTCAGGAAAATAAGCAAAATACATGTTTTCAATAAATATTAATAACAATTATGACGGAAATAATGTCAACAGATCATCTATATATGTCACAAAGATTGAAACGTACTTTCGTGTTTAACCAAACCGATATACTCGATTTCGTTTTCAAAATCTATCTAGAAGAAAAGTAAAGGAGAAGGAAAGATATTAAGTTTTTTTGATAAAAAAAAAAGGTATGATAAGTTTTGAACCAAACCAGTAAGATTGCATCGTGATTAAAACAAAAACTAGAAACAATGTTTTCAGACACATTGAAACTTTCCAGCAACTCTTGTTTTGAATCGTAGGTTGTTGTCGCGGCGACAAATCGAGTCGCGGCAACATGTAGTTCCACTAATTTGTTGTTAAAATTAAAAGAAAATATTAGTCTTATAAAAAAAATGTAATCCTGCAACTCAAACATGATTTTTCACAATTAAAAAGATTTACAAAAAGTTTGTTAAATTAATTCAAAACAACAACAATTTTTCATCTATTGATTTCCGTACGAATTTTCATAAAAAATATAATTACCAAAATAAAGATAGTAGAAAAACTACAAAAAAAAAAATCAATTCCACATTTAATAGTCCAAAAAGAGTCATACATACTGTATTTTCTTCTAAATTTCCCCCTATTAATTTTGCTCTTTAATCCTTAATTAAAACGAAACAAAAAAAAAATTAAATTAAAAACAAGAAGAATAATTTCATGGTCATGATGACATGTTAACATGTACACTAGCATTCATAACCATATCACATACAGGACACGCCTGTAACAAAGCCGATCCACAGACCGAACACAAACACAAATGACGACAAGGCAGAACCAATACACTCGCTGTTCTTTCACCGCACCGTTTACATCCTCCGTTAACTCCCGTTACCGTTACATCATCTCCGTTGCAACTTCCACAGCTCGATTCAGCATCATCTTCAACCAAAGGACGACCAAAAGTTTCACCGGCGGGAGAAAAATCATCGACTTGAGCTAAAACTTGTTCAAGATTTGATCGGAGATTATTAGCAGTAGCTTCATTAGTTTGAGCAAGATCACGCCAAATCTGATTCTCAACGTAAAGATTCTTAACGCGTTCTTGTAAAACCCAATTTAATTTCCCCATTCGTATAATCTCATCGTCTTTTGCTTTCAGCTTTTTTAATATCGCGTTTTGAAAAGCTGACGCTAATATTCGCGTTTGCGTTCTTTGTCTCGCTTCTAATTCTAATCTTAACGTTTCTGTTTGATGAGCAACGAATCTATCGATTTCTGATTGTTGCTGTTGTAACTGAGACACGAGCTCAGCGTCAATCAACGTCGCCGGCGAAAACGCGACGGACCTCCGTTTCTGTGATGCGAATAAAGCGTCGGAATCATCTCTTTGACGTTTTGAAAACGCTGGAGATTGATTGAAATTGTAACTGAGTTCGCTTTCTGATTTGTTGAAGCTTATAGGATCTATGTATTGTAACGGTCGGTCTCCAACTGTTACCGGAAAACCACCGCCGGCGATCTCAATCTGACCGTTTGGTTGAGATTCAACACATTCTCTGTAAAAAAAATCAACATAGAAAAAAAATCAAGAAATATGATTTAGAGAAGAAGATGAAGGATTCAATCGTGTTAATAGTTTTTACCTGTTGGGAACAAATTGAGAAGCGAAGAGATTCATATGTGTAGCTTCATCAGCCATTGATAAGGTTAGAGAGAGTTTAGAGGAAGAAGAGAGATGGTGTTGTTAATACTGGTGAAGAAATATATGGAGGGAGGCTTTTTATTTAAGGGGGAGAAATATATTAAAAAAAAAGTCAATAAAATTAAAATAAAGAGATTTAAGATTTAGCAAATTTATATTTTCTAGAAACAGAATAAATTATCCTTTTACCAAATTTTGTATTCTATTTTAAAATTAAGGATATTTTGTTTCCTTTTATTTTTTAAAACCTCAAATATCTTAACAAACAGCAGCACATGTGACCGTATATATATAGCATTTTTATTTTCCTTGACTTGACTTGTAGTGTTATGGTAAAAATATTTTATATTTCCTATATTTGTAAATTTGATTTTTTTTTTTGTTTGTGCTAATAACGTTCAAACTAAGAAAGTGTTAAGCTATTTTCCATGAATTCTGTTATATTTCCCATGTATAGTATATTGCACAAATGCTATTTTTATGTTATGATTTGTAACAAAAGGAAATAAAATCTATAAATTTAAAATTTCCTATTTGTTTTGTTTTGACTACGATAAAATTTGGAATAATTTGGTAAAACAGTTAAAAGAAAACTTAATATAATTGTTTCAGTTTTAATTTGAATACAGAAAAAGGAAAGAATGATTTACTTAAATAATTAAATTAACAATGAAATGATTGGTCACTGTCCGTCATATGTCAGAATCTTAAGGGGTATTTCGGTAAATTAAAGTTTTGTTTCCTATTAATGCACTCGTTGAACGTGAAAGAGAAGACAAAAAAAGAAGTCGGAGGCAGGCACGTCGAAAATGGAAGATGTGTGATTTGTGATGTGTTCAACTGTTCATTCCTCTCCACGCATCCCACATCTTGCAGTTTTACCCAAGAAGATTCCACCGTTTATATTATATTTTTAATTCATAAATCAATCTTTTTGTTAAAGTTTTTTTCGTGAGCTTTGACATTTAAATAATTATTAATCGAGTGTGATATACAGCAAACTTTAATATTTTATCTACTTATAAAGAGATTATTTTTTATTATTTTATCATTAAGTTTTTACTTAATTTTTTAAAAAAGATATAAGTAAGGATATTTTTATAAATGAAATTAGTACTTTTAATTTTTTAGATTTGTAATTTCGATTTACATATAATATGAGAAAATAAACAATATATTTTTATGATTAATAACAAAAATTAACAATGTATTCATTTATACAAACTTCATATGTCTCATTTTACCTATGTATAAGATCATAAATGAAAATGACCGTTATTCAAAATAAATAACTTACAAAAAGTTTGGCTACTTTAATGATAACCCAATATTTTCTAATACAGTAGAAAAATTGATACGAGGTTTAATGATATTTAGTTTTTAAGAAAATATAAAACCATATATTACTATATTAAAACTTAATATGTATAAGTGTATATATAACTATTAATTAATTATACTTATATAACACAATCTATATATAGAGTCTTCAAATTTTACTTTTAATTATCTTATATTTTAAAATGTATATAATATTCTAATTTAAAGCGGATAATTTTATTATTTTAATATATTTGTTAATTTAGATATATTTTACAGTATACAGTATGTTGAAGACGTTTATCTTGATAAAAAAATCGCTTTGATAACCTAATTGAGCTTTATTAGAGATAGGAAACTATAAAAAAATAGCTACATTTTTATAGTAATAAATTAAATATTCTTTTCAATATCTTTCATTTTTTCATTATTGTAATTGATAACAAAATATCTATTATCTTTTATGGGTTGTATCATATTGATTAGATTTGAGATAGATGTGGATCTCCAGTATTTTTAAGCGGATACGGATAAAAGTTTTAAAGATAATTAAAAATTATTATATAAAATTAAAATAAAATATATTATAATAAAATTAATTATATATATAAATATATTATTATTATAATAAAAATGTAATAAAATTAAATAGTTACACGTGCCAAGCGTGTGGGGCCATAATGAGAGAAAACAACAGAAGCCACGTTTTGGTGGAACCCTTCAATTCTCTCTGTTTCGTTTTACTATTTTAGTGAAACGAAAAAGCCTTTTTTTTTTCTTTCAATCCTTTGCTGGGAAAAGATTTGTCGTCTCGTCGTTTTATTTTCCTTTTCTTTAAAGTAATCGTTTAAAAAAGAAATGGATTTTATTAAAAAAAATTAACATATTTATCCGATAATGTTGAACACTGTACGGACAATACATGATTATTTATTTAATTGTTAGATGTGGGATAAATAGGTGGACCACGAGAAAAAGCTCTATTTTAATGTCTGTGGACTCATTCAAGCATGTCTCTGTGTATTTAATGTCTTATAGTCATTGTTAGATGTACATAGAGGCGAATCTACGCATCTCTCGCTCTCTGACTCACATTGTACCTTATATATTAAATATATATAATTTCATACGTATAGATATGTGTTACCAAAATTAAATAATAGATAGTTTATCTTAAAAAGTGTGAATTTTGAACCGTCAGTCTGTCATTTATCTAGATTGGAGATTAATGAGAGTAATGTGACAGTCTCCATAAAGATGGGATAATTAGATTTAATAAGAAATAAATTAATCTGAATTAATAATAGACTAACGAATTTTTTAATATGAAAATACACCATTTTGTTTAGGTTTCTGATTATTTTTTAGATTTTACTGTTTACGGTATAGTACGGTTTGAAGTCCATGGTTCAGTTTGTAGTGCATATAGTTTAGTCATTAGGGTTAATAATTTATTGTTCATGGTTTAGATTATAAACTATTCTGTTAATTAACAAAATAACAGACTATTTTCCTAGAGAATACCTCTCCAGATGCAGATTTCTATTCAATATTAGATCCCCTAAATGCAAAATCATAGAAGTAGAAGAAAAAAAATTGGACGTTGAAGTTGTGGGGGTAACGGAACGAAAAGAGAAAGTGGGTAGGAAGACCATATACTATTAGTATATTAGTAGGCATGGTCATTGAAAAATAACTCACATGAATGTTAGTCATATTTTGTTAATTATGAAGAATTTTATTTTCACCCTTAAATATAATCAATAGTAGTTAGTAAAATCAGAAATCAGTTTATAAATATATAAACCTCTAAAACATAGACCCAAATTCCAAAAGCTCTTAAAATCCTTTTTTCAATGTGGCGAGCTAACGGCAGTATGGCACAACTCGCTAGATTTCACGAGCCCACTTTCGTCTCATTGTAAGTTTGTCAATTAATTTAATTTATCTTTTAAAAGATATATATACATATATATATATACATATATATATATATAGATAAACAATCTTTTCAAATATTGATAATTATTAAGTTGATAAACGAAAAGTTTAGACAAGAACAAGACAAGAGTGTACTAGGGCCGTCGTCAAGCTCATCCTTTGTATTTGTGGAACCACATGATAATAAATATGATCAAAATAATTATGATTTGTAATATCAGTATTTTATACACTTGTTAGGTTGCTTCACATCGTGGATGAGCTGCTCATCACACTTATCAACCAATTTCATTGTCCTTTTCACTATTAAATATTTTTCTTTTTTCTTTTTTTGTGCTCTAACCATTTTTCCTTCTTTTGTGTTTTTGCAAAATTTAAAAGAAAATCTCACGCCCTCTTTTATACTATAGTTTATTCTTTTTACTTTCTATCCTTTTTCACTATCCATTTTTTTGGAATTTACATAATCTACATTTACGCTTATGTATTTGTTTATAAGAGATAGAGAAAAAACAGAGAGTGATGGATTGAAATCTGAAAATTGTTGAAACAATCAAATTGGTCCCCATCACCACCGACTCCTGCACAAGCTTGTTAGGCCATTGATCCTAAAGCACAGAAAAAGGAAATAATTGAAATTAAAAGAAATTCAAAAATAGAGTAGTTATGGGAACAGTGATCCCCACTACATAATGTGTCTGAGACTTGCTAGCATTGTCTTAAATTCCCCAAAGCACTGGCAAAGAAAAGGTACAAAAAGATCCTTGCACACATGTATATATATACCTACTAGTCCATATATATGTAAATGTGTATAAAGAATAACTAAATATAAATAATTTAACTTTTATTGGACAAGAGTCATGGAAAATCATAAATGGAGGTGCCACTAGAAAAGGTGGCACAATTGAGATTGATGGATTCTCGGTAGGGAAAAAGGTAGATTTAGAAGTTTTTTTTAATAGGGTATAAGTTATAACAACTACAACTCAATATTATAGTTCGGATGCTAAAGAACCGTTGTGAATCAATTTCGTTGGAAGAAATATAGCTGAGGAGGAATACAAGCTCGAATATAGATAAAGAAGAAACTAGACGATACTAACATTAAACAATTTCGGAATACCAAATACCACGATTTAATCTAATATACAAAATTAGTTAACTAAAGCATCTTCTTAATTTAATGAAGATATTCAAATATTAGTCGACTACCTAATAGCGATTAAGACTTTCCATTAATATCAGTATGTAGTATGATATAAACATATAACAAACTAGTGTTTGCTAAGTTGGAGAATGGAGAGCATATTATGTAAAGATTTTGTATACTTTTAGAAACACATGCTAAAAAAAAATATATATATATGGTTAGTGGAGATTGATCAGAACTTAAGGCTAATTAGTCTGTATGATTGTGTCAGAATAATATTTAATTCGTCAGATAATGAAATGACCTATAAAGCTTAGTCATGTGATATGACCAAAGTGTCTTTTATTTTATTTTATTTTATTATACTTTCCTAACTAATAAGAGAAAATGGAAGATTATGGATTCGCTTATATAAATAAATATGTAGCTTAAAATAATAATCATCACATGCCACCATTAACGAATGACACCGAAATACACAAATACATGGGAACTTGATCATCCCACGCACACAATATTATATATATAACTGTTCGTTCATTTGCAGAAATTAATATTTTAATTTTTTTTTAAGTGTCGTAAGGTCAAGTCAAAACTTAGTTTGGTTCGTACAATTATATGAGATTAAAGATATACTCATTTTCAGAAACAAGAAATTTAATGTATAAAATCGGAAGTGGAGTTTGACTGTAAATGCAGCTGAAAAATATTTATTCTTTACAAATAAATGAAAAAAATTCGTATACTTAATGAAATGATTACTACGGTATGAATTTGCATATTTATGTAAAAACAAACCATAATCGCCAAATACAATTATGAGTTTGCTGCAATTTTCAATAACGGGTAATTTTTTTTAAGACTATCCGAGTTTTTTTTTTGTTAGAAAAATAAGGCTGTCTGAATTATATACTAATGGGTAATTTGTATCATACATAACATGATACCTTTAATTATGAATGTAGATATTAAAAGATATATTCGCGTGATATGGTTCAGTTTGGTATTAAATATAGTGGACCATAATTTATGAAATGGTGGACTACACTTGAGAAAGCAAGAATGTACTTTACCTTTTAACCTATTTTCCAACTTAATTTTGATTATTTCGATTTTTAGATTGTTTATTATAAGAAAAAGAAACAAGAGAATCGATGATAATTGCACGTCCCACTAATGAAGACTACTCCTCATCTTTTACTTTCTCCACTTATATGTTTCCTTTTCTCCCTTCGTGTCTGCCAAGTTCTCCGGACAAAAGAAGAAAGAGAGAACAAAAGACTCAAAAAATAACAAATCAACTGAATTATAATATTATGATTACAGAAATAACATTTAAATAGATAGAAAGAGCCACTATTACTTAAAGTATATTAATGTTCACATCTGCCAACCTTTTTATAGGATTTTCTTCTGACTTGTTTCAGGTTTCTGTCGTCTCTTTTATTTATAATATTTAATTCCATTTTTGTCTCTTTTATTTTTACGTCCTAGTGATTATAATTTATAAGGTAAACCATTTCTCTTTAGACTAGTTCTTTGCGTTTGTATAATGTAACAATTGATTTGTTGAAGGATGCTTCCAGCGAGAAGGTTCTCCATCCAATACGAAATGGATAAACAAATTACGCGGTTTTGAAAAAAAGACCAAAAAACATTTATATTCCAAATATTGTACAAAATCAAAGTAACTGTCCATAGAAAAGGAAAATCGAAGACATTACATAAATGTCCCAAGTTTCTTGTTACCTATTGTAATCCAAGATACTATTGATCGTATGAACTAATGAAAGTTTTAGTAGAAAATGGGGAAAAATAAAAGAAAAGGAGAATAGAAAAATGAAAAAGCAAAGATGTAATATCTAAGAGCATCTACAAGTAAAAAGAGTATCTAAAATCCGTCCATATAAATTGGCCTACCAAATATTGAAGGACCTGCTACTGAAAGGTTTAATGGATTTAATGAAGAACCAATGTTCTTTTACTCGACCACAATGTGTCCAGCTATACTTTTATTCTCTTTTTTTAATCAATCTAATTACTAGCATAGAAGCCATTTTTAAATTCTAACATAGTTTATATTGGTTTTTTTATCGTCCAACTCAATTTAATATTAGTTTAATATTATATATTTTGAATATACTGTTTAGAGTATTATTTATGAGATTTTTTCGAAAAATGGTTCAAACTAATTAATGATTGAATATATTTATATATTAAATTAGTCTGGTCTAATTTTTTTTACAGTTCAACAGTTTCTAACTTTTATATGCGTAAAGCTCTTTATACGTTTTGAGTTATTGGATTATCGTCAACCACTCAAATTACGAGTAGCTGAGTAAATATGTAGTTATGATTGGACATTCTATTATAGGGACCCCATTTTATCAAAGCAAAGATGGAGTGGGTCTCTTACACATCCACGTTTTCAAACATCTTAAATGATGTACTGATTGATTACTTTGTCTTTGCGGACCAGATTGATAGAAAAAGATAATCAAATAATTAAAGGATAACTGTGAAATACTAGCTAGTAAAAACGTTTGAGGCGGTTGATTGATTGGTGACTTAACAATGTTTAATTTCACTATACGTTAGTAAGTTGGATTAGACCGTCTCAACCGTTGTTGCCAAGTGGTCTTGATTTGTCGCCACTGGAGATAAATACATAGTTAATTCGTAACTGTATATGTCTAGTTTAGTCATAGTAACTGACTCTAAATATTATTTTATGGTAATAGCTAAGTAAAAATGTCCAACTAAAGAATATTTTTTGAATGTTTTAGTTAAAAATTTACAATACTATTTTATATACTCTTAAGTCATATTACGTTACTATATAACACGTTATCAGGCAAAATAACATTAACACATCAATTGATATTTAAACATTGATATGAAATATGAATAACAGAAGTTTTTTCTAAGTATATAAATAACATTTTACATGAACAAATAACATGTCATGTTTTCAAATCCGTCACATTTTTTTTGCCACCAATGAAAAGTACCTCGTTTAAAACTATTTCACATTAGAAAATTAATGGTAATTTTCTGATTAAATTATTTATTTTAGCTATTTGTTTAATTAATCATATATTGGAAGTTGGAACTCAAGCTCTAAAAATTGGAGTTTTGGATTTAGGTTCAAGATATCTTATTAATTTAAAACAATTAGACTATTTTTAAAACTATAATATAGCTTTTAGATTAGTTTCATAATTTTATATATATAATTATAAATAAAAAATTACCCGTTAGGTTGAGTTAGTAGTAATTTTCTTCCTACCTATCTAAAAGGAATGAGTTTTATTGCACTCCATAATCCTTTGGTCCCCACTAATCCCGCCGCCTAAGTGTTGAACCACGGGTTCAGGTCTAATCACTCATTATTATATACATACACATTGACATATATATATATATACACTCATAATATATTTTACGACATAAAGTTGAAATCCCTATCATAAGTTTTTTTCTTTGGGGATAAAACTTGGGCCTATCATAAGTTACTTAACTGTTTGAATATTTTGTCATTAGTTGGACGGACAATCGACCTGTGCTAAATCTTGAATTCAATTTGATTTAATTAATGTTCAAAGGATAATTGTTATTAATTACAGAGGCTTTCATCTACTTCTTAGAGCAATTTACTAATCTCAATGTTCAAAAAAGTGCTAGGACTCCCGACTAGCGTCTAGAACGTCTAATTGGGGCCTACATGATTTTAACCGTTTTAAGTAATTTTATAATAAATATATATATATTTAAATACATATATATTAACATAATATAATATAACATAATAAAATTATAAAATTAAATAATTTAAATTTTTTGAAATTATAAGAAGTTGAAAAATATCAATGTTTTGTAATTTTAAGTTTTTAAATAACATTTTTTTTTATAAAAACATAGATATTAAATAATTTATTAAATCTGCATATCTCACATAATTCATAACTCATATAATTAGTGTTTAATTTATTTAATTATCGTATATTTTGCTAAATCTAACTATCCGTATAATATAAACCGATATTTTAAAAATTTAAACGGTTTACACGTTAATCGGACGGTTTAGGGGGCCTAACGCCTAGACGCCGCCTAGACCGCTTTTTACAACATTGACTAATCTTAATAAAAACATACAGTTTAATGAATATGTGGACATCACATATTGAATCTGGCGTCTTAATTAATATACTCCCTATGTTTATTACTAATAAAGTAATATATTTTAAACTAATGCACTCATCTGAAAACAAATTGCATAATCTCTAATTTATTCCTATTTTGTATCTTAATACAGAGATTTTAATAAATTTTCAATTTTAGCTTACACTTTATTCACCTTATATTAATTGGAAAACAAACTCATAAATGTTTACCTTAAACATTTCTTAAAAAGTACTCTCTCTCGCGTCATACTAATTACTAAATATAGTTTTAGAGTTCTAATGTTTCTTTTTTTTTCATTTGAAGTGTTGTTTTCCGTTTTCAATGCATTAATTTGATAAAAATTTAATATTATACTTATAATTCTAATGTATTGGCTAATGAAAAATATATATGGTATTTAATTAGGGATAAAATAGACAAACTAATGTTTTCATAATTAGTATGAAAACCTAATTATGAAAACCTTAAACTACAAATGAAGGTGAAATAGAGGGAGTAAACAACAGTTAATAAGGGCAGAGAAATAGAAGTACTATTAATTATCAATGCAACAATAAAAGAAAAGAATCATTCATTTATTGTAAGGTTAATTAGAAAAATAACTCAAGTATACATATATGTATATATACTTATTTGCAGATAAAAATTAAAATGTTTCAAAATCTAAACCGTAGGTACAATGTTTACATAAACAATATCATGTGGATAAACTCTATAACAATTCATATTTTATATCAAAATTTTGAAACTTCTTTTAAAACAAACAACTTCTTTTGGGCTAAAACTTTACTTAAAATGAAACAGAGTGAAAATTAAGTAATAAAAGATTGTTACAAAATAGTTCATGAATACCAAATATAGTAACATTTTAAACTGTTTTATTTACACAATTTCAATTTTTAAGTCTTAAGAAAAATTAGAAAATAGTTAATTAGAATAATAAGTAACAACCATTCGTGTTGTGTGTGTTAAAGATGTTTTTATCAAATAACGGACTATTTTGGGGTTAAATCTAGGATAAATGATTATTTGATTGTTTTATAGCTACACATAATTATATCAATCATTTTTAACGATGACGAATAAAACAATTTACTCCCTCCGTTTAGAAATAAATATCATTTTAGGAATTAAATTTTATTTTTTAGTTAATAGTCTTTTTACATTTACAATACCTTTTTGAAATAATTTATTGTTTTGTCCATATTAAATTAATGTATTAACCAAAATAATTTTGTATAATTTATTAATAAAAGATAAAATGATTAAATTAATTATTTTCTTAATATGTATGCAAAAAGTTTAAACGTTATTTATTTATAAACAAAACAGAAAGATTAATATTTTAGAGCAGCCCAAACCAAATGACAATCTTAGGCGGCTAATTTAAATAATTAAATCCAATTAGAAAAACGGCTCTAACATAACGTTAAACGTCCTATTCAATATGAGCCAGCAAAATGCAATTTTGAGAAAGAGTCTATAATATTATATGATCCGTCAAGATGCATATAAATACATGGAAAGGTTTTACCAGAAATTAATACTTTGACTGTTAAGCAAATACGTGGGATAACCTTTACGATATAACCCAAAGTTTGATGTGGATCTTAATAAATATATATCAGAGAATTAATATATAGGCTACAAAAGTCACAATGTATTTATATTCTTCTAAACTACCATTTATCTGTAGTTAGGCTTGTATGACTGTTTTCTAGATTTCCTTTTTATAAGAAAAGAAATTCGAAATGTCAAAGCTTTTCGATGGGTCCAAAAATATTTAATTGGGCTTTAGGGAAACCGAATTTAGGCGCTCTTCTTGAGCATGAAGACTTGTTGGACTTCATCACAAGGCTTAGGAGATGAATTCAGAGCAATTATGGAGATGGTAAATCGCAAAAAAATACGATTGCTACAATGCTTGCCATATATAGCCTAGCCTTCATTGCTACTGCGTCTTAGTACTCTCAGCATACATCTCGTGGCAACTATCGTGGTTCGAATTCCTCATGAGGCAACTATCATAGCTCGCGACCCTACTTTGGAAAATGTTAACTCTGTGGCACAAAAGTCCGTAGCGCACGCTAATGTCCTCAGCTTGTTGCTTCGAGGACTTCTCCTCAACCACAGAATGGTAATTCACCGTGATACAATAGTCAGCCACCAATGACACCGTCACAGTGGACTCCACAAGCTTCATGCACCATAACAAGGCGGAGAAGATGTCATGATCGGAAATGGCTCCGGTCTTAACATCACTCATACTGGTTTCACTCGATTACCCTCTAACTCACGTCTTCATTCTCTTAACAATGTCCTGTGTGTTCCACAAATAATGAAGAAGAATCTCATCTTAGTTAATAAGCTTTGCAAAACTAACAATGTTATAGTTCAATTGGGTCCATCTACTTTTCAAGTAAAAGATCCTAAACGGCAAGACTAGTGAGTGTAGTGGCCGTCAGTTTCTTCCTCTTCCATTTCTGCTTTTCTGAGTCTTAAATCTTCTCTTTCAACATGTCACTCTCGCTTATGACATCGATTATCTCAAATTATGCGTCAAATTGTTTCTAGTTTTTTTTCTTTAACGTTTTTTTCCTGTGTCATCTAATTCATTATGCGATGCATGATCCTCAAACACTTTGTTTTGAACGACTTCCATATGTTCTTCTAGCTAGTCCGCTTGAGATTGTTTTTATAGATGCTTGGACTGCTCCTACTTATTATATTGATGGATTCAAATACAATGTCAATTTTTTTTTTTTTTATCACTTTACCCGCTATATTTGTTTTTAAGCGTATCAAGTATTTTCTCTCTTCAAAGCACTTGTGGAAAATATTTTTAATACAAAAATTAAGACTCTATACTCAGATAATGGCAGAAACTATATATATATTAGACTTCGGGCTTACCTTGCTTCCCACTACATTCCACATTTGTAACACCTCCACATATAGTCGAACATAATGATTTTACAGAACGGATATCGTCATATTATTAAAACGGTTATGACAATGCTCACGCATTAAGCAATCCCTACGACATACTGTTCTTATGCATTCTCAACAAGGTCAATCTCATAACTAGGATGCCCACACCGACCTTGGCGAACTCCTCTCCATTTCATCGTCTCATTGTCACTCTACAAAGCTCCATACTTTTGGGTGTGTTTGGGCTAAACGTGGATTCGACTATATGGTCAAAACAAGTTCAGTTCCGTACATTTTGGATGTTTGTGAAATAGCCTCCAAGCTTGTTTAGCAATGAGAGCTTTCCAAATCTCGAAACCCCAAGCCACCTTACTTCTTTGATGTGTATTTGTTCGTTAATCTCACCGTACATGTTTTATTGTATAAGAATTTATTTCAATCCATAGTTTTCTACTAATAGAGGCGTTACCATTCTATACTATTTTAGATACAAATTTTAATAAAAATGCCAACCACTTTTTCAGAATTTTACTAAATTTAACAATAAACATTTTCAAGAGTTATGTCTTTTTATTATGTTTTTGTAAAAATAAGTTTATTTTAAAATTTGAAAGATTGCATTCATTTGTTATAACACTTCGTTTGATAGTTTTTAGTTACGTATACAAATTATGAAATTTCTTCAATTGACATATTCTTTTAAGAAATTATATAAAACTAAAAAACACATAACATACACTATACTAAATCTTAAGAAATTTCTATAAGTTTTATCAACAAAATTCTTATTGAGTATTTATAAAAATCACCAGAAATAGTCACATTATCTTTATTTTTAACATTCAAAATAACGTTTTTCAATATATGTTTGTCCAAAAGTTAAAACTAGTTGAAATTAATTAAATATATTACTATGCTAATATATAGTATATATTTTACTAAATATATGATATAATAAAATTAATATAACAAATTTTAATATACGATAGTTTCAAGTGATGAGTTCTAGTTACGTTAATATATTCTTGAAATTTAGATTTGCTTCCCCTATTTTCAAGTCGCTAGAAAATTAAGAGTCACATCTTACTCGTTCTAAAGAGATTGAGTTAGCGAAGAAGTCAACTCGTTTTCAAAAATTTAAATGTCGTCTTTTGGAACTTTCGTTTTGGCCACTGGAGTTTCTAGGAAAGCACCAAAAACTATTTTATAAAAAAATCTATATATCTCACATATTTCTTCAACGCAAATTACAAAATCAAACAAGAATCTATCAAACTCTTGGGCAACTCCGATGTTTAAGAAATTTCGAAAAAAACTCTCAGTCCCCGATGGCAGAAGAAGTATCTTCTGTTTCTTATTCTTGTTCTTCTATTGTACCATTCATTCCTTCGGGACCTAAAGTGTTCATCAATTTCCGAGGAAAAGATCTACGCAAAGGCTTTATAAGCTTTCTTGTGCCTACTCTGAAAGAAGACAACATCAACGTGTTCATAGATGAGGAAGAGGAGAGGGGAAAATACCTAATCAGCCTGTTTGATACGATAGGCGAGTCTAAAGTCGCCTTGGTTATCTTCTCCGAGGGATACACCGAGTCAAAATGGTGTTTGGACGAGCTGGTACAGATCAAAGAATGCATGGATCAAAACAAACTCAGAGTTATTCCCATTTTCTACAAGCTTAATCCAACTGTGGTGAAATTTCTTCAAGGAGAATTCGGTAATAACTTCAAGGCTATGGTAGATGATATCCAGAAAGAGGCCAGAAATGGTTGGATGCTTTGACTTCTGTTTCTCGAACGTTTGCTTTGGTCTTGCCAGATAACAGGTTTTTTTTTTCTTAAATTCATTTTCATTTCTTCTCTTGACAAATGATAGATCTTATAATTTGGGTTTTTGTAAACTAGTTGTAGTTAACATTTTGTTTGTTTCTTGTAGTACACGTAATAAAGAGAAGCTAGTTAACTCATGGATTTTTTTTTTTCCTTTTTTTTTGTTTTTATTGTCAAAGTGATACTTCCGACCGAGAGTTCATAAGGTTAATCATCAAAGAGGTTAAGAAAGTGCTGAAGAACAACTTCGAGGAAAGAAATGGAGAAAATGACGATGGTTTTGAGGTCCCTGAAAGTAAACTCACAATCACTATGCAGGAGGCACCAAAGTAAGAGATTTTCTTATGATTCCATTGCTCCATCTAGTTAAAACATATATAATTTTTAATTTTGATGTACGGCTTCAGTGGTATGCTAGATGAATAGTAGAATAGTCATATGATCGATATCTTGTCTTTGTTGATTATGACGTCTCATTTTTATAAATACATAAAAAGAGTCTAATTTTTATTCTCAAGGACAGATAAAAGTATGACGTTTTCTTGAAAACGAAGCTTTTTTTTTTTGTGAAACGAAAAAAAATAAAATTTAGTATGTTATACTTATATGTACTATATACTTTTGTTAAAATATTTAGTGGAGTAGATCTAGTATGTTCAACTAAAAGGATAAGATCAACGACGTTTTGTTTCCTTAAGCCGTTTGGATTTATGTTCAGTAAGGAAGCCGTTGAAGTTTCGGTGTTGAATGAACTTTACTGGCCAAACAATATGGGAACACCGGGGCCATCGTACGAGGTGATAACGTTTGCTTTCTTTTAGTTGATTTTATGTCTATTGGTATCATTATATGGAACTAACATGGAGATTTATATATCAACAGTTTAAATTCTTGGTCACGAGACCAAAGTGTAACGTTGTCATGATTAACGCAAGGGAACTTTCCATTACATGGTCAGAGAACTCCAATCATTGGACATGGCTCGCTCTCCCAAAACAAAACCCAAAGTAAATCTCTCTTGATATTATTTAGTACATAAAGTTAGAGAAATAATCTTGAAATCCCACCAAAAACGCATTTAAAAGATTATTATTTTTATTTTTAAGAAGGTTCATACAAATGATTTGTTGAGGTTTCTTACACTTTTGTGGTATTTTAGTAATAGAAAGAGTGGTATTATTGAAAATTGCTCCATAATTTTGTGGAATAAAACAAAAATGGCAATTTTAGAGAATCCTATTTCTAAAAATGCTATGAAAATAATATAGTGAAAGGGTCCATTTTGTTTTTAGAAATTCCCTTTTATAATTTATGGTTATGATAATATTTTCTATACAATATATATTATAAATAATGAAATATATATCTTTTATAAAAGTCAATTTTGATGTATAACTGTTCAAAGTGACAAGCAAGACAATTGTCACAAAATATATACCTTTTAAAGATATGTTCCAAGATTTATAGGGCGTGATTGGTTAGAAACTTTGAAAACTTTAAAATAATTTAAAGTTTTTAAAGTAAATTTTCATCCAAACATACTTTTAAAACATTTTTTGTTTTTAAAACCTTAAAAGTCTAACTGGCATTTCTAAAGTTTTTAAAAAAGTTTTAGTTTAATTTTTTTAAGTCTTAAAAATGAGACTTTCAACGCTCTAAAAATAGTTAAGTAAGTTTTAGATATTTTGAATTTATTTGTTATTTCAGAAAAGACAATTAAAAATTAAAATAAACAATGGAAATTAATATATTAACTAGTAATAATAGTACATCCAATTCTTATATTGGTATCAATTGTTCAAATAAGTTTTTTCTGCCAATCATTAAATAATTGAAAATAAATAATAATTACAACTAATTAATAAGTTTATGTGGAAAACCTAATTAAAATCATACATATAAATAATAAATAAAAATAATATATTAAAAACAATTTATTATTTACTATTCAAAATAATTTATTGTTCATCATTTAAACTTATATTTTATTATTAATATTTAAAATAATTTAATCTTTATTATCCAACATAATATATTTTGAATCAAAAGTATTTAAACTAATATTTTTTTAATAGAATTAAAATAAAATCTAGATGAATAATTTAAATTAGTTTTTGTTAAAAATATAAATACTATTAATTAATAGTTTCTAATAAAGATTGTATTAAATATATTTATTAGTTATTTACATCAGAATCCTTTTAGTAATTAATAAATAAAATCTAGTATTATTGTAGTTAACAATTAATTTATCGTGTTAATAAAATTGGTTGATATATATATTATGAATTTTTATTTTACTTTTTAAACATATTATTGATAAAGTTTATTTTTATAGTTATTTTTATTTAAATATGGTATAATAAAAATTATTTATATAAAATTATAATTTTAATAGTCAGACTTTAAAAAATATTTAAAGTCACAGCTTTTAAAGTTAAAGTTTTTACAGTCAAAATCTTTACAGCCAAAAACCTAAAGCCAAAGTCTAGAGTAATAGTGATAACCAATTGACCTCATAATCTATTACTAATTAAACAAAATATTTTTCCAGTGAAACAATGGTAGAAGCTGTGTTTTTGAAAAAAGTTAGCTGGCTACAAGTAGCCGGAAAGTTTGACACACGATATCTGTCCCCGAGGACAAGATACGAAGTAGTGTTCGTGGTGAAACTGAAATACACCAAATACAAATGGGAGAAACCAGTGAAGCTGAAGCTGGCCATACCCAATAGTTGTGAGACACCGCAAGAAAGGAGTGTGAAAATGGTAGATTACATTTACAACCAATGGGTTGATATTCCGGTTGGCGAGTTCACTACTTCGACGCATAATGTTGGTGAAATCTCTTTTGAAATGTACGAACACGAGTGCCAATTGTGGAAGTCAGGACTCTTCGTTAGAGGTGTTATAATTCGTCCTAAATACTAAATCATCTATATTCTATAGTCACGGTGGGCTACTCTCTTTTTTCCAAATCCATCATTTTTATGTAACCGTCATCTATAGGCATAGCATCATACTCAGTTGGAACTACCACTACAAAAAGAATATGTTTTGTATAATTTATTTTGTTTCCTTGATATATTTATAATTGATATAAAAATAAATGATGATGCAAATCTTTTGTGTTGGTCAACAAATACTTTTGCATTGACTACTTTAATCAGCAAGTTAATATATATGTGTCGGTCAGAAAAAGTGATGTTAGATTTTGTACCAGTTAATATAAATGAAATTAATATTTGCTATATGGTTATAATATTCTGTTTGAAACATATGTATTAGTTTTTAATTGATATAGTAATCAATTATATTTAATCTTAAGTAATTTATATTGAAATTATTATAGGTTAAATGATAACAATATAAATTAATTTTAAAAGTTTGGCCCAAAATTTTCTGGCTACGTCAATTTTAAATGTTAATAAACAAAAATTAAAATCAACTCTATATGCTTAACCAACATAAACGTCCGACACTAATCAATTCGTTTTTGATAGATCTGTTTAGATCAAAACCAAGTTATTATCTAGTGGTTGAGGCTTCTAATTTTAGGGCGTATGGCGAAAATCCGCATCCCTATGGATTCGTTTTATACTAATCCGTAGACGTTTTAGATGACAAAAAAACTCGAATTTTCATGGAATGCAGAATGACCCTAAATATAAAAACAAATTTTGATCGTTTTAGATTCATTTTAGAGAAAATTTGCTAATATACTTTATATCTTTTTCAATTTTTGAAAACTACACCAAATTTTTTAAAATTTGAAGTATACCTTTTATACATAATAAAATAATTAAAACTAAATAATATAAAAATAATATTTTAACAATTATTTTGATTATTTAATTTTATATATTAGAAAATAATCAATTTAAATATAATAAAAATTTTCAAAATTTAAAATATATCTTTATACATTAAATCATTGAAACTAAATAATATAAAAATAAAGTATTTAACAACTATTATAATTATTTAGTTTTACATATATTAGAAAATACTTAATTTAAATATAATAATAAAAAATATAAATTAATTAAAAGTTAGTTACGAAAATTGAAAATATAATAGATTTTAAAAATATTTTGTTGGGTTTATTTGATTATATTTTATAATAAATATAGATTAAAATTAATATTATTATTATATGACTTAATTGTATATAATAACTAGAGTTATATATATTTTTAAACTATTATAGGTAATGACAAATCTAAATTTTATAATTTTACTTAATATAAATTCTAAATTAATAGTAAAAATTCTATATTTTTATAGATTTTTTCAAGATTTAAGATAATGATATCATATTTTATATAAAATATAAATTAACACGAAATATTTTATTATTATTATTATAAATTTAAAGATAAATATTAAAATTCATTGTTTATAAATTTTATTTGAATATATTAAGATAAATAATCTATAAAATTTTATAAATTTAAAATTCAACAATAAAACGTTTTTATTTAGTGAAATAAAAGTTTTTAATAAAAATTTCTATTAATTTTTTATTTAGTCAACATATTATTTTTATTAACTATGAATTTTTAGTTTTAGTGTCATATTGATATATATTAAAAATTTAATAATTGTTTTAACATTATAATATTTTATTAAAATAATTTCATGAAAATAAAAAATACTATTAGTAAATAGAAAAATTTATAAGTTCTTACAGAAAATATGTTTTAAGATATATATTTTTAATTTTAATTTTACAAAAATAAGTTTATGAAAGTTAAAAAATAAATTATCAGTTTAAATAAGTCAACTATGTAAATAAATCAACTAGTCAAAATATAAGTCAACTGTTAAAAATAAGTTAGTGGTGAAAACAAAATAAGTTTATAGATAGAAAAAATAAGTGAACAGTTTAATAAATCATCTTTAATAATAAATCAACATAAAATATTATAAGTTTATTAATGATAAATAAGTCTAATAGAAAAAATATAAATCAATGAACAAAGAAAATATATCAACAGTTTGAATAAATCAACTATGTAAATAAATCAACGAGTAAAAATATAAGTCAATGGTTAAAAAATAAGTCAATGGTGAAAACAAATAAGTTAATAGATAGAAAAAATAAATCGACAGTTAGATAAATCAATTTTAATAATAAGTCAACATAAAATAATATAAGTTAATAAGAAAAAATAAGTTTACAAAAATAAATTAAATCAACAAGCAATCATAATAAGTTAACAGTTTAAATAAGTCAACTATTTAAATAAATAATCAATCCAAATAAGTCGAATGTTATAAAATAAGTTAACGCCAAAAAAAAATAAGTTGAGAGAAGTAAAAAATAAGTTGACAGTTTAATAAATCAAGTTTAATAATAAATTAATATAAATTAATATAAATCTTCTGATTTTTTATATATTTTTAAAAAATTAGTCAACAATATATATACTTGAGTATTATTTTTTATAATAAAGTTAAATTAATGATGATTGTATTTATATCATTGAAATATAAATTAAAATATTAGTTATATTTTAAAAATTAAATAATTAATAAATAAGGGTATTTTTCAAATTATGAAAAATTAGATATGATTTCCAAATTTTTTTATAAAATATAGGATAGTTATCCAACTACCCCTTCATTTTACCAAAACAAAAGTTTGATTTGGTTTGGTTCAACATTTCTGCAGTTAAGTTCGATAAACTACAAGATTAATTATCTTTTAGTTTACACTTTTGGATAAAGTTGATTATTAGGTAAATTTGGCTATTTTAAATTAATGTTGTAATCTTTACTGTCTGTTTCTTAGTATTGTTTATTATTAGTGGCAATAAGTTAACAAGTTCAGAAAAGATAAATGGCAATTTGTTCTCTAAACCTCAACTTGAAACAATAACTTTCAGAACAAAACAAAAATAATTGATGTCAATATTTTTAATAAATTTTAAACAAAAAAACAAAATTCTGTGTTAAAATTAGCAAATATTTATATAATTGAAAAGTACAAAATGATGATTTTGAATGATATCTAACATTTTATTTAAAAGCTTTGTCTACTCAAAAGTATTATTTAAGTTTATGAACCAGACTTTAGTATCAAACGGGGTCGCCAGTTTTACCGGTTTTATTTAACTTCGGATTTGATCTCAAATCGGACCTGGTTAATCAACGAGTCGATTTTCAGTTAAACTTAAACCAGTCGGACTGGTCGATCGGGTTCGAGTTTCAAAACATTGGTCAGAGATGTAGTGGAATTATTATAAACTTTAGTTGAAAAAATATAAACTCCATTGATATTCGACATTGAACAAAATATCATTTGCTGTAAGAAAAAAGAACAAAATATCATGTGATAAATAGAAATTAATATTATATATTATTAATTCCACAATGGTTTATTTCTGATAAATATTTTTGCTCTTTTTTTTCTTAGTTTGTACTTTATTATTTATAAGTTGAACGTTTTATATGATTTTGTACATTATTTTGAAATGTGTACGAAAAAATGAAATGGTTATTTAAAGATTTTTTATTAACCTAATTTGGTTAGTTAAAACTCTGCATCCAACATCCAAAATAACAATTGTACTTCCATAATTTCTTGATCATACAATTAGAATCTCAACACATTATCTAGAAAAAACGAGCATCTGAATATAGAACATCTCAATTCAATTTTTTTTAGCTGTCAAAACGAATTAACTACACATGTATTATTATCCCAGTGCAAAAGCCGTGACTCGATTATGGACGTTCTATATATATAAGCAAGTCAACTTCTCTTGTTATTTTAAATTCTTTTGAGTTGGAATTTAGTAGTTACAGAATTTTGTTGGCTGATGGATTCATTTTAAAATTTGCACTTGGATTATATAATTAAAGGAAACATTGTGATAAGATCTTAGACACTTGGATTTGTATAATATAAGGAAAAATTTTTTATGGGAGGAGACATCTTCAACCAATGAAACTTATATGGCTCATCTAAAAAATGGACACTTTAATATTTAGTATTTACCAAACAGTTATACAATATACATTTATACACACAGATGAACACGTCAATAGTTATACAATGTAGAGTTGTACATACGCATTTATCTTTTTAATCTATCTATTTTGCCTCCGCGAAATTGTATAGGGATTAGTTTTTTTGGGGTTTCCACTAAAAGGATAGTAAGAAGCCAAGAACAATTGTGTTACCTCTTATGGCCTGATAGCTAAATATGTAGGACCAGAATATCAAGAGGAAAGTCTGATTTTAGAGATTGTGTTACCTCTTCTGGCCTCTTTGATTTGTCTTACAGAGGTAATGTATGTGCTTGGTGGAACAAGCAGATCACCAACCTTATATTAATTGCAAAGAAGCTGGATCGCTTTTTGGTTAATTTGACTGTTGGCAGCTGGCCCTCTCGGATGCATCTAATTACTGTTTAAGATATCTGATGTTGGTCATTCATTGGCCCTCCGAGAAGCCATTTATGATTTTATATTTTCTTTTTCAGTACAAGGAATTTCTCTCTAGAGCACCAATATTACTAAAAACATTTATTGAAGACATTTGAACACATTATTAGTTCTTATTTATTTAATTGAATATTTAATTAAAAAAAATTAGATTAAGACAATTTTGACAAAGTTTTGTGATGGATTTTAGACCATCATTATCACTGAATTTGATTTGAGTGTCTTAAAAAATTAAAGAGAACATAAAGGTTATCTAAAAATTAATCAAAAAGAAGAAAAAAAAACAAAATCTCCCAATATTATAATGTTTAGACACAGTGTTTTATGTGTCTTTGGAAAGACACTCATCTTCACTTTTTAATATTTTTTTTAAAAAAGTTTAACCTAAAAACATCCGTCCAATTGAGCGATGGAATTTCTCCTTAGAGCCTTAGTTTCATGGAATGCTACACATGTGATTGGTTTAGTCATGTTAAGGCTTTCTTGGAAAACTCAAGCTTCTCAAGGGTACTGTTCTCGGGGATAAACCCAAGTTTGTTCGAATGTCACTTAAAGTGAATACTACATCATGTATGAAAGCTTATCCACGATCTATCTTGATAATTTGTCCAGGATCTATACATGATAACTTACTTCTGATTTTAAATTTGTCTCCAAATTTTAATTTGTCCATGATCAACGACTGTTGGGGTCGTTGATCATAGTTTCATTGTTGTTTATCGTTGTTCATAGTTTTGTTGTCATCGTTCATAGTCTCGTTGTCGTCGTCGCGGTTTGTAGTCTCATCTTCGTGTGTGAGAGAATGAGATAGTGAAGGAAAGTGAGAGAGTGAATTGCAGAGTGCAAAACGGTTCATCCGCATTTATGAGTTCGATAGAGTTTTGGAAAAACATTATGTATAATAAAAACTAAAAAAAGGAGCACATAAGGTAATTATCTCTATTTGCAATCTAGCAGTTTCAGAATTCTACAGAAGAGGTTTCACCATGTGATCCAGCTCGAAACTTTGGGAGAGATGGTCTGAGACATGGAGAATCAAAAATTTGAAATTTCCCCAAAATATTATTTTAATAATAATTTATTTTATGTTAATTACTATTATTAAGGGATGATTACTCAATGAAGCTTATTTTATATATTTATTACTAAATAAATATAAGTTTTTTTTAATTACTAGTTTGATTTTTAGTCATTTAAAACCCAAAATTATCCTGAAAATATATTGTCATGAAAAAAATAATTACAAACTGTCATTACTAATTTAATTCCGTGAATTTGTATTTACGAAAATATCACTTTGTCCTATGTTACCGCAGAGTTATTATTTTCGCTGAATTATTTTCAGTTACCGCAGAGTTATTTTAATTTACTCGTACTAGCAGAGTTGCTGTTATTTTAAATAACTGTCAAGTTATTTGATTTTACTCGTTACCGCCGAATTGTTATAGTGGTCGCATATATATTTTTTATGGCAGAATTTTTTTTAGTCAACCGATTACTTCCCACGTAATCTGATTATTTTCCGTCTAATCATATATAATCCAGTTATTTTTAAATTACAAGTACAAAAGAAAATTTTAATTTTGTTTTTCAGACATTTATATCGAGATTTTGTGATATTTTATAATAAATTATATTAAAATTTTAAATAAAAATCATAAAAAATTCTTAATACTATGTTTTTATGTATTTATTATAATTTTGAAAACAACAGTATTTAAAAGTTTAATATAATAGATAATTATATTTTTAAAATATTAAAATAACTTTAAACTATTTTTTAATTAATTTTTGTTTATTTTCTTATCAATCATAGCGGCTAACGAATATTAAAAGATGAATCAGAAGAGAGAGAGAAATGGAATGATGCATAGCAGTTGCAATTTGTAATCTGACACTTTGATATATATAACTAATAAGTAGCATATGGAAAGACTTTATGAAGTAGGATGACTTTGTGAATTAGGGAGGTATGTTTGACGTTGATTATATTTTTTTCTCTTTTGATTTTACTATACACTTGCATTATAATTTGAGGAAAGAATTTGGCGGACTCATTCAGCCAATCAAACATACATTACCCTTAGTCATAAAACTCGATTTTGTAATAAAATATTATTAGTTTAGTTTATGCATGTTGATGTCCGTCTTAATTAGTTTAATTCTTATTGGATGTATCATATACCAAATGCATTTTACCGAAAATAATAAAAAAATAAAATATGTCAACTGCATACGATATAAAATTAGTTATCCATGAAAAATACTCGGTTATGACCGGAGGATGGCGATAGAATTTAAAGACTAGTTCAAATTTAGAAGACAAGTTATGATCTATTTTAATAAGTTATTATCGATTCCTTTACACCCATAATTACTAGTTATTTGGTTTCAACATTTGTTCGGACCCGAATCTACCCCTAAATTATATTTAAAAATATATATTTCGAGCATTCAAACATTTTTATAAGCTTTATCTATCAAAGTATCTAGAAAAATCACCAAAGCTCAAACAACAATCAACCAAAACTCTCTTTTTGCCTCCCAATAAAGCTTTTTCATGGCTTCTTCGTCTTCTGCTGCGGGACCTCAAGTGTTCATTAATTTCCGAGGAAAAAATGTACGCAACACCTTCGTATGCTTTCTTGAGCCTGCCATGAGAGATGCAAAAATAAACGTCTTCGTAGACAAGCACGAGGTGGTGGGCACAGACCTGGCTAACCTTTTTGTAAGGATCCAAGAGTCAAGGGTCGCGCTGGTGATCTTCTCTAAGGATTACACAAGTTCGGAATGGTGCTTAGATGAGTTGGTCCAGATCAAGGATTGCATTGATCAAGGCGGTCTCAATGTATTTCCCATCTTCTACAAACTTGAACCTGCCACCGTGAGAGAACTTAGAGGAGACTTTGGCAACACTTTCAGGGATCTGCAGCGCACATACAAACACGAGCCAGAAAGAACTCGGAAGTGGGAGGAAGCTTTAAAGTTTATTCCTAAAATGAAAGGCATAACCTTGTCAAAAGGAAGGTAGATTTTATTTTCTATTACTTATCGTCGTTCATTGCCAAGTAGTTATATATAGTGTCTCATGTTCTTGGTATTGCCAAATTAAGTTGTAGTTTCGAATTTTTGAGTTGAACTAAAAGTTAGAACCGGGTAACGGTTTCTTCTAGAACATGGAACCAAAGCTTGTTCACATCTGTCACTCGTATTGTATGGAAGTGATAGGAATTTACTAGAGTTCATGAATGAAGCGATTATGGAGACTCAGAGGATGCTTTCAGAAATTGCGATGAGGGGAAATCCAAAGACAGAATCGAATTCCCAAGGAGGATTTTTGGTCCCTGCCAGGAGACTTGTCATTACTCATTCTGATAATCCTGAAAAATGGACTTGGAGTGCTATCTACGAAAGACCATAGTAAGAATTCTTTACGTGAAAAGAAAATTTTAAAAGCTCCTTTACAACTTGGAGTACTATATTTTTTAAACTATTCAATTTTTTTTTTACTAGATGAAGGGACTAAATTATTTATCAAAAGTCAAAACTAGCTTTTAGTTATCTATATATCTTTGTATAAAAATATTTTCGCGTACCTACTTTTATCAGTTTTTAGGTTAAATAATTTAATAACTAATTGTATAAATAAGTATTTTTTAATCAAAAAATTAATACAATGTTAAATATGCTATTTAGAACAACAAAGTTTATTTAGAAGCATTCCAAAACTAAAAAAAATTCATATTTTTTATCAAGAATATTTCAAGATACTAAATATAATGTGTCTAGAAGAGAATTTGGTTATATATATAATTTATTTTCTTATGTTTCATTTTAAATGTTGTTTTAGTTTTTAATTTATTTTAAATTAAATGTAGTTTTAGATATAAATTTATACTTTTACCCTTGTCGTTTAATATAATAACCAATTATTATGAAACACATGGAATACATATATATGTATGTATATATAAAAAAACAAAAATGAACAAAAAAATGATGTGTAATCATTGATTGCTTTTTAATATTGAAATTTACATGGTTCTCAGCAAAGCAGACATCGAAATTGCAACGATGATTAATACTCATACCTTAATAAAAATAAACGGAGACTTTCACGCGAGAAAATTGACACCGGGGACAATGTACGAGGTGGTATATCTTGTGAAGCTAGATGATACATCTTTGGGATGGAAGAACGAGGTGAGCCTTACGCTGAAGTTGGTCATGAAAGATGGAACCCAAAGTGAGCAGGAGAAGGCTTTGTGCTTGGACGAATACATCGGCGACAACTGGGTGGATATTCAAGTCGGAACATTTGAGGCACCGCCGAAGAAAGAGGAAGCAAAGATCTTTTTCTCGATGCATCAGTATGTGGACACTGACAAGAAGAGCGGGCTTGTCGTCAAAGGTGTTGCACTTCGTCCCCTGCAGTAATGCATTCAATCAAAGCATATTGGATCTAAATTTCTCTTTAATCTATGCATTAAAAGTTTGTACTCTTTTATTGTTTTTTGTAAAATGTTTGTACTTTCTTTCTTTTGTTTTTGTACTTTGATGTTTTAAACATGTATGTTTATGTGGCTATTTATGCATTTGGATCTTATTATTATTAATATTATTATTATTATTGTTGGGTATGATCTCATTATTTGTACCATGCTCAGTTTTTTTACAGTTTGTGAAATTGAATGAAGAAAAGATCTGGTTGGTTGGAATAGAAACAAAACACTATAAATCAAATTTCAAGAAAAAGATTTGTGGCTGCTCCATCAGGGATTTTAACGAGGTTCTTAAATAGGGTTCTTAGCATTAAATATGATTAAAATAAATCAAAACTGCTAAATTAGTTGGGAACCGGTTCTTTATAAAGAGATTAAAGAAACTCAAAAGAACCGTCAACTTTTGATTTGTCCTAGTGTTTGATTTGGTTGAGAATTTTTGTCCCGATTTTTCTCTCATTTTCGATATTTCTCATTTTTTCTTCTCTTTGCATGCAAAATTGGAAGTGAGAAGGTATTAAATCGAAACCATTGGAGCCAGGTTGGTGGAGTTTCTGAACTTATATTATGTTCGATCTAGTGACTACGTATCTGTTTGTTTGTTGTTCCATGTCTTCGTTAATTTAATAGATTAGGTTCGGTTTTCCGCAATTAATAGGTTTTATTAGAAGAAGAGAATATTGTTAGTTATAGATTTTATGGATTCGGGATGGATTAGTGTGGTTTACATTCAATTTTAAGGGAAATTGAATAGCGTTAAGACCTAATTCGCTTATGCTAAATTCAGCCTTTTGCTAATTCTTTTTTTTTTTATTTATGGCTCAGATTGATCAGTTTTTTATTCGTACATGTGTGTTCATCTTACTTGGTTTTGCTCCCTTAATCATTTTTTTGTGTATTCATTCACGCAAGAATGAGAGACGTTCTGACCATCTTGCTTTTTGCTTATGTGTACAGCTTGGAGCCAATGCTATTCTTGCTGTCTGCAAAGCTGGGCTGTTATCAGCGGCATTCCTCTCTACAAGGTAGGAAAATTTTGTACTGCTAATTTGGTTCCCTCTAGCAATGGAGTAAAAGAATATTGCTAATTTGGTTCCCTCTGCTACTAGATTTTCAAAACCTCATTCCTTTGTTATTTGTGTGCAGCACATTGCCTTTTCATTGACATGTCAAATTGTATACTTCTTCAGTTTTGAATATTTCTGATTCATTATTGGTGTTTTCAGGAGTTTGTGACTCTTCCTATAAGAGCTTCATCTTTCAAGGAAGCCATGAAAAATGGGTGTGGAAGTTTACCACAACTTGAAGGTAAATCTTCTATCTTTGTGGTGTTTTGTTCAATGAATATGCAATATACATGTATTAACTTTTATGATTTCACTTCTATTTTAATTTATATCATGTTTGTTTCAAATTTTATGATAATTTGTAATTTATATAATGTTTCTAAATATAAACAAAATTAAATTTACTTTTAACTTTTTGCAGTTTAAAAATAATCTTTGTAATTTTTTGTTTAAGAACCCCACTAGGGGTTCTACCCATTGGAATGGAAAAAAATTTGAAACTCTTCAAAAGTTTCTTGAAGTATAAATTTTCAAAATCTATAATTAAAATAATTTTAAGAACCCCATTGTTGGAGATGGTCTAAGGGTTCAAAACGACGTTTCATTTTCTTATCTAAAGCCAAGTAAATCTTGCACGAAACATTTAAATGCCAACGCCTACTTCCAAATTCCAATCTCTCAATTCTGGGTTCATCACATTTATACTCTCACTCTTGATCACTAAATTTAGTCGCTTGGCGCTCTTGTGAGTTGTTTTCCACTTTGCAAAAGATGTGAATCTTAAGCTTAGCTAGATCTTTACGTTTTCAGATGAAACTTGGGCAACCCCTGGTCCATTTCTTGATCTTCACAAACTCACCCACCACCATATCAATTTCATACCATCATGATCCAGAGACCTGTGTTTTGTGTGTATCTATCAGATTCTGACAGGAACTATTTCTTAGATAGATCTGTGTGTTTTGTGTGCATCAATCAGATTCTGACAGGAACTATTTCTTAGATAGATCTGTGTGTTTTGTGTGCATCAATCAGATTCTGACAGGAACTATTGATTAGATAGATCTTTATGTGTTTTAGATTTGCAATGGTTTATTTGACTTTACAGAAATGGAGTTGATACCGAGGAAGAGATATATCGTGTTACCTATTACGGAAAGGGAAGAATGCCAGTGAGATCTCTTTCAAGAGCTTCCTTGTATAGACTGACATTTTTCTTCCACTTAGCTAAATGATCTGAAGGGATATATGCCTGATGGTTTTCTTTAGGGATTTGGTGAGAAATGCACGCTGAGAAGACAAGTATCTTTGGACCGAGGTTGCAGGATGAAGAAATCAAGCTGCTGGCTGATTTTGTAAAGTTTCAAGCCGATCAAGGTTGGCCAAATGTATCTACCGACTAAGATTAGTACAGTTACAATTCAGTTTAATCGGGTAAGAGTTTGCAGCATTAGTTTGATATTCCTTTGTGTCTACTATGTCTTAAAACTCAATGTATGGTATCAAGTTATATGAGGTTTAGGAGGCTTCATTGCAACTGCTTATGCTTCAAGATGTTATTATTAAGGTACAACAAAAATCATAGATGTTCGTTCATAATCCACCAACACATATTGGCTCATTACTTTTTTGAGTATCTCTTGACATTATCCATACAAATATGCTACTCTCAATATCTTTCTTCTGGCGAAAAAACGCATTGGAAAAATAATAGTGATACTACTCTTGAATCCTCTGGTACGTATGTTATGAAGTTTCATATGTGAAACTGTGAGAGCAAGCATAAACTTCACTCTTCATAGTTCTCATCACCTGAACAACTAGTCGTTAGTGAAGACGGATTCTTTGATTCAAGATTCTCTGATCCATTTATTTTCTGATGGAATGGTGAGCTGATGTTCTTTGATCACGGCGGCTAGTTCCAAATGCCAACTTTAAAATAGATGGCACCGTGGCAGTATAATTTTTATACAATATGTTCAAGTTTCTAGTATCTACATTATTAAAATCCACCATGAGCAATCTTAAACAGATGACGCTGTTTTGTCTCTCCAGCTAATATTTCTTGGCCCTCTTATGCCATGTTCTATGGATGTCTCAGTGTCGGTGAGTTTTTAACTGTTGTTTCAAGATTTAAGAGAGTTTAGAAACGGAGTGTATTCGTTTCTTTAGTTAAACTGTTTTGAAGAATATAAGGAAAAGCGATCTTTGAGTGAGTGTATCCGGGAGTGAGAAATTAAACAAGAGAACATAAATGTTCTGTTGGAAAAGTTCGCTTTTGTGAATTTGGGTAGAAATTAAGACTTGGCAAGTGACGAGACAAGGGTTTAAGATTAATCTCGTGTTAGTTTTATTAAGTGGATTCTTGAAGATCATTTAGGAAGTTTTAAAGAAATATTAAATTTGTAGTTTTTTTGTTTCTTTAACTAGGAGAGGTTAAAGAAAAGAGTTTAGGTCTTGGTTTAAAGAAAACGTCTTGGGCCTTATTATAGATACTATGGATTGTACTGCATTATGCGCGGTTTTTGTTTATCTTTGTTCGGTAATTATATTATGAAAATGATATTTTATATATTGATTTTGGATGTAATATTTACCTAATAATTGCTAATAAATATGATTTAGAAGATTACTTGATATTTTAAGGAAAATTTAAAGTGTTCAGTCAAACACATATATGTATGTCATTTTTCCCAAATGAAACCCACTAGGATGATTGACGTCCGAGTCTATTTGGTAAGAAAAATAGTCCTACAGCTACGCTTCCAGCCGTTTATGAATAAATCCTACCATGATTACCAAAAACATGAGCAACACTGTATTCTTGCATGATTTGTAGTTTTAAAATTAGACTGAGGATTTAATGATCTTACACAAACTTTCTAAAAAAATAAATCATCAACAAAAACCAAATTTTTTACTCCGTTCTTTATATCTTTCATGACTTCGGTCATAATAAATTATATAAAACAATACAACTCATCACTCTAATCATCAAGAAAAGCCAAATTTTATCTGAGTTAAATCTTCAATTACTCCAAGTCATCTTCTTTCTCATCAGAACTACTTTTGAAAACTTGCAAAAATGAGTATAAACAGAATTAAAAGATTAAACAAAATAGAGTTGCATAGTTAGCATCAATGTCATGTTGGGGAATGGGGACCATGATCTCAAAATATGAATCTAATATTGCTAGTCAAAAAAGAGAAAAGCATTGGCAAGTTAAGAGGGGTAAAGAAACATTAGTAATCATTTAGAATTTTGAATGAGTTCGCGAGAGCAAAATAGTTCTGATGTGACTTGTTCTTATTTCTTTGTATTATTTTCATAACAAACTCATAAATATAGAATAACATCAACTATTTAACCCAAAAAATAACAATCTATCCCAACTTTACAAAAAGGTTTGTAGAAAATAAAAATTATAGAAGATATTATCTTTATTTTTTTTGTCTAGAGTGTGACGTATATAAATTAAAGGACCCAATGTTTCTACTCTGTGATAAATACTTTCACTCTCTGTTATTTTCTCTACGAGCTGACAATTATCTAGTAAAATAACAAATCCAAGAAAGAAGAGAAGATAAATTAAATGAGAGAATAGGGAAATTGCATGTAATCAAATTATTCCAAGAGAAACATATGAATTAGAACATAAACGCTTTGTCCAGTAAATAAAAGATACTTTTGCCTCCTTTGGTTGGGCTAGAGATCTGTCCCAAAGAGTGAAAGCATTCCATTCGTGAGACGACTGATAGGATATGCACAAATAACAATGATAAATTGACATTAAAATTCTTATTTGGAAATAGAAACATATCTCAAAGAGACTAGTCTAATGGGAAACTTTCAATAATTTAAAACTTGCAGTTTTAACCTGAAATCATAACCTAAAGATATACTTAATTTTTTTATTCCCATATTATTGACACAAACCAGTAAAGATCATTGACGCAACTGTGCAAACATTAGTCGGACCAAAAAACAAAATTAGTAATTGAAGATAAGATTAAACCTATAATGTCAGATCATGAACTATTTAACTCTTTACGAACCCATATATAACAGTAACAAAGTGGTTGACACAATTCTAAGAAATTAACAACATGATCTTCGTACTTACACCAACTTGAACCATTCTTTAAATCATGGCTACTGAATATGCTTTAGATGCTTACTTACACGTTTACATTATGATTACTGATATAGCCTACCCTCTATGCAAAAATGAATAATATATGACCATCATTAAGAATATTCAACTGAACTCAGTGCTGACTTTTGTTGAAAGATAATCTCTTTACAACAATGTGATTGGAAATTCGATCACCACATAGAAATTGGAAAGATAATTCAAATAACCTTTCATAAAGTGCTTCACATAAAATGCCTTTACGGCTTGTATCTATATTAGCAATGCTCAAATGAGTCTGAACTTAGTCCTTGTTACCTGTTTCCAAGACTCCCAGATTACTACACGTTTCTGCACTGGTGTCAAACAAACATGTCAATCTAAAACGTACTCTAAAAATACACAATATGTTATCTAACCCTATATTCCAGGCACTGGTGTTAAAACAACTTTGACGTTTTTTATAAGTTTTCCTCCTGACCGCCACTCTTTGCTGTCCCAACCATGCAAGCATGTAGATACTAATACCAAATCAGTATATCACTTGATTTTGGTGCATTTCTTTCTTTCATTTTCCATTCCATGACTCTTCTTCTTTTTCCTCGTTGTAGTCACAAGCTCTCTTTCTCCATACACCATGGTTTTTTTGGCGATTTTTTGTTACTTGATTGAAAGTGAAACTGAGATAAACAGAATGATCAGACGCATTTTTCAAAATGGGGGGAGTTAAGGGAGGAGAAGAAGGCAAATATTAACGATCTAACTTTTGGATGAGATGGGATAACATGTAGAGGATTTTGTTTAAGAATAAAATAAATAATTTGATGAAGCCAAAGTGTAAATCTAATTGGCAAGTGAATAATGAATATAGTACTGGTTTCTTTTTCGTATAACTGATATTGGTGAGAAGTGACTAATGGAGAGAAGGGGAGAAGAAAAAATGAAAATAACAGTGATAAAGTCATAAAGGAGAGACATGAAACGTTTCAATTTTTGGGTTTATGGATTGTAGTATATAATATGATGTTTTAATGATAGTAAATAATAAGTACATAAGTTAAGAGCGGACATGATATGTTATGTTTATAAAAAGTAAAAAATACTGAGCTGGACAGTTTAATGAGTCTCAAATAATCTATTTCATTAGTATAGATTGATATTAATGTGACATTATTAAAGAAAAATAATATTGATCAATTTTTATTTAAATTTGTAATATTTTTTTTGACGTACTTTAAATTTGTATTTTAAAGACAAGGGTTCAGTTCAGACATTTTTCCACCGGTAATCGCACTTAGTTTCTAACGTTCAAAATATCATAAGCAATTTGAAAAAAGTTCTTACTTTATATAAATTTTTTCGTAAACAAATATTATTATCTAAATAAAAACATATATTTAATAGTTAAAAACTAAAAAAAAAACTTTTTTGTTTATCTGATCCACACCATACTTTTTTCATGGTTTTTAGAACTGAAATTTTTAAAAATAGTTAAATTACATCATTTGTAAAATAAAATTATATATCAACAAAAGTAAAATATAAACTAAAATTAATTGATTATTGATGGTAAACAATCAGGAAAAAGTATAAACTAATGGTGTGAATGGAGATTTTAAAATTTGAAGAAAAATGTGAGAAGAAAAATTAGTTGACCTGATTTTGACTCTTACTTTCTAAATTAATTTAAAATATTTTAATTTTCGTTTCTCAAAATAATCAAAAATTAAAAGATCTAAAAATGAGAATAATATACTACTATTTTTACTAAAATTAAGGGCCTTAATATTTTTTTTATAAATTTTGGACTCTAAACCAAAATTTCTAATTTTTTGGCCTAACAACACATCTGATCCTAGCTTAAAGTGACCGGTGGTTAAATTTGCAAACGTAAATCACAGAAATTTTTGAGTCTCATGCTCGTTGTTTTTTTCAAGTTTGCAATTTGTAAACATGTAATTTTGAAAAACAAATTTAATTAACAAAAAGAAAAACATCATATCGTAGGCATGCCTGCAAATGGCAGATTACATGACTTGATTCTGGACTTCCCGCATATTACATGATTTCTAGATTTATATTGTTCTAAAATCTGTTTTTAATTATTTATGATTTTTTAAAAGTGGATTTCCATAACATTTTCAGGGTACTAAAATTCATGCGAGTGTCAATAAAAATCTGCCTATTCGTTTTGGTAATCAATTACCAGTTGGTGAATGGAAGTTTATGGAAAACTTCAGTTTAACTCATTCTGCTGGTCAGTACAAACCTACAGGACATGTTTACAAATTAAATTTTGTAAACTCTACACATGTTTCATAGTTTGAAAATCTAAACAATTCCCAATTTCTTTCATTAGCAAGTTTCTTTCGGATTTTAAATGACTTGGTTAATTCAAGTTTTTAGTTGGTAAGATATCATGTGTTTAAAACTATATTGGATATTTATTTTCATTGATTACTTATTTATTAATATTTTACAGAAATCTATATTAAACACCTTATTAATATTATAGAAAAAAAAAAAAATATTTGATATATTATTTTAATTAATTAAAACAATTGACCCGCGGTGTACCGTGGGTATAAATATAGTATAAAACAAAAAACAAACTGATTACCATGAAGTTTTCGAAAACTAAAATCCACACTAAAATTCAAAAAAACGAAAAAATCAAAAAGCAAAAAAATCACTAAAACTATGAAAAATCATATTAAAAGTTTTTTTAATATATATATATATATATTTTTGCTCAAGCTCTTTATTGATTTGATAGTTTGATTTGAACAAGTCCAATTTTTTGCTCAGGTTCTTTATTGACTTGATAGTTTGATACGAACAAGTCCAATTTTTTGCTCAGGTTCTTTATTGATTTGATAGTTTGATACGAACAAGTCCAATTTTTTAGCTCAGGCTCTTTATTGATTTGATAGTTTGATACGAACAAGTCCAATTCTTTTGATCTATATTAAACTTTACGCGGTCGCAACTTTTAATTAATTCGAGACTTGGATTTTAATTTATAATTAATGTATGGAAAGACTGATTTTATGAATTGAGAAAGACACATGGACAATAATTTAAAGAAACAGGCCGGTGGTGGTGTTATATATATATATATATATATATAAGGATTAATATATATGGTGGAGTGTTGTCTCTACTAAAGTTCGATCCGTTGACTTTGAAACTACTTGGAAAGAGATGATTTTCAAAGAAAATAGAACTTGAGGCTTACTCCAGCCTCCAGGTCCATGAAAGCTAAGATTTGAGGTCTAAATTACTATGTTTACAATGATATAAAAAATTCTTCAAATTACTATTAAGGTATATACATATCAGACTTTTAAGGTCTAAAGAACCGGTATATATCAGACTTCATGAAAGCTAATACTCCAGGTATATACATATCAGACTTAAGGATTTTAAACATTTAAGGTATATATACTGTATAAATGTTCAGAATTCTATAATTGATGTAAAATACTTAAGGTATATACATATAAATAAATTCAGAATTTTGAAAAATTGATGGATTTTTTTTAATTTAAGAATTCGAAATTCCCCAATTTGCTATGCAAGAATATTTACCTATGTACTTTAAATATTTTGAATCCTATATATATATATATATTTCAGAATAAAATTAAGTATTTAAAAATTTAAAATGTAAGCTTCAATGTACTTAATATATATATATATAAATATGTTCTTAATTTTAAAAATTCAGGATTTAAGAAAAAAAAATCTCCCAATTTGCTATGGCTAAATTGATTAAACTGAGATTTCAAAGTAGGTATGGACAAAATACCTGAACCCGAAATACATCTGACCTAAAAAGTAGTACCGAACTCAAATCCAAACTAAAAAAATTATCCGAATAAATCCTAAATTTTTATATTAAAAAAACTGAACCCAAAACTGAATCAAAAATGAGTATCCAAAATATAATTACATATCTAAAATATTAATTATATATACTTATATTAATTATATGTATATAACCAAATTATCCAAAATTAAAGTTTATAATTAT
Organism: Nasturtium officinale; assembly: GCA_963854855.1. Classification (NCBI taxonomy): domain Eukaryota; kingdom Viridiplantae; phylum Streptophyta; class Magnoliopsida; order Brassicales; family Brassicaceae; genus Nasturtium; species Nasturtium officinale. The sequence continues at coordinate 1,180,433 of OY978506.1, forward strand.
ATTTGTGAAAATTTAATTAATTTATTTTTTTCTAATATTTTGGGCACCTAATCCACATGGAATTGAAAGAAATTTAATTTCTTTATTAATAACCGACAAGTACTAAAACTCTAAACCCAAAAGACCCAAAAACTTGATCCGAACCCGAATGCTTATGGCTATAATTTAAAGTTTCAGATTTAAACGTTTAAGGTATAAATATTAATATGTTCACATATTACAATGATGATAATTGTAGTCCCCTAGTAATTACCTACTAGAATGAATGTGACGTATTGGGTTAAGCTAAAATGAAGCCAAGGTGAAACCCTATTTTAAAAACATTTGAAGGTATATAACTAATTGTTGCAAAGGGCAATGGTGTTACTTGTATTCCACCGGTTAATGCATACTTGATAGCAAAGGAGGTCCTAAGTTTGAAATCAGAAGTACGGAAATTTGTTTGCAGATCTTCTGTTTCCGAAATGTTTCAGAAACCAAACTTCGATGGAAACATGTTTTCTTAAAACTCTAATTTAGAAACACATATCTACATATTTCCTAAAAATCTTAATTTAGAAAATGATGTAAACTTTTGTTGAAGTTTCCGATATATATATACATATATATATATATATTTGTGGTTATGATATTTTATTTTTAGTTAATTTTTAATACAATTTATTGAATTTTTATTGTTTCAAACTCTTAAATTTTATTGGATTTATTTTAGTTATATATATATTGCCATATTTCTTACACGTATCCGTTTAATAATGTTTTGAAAAATATTTGCACGTATTCACACGTTTTGCTACCACATATTCGTTTTCGTTTTCATGGTACATAGAGTTTTAATCTAATAAAATAATAATAATATTTATACTTTATATAAAGTTCAAACAATAATAATTAAAATATGTATAGAAAATTTAAAATATTAATCTAGTTTAAACTTTATAAAACTTTAAATATTCAAAATATTCAAAATTTATATAAACAAGAAATTTTTATATTATTATTTGAGAATTATATTTAGAATTTTTTTTTGAATTGAAATGATCAATAACAAAATCTCTACACTGGTGGTACCCTATTTTCTTATTCAATCTCTTTAACCTTATACTAAAATTATCAAATTCAAATAATTCAATTATATAAAAGTGGTACGGTAAAAATGAATAGTTTTAGACAGATTCGTGAAGACTAAAAGATTTCATTAGATAAATAACCTTATGCTTTATGATTACAATTATGATAGATCAGAAAATATCATTGTAAATACGTAATCTAAGAATTGTTAGTTATTTAAATATATAAATTTATGTAATAATTTTATATTTTATACAATGGTTATATACATCACTGTTTAAGTTAATGAAATAAACATCGTTATTATTATTTTCAAATAATATAGTTATAAAAAAATACTAAATATATTATAAATATTCAATTTCAAAAAAAATATAATATAAATATAAAAACAAATTGCTACTTAATATTACCAAAATAAAACATAAATTTGATTAACTAAAATAATGAAACCGCCGGTATAAATCTAGTTAGAATTCATTTATGATGGAAAAGTCATATATTTATAGGCGTGGAGGGTTTCTTTAAAATTTAATCCCGTTTTGAGAAATTGATTAAAAAAAATCATTTATCACCAATTTAATTTAAAAAAGGAAAAGACCACAAAACTAAAACATTATTTAAATAGGCGTAAAAATTATTCCTTACATAAACTTCTTGTCGAGATTACAATATAATGAGCGTGAGTTTCGTCTGAATTGTCACAAGAAATCATTCTCCTTGATAAATCAATACAACTTTTAGTTCAGCAGTCGTAACATGTTGGTCTAAGTTATAAATCAACTATGTTTATGTAAGTCTCAACGTAATTTAAAAAAAAATAAAAAATAAAAAAATTCCGGTGATCCAAGAAATTACTCGTTTTATCTGAAGCGATATGGTTTTTATTATATTTTTAAAGAACTCGAGCGATATAGTTACAAGACTAATTCAAGTTCAGATAAGTTTTGGTTATGAAATTGCAACAAGTTGACAATTTATTAAACTACCTCGAGTCTTATAAAAATCATGGGATTTAGCGTCATTATACAAGCAATCTTTACAAACACAAAGACTCAAACAACAATCACCAAAACTTTCTTTCGTCTATCAAAAAAAGCTCTTGATCCCATGGCTGTTCCTTCCTCTTCTTATTCTCTTTCTTCTGGTATAGGACCGATGGGGCCTCAGGTGTTCATGAGCTTCCGGGGAAAAGACGTACGCAAAGATCTCGTCAGCCTTCTCCTCGATGCCATGAGAAGGAAAAATATTAACGTCTACATAGACGCGGAAGAGGGGGCTTAAATCTACAACATATCTTGTTCAAGAGGATCCAAGAGTCGAAGATTGCAGTTGCCATCTTATCGGATGAGTACACCGATTCAGAATGGTGTTTGGATGAACTGGTGAAGATCATGGAATGCGAGAAGGAAGGCACGCTTCACGTGATTCCAATCTTCTACAAGCTAGATGCTTCGGACGTTAAAGGTCTAAATGGAACATTTGGAGAAAAATTCAGGCAGAAGAAGAAAAACTTTCAAATCGACGCGGCAAGAACCCAGAAATGGGAGGAAGCTTTGGCATCGGTTCCCTATAGGTTGGGCATACCCATATCAGAACTGAGGTATCTTCTTTTTTGTCTTTATCTTCTTCTTTTTTTTTTTTTTTTTTTTGGTTTTTTCTCAAACGGTGAACGACACGGAAGCCTTAGTTAAACCGGATCTATTAGGCTATTAGGGATGGACAAAATTATCGTATTGGACGGTAATTTACCGACCAAATCATACAGAACCGGATTGTTTAAATAACCCATTTGAATATTCAGACTGGTTAATCGTTTAACCAAAATTAAACTCAAAATATGATAAATATTTTAAATATTATTTGTTACATAAGTTATAATAGGAATTTCTATATATTTTGTAAATTTTGCCACCCAAAATTATTCCTACTAGAAAAATCGTTTCTATATCTCTTGACAGAATTTTCTGCATCTATTTTTTTTTCATTTAGGATCAATAATAATGATTTTTTTTAATTCTATGATGTTGAGTTTTTAATATAAAAATTAATTGCACAATTCACCGAAATTATGTTAAAACTAAAAAAAAAGTCGATCGGATATTTACCTGAATAAGATGAAATAATTAAATCTCGAATCAATCCAAATTAAGTTTGATTATTATTCGAACATAATATATTAGTATTACCAAATTTCTCAATAAAGTTAAACTATGTTAGTTTCAAGTATTTATGCACCTAGTGATTTTCTTATGTCCTCGGTTCCTTCTGGCTGTCTATTCCGTCCCAATTTATGTTGGGGCTATGTTGCCGAATATATTGGGGCTGATTGGTGCTAGACTGTTAGGACTTTAATTGAGTTTTAAACTTCTAAGTCAATTCATAAACATTCACTTTTATTTATTTTTATTTTCTCTAAAGTCTTTAAAGATGGTAACTGTTAATTTGTTTTTGTTCTTAAAATAATTGTTTTCTCTAAAGCCATAAAAAATAGACTTTTAAAGATGTAGGAATAATTTCTTTTATTTGAACACCATAAAATGGTTGTAGGATTATTTTATTTTAAATTTAGTTTTCACGTAAGTTATCTTTCTCTTCATCAGTTCTTCTTTTTTACATAATTAGAATAAAATCTGTGTCACTAATTTAAATAAGATTTTTTGTTAAAATTAAATACTATTAGTTAATATTTTCTAGTAATCGACTACATCAATATACTTTTAATAATTAACAAAATAAAATCTAGTAGTATTTTAGTTAGAAATCAGTTTATTTCATTAATGAATTTAGTAATATATATATACAATATATATATATATATTATTTTAGTATTATCATTACTAAAGATATTATGAGTTTTATTAAAATCAACTATTTGTGAGTTTTCATTTATTTTGTTCCCTATAATTTTATTAATAGTTCCAACCAATCGGTCTCATCATCGTTTATGTTTAAGGCAATGTTATGACACATATATAATGTCGTTTTACATACGAGGTTTCATCTTAAAACTGGATAGCTCCTTACAGAAAGATATGTAAAAAGAAAATATAGTTTAAAAGTTGATATCGCTCACTCATATTAAATGAATAACAGTGCAGAATCTATAAACGAAGTCGTCCAGGCAGTTCTGAAAACGCTGTCGCATAGCACCAATTCAGTAGAAAATGCAGGTCAGAGACAGGCTTTCATGATCTATGCAAAGAAACTCAAGATCGAATGGTCAGAGCTGGCGAGCTGCTGGACCTTCATGTCTGTTCGTGAGGAACCTAAGTAAGAGTTCTTTTAGCCTTTTTTTTTGTTCGTGCCAAGATTCCGGTTCACCGGAGCTCCAAATTCGTTTAATATAAGTTGATTATATATATATATAATCAAAGGATTACCGGATCACCGGAGATATATATATATATTCAAAGGATTTTGAGTGGTAATATTTTAATGTACTATTAAGTCTAGAATTAGCTGGTGAAGTCAATCTCTTATACAAGGGAATACCATGGATTTATTTGCAGTGGGGAAGCCATTGAAGTGGCGAAGATGAATGAAGTTTGGTTTCTACATGTGTCAGGATTTTTCCACACGAAAGATCTGACACCGGGGACAAGTTACGAGGTAGTGTTCGTGGTGAAAGTAGAGGATGGGCTTTCCGGATGGGATAGCCCGGCGAAGTTACAGCTGAACGTGCCACATGGTAACGAGCCTCAGGAGCAGGAGTTGAGCTTTGATGGTTACATAAAGAACACGTGGGTCGACATTCGCGCTGGAGTTTTCGTGGCGCCGCCGCAAAGCAAAAAGATCACGTTCTCTTTATCTCAACATGAGACGGACGAGAGGAAGACGGGGCTCCAGATCAAAGGTGTTTCCATTCGTCCTACGCAGTAAGTCAAATGCACTAGCTAATGAGTTGCGATTGTATTTGTGTGTTTGTATTTGAATTGGAAAAATATTATTTCAATTTGCTATTGATATTGGATTTGCTTGTTGTAATGGCCTGGTGGGTCTTTTATATTTAAAAGGTTGTTTTAAACTATTTTTTCTTCTTCTACGTGGGACTCGTTATTAATTGAGACGCGAGGTTAACCTTAATACGAGTGCTAGTGTATGTGGATGATCTGATTGTTAAGAATTTAGAGGCTAAGTTTAAGGCCTTTTTATCTTCATGATTCCATATGAAAGATGTCGAGTTCTTGAAATATTTCCTCAGGGATTAAAGTGGCTAGAAGTTCTACCAGTTTATATCTCTATCAAGGCAAAGGTTTCTCGGTGTGCAACCAAAAACACAGACTTGCCCTTTAGTCAGCAAGTTGATATATCTTGCAGTCATGCGTCTGGATCTTGCTTATTCAGGTCACACTCGTTGCAGACATTGGGAAGCTGCTCTTCACATGCTTTTGTATATGAAGAAAAATCCTGGACAAGTTGGGCATTATCGATTACTCCAACTTGAGGAGAGATGTTGAGCTATCCATCCCATTGATTTAGACAATTCTTATTCATTTGTAATTGCTAAATTGTATTGCTCAGATCTTTGCTAATTAGATTAGTATGTTAGCTCTTATCATACTAAATAAATCAGGGTAAAAAACCCTTTTGGAATATAAAGAAAATCCATACCTTTCTGTCTCGTCTGTCGCCAGCAATACACATAAGAACAGGACCAGTATATGTATGATGATTTACTTCAGGGAGACGAGAGGACATGTACCTATGAACTGCAGTTGTAGAACGAAAAAATCAAGCTTCTGGCCAAAAATGTGTGTATGTCTAAAGCTCAATGTGTGGCATCAAACTATATGAGGCTACATTGCAATGCTTCAAAATGTTATTGAGGTTCAACAAAAATCATAGGTGTTCGTTCATAATCCACCAACATCGGCTCATTACTTTTTGACTATCTCTTGACATTAGCCATTACAAATACTCTATTCTCAATATATTTCCTCTGGCGAAAAATGCAGTGGAAAAAATAATAGTGATGCTATTGTTGAATCCTCTGGTATGTTATGAAGTCTCATATGTGAAACTGTGAGAGCAAGCATAACCTTCACTCTTCATGGCTCTTGAGAACCATCCTGTGAATCAGTTCGTTTTCTTTTCTTTGCATCTGATTCACCTAACTGCAAAGAAAAGCCAATCTCATCACCTGAGCTACTAGTCTTAAGCGAAGACAGGTTCTTGGATTCGAGATTCTGTGGTCCATTAATTTTCTTATGAAGTGGGGATCTGTTGTTGCTTGAACTTGGAATGAACTGATGTTCTTCAATCATGGCTGCTGATTCTAACACGTATTTTATTTGGAACTCTGGATGAATGTATGAGTTGTCTTCTTCTCTAGGAACTTGCTGGATATTCAAGTTGATAGGTTCAAAGTTTTCACCTGTTTTACACCTTGACGGCTTGCTCACACCGGGAGAAGATTCAACGACCATGGAATCAACTGCAGCACACATAATACCGTGCCTCTGTTCTTGCACCGCGGCTGCACTCAGCAAAAGAGACATTGAAGGAAACAGTAAAGTACCGCAAATAGAACCTAAGGGAAGACACAGACCTTGAAGACTCTCATTGGAAGTAATTAGATCAAGTTCAAGAAAGTTAAGAACTCTGCCAAGATCAACTCCACTTGTCCAATTCTCAGGTTGTTCCCCCACTTTTAGCTTCAGTCGTCCTCGGTTAGCTGTTCCTCCCCAAATAATTCCAACAGGTCGCGGTTTCTCATTCTTCTCATCGCCCGCAGCCAACAGAATAAGACTTCCACTATCACCCTCGAGATCAAAAGTTTTCTGGTTTTCACCAACAACAAGAAAATCAGTTAGGAAACAAATCCCTTTCTCGTCATTGTATTCCAACGCGTAAGCCATAATAGTCCCAGTGGTTAAACCAGAGCTTCTCCCAACTTTAACCACTTTCCTTCCTATTAGACTGTTAATTGGAGACTGTAGATCAGTCACATGGATATCGCCAATCTCACCAATCCCTTTGACAGTTGTGGTTACATTGTTCATATTAAAGTCCTCAGCAAATGGAATGAAGGCTCCATCAGCTCGAACAAATGTTTCTGTAGAAGCAACAGAAAAAATCGATAATGAGAACATGCTATGCCATTAGACTACACCGGCAAAGTCATTATATACTTTGTTAGCAGACTACCTGGGTTAGTTCCAGCGAAAATGCCATACCAAAGGTCATCGGTGATAAATGATGTTGCTCTTTCCACTGCACCTAAGTAGACTCCAGGTCCAAGGCTAGGTGGCAACGGATGAAACATTTTCTGGCTTGGGTAATCTAAATCAACTGCAACATGACGGTTTGTTAGGAACCCAACTTGTCTGATGCCAGTTTTACTCTTTACGATAGCACCCAAGGTTCCATATGTTTCTTGGCTAGCCACCTGCAGGAAGAGAGGCATGGTCGGATAATGATTTGTTACCAGATTTTCGATAATACAAGTTCATATATCCGTTTAGTACAAAAGTTACCTGTGAACCAGAACCAATAGATGAACCACTGCCTCTCAAATCATCAACAAGCTCTGTATACACCTGCTCTGTAGGCGTTTGCGCAGGCGCACCATAATATTGAAACTCAACAACGTCTACATCACACCATACTCCTCCAGGACCCTGTCAAAGTAAGATACTCTAATGACTAAAAGATTCCAAAATTCAACCTTGTAGTATCTACATTACTAAAAGTTCCAATAACTACTCTTTCCAGCAAGAGGAATTGATATAAAGATGAATAAAAAATTTAGAAAGTGGATAAGACCGTAAAGACTCATAGGCAAGAGATATCTAACCTCTAAAGCTGTAGGTAAACACTGGAGAGGATTAAGCCATTGTTTATGAACTTTCCGAGCAACAAAAACAAGAATAGCCGCTATATCCGTCAAAACACCTCGTCGAATCCGAAAACCAATAGCTGTACCGAGGCTAAACCTCCTTAAATTCTTACTATGAAACGCTCTAATCATCATCAACTCAAGCAATGAAGTAGCTTTCTTCCCAGTTGGTAAACCGTCAAAAGTTTCAGGCAAAACACCTTTTTGAAGATTTGCAAAATAGTTTGCTCTGTCTTCAGCTGAATCATTTAATCTACTTGAAGTAGGCCAAGAGAAGTAAGCAGCAGCAGCACTAGTTTCAGGATGCTGACCGCCCGATGGTAACGGTTGAAGTGATGATGAAGAAGCCATTTTTAAATGATTGTAACCATTTTTATCCAAATCAAATGCAGACTCCACAGACTGTGATGATATAGAATGATGAAATCTAAGATCCAATCTTTTCCCTTCCATCATTAACCTTCTACTATGAAGATGAATCACCAACCTATTGAATCATGTTACATTAGTAAACTAAACTAAAAATTCAAATAGAATAAACAAGAATAAAGCTTATCAAATCCTTTCAGGCTAGCAAAACATGACCAGATTAAAGCAAACAAATATAAGAAAATAAGTAATCTTTTATCATCAATGAAGTTTCAAGAACCCAAATTTTAGTTGAAGTATCTAAAAGGTTAGACCTTTATTAGAAAATTATGAACAAGATTGAAAATTATCATAAACCCAGAAAAGTAAACATGAAAAGAGCTTAAGAAATCGAGTTAGAAAACTGCGTAATTCAAACAAAATCAAAAGATAAACTTAAAAATTTAGGGTGTAATATTGAACAGAGAGTGAGAAAAAGAGCTAACCGATCAGTAGTGTTAGATCTTTCTCATTTCATAGATACAAAACTCTTGCAAATGATCGAATACAGTAGATTTGGGAGAAGTGGTAATAATAATAGAGAGGACCCAAGAACTTAGTTGAGCTTCAGAGTGGAGGATGAAGACTTTTTTTTTTTTGTCAAATAAAAATGGAGGAACAGCGACTCTTTTGTTTGGTAATATATTTATATATTTTTAATGTTTATTTATTTTAAAAACATTATTTGTTGTATATTCTAATTGATTTAGATATTTAATTAAGAGTAATTACATTGCCGACATAAAGATGTAACGTATAAATAATTAAAATATATGTGGAGCTATAAAGAGAGAAATTCCGTGTGTATATTTCTGCAGTCTTATATGTAAAATATTAAAATTGTTCAATTATGCCTAGCTATAAGTTCAAATTCGGTTAAAACTTTGTCAAATTTTAAATATTTGGGATTTAGAAAATTTTAAAATGTTGATAAAATTATATTTAAAACTGGGTCAGCATTGTACCTTTAAACAGATTTCTACATAACAGATCAAATCCATAGCTCACAAAAGCAAGATTGTTTTATTATATTTTAAGAAAGAGAAAGGTAGATAATTTTATATTTCATTTATAATTCTTGAAAGAAGACATTTGTCCATGGCAGGAAATCAAGAAACGGATAAAACATTTATCCTATAAAACGAAACGGATAAAACATTATAAGAAAATCGATAATGTTTCTTTTTGTAAACTTATCTTCAAAATGGTGTGATCACACTCAAACGCCATTAAGAGCTATCATTCTCACACTCTGTCTCTCTCTTCCCCTTTCATCTTTAACACAATAAGCATATCAAATAAAGAAAGCTTTTACAAAAAAAAAAAAGAAGAAGATTATATGTGTTGAAGTGTTTCAAATTTTAGGTTAACCTCAAAACATACAACCACTCAGCAATATGTAGAAAATACAATATGATTTGCAACAGTTTCACGCACTCTTCATCCACTTTTAAACTGAAAATACAAAGACATTGTTTCTTTCTAGCTTATTGTTTTAACATGTGATAAATTATTGATCTTTGATGTTTTGTTTTTCATGAAGAGAATCTGTAGCGGTCATGAGGCAAAGAGTAATCGATGTTAGGACCATGAGGGACGATCCCGAATGGGTTTATGGTAGGGTGGCTTCCGTAGTAAAGTTGCTTGATGTGTTCCATGTTCACATGTGCTACTCATGCAATGGATTTGGTAGATGTCTTTTATGTAGTTGAAGATAATCGGGTATTCTCGTAAGAATCTCTTGTTGCATTTGAAGTGAACCGAATCACTTCAATGAAAGAAAGATGAAGTCAAGGGTAGCAATCTCGATATGTTACAAACAGAAGATAAAAGAAAAGCAAATGCCATTAACTCGTTAAATCTTATGAGAGTTACGAATAATCGGGATATCTGCTTCGGTTAAAGTGTTCCCGCATATGTATCTTTGTTTTCTAAGTATTTCCTAGCATCAATCAATTGCTTCATACAATTGGTTCACTGCCTGGGAACAAAAGGGATCAATTCAGAAGAATCGTTTTCGCTCTGCTAAAGCCGTATAGACAATAAGGATTTTTATACCTCATCAAAGGGTTCTTGTTTCCTAGCAAACTCACAATCATAAACACCGTTGTTTATCCCATTGAAAACCCATTCATTATGTCTCTGAGATGAGAAGGATAAAGGTCAAGCGACACGTGTATGGTGAAGATAATAAGAGTTTGTTAGAAGAAGTTTAAAGCTTGAAGGAGACACCAGGAAAAATATCATTGAGATCATTTGACAAATTTTGTATCTTTCTTCTTCTCCTTTTCTAATTTTATATTACATATGGAAGTTTAGCATTAAAGGTCATAATAAGTAAAAAAAAAAAAAAAAAATTCTCCATAGCATTATTTAATCAAATTTATTTTCCCATTCATGAGATATTTCCGAATAAAATACATGGTATTCCAAATTTTTTGACAGATGTATGTATTCAGTTCCCCATAACAAATACAGCTAATAAAACGTTACAGCTAATATAAGATGTTTAAACATAATATTTTTTTTATATTTTTAAAGGTGTTTTACATATGGAAGTTTAATATTATAGGTCATAATAAGTAAAACAAATATATTTTCCAAACTGGTAGTTATTAAAATAATATTTCCCCATTTAAGAGATATTTGCATACAAATTTTATGAAATTCCGTATATTGAATTTAATGTCATCAAATTAATTGCTACTAGTTACACTACTAACAATTTGACAAATGTAGGTATTCACTCCCCTATAAAAAAAATAAAATCTAATTCCAATATGAAATGTCTTTATAAAACAGCCCACTTAATTTCAAAACGCAAAAAAATAAACTGGGCAGATTACTCAAGTGTAATTTTGAAATCAAAATTCATAGATTTTTTTTTGGTTTATACTATTGTGATAATAATATAGGAAATTTCTTTCTGATGGTTACCCAATTAAAAAAAATATATATATATATATACCATATATTATAACTATTTATTATAATGATAGCACAATATATTACTGAAAAGAAAATATAAAATATTTGAAGTAAATGATTTATGTTCATCACTACATTTCTCTTAAAAAATAAGATCAATAAAAACAGAGATTCGTCGGTGACGGTAGCTTCTGATGAGATAAAGAGAAAGGACAGAGAACTAACCATTAAAAAGGAGAGAGTGAAAAACTAGCTTAATCCGGCGAGAAGAGAGATCTGTATAGGCCTGGGCATAATAACCGATATCCGAACCCGAACCCGATCCGAAGTAAAGAGTTCGGATCGGGTTTGGTTGTACTAAAATACCTGATTGGGTGTATATTTTTTACTCATCAGATACCCGTACCCGATCGGGTATACCCGAACAACCCGAACCACCCGAATTCCACCCAAAGTAATACAAACTTGTATAAAACTTAAATATTTTAGTTTTTCTTATTTTCATTTTCATATATGTTAATTTTCATATATTACTTTAGTTATATTATATAATTTTTATTTGAAATTTTTTGTTATTTAATGTTAAATGTTTTATAAATTCAAGAACAAATGAAGAAATAAATTTTGTGTGTTTTGTTTAGTGGTTTGAATTTTGTGAGTTTATTTTGATATTCTATATACTTTTAATGAATTTGGGTTGATTTAAAAAAATAGTGAATATATATGAATATATATCAGTTTTTTAAGTTTAGTTCAAAAATTATTTGAGTTCGGATATATCCGAAAATATCCGAATCCGATGGATGTTTACCCGAACCTGACCCAAAATTCTAAAATACCCGATCAGATCATATATCTCTATATCCGAACACCCGTAATACCCGATCCGAACCCGATCGGATACCCAAATGCCCAACCCTAGATGCAATCCGGCGAGAGCTTGCATGTATAGAATAAGAGGATAGAACCTTATACTGTTATGGCTTGAAAAATGAAGATTTCAAGACCGGAGAAAAAATTTGTGGACAGCGATTGAAAAATATTGCAAGAAAGATAATATAAGAGAGAAGAGGTTATGAATGTAATGTATCTTTGTCATTTGCGTGTTAACCACTGAGTCGGTCGGTAATTAATAGTTTCTTAATAACGGATTACTCTATGTCATTTAGTGCATATTTAAAATTATACATTTTAACTATTGTAGTATAAACCTTTTTTCTTAGGCTCAGCGATTATAAAAAATTATAGGTGTTTACCTATGATCCTGAAGTTTCTCAAAGATTATATTTCGTTAAGTGCATATGAACATGAAGATAGCTAACCCAACTAGTAGGCTCGTAGTACGATGAGCCTCAACATTTCTTCTAGTGAAATGGTTGTGATTCAACATTTTTTTTTTTTTTGTAATTTCCCACTAAAACTTAATTATATAATATTATTAAAATAAATAATCATTATATTTGTTAAAAGCAATTCAATCAAAATAAATTACCAAAATGCTATAAAAGAAAATGGTCAGCTTCATATAGTATTTTTGAAAAGGGGCACCCATATAGTGGTATTATTGAAATTCCCCCTTGAAATAATTGGAAAATGTGCTTAAAATAATATAAGATCTGATAATTGTTAGTAAAAGTAACACTAAATAAAAGATTTTTATTTTACAAAAAAATATAATACTTGTAATGTATATAAGCTGGAGAATTAGTTTTCTACCAACTGTTTAAATAGGTCTCCTATTTTCAAAAGACCTCGCTTAGAACGATATAGTGAATACATAGTTTTATAGGAAAAAGGCAAGTATTAAAGAGAAAATACAATTAATTCATAATTATCTATAAAGTCTATAAACAATGATGATTTATTATAGTATGATTAGATATGATGTAGGAATTGTAAGATATTTACTGTTTTGATATTTAGATCAGTAAAATATTATATTTTCAAATTTTGTTTTGTAATTTAAAGTTAATTTTACATGAGATTCGAAGAAGCTCAGGACCTACTCTATATTGCTTTGATCAAATGATCATGCTAATACAATTAAAATTTTGTGAGTTATTTTAAATGAAAAGACTATAATTTTGTAAGGAAGATAAAAATTAAACTAAAGAAAAATGAAAATTTATTCCGAAGGAAATTTTTGATATGATTTCTTTTGAAGTTCTCCCAAATATCCAAAATACAAAAAGAAGTAGAAAAGGGGGAAAAACAAAATGAAACAAACTTAAGAAAAGGGAAACTTAAGTCACACAATACTATATAAATTATAACAATACCCATATTAAAATAACACCAATAATGACTTGGATGACATTCATATCAAAAAGTCCGTTTTCTAGCTTTCACTTATCAGTTTCTCTTTCATTTCTTCAAGAGAAGATATCAGATAGTTTGTTTCATTCATATCGAACTCTTTCACATTTTTCTCATACCAGTTTTTTCTATTTTCATTAGATTCTCTATAGCATTTCCAAGCATTTGCCTTATTTTTCTCGTATTCATACTGTGACTGTGCCTGCAAAAAAATCGATTCTTGTTTTCTGTGGGATTAAATTAACATTAGGAGTAAACAACCAATTCATAAGTCTCTAAAAACCTTTTAAAAAAAATCATATCAATATATTTAGTAGGAAAAAGAAATATGGTTAATATCTTAATTTTATAAAAATAATACAATCTAATTATAAAACGATAGAATATCTCAAAGTATGTTTATTGGTTTTAAAATATATAAATTTGACATTGATTGTATAGCTTTAATTTTCTTAAGCAAATTATATATTAGTTATATATTTATGCTTATATAACAAAGCTATACTAGTGTTTTTAATGTTACATAATTAGTTTTTTATCACTCACAAATAAAATAATCCTTATATTTTTTAAAAACAATATTTTTTTTTGTATTTACCTCATTGAGTATCTTCATGAGACATTGGATACTTTTATCTGGATGTTGAAGAACCAGCTGTTGATTGTTGTTGTCCTCGTGGAGAAAGACATAATTATGGTTATGATGTGTAAACTGATCAGTTACATCTTTAACTGATGGATGACCAAAAGAGAATGCTTTTCCACTCGGAGAGAAGACAATTATCAAAACTTTTGCACCACTTAATGTACAAATTTCAGCTGTTTTCTTGAAAATAATATATCTTCTTTTTGAAAATGTTACTCAAAGGTTATTTTTATTGGTTATTTTTTTCATCTCTATTCTCTTACGAACTTTTTTTATTCTTACCATTTTCTTAAAATTTTCAACAAACAAAAGATGAATTGATGTTTACGCATAAATATGTTCTTTATATTTATAATGGGGTATTACAGATGGAAGTTTAACATTATAGGTCATAATAAGTATAATTTTTCTTTTTCTTCATAGCATTATTTTACCAAATTTTATTTTCCCATTTAAGAGATATTTCCACATGAAATTTATGATATTCCAAACAATTTGATAGATGTATGTATTCTTTCCCGCATAAAATATTACAGCTAATAAAACCTTACAGCTAATATAAGATGTTTAAACATAATATATTTTTATATTCATAAAGGTGTATTACATAGGGAAGTTTAATATCATAGATCAAAATACATAAAAAACAAAAAAATATCCAAACCATTACTTTATGAAATATTATTTCTCCATTTAAGAGATATTTCCATATAAATTTTATGATATTCCCTATTTTGAATGTCATGTCATCATATTTGTTGTTAGTAGTTACAGTAATAACAATTTGACAAATGTATGTATTCACTCTCTTAGAAAAACTTTAAAAGCTATTTCTAAAATGAAATAGTCCACTTAATTTCAAAATGCAAAAAATGGGCAGATTAAGTTTAAATTTGAAAGTGAATTTCATAGAAACTTTCTGGTTTATACTATTGTGAAAATACTGTAAGAAATTTATTTTGAATGGTTACCCATATTTTTTTAAAACAGATATAGATACCATTTACTATAATTTTTATTATAATGATTGCACAATGTGTTACTGAAATCAAACTTAAAAATATTTGAAGGAAATGATTTATGTTCATCACTATCTTTCTCTTTTATAAAATTTAATAAAATTAAAATAAATATTGATTTTAAAAAATATTTAACTAATTAACTAAACTTCAAGAGAAATTTTATGTAAATATTAGTGGCTCAGAACTATTTTTGAAATAATGTTTTTAGGAAAGAGAAAAGATAAATGCCCTCAGAAATAGATGATTTTTTCATCAAAATATGAATTTAAAAAAATAAATAACTTGAAATCATAAAGAAACAAATATTTAGACAGACTTTGGCATGAGTTCTGATGATAGTGAACAACCAGCAAAAATAAATAAAACATTTATGCGATTAAGAAAAAGTGATCTGTCATATAGTAGAAGTAAGTTCCTATCATTTGTAAAAGCAATATGTTTTCTAGGGAATCAATAAAAAAAACAGATATTTAGCGGTGACGGTAGCTTCTGATGAGATAAAGAGAAAGGAGAGAGAACTAACCATTAAAAAGGAGAGAATGAGAAACTAGCTAGCGAGAAGAGAGATCTGGAGATGGCAATCCTGTGAGAGCTTGCGTTTATAGAATAAAAGGAGAGAATCTTATACGGATATGGCTTGAAAAATGAGGATAAAGAGCCGAGAAAAAAATTTGTGGACAGCGATTGAAAAATATTGCAGGAAAGATAATATAAGAGAGAGAAGGTTATAAAAGTAACGTATCTTTTTCATTTGCATGTTGACCACTGAGTCGGTAGGTCATTAATATTTTCTTAATAACGTACCACTCTATGTCACTTAGTGTATATTTATACATTTTAACCATTGTATATAAACCTTTTTTCTTAGGCTCAGCCATTAGAAAAGTTACGGAGAACACCTATGATCCTGAAGTTTCTCAAAGATTGGTTTCATGAGGTGAATATGACCATGAAGATAGCTAACCCTACAAGTAGACTCATAGTACGAAGAGTCCAACATTTCTTCTAGTGAAATGGTTGTGATTCAATATGAATATGAGAATCTCTGGAAACATTGCTTCCATTGTTTCCGTTTAACCCGTAAATCCTATGGTTAGATATGATGTAGGAATTGCAATACATTTTACTGTTTTGACATTTAGATCAATAAAATATTATATTTTCAATTCCAAGAATCTCAGAACTGACTTTGTATTGCTTCAAATGATCATGCTAAAACAATTTAAATTCTGTGAGTTATTTTTAAATGAAAAGACTATAAGTTTGTTAAGAGAATAAATATTAAAACTACAGAAAAAAATAAAAATAAAGGAAAATTCTGATATGATTTCTTTTGAGATTCTCCAAAATACAAAAAGAAGGTGAAAAGGGAAAACAAACCGAATGAAACAAATTTAAGAAAAGAGAAACTTAAGTCTCACAATACAAAACAAAGCATAACAATACCCATATTTAAATAACACCAATACTGACGCGGATAACATTCATATCACAAAGTCTGTTTTTCTATCTCAATTAACAGATGATTTTTCAATCGTTGAAGAGCCCATATAAGATGGTTTGTCTCAATCAGATCGAGTTCTTTTATATCTTTCTCATACCATTTTTCTCCATCTTTGGATTCTCTAAAACATTCCAAAGACTTTCCCATGTATTTCTCGTATTCATCTTGTGCCTCCACCTGCATCAAATCGATTCTTTTTGTTTGTGAGATTAAATTAACATTCTGAATAAGCAACCAATTATTACATCTCTTAATAACTAAAAAAAATCATAGTACTATATTCAGCAGAAAAAATAAATATGGTTTATATTTTAAATATTTCAAAAATAAAATAATCTGATATCTTAAAATATTTTATTGGTTTTCAAACTTACAAAAACGACATTTTTGTATTGCTTTATATTTTCTTAAACAAATTACATATTAATTATATATATATATGTACATACCTAAGTAGGATATACTAATGTTGTTTATTGTTACATAATTAGTTTTTGTATTGCTCATAAAATAAAATAACTCTTATAATTTTATTAAACAATATATTTTTTGTAGTTACCTGAGTGGGTATGTTGTTGAGACATTGGCTATTACTATCTGAACGTTGAAGAACGAGTTGTTGATTGTTGTTGTCCTGTGGAGAAAGACAGAATTATTGTTATTATATGTAAAATGATTCATTAGATCTTTAACTGGTGGTTGAACAAAAGATAATGTTTTCAATAGTGGTTGAACACAATAATCATAATTTATGCACCGTACAAAGTTCAATAGTTTTTTTTGAAAAGCAATATCTTTTTTTGAAAAAGAACTTGAAGGTTGTTTATATGGGTCAACTATTTTCTCTATTCTTTGATGACCTTTTTATTCTCACAATTTTCTTAAAATTTTAATCAAACAAAAGATGAATTCATGTTTATGCATAAAATATGTTTTTATATTTATAAAGGTCATAATAAGTAAAAAATCCCCAAAGCATTTTACCAAACTTTATTTTCCCATTTCAGATATATTTTCATATAAAATTCATGATATTCCAAATAATTTGACATATGTATGTATTCACTCCCCCATAAGATCTTTACAGCTAATAAAAATTTACAGCTACTATAAGATGTTTAAACATACTATGTTTTATATTTATAAAGTTGTATTACATATGGAAGTTTAATATCATAGGTCATAAAAATTAAAACAAGATTTTTATAAACCATTATTTTAACCATTAAAGAGATAGTCCATATAAAATTGATGATATTTCCTATTTTGAATTGCCTATCATCATATTAGACACTACTAAATATTTAACAAATGTTTATATTCACTCCCCAATAAGAACTTTAAAAAACCAATATGAAAATATGAAAATATATTTTTTCTAAAATAGCCTACTTAATTTCAAAAAAGAAGAAACAAAAATTGGGTAGATTACTCAAATTTTCTTTTGAAATTGAATTTCATAAAAAAAATTTGGTTTATGTTGTTATGAAAATACTATGTAAAATATTTTTTTGATGGTAACCCAAAATTTTGAAGATAGGTATAGATACCATTTACTACAGTTATTTATTATAAAGAGACCACAACATGTTACTGAAATCAAAATTTAAAATATATGAAGAAAATGATTTGTGTTCTTCACTATCTTGCTCTTATATAAAATGTAATAAAATAAAATATTACTGATTTTAAAAACATTTTAGAATCATTTAGCTGATTAACTAATTTTTAAGAGCACATTTATGTAATTAACTTTGGGTCATAAATCTTTTTGAAATAATGTTTTAAGGGGTAGAGAAAATCCAAAAATGCCCTTAAATAAGATGATTTTTCATCAAAAATGAAATAAAAAATAATGACTTGAAATCATAAAGAAAAAAAACCATTTAGACAGACTTCGGCATGAGTTTTGACTTCTGATGAAAGAGAACATCCAGCAAAAATATAAAATTTATGCAATTAAGAAAAGAAGAAGTAAACATATATCATACTAAATGGAAGTTCCTATCATTTGTAAAAGAAATGTGTTTTCGAAATAATACATATTTTTGGAAGAAATAGTTTGAGATCCTAAAAGATTACTTATCGTACGAGCAAATAATATGCTATAAAAATTGTCAATATTAGAAAATTTAACATTTAGGAAAATTTAAAGCGTGTTCAGATGATAAAGATCTGATGAAGACACAGATAAAACATTTATGCGATTAAGAAGAAAAAATAATATTTCATACTGAAAGGAAGATCCTATCATTTGTAAAAGCAATGAGTTTTTTGAAATGAGATCCAAAATAATTACTTGTTGTACCAGAAAATAACATGTTACAAAACATTTTGTCAAGGATTGGAAAAATGACATTTAGAAAATTAAAGCCATCCCCACAAGAAATTAAGAGATATCTGGTGAGAGACACAGATTCAACGGTGGCGGTAGTTTCTAGAGAGAGAGAGCAAGAAAGAGAGAAAACGAGATCTATCAAAAAGAGAGAGTAGTGGTGAGGGTGACTTTTTTTTTATAGCTCAAGGTACATCTCGGACTCGGAGAGGCCCGGAGTAATACTCTGGGGAGATGGATTCTATGAATAGTTTCTCTTTCTCAATATTCAAATAGCGTGCAAGTAAACATTTATATCCATGTAGCCAAACCAAATAATCCAATAATTCTGCACCTGCACCTGATGGGAATCGATCCCTAACATACATAGATCTACATGACGAATCTTCTACCAAACGAAAACAAGTAGAGCAAAAGAACTTGATTAAAGAGATAAAGACAGTGAACTAACCATTAAAAATAAAAGAGTGAGAAACTAGCCAGCGAGAAGAGAGATCTGGAGATGGCAATCCGGCGAGAGCTTGCGTGTATAGAATGAGAGAAGATAACCTTACACGGATATGGGTTGAAAATTGAGGATAAAGATATTGCAAGAAAGATAATATAAGAGAGTGGAGGTTAAAAATGTAACGTATCTTTGTCATTTGCATGTTGACCGTCGACTCGGTTGGTCATTAATATTTTCTTAATAACGTATGACTCTATAGTGGTAATTGGTTAGATGTTTTGAGAGCTTTAAATAATTTTAAAGGCCAAACAGCTATTTTTTTTTAACAATCACTTGCTATTTTCCTATTTTTATCTAAATTTTTTAAAATCTCTAAATGCCTTTTTCTGTTCTTAAAGTTTTTATTTTTTCGAAGCTCCTAAAACTAGACTTTAATAGTTGTAGGCTAGGATTTTTTTTTAAAATTAATTTCTTTTATTTTAAAACTATTTTTTACCGTTTTTCTCTTACCTATCACATATGTAGCATAAAAACAAAAACATGTACACGGAAACAAAACATATGAAAACATGAAAATGATTTTTCTGAATAAATAGAAAATGGGAATATTTCAATATAATATATATATATATATTTGAAACATAAATCTAATTAAAATATTATATGTTATATATAACTAAAATAAATCCAATAAAGTTTGAAACAATATAAATTTAATAAATAATATTTAAACTAATTAAAATAAAAGATATATTGGTAATATAGACAAAAATCATCGATTTTTCAAATTGGAGTTTTTAATAAACGGGTAGAAACAAATTTCCATCGTGTTTCTAAATTATGATTTTTAGGAAACTTGATAGAAATTCAATGGAAACATATTTGAAATGTAAGTAATAAATTACAATTAGAATTCTTTTAACGAGTATTCATGCTTCCTAGCGTAACAGTAACAACTAATATATTTTTAATAGATACAATTAGAATAAAATTTAGTTGGATACTTTAAATTAGTTATTTTGTAAAAATAGATAAATACTATTAATTAATAGTTTCTAATAATAGATTGTATTAAATATATTTCTTATTTATTTTACATCAAAATTATTTTAATAGTTAATAAATAAAATCTAGTACTGTTGTAGTTACCAATCAATTTATTTTACTGACGAAATTGGTTGATATATATATATTATGAATTTTTATTTTACTCTTTAAAATTTTATTATTAATAAAATTTATTTATGTCACAATTTTGACAGTCAGAATTTAAAAAATCTTTAAAATCCACTTAGCAGTTTGGAAAATTTTTACATGAGAGACAACATAAGAAACCAAAGAGGAAACTCGCTCCTTGAGAATTCAGTTTTCCTTTGTCTTCTTAGTCGTTTGTAAACAACGAAATAGATATTGGTGGCAAGAGCTGAACTTGATCTACACAACATGAGTTGTAGAGAGAAAACTCATATTACATCAGATTGCAAGTAATATTGGTTTTAAACTTTTAATTAATGTCCCATCTCTGGATTCGCACGAGATCATCAGCGTATATCATATAGATTAATTTTCTTAAGATAATAAATTATGAAACACATAATAGGGCACCTCCACTTCGGAATGAAAGTAATAAATTACTACACACACTTAAAACGGTGACGCCATTCGTGAAATGAGGATAATAAATTACTCAACTTACATAAATTACTAATATACATAAATTACTAAAGGTAACTAAATCACCATTCATAAATTTGTCAACACTAATCAATATAAATCCATAAATTGTGTGTTTATGTTAAATTTTTCTTTTGTTTACTAATGACACATATTATTTTGCCTCAAATCGGGTAACATGGCTCCGACAACAATCAATTTTATTACGATGCTGATATTTTATTAGATGAAAAAGATAATACAAGCCCTAAGATTTTGTTTGAATTAAAATTAGATAATATGATGCCCCCACTTGTGGAAATGAAGATGATAAATTATTAAACACACATAAATTGGTGCTTCTGCCACATATCGAACTAAAGATAAATAATAACTGAAGAACATAAATATTTACTTGAATTTATAAAATATATTATTATTAACCAAACCATTTGAAGATAACTTTTATAAATTATATTATTATTAACCAAACCATGGACGATGGATACGACATGAGTTTAGCACTAAAATATTGAATTTAAAACAGTACAGATTCGAACAGATCGGGATGCTCATTTTTCAAGTGCTTGTCAAACTTAGAATACGTCCCAGAGAATTCACAATCGTTGACAGGACAAGATCTTGGTTTGGCATTCATGTACCGTCTTCCGGTACGCGTCACCTTGATCGCATCAGTGACTTCTCCTCTGCAGAGAGGACATTTTAAAGTCTCGGTTGGGTTTAAGCGCCTGTTCTTCATGTAGTTTTCACGGAATTGGTTGAAACAATTGGAATGACGAGCATCTGTGTCGCACATGTAAGGACGACATCCATCTAAGGAGGAACAACATTTCAAGAGGACAGCATTATGTGGCGGTTCTATGCATATCACACACACTGCATCCTCCCATTCAGGCAGAATAGCCAACTCAGGTGCATAGTGTATGTTGTTCCTCGAAGACCGGAGTGGGTATGGTGATACTCTAACCCTGTTTGGCCTATAAATATGCCTTTCCTCACACATCTTTTATGCTAAATTATTTTAACTCTGATCAATCATAAAACAATTTCATAAACCACAAATAGAAGATATATATAGTTGGTCCAGAGAAAACCATGTTGATTACTATTCTACATCTTGACTCACAAAAGCGGTAAACACACACATTTATGATTGGAAATGTATTCTATTGTGGTATAATTGTATTCAACTATTCTATAAAGGTAATCAATTATGTTATAATAATGATAATCAACTACGCTATAACGGTATTCAACTATATACAATACAAGATATCATTTATGGTACCTAATTAAACAAAATGTTATTCAAATTAAAATTAAATGAGTATCCTAAGAATTTGGTAGTATGGAGACTAAAAAACATACACACCATAATGTACATAACTTTGACCGTTTACCTTTTTTTTTTACTATATTGCCAAAAACTTTTTTTTTTTATCGACCACTTATGTAAAAGGGATTAAGTAAGTAAGGAAAGGAACTTATTGTTTTTAGACATTTTGGAGTAATTTAGGATCGTAGAATAAAATATAATTTTTGTTTTTGGGTCAAACAGAGTAATGAAAATATCTCTTCAGAAGTAATGTTTTTGACATACGTTTAGAAGTTGGAGGATGTTTGGTTGACTTGCCTCACTCACGCATTGTCCACCGAGACCGAAGAAATCATAGATCTCCTCCTTCTCGGCGACATCTTAATTAGTTCAAAAAAATTCCAGTTCAAATTTGGGTATATTAGAAAAGAAGTCACACACATCATGTTTTGCCAACTTCATCCCTTCTTCAACTCAATTCACCTTTAGCATCTTTTAAGGATCTGCATGATGAGGAACCAGTAGGGTTCCACCAATTCCAGTAACAAAACATGAGGTATTCATACCAAATCATAGATATTAGTTTTACTGCAAAAGCTCCTTCTGTTACTTCTGGAAGGGAGAGTTCATCCTCTTGCTCTATTTTCTTAAAAAGTATATTTCATTGTTTTGAGTAATCTCATAGATAAGCAATGTAATGTCACAACTTGACACAATAAACATACACATATTGTAAATGCTAATATTGAATACATTAAATCATTCATTTGTCCTCAGTGTCAGTTAATCTTCTTATTTTCTATTTCCAGTTAATACTAAACAAGTAGATCAAACTGATGATTAAACTTGGGGTCGTAGCAGCCCATTTTGAAAGATTAAATTTTTAGAAGCATAAAATAGAACAAGTTAGTGCAACTAGGAAACAGCATAAAATATATATATACAAAGCCACTCGATCTCCTCCACGTACGTGTGCTTCATTTCCTTGAAAAGAACGCTGAACTCCCAATTGGGATGGACATTTCTATAGGGATTGGAATCACCACGAGTTTATTTTCCTCCATTTTTAATTCATCGTCACAAGCTCATCCAAAACAAAACCCATTTTTGACTCACAATACCTCTTGATTCCCTCGTGATTCCTAGACTTATTTAATGTTAGATTTAATGATCTCTATTGTTCTTGATCTTGAATTCTGAAAATAGGTTTTGAAGTTTAGTACTTTTGAGCAAGATAATATATATATAGTGTTATTTTTTATGGATTGGAATTAAATGTCACATTGATTAGGTTGTGTTTGCTTTCCAAGCTTCATGAGAATGGCGATGATGTTGTGATCAAATAAGAAGCACAATCAAGAGGGAATAGGGAGGCTCCTAAACAAGGAATGCACATATCTAGGTTTTGTCTACATTTGATATCATTTTCAGTTTCACCTGATGACATCGTATCTAATATAGATTTTATTGAGTAATAGGCAATTTAGTAATTTAACAATTTTTTCATTGCCTAGACCAAATTGTCCCCATCTGCACCATCAACATGAATATCAACTCTAATGTGGGACCCTCAATTTTTAAACACTCTGCCTACCACTCAACTGTCTACCTTATCTATTACTTACTAGAGCCAAATCATTTTTGTCCATAAGATTTAGATAAATACTTATCACATTTCTTCTCTTTCACCTTTATTCTTCCTCCATGGCATAATCTTTCTAGATCAAATCAAGACTCTATCTCTGCTATGGAATCAAGAATCACTCATGTTCCTCAAGGTGAGTAGAACAGTGTTGATACATCTCTAATTACAGATCTTATGTGTTGTATTTCTCAGAATCTACCACCAATTCATCTCTAGCGATAGAGAACTCGCAAATGATCTGCTCCTGGTTTGTGTTGTTCTACTTATATAGAATATGTGGGATTTAGATTCTAGATCTTATTCAGATTCAACTATTAAACATCTTAGAGCACTATATTTTCGAATTTGATTTTTTCAAAAAAAAAACCTAGTTCACATCAGGATTTATAAGATTTTCGGCTAAATTTTTCTAATGATAACATAAGTTTCATCTTTTTGTCATCTTTTTGATTCTCAAATTTGTCCCAATATCTGTGTGTTTCTTTTCAGTAGAGATGTAATCGAATAGTTAGGGTTTACAAGCTAATATAGATATCTATATCTATAAATAAGCGTAATACATGTATATAATCACATAACTACTGAGGGTTTTGGATTTATAGTCCATATATTACTTTTCTTCAACAAAAACGACTATTTTCAAAAATAAATTTAAATATTTACAAATCTAATTAGGTCTCTACATTCCACACATAGTGTATCCTTTATAAACAACTTTATACATCGAAGAACCTGATTCATATTCAGATTTAGAGTGTTATATTGCTGTCACTGCAGTTTAATATAATATATGTATATTAATCTAATAAAATATTCACGTATGAGTGTTCTTTAATTGCTAATATAGTTTATAATTCCTGAATTAGGTCTATGGACGAGACAACTCTACCAACACGTATTTTTGCGGACAGAGAGGAATCTGCTGGTGATTAGTCTACTTCATTTTTCCAAACTCAACACTTTCCGAGTTGTTCTCTGAGTGTTGCATCTGAGGTAAGCTTATTTGTAATGATATGCATGATTTTGTTTTAGGAACTATAATGTAGTGAATACTTTTTTTTGCACTTGCAGGTTGAGGATGTTAGTGTGGTGCAGTGGAGTCATCCCCAGCCAAGGAGATTGTTACGTTCAAACAAGTTGCGAGTCATAGCGAAGAACCTAGTTGCTTCCAGGTAAATGCTAACAATAGGACGGTGAATTTATGCAGTCTATATCCAGTGATACCAATCTAAATAATTTAATAATTAAAGCGGAGTTTAAGTGTATGAATCGATTAATATTTTAATTATAAATCTGATGCAATGTAATTTATAACTTTCTAAGATTAATTATTATAACTGTAACTTCATTTAATTTTGTAAATTAATGTCCACTTGTACCTTCATTTATTGAGCAGCGTACATCATTGACAACATTTCTACCGGAGTCACATTCGGATTGGAGAGAGGTGTTTACATTCTCCACTCGCATCACTCGGTCTGTCAAACATGGTGGATCCATTTCAACATTTACCGGTAACCCAATTATTTGCTCCAATATTGCTTATTTACAAATTCACTCTTTATTTATTTTTATTGTTTGACATGATTCACCCTTTTATTTTATCAACATTTAGATTATACATAACAAATTACATAGACACACCTAATATGGCGTCACCACTAGTAATTTTTTTTAGTAAATTACTACACACATAAAATGGCGGTGTGGTAGAGTAAAAACCAATCCTGAACAGTTGGCTGCTGCTTCAGCTCATATATCCTCAAACAAAATTTCGTTCCCACAGATTTAATCAGTTATTGTCTGTGTGGTGCTTCTTGTTATATTTTAGATATGCATTTTTGGTTAAATCAAGAGTTCCTTAACTAAACTCGACAAATAATGACCATATCAACGGGTCATAGAAATATGATGGTACAATACTACCATTCCTTCATATGTCTGTACATTAAATCATATGTGCAAGTTAAAAGATGTTATTATGATGTTTTTTTTTTGCTAATTTACTGTTAAATATATGTTTTTGTTTTTATTTTGTTCCTCATATTTATATGTTCTGTTTCTAGCTGCAGTTGTTCAGACACAAACTATGTTGCATATTTAACATTGGCTACGTATCAGCTTATAAGAAATTGGGCCTATTAGCCTTATACTTTCCTGTTTTAGGGAAGATGGTAACAACGCAAAGTTAGTATTTGCTACGAGTGGCATTAGGAAGTTAATTCAACAAAAAGTTCGGAATTGGCTTAGTTTGATCTTTTTTTGGGGATTACTTTTTTTAAAATGATGATGCCAACAGCACCAGAAGAGATGGAACAATTGGAAACTATAGCTGAGCTATATAAATTGGCCCGATGGACATGTCTGAAAGCATAAAAGAGGCGATGGTGCGATCAAATTTGGAAACTAGGTATTTCTCAACATGCTATTTTTGGGATGAAAATATATATTATGAGTGTCAATAGATGCTAAATTAAATAATTATTAAAAATATTTAATAGTCAAGTAATATCTTTATATACTTCTAAAATTTATGCAAATACAATTTATTATATTTGATATCTTGAATATATAAACTTGAACCCATTAAGCAAATAAAAAATAAATTATTACATAACCTTAAATTCATAATATATATATATATATATTAGAAATAACATATATATACACACACATAAAAAATAACTGATATTTTTGTTAAACAATTATACTAGAATTAATTAACTGTGAAGATGAAATATTTGTTTTTATGTGCTTAAATTAATTTCTTCTTTTGAAAATTATCCAATTTAGCGTGATATGAATGTGTATTATTATAAATATATAGATACGTAGATAGTGTAAAATATACTCTCTTTTCAAGATGTTTTCAACCCCAAATTAGTTCACTCCTAACGCTGATTATACTATGAACCATATCGGCATTGTTCCCATCCAAATAAACCCAAATTTGAGGAACCACCTGTCCAAAAAAACTCATCATTGTTTGTTACTTCTAACAACACAAATCATAGTTTGTTTTCTGTGTCTCTCCCTTTTACATGTTATTATGATTCAAAATTCTATTTGTTGCCTTTAAGAATCAATAATTCATATGTCATTTATAACTTGAGAAGCAATACAATTTATTCTTTCAGTATTTGCACGACCCAAATCTAAGGTTTTGCTAAACTTTCTCAGATATCTGTCATTCAATCTATCACAAATATGTAAACAATAATATTGTTACTCTCCAAAATAGTATGTTAGAAAATTTCATTATTATTTTGGAGAGAGACCATATTATTGGTAAGAACAATAGTAGTATACCAATTTATGATAGTTTGAGAGACAGAAGTTTGAGAAATGTTAGCAAAACTTGGCATATAAGCCTTGCAAGAAATGGTGAAAGGAGAAATTATGTTGTTTTCATATGATAAACAACATGTGAATTGTTAATTCTTAATAATAATGAAGAAATTTATGAATTGTGATAACAAGTAAAAGAAAGAGATAGAGAAAAGAAACTGGTTTGGTTTGAGTTATTAGAAGTAACGAGCATTGATGAAATATTTTTGTATTGGTCATTATTAAAATGTGGTCTAATTTAGATGGGAAAAGGTTGTTATGGTTCATATTATAATCATCATAAGGAAATAACTCATTTGGGACTGAAGAATTCAAGAAAATAGTGTATATTTTCGCGGTATGTTTAACTATCTATATATAATGATATACACCTTCGTAGACAGCTAAATTAGAAATTTTTCAATAGAAGAGAGTCAAGAGACTAGTTTAAGCACATAAGGAAACTACTATTCCATGTTGAATGTTATGTAATCATGTTTATAAACTAATAAAATTCTTCAGTCCCAACTCGATCCAATAGAAAATAGCAAAATTTGATAAGCTAGTAAGATAATAATGTCTTTAGAAATTTGTATGTAAATGGTCATAGTAATATCATAAATTAATAAGCATATAATATATACAAGACAATATGCTAATGTATTCTTTTTTTTTTAACTTGAATGTGGTTAGATCTCATTCTAATTTTATTGTATAAAACACTTATTTTGTTTTATTTTGAAATAATCCTATTGTATTATTTATAAGTTTATAATTTTTTTATTCAAATATTCAAAAAAAATTGTAGTTTTCATTTTACAAATATGAATCATTTCTATTTTGATTTTTTCATAAATTTAAAATTTGATTATGAGATTATTAATTATAAATTCGAATTTGTATATATTATTTGCGTAAGTGAATTCATATAGTATTTATATTTGTCTTCAAAGTTATTTTATGCTTCAATTATCAAGCTTTTAAAATTAGATCAAATAATCTCAACTAAAATATATATAATTATAAGGTAAATAAACTCAAATTTCTAATTTTATTTCTAGAATTTAAGGTAAATGAATAATTTTAATGATCTCGAATGATCTCAGTTTTATGCTTTTAATTATCAGTCTTTTAAATGATAGAAATAATTTTTTTTTTAATTTATACTAGAAATTAATAAATATTAGTTTATGAACAAGTTAATATTACTTTACATTAATAAAATGGGAAAATGTCAAAAAATCGTAGACTTTCAAAAAATGGACGTTTAAATTATACACTTTCAAAATGTCATTTAAATCATAAAATTTTTGTTGACTTTTAAATTAAATAACAAATTTTTGTTGACTAAATATTTTTAAACATGCCGTTAACTCCACTAATAGAATACCATAATGAGGTTAACTTTTGGAAAATCAAATATTCACTACTGACTGAGCTAAAGACAATATATATGTCATACTATAAACATGCATACTAATATACATTATCACAATATCCTCAAAATAAATAAAAAATATAATCCTAATTATTTCATACAATCTCATGTTTTATATCATTTTATGGGATGAATTCACGCATCGATCTGTTCAGCTATTCCGAGCTGATCTTGAATCTGTAGATTAACTCTCTTTGTTTTTCTCCTTCTTGATTTCATTATTTATAGTTGATTTGGTGATTTCATTATTTATGGTTGATTTGGTGATAACTGAATTGGATAGATATTTTTCTTATTTGATTTGGTTGATTTCTCCGATCACCAGTTTCAAGTTTCATTTCGTTAAATCACTTGATTTTTTTTAATTCGATCTTTTGATTCATTTGTTGATTTTGAAAGAATAATGATTTAGTTGCAACGAACATGAACTTCGGTCTTTGACCAGCCAATGTATGTTGAGGTAAGGAAGATGAGGCAGAGAAAACAGAGGCTCTCCGAGCTGTGTGTTTAAGGCGACGCATTCTTTTTATTTGAAGATTTTATGATAACCTATATTAATATGTGTGTTTGTGATAAAATTAATATACTTTTTTAGATCACTTGGTAGCCTGTTGTCTTATAGGTAGTGGGTTCAAATCCTGGTTATGTATTTTTTCTGAATTAAGCAACTTTTTTACATTTTTTCTTTAATAAAATATCAAGGTCCCAACATTATTAATATAATTTTTTTTTTACTATATATAATGTTATTTCTAACATAACTCTACAACACACTCCTACGTCCATGTCATCTTTAGCTTCCTGAATGGATGCCTATTTCTGAGAAGAAGAAAATGAATCTTCTATGGAAGACAGAATATACTGTATCGAAGAATACAAAAATGTGGCCAGAAAATTCACATGCCAAGTTGAACGATAAGCTTAACAGATGTTTTCTAGCCCACATGACATGGTCTTAAAAATCGTAAAGAATCCTAAAGCATTTGGTTAGGTATACGACTTGCATCCCTCCAAATACATAGGCTAAGTTTTAATGAGTATCAAACTATTTTTGAATCAAGAATTCTTCTGATTGTTTTCTTTATCCTCTTGCAGGTTTCCCTCTAATTACAATGTAATTGCTGTTGTACGTTAATAATATAAGCATAAATTATTTATATACCTAAATTCTAAATCATTTTATAAAATTAAACCAATAAATTCTAACTTTCTCAATATCGACTGAATTTTTATTTTATATAGTAGAAATGTTATTTTATTGATAAGGTTGTTTGATGGATGACATAGAAGTAAAAGAGTTCTTTAAGAAGACACGATGTTGGTCTCAGAGACCTTAACCATTTCAGCTTCAAAGATAATAGCATCATTCACCAAATAACCTTTAGATGCATCGTTTAAATCTGAAAACAAAATGATATTTTGCACTCCAACACCGTAACCGCTTCGAATAGGATACCAAGCTGCAGAATATCTTTGTTTGTGGTCTGAGGTTTGTTGATTCTTTATCCGCAGGTTAACAGCTCCCCAAGTGTTTGTAACGACTGCGTTTTCCTTATGGCCTTGAGCATATAGGACGATTGGAAGTGCATGTGGTCTTCCTCCTCCATTCCCTTTCGGGTTAAATCCTAAGCTCCAGTATCTGTCCTCAACGAGAAAGTCTTCAGAGTAATAGAATTTATCTTCCAAGGTAGAGAAATTAGGAATCTTCCAAGTGAAAATATTGTCCCGAGGGTTTGATATGAATGTGACTTTCTCTCGTTCTTGAGCCGGTTTAATGATGAAGATCTCAGCACCAAAAGGACCAGTGTCTTGCTCAATGTACCCTTCGTTCGTGTTGAAGAATGTTGAGTGAGGAATCAGTTGTCCGTATCCCCACTCTTTTTTCGCAGCGCTGTATCGCTTCACTAATCCATCTGTAACAGTCAAGTATTTAGATCTGTTCCCATTGTAGACAAAGAGTTTGAGATCAACATTGACTTCCAAGCCTCTTCGAAGAGACTCTGTGGTCTCTTCGATCCTCACATAAAGTGAAATATGATCTTTTCCACCGTCTTTTTTATTACCATTCACGTACAAAACCAATCTCCATTTGTAACCAGCAGCCTCAAAAACAGACGATTCGTAGGGTTCTTCTCTTCCCTTAATTACGGAGAAGCTTGATATTGTCAGTATCTTACTAGATGGTCGTTCATCTCTTAACACTCTTGTCACTCCAAGATTCACCTCGAGACTGTAAGAACTGTTAATGGACTCTATTCCTCTACCCTCAGTGACCTGTCAGATGAAGAAGTCATTAGAAGATGAACTAACTAATAAAGAGAAAACAAAAACAAAAAAGTTTGGTTTTACCTCTTCTATTTTCATTGTGGGGGTTTTCTCAGTAAACCTTTGTTTGCTCCCTCCGGAGGTTGAGTTATGTCTTTCCGTAGTCAAAATCTCTGATAGAACTCTCTTCACATTGTCAACGATTGAGTCAACGAACTTGCTCTCATCACTACAAAACCAATTTTTTTTTTTTTGTAACAAAATTAACTCTGATCAACGATTATTATTTATATTTTTTCAGCAAGAGACCAATGATCAATGCTATATGAATATTATTAATACCTTCCTATATCTGACTTCAAGCCAATGTTATTGGAGACAGATATTAAAGCTTGTTTCCATTTCTTGATTCTCTCAGGCTCACTCCGATACTCCCACTCAAGTTTCCTAAACTTGTCGCCGAAAGATCCTTCCAGTTTCTTACAGGCGGTTGCGTTTAACCTGAAAAATACAGGAATCACAACGAGTTTGGCTTGCTCCATCAGCTCCTTCATCTTAACAAGCTCATCCAAGCACCAGTGTGACTCGGTGTATCTCTCGGAGAATATCGCAAGCGCGACTCTTGACTTCTCGATCCTCCTGAAAAGGTTATCTAGATCTGTACCCCTCAGCTCAAACTCGTCAGTAAACACATTGATCTTCTCAAATCTCATGGCTTTCACTAGAAAGGCAACGAAGCTATTTCGCAGTTCGTCTCCCCTGAAGTTGATGAACACTTGATACTTCGACGGAAGGCTTTCGTCGGTGGAGGTGAACGCCATGGAAATGTGTAGTTTACAAGGATCTTTGCTGATTTTTTCCTTCCTTTACGTTTTTTTTGTAAAGAATATATAAAATCAGTATGAATCTTTCTTTAGATTAATTTTCAAATGCGTTAGCGAAGTAGAGTTGGATCTGGTTTCAAGTAGCGGTAGGTACAGCTTTATTAGTGAACTGGCTTGATGACCATTGGGCCCATTATTTTTGATTAAAAGAAAAAAAAACGACCACCTTTTTTTTTAATCTTAATTTCATTAACTATTATTGGTGACGTAAGATCATATTCACTATTGGTGACGTAATATCTAAAAGAGGAATTTATAATAAATAACATCGGCCATTTAGGTGACAACTATTGCACAGAGAATTATACAGGTAAACAAAGATTTGTTGAAATATTAGAATTTAAAGCTTTCTTCCATTTCGCGGCTTTTACGAAAATTTTGGAATATTTTCCTCAGTTTCTGGAAATTGTCGGTCCAACAATATTCCCAAAATTTCCTCAAAAATGCTTCACATCCTCTGTTTTCACGTTAAAATTATATGTAGTCTGCCATGCCATACGTTAAAATTAGAGCTTTCGTTAGCAAAACAAAACTGCTGTTGCAGTTTTTCTATATTTCTTTGTTACAAATGAAATGTTGTGTGTTTAGAATACTCCTGTTATGACAACCTCCTCGAGTTTGCTGGTCTTAATCGGAATTTGTTGGTTTTAGTATACATCTCCGTCCGGGGCGGAACCAGTATATAACTAATGGGTCAGATGACACCAGTAAAAAAATTATTTAGTGTATTTTGGATGTATTTTTGTGATAAAATTATAATAACTTCAGTTTAAATAATATTTTGATCTATGTTTTAAAACTTATTAGGCGATAGTCGGACGGCGAAAGTGGACCTAGCGCCTAGATAATTAATCGGGGAGTAAATGGAAATTAATCGGAGATTAGTTTTAGGTTATTTTAATATTTTAAAAATATATTTATCCATTATATTAAACTTTTAAATAATATTGTTTTTAAAATTATAGTAAATACATCAAAATATAATATTAATAATTTATTTTATGATTTTTATTTATAATTTTAACATAAATTATTATAAAAACATCACAAACTCTCAATATAAATATCTGAATAACTAAAACAAATTTTTTTCATACTTGAAAAATTAAAAATAATTGGATTATACATAATTATATGGAAAATAATCAGATTAATCAGGGATTAATCGGATTAGCCGGAAAGTAATCGGTTGATTGACTTTTCGAGGGATTAGTCATTAATCAAAGCGGCGAGGACGGACCTAACGACTAGACGAGATGTAATCGGAGTTAGACGAGATGTAATCGGAGCTAGACGAGAATTTTTACAACATGGATTTTGACCCCTATAAAATATTTTTTTATACTTTAACCCCCGTCAAATAATTTTCTAACTCTGCCACTCATCTCCATATTATAGGGTCTACGGGGGAAAGTTTTAAAAAAACATTAGTAGATGAACACAATTTTTATCTATTGTTTTAAACATTTAAAGGTTTTGAAGGCCTCATCCTCTATGCTTTTAATATATCAGTTGACAAAAAATGAACATTTTCAACCAAATTTCGGTAAAATGTTTCCAACCATTAGAAGAAATGAATTTGTGGTACTTTCTTACAAGATTAAAAAAATCATAAAGATTTTAAAAATGGAATTTGGCAAGAAAATAAACATCAAAATTTTCAAAAATGTATAAAGAAAAGAAAATAACAATCACTGTTTTTGTAACCTGATAGTCTGGATAAACTCTGCTACTCTGAATGCCTAATCGTCTACCATCCATTAATATATCGTGTAGAATTTTTTATTATCAAACAAAAAAAAATCATGACTCCAAAATATTAAGGTATCTAGTTTTGTTAAAATTTGTAATTATTAATTTAATTTAGTTAAATCTAAGAGCAAGTAATATTTTTTTTATTTTTTTTAATCTTTTAACGTCCAAAAGAAGTTAAAAATTAAGATTTAGAAAAAGGTAATTTTTTACGGCGAAAATAACGTAATTAAAATGTTTAAAGAGACAAATGGGTGAACTTTTTTTTTAATTCTTTGACCCAATGTTCGTTTTTGTCTCTACTCTTCGTTTCTAAACTTAGAAAGTAAAAATAAAAAAAAAAGGAAATTTATTTACCACAATAATATATCTTTCCTTCTTCTTCCTTTCTATCTTTGAAATCTCTCTGAAATTTTTCCCAATCAGATCTTCAAAAAAAAAAAAAGTTATCACCTTTAACAATCATCTTCCTCAATTCACCACTTCCCCCAATCTCTCTACAAACACTAAATTCAACAATGGATCTCGCTGCGGAAGAGCTTCAATTTCTCAACATTCAAGGAATATTACGTGAATCCACAACAATCCCCAAATTTTCCCCCAAAACTTTTTACCTCATAACCTTAACCCTAATTTTCCCTCTTTCATTCGCAATCCTTGCTCATTCTCTCTTTACACAACCAATCTTAGCTCAGCTTGATTCAATTTCTCCATCAGATCAATCTCAAACCAATCATGAATGGACCCTTCTCCTTATTTATCAATTCATCTACCTTATCTTCCTCTTTGCTTTTTCTCTTCTCTCTACAGCTGCTGTTGTATTCACCGTTGCTTCTCTTTACACAAGCAAGCCTGTATCTTTCTCATCAACGATGTCAGCGATTCCTTTGGTTTTGAAGCGTTTGTTCATAACTTTTCTTTGGGTTTCTTTAATGATGCTTGTGTACAATTCTGTTTTCTTATTGTTTCTTGTGGTTTTAATCATAGCCATTGATTCACAAAGCGTGTTTCTTGCTGTGTTTTCAATGGTTGTGATCTTTGTTTTGTTTTTGGGTGTTCATGTTTATATGACTGCTTGGTGGCATTTAGCTAGTGTTGTTTCTGTTCTTGAACCAATCTATGGGATTGCTGCAATGAAGAAGAGTTATGAATTGCTTAAAGGACGAACTCAAATGGCTTGTTCTATGGTTTTTATTTATCTTGCGCTTTGTGGAATCACGGCTGGTGTTTTCAGTGGTGTTGTGGTTCATGGTGGTGATGATTTTGGATTGTTTACAAGGATTGTTGTTGGTGGGTTCTTGGTTGGTGTTTTAGTGATTGTGAATCTAGTGGGGTTGCTTGTTCAGAGTGTGTTTTACTATGTTTGTAAGAGTTTTCATCATCAGGCTATTGATAAGAATGCGTTGCATGATCATCTTGGTGGGTATCTTGGTGATTATGTGCCTTTGAAGAGTAGCATTCAGATGGAAAACTTTGATATTTAATTCATTGATAAAGAATAAGAAGAAGAAGAACAAAAAGAAACAGTTTTTGCAGTTTGTTATTGTAAGTTTGTGTAATGTTTGTAAATTTTCAGTGTTTTGTTTAGCTTTTACATATTTAAACTAATATGGGGAACAGACTGATATTGCAAATGTTCTGTTCCTTGTAATTCCATTGTACTTTGTTCTAAATTGGAAGATTAATGTAATAAAATTGTTACTAGACAATTCCTTGACTCTATTAATTGACAATACAAGTAATGCTTTCTGTGCATAAAAATCAACTTATTCTTGGAATTGGAAGAACAATTCTACCTTGTGAGAAGCAATTGCGTTGGAGAGTTGACCCAAAGTTTTGTGGGTTAGTCATTGTTGCCTTCAGAATTTAGGTTGTAAGGAAGAAGCATAGCCTACATAGTTGCATCTGAACATGATCCTTTGAATCCATCTGAACATGATCCTTTGAAGCATAGCCTACATGATCCTTTGATGTTGTTATGTTTTGTTCAAAGACTATTTTGTAAACTAGTAAACAATCTGTCCAAATTGGATAGTTGATTTAGACAAATGTTTGTTACATGATTTTCTGGTTTTAGTTTTATGTGCCATAAACTTTGACTTTCCTCCAGCATATAATAGTTTTGTATGTTCAATTACATCTTCTCTCTGTTGAGCCTTACTATTACATTTTTAGGAAATTGACAAAGAAAAAAGTCAGATACGTTTCAACACATATCATGTCCCAAGTTGGTGAATGGAATTTTCTTTTATGGTATTTGATAGTCTCAGTTTGCTTCAGTATATAGAAAATGTGTAACGAACCTCCCATTCTCTCAAGTTCCCTCTTGATTGACATAATATCTAATCTAGAAACAATGGGGACAAGCTTTCCCATGAGAAGTTCTTTGTTGCTTTACAAGAGACAAGCTTCTTGTTTTATCAGAGTGGATATTGCAGGACCAAACACTTTATCACTGGATCAAATTTCACTCTTGGAAGAGATGAATATCTGGATCTTTGTGTCCCTCCTTATCAAGCTGATTTGAAAGGTGAGTGGAAAGATGGCAAGGTAATAAAGAATCACAACAATCATGTTATGCGTGCAGCTATTACTCGCAATCGAGAAACCATTCTTCACATTGCTGCTGCTACCAAACATACGAGCTTTGTGAAACATCTGCTTATAAGAAAGAGTAAAAGTGGTCTGGTCCTAAAGAACAAAGATGATACACAGCTATGTATACAGGCCGGTCCTGACATTTTGAGGGCTGCAAGCAAAAAAAATATTGAAGACCTATTGTTTCCTTAAAAAGAAGCAAAAAGAAGTGGGGAAGGTTGATACACTCGAACTCATCACCTTCCCACCCTACACACATCAAATCTGACCACTAGTGCTACTTAAGAATTAAAAAGAAAATTTTGGACCGATTAAATACATAAAGTTTTGGGTCCAGGGCCGGCTCTGTATGTATATTGCTGCTGTCTCGGGAACTAAACAGATCGCTAAAATGATGGTCAACATGAATGAAGATTTGAGGCAATGGAAAAGTGACTCCACTTTACATAGCTACTTTGTTTGGACACATGGAGATGTTTTGTTCCTTGTAATTTCATTGTGCTTTGTTCTAAATTGGAAGATTAATGGAATAAAATTGTTACTATAATTTTTTCTTTTTCGTTACTATGTAGTTTCTTTTTTCTTAAATTTGACTAAACTTTACAAAGATTAGGATAAAGCATGATCCAAAATCCTAAGAAATAAAACTCTTAAAGGTTCCAATTTTCTAAGGTTTGGTACTTATTCATCTTTGACTAAACTCAAACATCATGAACAAGGTTACAAAATCTTACTGAACCGGTGTACGAGATTCAAAATTTAATTGTTTCACCAGTTATATCTTTGTTGAGAAACAAATACACTAACAAAATAATCGTTGCTAAAAAATCTTATTCATTAATATCATCAAAATATTCAACAAAGCTAAGCAAAACCTTAAATAAACACCTAAAAAGCTCAAAAGTCCTAATGAAAGTTTGAGAATCTAATAAATTAGTAGCTAGACACTTTTTTAAAACCCACAAGAGAAAAAAAAAACACCAATAACAAACAAGCTAATTTGTATGGCAAGCCATCACTAGCTAGGTTTGTTCTTGATCACTAACGCAGAGCTCCTTGTCCCGGAAATAGAATTGCTGGAATCAGTGGCCAAAAGAGGAACGAAAGCGAAATAGAGTTTGCCATTAGCGTGGAAAGACCAGATGTGAATCTCATCTCTTTCTTTTAAATGGCAAGTTCTGACAACGTTGTTCCACCCTGAAACCAAATTGTATACAGGAGTCTTCCCCATGGTCCATAACCTCAAATTCAACTCAAACTCCCTTAGATCAGAAGCCACAAGTGTTGCGTCTACTCCTTTTGGGAGAATATCCCTACAGTATAAGTACATAATCTTTTCTTCTTCAGAGGTCAAGAAATCCACATCAACGATCTGGTTGCAAGGTATCGAGAGACGATATTTCTGAGAGTCGACATCGCTTTTGCTCAAACTCTTATCTAAGATTTTCCTTGGATCTTCTCCATTCTTTCTTCTAATCAACTGCGCTAGCCATTCTGGAGGCGGCTCTCTTGTCCCAGAAGAAGAGGCTCCTACTTCAAAACGACCATTGGCTTTGCGTTTTGGTTTCTTAGGTTGTTTTTGCAAGGAAGTAAACGGAAGAGGACGTTTCATGCTGTTTCTGGTACGTCTTTTCGAAGACTCCATTAATGGGCCATCAAGAATATTGGCTTTAGGAGGTTCTTCTTTAGGCACAGACTCCACTATTTCAGTTGGATAATAGACAGGAAACCTCAAGGTTCTCTTCTTTCGTGGAACTCGAATAAAAATTCTCTCTTCCCTCTCCCTAGCTTCTTCTTCTTGACTAACCATTGTTATTATCCTTCTCTTAAGTTTCTTTGGTATGCCCTAATTGAAAGGTCAATACACACATATATATATAGAGAGAGGTATCACGAGTTATCTCAATTCTATTAGGATTTGGAGTTATATTTTCTGTGCTTATTTCTTAATTTTGTTCCTATTTGAGATTAGAGAAGCGGGAATTATCCGATATTTAATTTATTTTCTCTAGCTTATTATTCTTATATTTACATGTCACATGACGTAAGATCGTAACATAGAGACAGTTATGATTCCTAAATACAAAAGGAAACGAGTATGATTTGGAAAAAAGGTAAAACACTCGCGTTTACAAAGTAAGCTTGATTATTTTGAAGTTAAAGGCGTTTTTTCATACCTATATTTATCTAAACAAGTCCAATTCGAGTTAGCGCTAGCAAAATCGAATATTACTATTTTAAAAATTCTGCAATTTTACATCAACTAAAGCAACAGCTACTACTATTTCCTCTGTACCAAATCCAATTGGAACCAACACCTACATAGTTTCTCAGTTAACTCCAATCTTTCTCTACATAAGAAAACAAATTATTCATCTTTTCAGACGTGCTTTTACTGTAAGAGTCTTACGTACAGATCAATATGTTACTTACTTCCAAGAAGTTTTAACATCCCAAACTCAAAAATTACACAATACATGCACTGATAATTCACAGGTCCCAAAATCTTAGTATCTGCTCATTAACGAACACAAACAAAAGATCGAAATAACATATATACTTAATTCTCTTAAACCGAGCTCAATAATAGTTAACAATGATATATAACTCCATAAGAATTAATATTCTACATGGTAATAAATTGAAAATAAGGACTGCATAAGTTTTCCACAAAGACATCATTGAGAACTTCTGATTAGGATTTATGAATCAATGGCTTGAAAATCCTAGAAGTGGTTGTTAAATTCAAAAAAAATGGATAGAAATATGTTTGAGAGCGGATTTAAGTAGAACTCTCGTAATAGGGTGGATTACTATAGATAAACCTTTTTAAATGATGATTAATTGTTTGTTTAAACGTAATTATCGAATCTCAAAGTAGTTGACGTTTTTTCTTTGAATCACCAATCCGGGATATGACAGAAGTTTTCTTAATTTATTTCTAGAGGTAACGTAAACCGGATATAACCGGAGTTAGTCCCTAACACATAATCCAGGTTCGGTTTTGTGTGCATGATTTCAACCCCAAAACTTAAGATTAAGTCTTATGTGCCACAAACACAAGCATTTTAGTTTCTAATTGATTTCCATTTTGTCTTCTATCTAGTCAATTATTTATTTATAAGTTATTATATATATAGTTTGAATAGAGAAATAAATAGAATGTACTGGTTAGTGGTTGCTAAGAATCAATAAATCAAACCTGAAGAGCATGAGCACTGACTCTTCTTTTGTTTGTTTAATTTTTTGTTTAAACGTAATTGTCAAATCTCAAAGTCGTTGTCATTTTTTTCGTTGAATCACGAATCCGGAATATACCAGGAGTTTTCTTAATTAATTTTCTAGAGGTAACGTAAACCGGATATAACCGGAATTAGTCCCTAACAGATAAATCCAGGTTCGGTTTTGTGTGCATGATGTCAACCCCAAAACTCAGAGAATTAAGTTTTATGTGCCAAACAAAAGCATGCAAATATCTAATCAATTTCCATTTTGTCGGCTATCTAATCAATTATTTATTTGTAAGCTATTATATAGTTGAAGAGAGAAATAAATAGAATGTACTAATTTCCAAAGAATCAATAAATCAAACCATAAAGAGCATGAGCAACGACTCTTCTTCTTTTTGCTATGAACTGGCTAGCCCCAGCGGCGGCAGCAGAGCCAAGACGTGGTCTATTGGCTCCGGAAGTTCGACCGGTCAGAGAGATGTGACAAAAGTCGCGTTGTTGCTTACAACCGTTGCACTTTCTTGTCTTTTGGTTTATAAATCTGTGGACAAGCCTCTCCAAGAGATGTTGCCTCAATGGAAAACAAATTGGTATCCACAAAACCAAACTTCTATAAAAACGGTAAGTTCCTCAAGTAAACTCATATATATATATATATATATAAACTTTTCTATACTAATTGTATTGATCGTGTTATATGTATATAGGTACAACACCCAAAACCGGCTTCAGAGCTAGAAAAGGTATTAATGAACGCGGCTATGGAGGACAATACAGTGATTATAACTGCTTTAAACTATGCGTGGACCGCTCCAAACTCTACATTTGATTTGTTCCTAGAGAGTTTTCAGGTCGGACTAGGAACCGAGAGGTTATTGAAGCATGTTATTGCGGTTTGCTTGGATAGCAAGGCATATGACCGGTGTTTGCAGGTACATCCTCATTGCTACTTTATCAATGGCACTGATTCTGATGAGCTCTCGGGGAGAAACCGGTTCATGTCTCCCGGTTATTTGAAGCTCATTTGGCGACGAATGGACCTCCTAAAACAAGTTATAAGTTTAGGCTATAACTTTCTCTTCACGGTACGTCATGTCATAATAAGTTACTTCTCTAAACAAATTGAAACCAAAGAATGAAAAAAATTAAAGGATACCAAAACTAGTTTATTGGTCGAGTCTTCGAGACAAATGGCCAGCGGCTTGAAATTGAAGCTACGCATACCTTTATATTGTATATTTCTTCTATTTAGCATTATATTAGCTAGTTGAGATGAACCCACACCAACCCTAATTATATTGAATATAAGTAATTAAGATTCGATATCGTCAATATAGCTATGTTTCGTTTGTATTATTGTATATTGACGTCATACATACCCCAAACCAAATCATGATGACAACATAACAGTCTCTTGATTAAGTGTATACAATTAGATATTATCAAAAAATATTATATTAACAATTGAACTGCGATTGATTACCTAGATCGTTGAATATTCAGCGATTTTGTAAGATATTTATTACAAAAAAAAATATTTTTAATATTTATCCAAACTTGGACTTCCTTGTTAGAGTGGACCAGAGGAGATTTCAGGGGTTTTGGTTAGTTTCAGTCGAGGTTACTATTGAAAATGTAGAAACAATAAAGTTTTTTTCTTGGATCGGTTATTTCGAATCGTTTTTGGTTCATACTGGGTTTAGTTAGCATGGTTAACGTTATCACTTGTTCTTAATTTACAAAATACATACAATATAACCTCTATAAATTAATACTCGATAAATTAATAATTTCTTTAAATTAATAAATTATCACGATCCCGAATTATGCCGGTATAATATTTGACACATTTCGATAAGATAATAAGATAATATATTTTTTAAAATTTATATGTAAATATATGGTCCCACTAATAACATAAATTAATAATCATATATATGTATTATATATATATAATATATTTTAGTGAAATATAATTTTAATATTGTTTATTTATTAGTAAATTTATAAATTTGTGCGAGTTTATTTTTATTTTTCTTAAAAACATCAAATTATATGATATTATTTTCTCAAATTGTATCAAAATTTATTTTAAAAATTATTATTTTCTAATATATACATGCATTAAAACATATTGAAATATTATTCTCATTTTTCAAAAAGTTTATGAAATATTTTTTGAAATTTGAAAACTCTATATAAATTAATAATTTATTAATTTATAGATAAATTAATACATTTTTAAATTAATAAAATTTTCCGGTCCTGATATTATTAATTTATAGAGGTTTTATTGTATGTATGTAGGATGCTGACATCTTATGGCTCCGGGATCCATTTTCCCGGCTCTTTCCCGACGTCGATTTCCAAATATCTTGTGATCAATACAACGGAAAACCTTCGGACAGAAACAACAACGTGAACTCCGGATTCACATATGTCAAAGCCAATAACAAAACCCGAAATTTCTACGAATATTGGTGCAGCTCGAGCGAGAGATTCCCCAAAACACATGACCAAGATGTTTTCAATTCTATCAAGAACGAACCATTCATTGTGGAACTCGAGATAACGATGAGGTTCTTGGATACGGTTTACTTCGGCGGGTTTTGTCAGCCGAGCCGAGACATCAATGTGGTTAATACTATGCATGCAAATTGTTGTATTGGTTTGGAAAATAAATTGAAGAATCTTAAAGCCGTTCTTGAAGATTGGAAACAATATTTGTTGCTGAATACGACAGTGACCGAGACTAGATGGGATATTACACCAACGTGTGGTTAATAGAGGTTGTGAACAACAATCATATAAATATGTATTCTTCTAATAAAGTTACACTGTATGATTCACATATAATATTTTTAAAATACGTTCATAATTAAGTCATTGAACTGATGTTTATCAATTCAGCTAATCTTCATCTTCCTCCTTCTCAGATGCTTCCTTAAGCCACTCTATGAATGTCTCACATTTTTTTCAGATAAACTTTGTCCCACTCATCCGTGCCTTCTTTCTCTTTTGCCCATCTCATAATCTCATCTTCTTGCAACAGATCTTCCTCATAAAGAAAATGTAGAATCTGAACAAACAAAGGACTCAACTCATCAAAAGATTCTTCACACATCTCTTCAAATTTCATTATCACTTCTATCTGTTCATCAATTTTCTTTATATACAAACCCAAAATGTCCCTTCCAATTTGTAAGGATACTCGCCGCATTTGTATATAACTCAGTCGCAGAGTTATGTGGAGTATTAACGGCTTTCATCATAGAGTAAAATATTGCACCAGCACAATCTTCATAGTCTTTTTTGTATGCCAAGCGGAGACCAGCTAGTAATCTCTAAAGTCGTAATTTCGACAGTTCTATTATCTTCCACAGCCCATAAGAAAGTAGATTCAACCACTTTTTCAAAGACACCATTGGGATCATTCTCATCAGTGTTATAGCTCTCAGATTCAGAAGGCAGGGCAATACTTTCATTCTCTATGTAGCCATCGTCTATGGCCTGAGTGATCTCAGCAATTTTATCTTTGAGGATTGGTGCAATGGAATGCTTCCACTCCTCATCATGAACATTTTCCCTTATGTAACCTACTCCATCAGGACCAAGCTCAGATGCTTTGGACAAAATTCCGCAGTTTCCGCTTTGCTGTTACTGTCTTCATCGCTATCTTCATCTTTAGTTGGCTGTAGAAGATAAGAAACATTCGAGTAGAAATAATAGCATTCTTTATCACACAGCCATCTTCAATCGTAACATTGTTCCATATATATGACCCTTATACCACCATATATTTTCTACAATTTTAACTGTTTATCTTCTTCTTGTCCTGTTTTGCTTTTCAATTATGTATTAAGTTTTAACTTTGGAAAATCAATTTTTTTTTTTTTTTTGCAAAGAGCTCATATCTTCTTCTTGTTGTAACCGGAAACTAAAAGTTTAATATAAGTTTGTTGTGCACCAAAAGCAAAAAAAAATGTTCATTTGGTTTATTTACTTACAATTTATTTGCAAATTATTTTGCTAAACCTTAAAATTATTTAAATTGGTTAGTTTGGTTTGGCTCAACTTGAATGAATTCAAGTATTTCATGAACAATATCCATAATATATTAGTATAAGGATGTGCTAGTTGTTTGTTTATATATAATTTATTTTAAAATAAATTAATATAATTTTGAAAAATGAAAAAGGACATAAGTCAAATGTATAAGTAAACAAATCTTTAATCAATTTTTAATATATAACAATGAATAT
Source organism: Nasturtium officinale (assembly GCA_963854855.1). NCBI lineage: Eukaryota > Viridiplantae > Streptophyta > Magnoliopsida > Brassicales > Brassicaceae > Nasturtium > Nasturtium officinale. The sequence goes on from OY978506.1 coordinate 1,224,342, forward strand.
AAGATAAGAGTACAATAGCTTATGAAATCTTTGAATTTTATAATCATTAATATATTATTATATTAATAAATTTATAATCTCATATTATTGTTATTATTATTATTAGTATATATATCAACCCCTACTAATAGTATTTTGATAAAAACTAATTTTAATTTCAATAATTGGAAACACATTTTACCTTTAAATGTTAATGGCTGTTTAGTTAGATAGAAATCATGCTAGTATTTGTTACTAAATATAATGAAATGAGATCACAATTATATGCCTCCAAATTTAATTTCATTCTTAGGTTTGCCATATGTTTTTTTCTTTGTTTCCTTCATTCATGCATATTCATTTCGCTTTTATTTATTTTTATTGTTTTAATTCTATATTTATTTATTTCTAGATCTTATCAAAATAAGATGGATAATATTAGTTATATGCAAAATGACTATCCATAAAAATAAATAACTACTGATTTTAGGCATAAATGTGAAATGTTTAAAACTATTTTCATGAACCTGTTTAAACCAAAATCTCTAGCTATGATTTTGTATGTGTATAAATGAGTGATGAACTTCTTACACATATAAATCCATTCATCTGATCATCTTCACACAATGGTACGTCTGAAATCAAATAAAGTTTCTCTATAACTTGATGCATATTTTCTTTCTTTCTAATTAACATTGGTTTGGGATGTTCCAGGAAATTATACTACGTGTTGTGTTCTTGTTGACTTTACTACATTTTGGTCTTGTGAATGGCCAAACCTATGATGTGCTTCAGTTTGGTGCTAAGGGAGATGGTTGTGCCAATGATTCAAAGGTACTCTTTCTCACTTGAAAATATCTGAGTTTAATAAGTTTTAAAATCATTTTAAACCAAAAATATTATCATATCTTATTCAACATCTGAGTATACATAATTTTTATTAGTTCACTATTCATTTTATTACAAGTAAATCATAATTATTGTTACAAAATCTTAGTTATTATTTACTAATACTTACACATTTGACTATATTTTTATAAACCAAATAGGCTTTTGTGGAAGCATGGAAAGCTATGTGTGGTAGTGGTGGGGATAAAAAAACACTCCTTATCCCATCAAACAAGACATTCTTACTGCAACCTCTTGTGTTCCAAGGCCCTTGTAATTCACCTTTAGTACATGTTCAGGTAACATCAAAAGTTCGATATTTTTTTTAATCCATTCACAAATTTATGTGATAAAAATTAAATATTCTCTCTAAATATGATATGTATATGTACTCAATTTCGCAGTTTGACGGAAATATTGTTGCGCCTCTCAATAAAGAAGAATGGTCAGATGATAAGTTACTTAGATGGGTTAGTTTTAACAGAATATTCGGTTTAACAGTCAACGGTTCGGGAACAATTGATGGACGTGGTTCGTCTTTCTGGAAGGTGAAATTTTTTATATATATACTAAAATTAAACTGATGTCATTTTTAGTTAAATATATTCAAATGTGAATTTAATATCTTTGTTCTTATATTTATTTGTACCCAGCCAAGATTGTCAGCTTCCAAACGGCCTACTGTGAGTATATATGTCTTTTTCCCAAATAACTTTACTCTTAGTTCTTTAAGTGTTTTTGAATGCAGCATGATGAAAGTGTTTTCCATTAAAATTTTTTTTAACAGCAATTGCATTTTCAAGGATGCAATAATCTCAAGATAATTGGAATAACCTCATTCAATAGCCCGAGAAACCATATATCAATCAACCAATGCAAAAACGTAGAAATAACTCAGATAAAACTTGAAGCACCCGATGATAGTCCTAACACCGATGGAATTAATATCTCTGAATCAAGTAACGTCGACATTTACGACACCATGATTGGAACTGGTACGCATATAGTAGTTAGATAGTTTTTTTTTTTGGGTCATCACATATAGTTAGATATCTCTCTTACATATTGACGAACTAAATATCTGAAATGGTTATTTGAATTATGATTCTTAAAAACAATTCAGGAGATGATTGTGTAGCTATAAACACTGGGAGTATGAATATTAACATCACAAGGATGACTTGTGGACCTGGCCATGGAATAAGGTATATATATATATATATGTTTGTGTGTGATTAATCACCATTACAGAGATATACAATTTTTTCTTAGTTTCTATAATGAATTTTACTATTTACTTTTGTAATTAAATTACAGTGTGGGGAGTCTAGGAAGAGATGGAGAAGAATCTATGGTTGAAAACGTCCAAGTGACTAATTGCACTTTCAATAGGACCGACAATGGAGCTAGAATTAAGACATGGCCGGTAATAGTTTTTAAATTATTCTTCCTCTGTGAAAACTAAATATATAATGTTATATTATTTATACATATTTTCTCTTTTCTGTTTGCTGATTTATATCTATTTTCATTGTTTAGAATGGAAAAGGATATGCAAAAAATATACTTTTTGCGGACATCGAACTAATAGAAACAAAAAATCCGATTATAATTAATCAAAATTATATTGATAAGGGACGTCTAGACGTGGAGGTAAACTATATTAATATTGTTTAAGTATATATATATATATATATAAATTTTGAATCTTTAGTTAAACTGAATTTCTTTTGTTTTTTTTTTGTAAATTTTGTTTTTGATAGGAATCAGCAGTGGTAATTAGCAAGGTGACATTCACAGATATTCGTGGAACGTCAAAACTGAATGAGATTATAAAGATAGATTGCAGCAAAGTCACATATTGCAAAGACATTGTTCTTGATAAAATCGATATTACTACATGCAATGGAAATAAGCCCATAGTGAAATGCTCTAATGTGTATGGAATGTCTGGAGAAGCTGACGTGGTTGATGGCTGTTTCAAGGAATAGTTTATCCATTTTCACTGAAAATGTTAAAAATGTAAATTTAGCTTTTAATTAGCGAATAATTTAATTTGTTTATTATTTACTTAGAGATTAATTTTATGTAAGAATATCTGATCAACTATTATTATTATGTGATTATATTAAATAAGTTCATATGCTATATCATGTTGGTATATTCATAAGTAATAATAATTTATGTGATTATATTTATTCGGACAACCTGATTTATTTTAATCAGGATTGAACTGTTTGTTGGACTTTGATTATAATTTATTTTAGTTACGTCTGCTGTTTCTCATTTATGCAAAGATATATTAACATGTGAGAATTATACATTTGAATCAAGTTGATAGAGGTCCCAGTCAAAACACAAATAAATCAAACTCGAGAAAATGCTCTGCAAATTATTCAATTTCTCTTATTTGGTGTGGTTGAAGTAGTTCTGTTTGTCAACTCTAACACTTTTTTTCTATTTCTTGAATCCTATAAAGACTGTAATTGTGTGCATCTATATATATATATGTGTGTGTTGTATTACTTTCTTTTGCTTGAATTTTAATTAGATTCATATAGCCAGAAATTTTAGAGTGTTTAAATTAGGATATCATTTTCTTTCTCGTGCAGGTAATATCAGAAAATCATTTTGTTTCATTCTGAAAATTTCGAAAAACATTAAGAAAAGGACCAATTATTATTGTTAAGTTTCAAAAAATAAAATTATTATTGTCATAAACTAATAATATAATTAAAAAAATACACGATTCGACAACTTGTCTTAATTTTTTGGAATAAGTCTTTTTAAATTTAAAGATTATACGAAAGAAAAAAGTATTGCACATTGCTGTTACAAGAATACCAATGCTGACTTTGACCTTGCTCTCCTACGTTATTATAAGAACCGACAAAAAACGAAGACTACAAAGAATAAGGGAAGAAAAAAAAAACTTCAAAAAAGATGAGTTCTTCGTCTTCGTCTTCTTCTTCTTCTCGCAGTAAATTTCTGGATCTAGGATTTGTAATTGGACAAAAAGAAGCAACAAGAATCTTGATTCTGTTTCTTGGTTTGACTGCTTCATGTCTAGTTTTATACAAAGCAGCTTATCCTCAGCAAATACTTGATGTCAACGATCTCACATCTCATCTCGCTTCTCCATCTCCACCATTGCCAAATCTCAACTCATCAGATATTTTTCAAGAAACAGTAAGTTCTCACCACTACTCAGATCTGATACAGACTCTGTTTCTGCTGTGTCTACATGCTCTGTTTCCTCTGAGTTTTAGGGTTTGAATCTTTAGTTTTGAGTCCAATTTTGTTGCTGTTTCAGACAAAACCAAATTTGAGTTTCAAGGAGATTTTGGAGAATGCGTCAACGAAAAACAGAACAGTAATTATAACAACATTGAATCAAGCTTGGGCAGAACCAAACTCTTTGTTTGATCTCTTCTTAGAGAGTTTTCGTATTGGTCAAGGAACACAACAACTACTGAAACATGTAGTTGTAGTTTGCTTGGATTCCAAGGCGTTTCAACGATGCTCACAACTTCATACTAATTGTTATCACATTGAAACCTCAGAAACTGATTTCTCCAGCGAGAAAGTTTACAATACTCCTGATTATCTGAAGATGATGTGGCGCAGAATCGAGCTTCTTACTCAAGTTCTTGAGATGGGGTTTAACTTCATTTTTACGGTATTGTCTGAATTCTTTAAACCCTCTAAGATTCTCGTTCAAATGTGGTTGAAATATTTTCATTGTTTTGGAGTATTTTTCATTTTTCACTATTTAGTAGATTTGTTTTCTATTGGTTCTTCATTCCTCTATGAATCTTGTTCTAATTATAAATAAAATCAGTGGTTTTAATCACAAAAAGCTTTTGTGATTCTGCAAGATTTCAAAGTTTTGGCATTTTTAGCATTTTCTTTTCATTGCAAACATGTAAAATATAAAATGTTATTCCTCAGCAATTTTATTTGTAAATTGCCAAAATGAAGGCTTTTTGTTATTTTTCATATAACCTTTTTTTTTGTATTTCATAGTTATGTCAAGATTTTCCGTAACAATTTCCTCACATTTTTTAAATTTTATTTTCCACCATTTTACAATGTTTTAAACCGGAGCTAATCACTTCAAAAAAATTCTTGTGTATTTAAATGTAGGATGCAGATATAATGTGGCTTAGAGATCCATTTCCTCGGCTATATCCAGATGGAGATTTTCAAATGGCATGTGATAGATTCTTCGGAGATCCTTATGATTCAGACAATTGGGTCAACGGAGGTTTCACATACGTAAGATCGAACAATCGAAGCATTGAGTTCTATAAATTATGGCACAAATCTCGTCTGAATTATCCAGAGTTACATGATCAAGATGTGTTCAACAGAATCAAGCATGAGCCTTTTATCACTGAGATTGGAATCCAAATGAGATTCTTTGATACTGTTTACTTTGGTGGGTTTTGTCAAACGAGTAGAGACATAAACTTGGTTTGCACAATGCATGCTAATTGTTGTATTGGTTTAGAGAAAAAGCTTCATGATCTGAATCTTGTTCTTGATGATTGGAGAAAGTACCTGTCATTGTCAGAACCAGTGCAGAACACAACGTGGAGTGTTCCTATGAAGTGTTTAGAGGATTGATATTTTTATTTATTTTATTTTGCGATTTTGATGAAGTAAATGAAAGATGGAGAATATTTATTCATGTGGTTTAAGGAAACTGGTAAAATCTCTAATCTAATTAAATATTTTTTTTTATTTCTGTTGGTTATATCTACTAAGTTTGTATATGTTGTTACTTTTGTTTGAGTCGTAATTTAAATTTATAGGTGCTCGAAAACAAAATGATCTTATGAGGTTTTTTCCTGTTTGAAATTTGAAATGTAATATATTAATTAAATTTTATCTCTACAAACTGAGAACAGGCAGCCTCTAAATTTATAATATTGATAATTGGAGAAGAAAACAAAATTGATGAGTATAACAATTGCTTTGTTTTTGTCAATTTGCAGATTTTGGAGACGAGTAACTTAAGGATAAAAACTATTCACGAGAATACATAGGGTATGGTGTATATTGATGAGGATGTGGAAAACAGTTAAACTGCTGCTGAGTAAACTCGTTTATGCATTTTTTTTTCTAGTTAGAAGTCTGTTTCTAGCTAGCCCAGTTCCATACCTAGTCCGAAGACTACAATATCATCTTTCAAGTCAAATTCATTCCAAAATATCTGAAATTTACTCACTTATGAATTATTCAGTGAGTTCAACCCACTTGCTGTAATCAACAAATATTTTCAATCAATACAATTTCATAATGATGGATTGTATATAATAATATATCCCATCAATCAGAAAAATGTGTTATGTATCAAGCTTGGAGATTATGAAGATGGTTAATTATAAACAATTTACATAAATTTTAGGGGGGGGGCAAAAATAAACTTTTTAAAGTAATTAGGATTAAAATGCAAATAACAATAGGAGCAATATTCAAAATATAAACAATTTACAATACGTTTTTGAAAATGAAAGGCTTAATTTTGTACATGTATCAACAACAGGGGAAAAAAAAAAAAAATTAGAAAATGATGACAGGTATCACTTTCAAAGGCCTGATAAAAATAAAAATGGGTCCCAAATAGATGATCCAAATGTCAACTACAAGTAACCTAAGTTCCGGCCCAAGAAACCTGATGGTCCTACTTTACATACATCCCATTCCAACAGTAAATAAATTAACTAACATCAGTAAAAAAAAAAAAAAAAAAAAACTTTATACGGTTATTTACATCAAAACATTTTTCTGGCGGCGTTATAAAACATTACTAGTATATTTGATTTTTTTTTTATAAAAGAAACAGTTCCTCTCTTACTTCGTATCTTAACGAATTTAACTAAAAGAAGCTAAAAACAAACTCAAAACTGAAAACTTTAAAAGATGAAAGTAGAAACTAAAGAATCTAACAAAGAGTTTTAAGTAAGACAAACAAAATCATGGCTAAAGATTCTAACTTAACTTTGCTCCGATGTCTCCATGGGTCCGAACCAAAACGAAAGAAGAAGAAGAAGAAACCAAAATAAATAAATCATATGACACGTGGCGTAAAAGTAAAGGTAAAGAAGTGAGTCTCCGTTCCCGGTTCTGTCTCGTGCGGTGCGTGCCATGTCAGAGTCCGTTCCCCTATGAGCCCGGCGAATCCGAATCATATGCCTCTCCTCTCTCTCTCTCTACCCATCTCTCAAAGACTCAAACTTCCTCTTTCTTTCTTTCTCTCTCTCTCTCTCTCTCATTACCTCTTTATTTTATCGTTCCGCGTGTCGTTCTCTTCTCTTTCTTATTCTCTCTCTCTCTATTTGGTACCGTAGCCTCCTTCTCTTCGTGCCCTAGAAGCCCTTTTATTCTCCGGGACTTTACAAATCTCTTAACTTACCGTTGCCGGATTTCTCGTTCTTGATCATCGGAGATACTGTTTGTACTTTGTGTTTTCCAGATTTGAGATTTCCAGATTTGTAAGTTGTTTGATGAATTTTGATTGATTTTGGGGGCTTTGTGAGGTTAATGCTGTTTTAATTGAAGGAGTGATTTAGTGTGATAATTGGGTTTTGATTCTTTGGGAATTGAATTTTTACTTTGTTTCACAATGAAGGTTTATGGTTAGTGCCAATGTGTGTTGTGAATTGCTTGTAGCTTTCTTTGGTTGTTTTGTTTCATAACTTAATCATATGTGTTTGAATTTTAGAGTACCAAATCGTATGGCTTTACTATCTGAATTTTGAGAATAGTGTCTTTTTTTGTTGTATCTAGAACCATTGATCTATGTTTTAAACTAGTTTATTGTAGCTTAGTTTTAAATAGAGGAATGTATTGTGTATTCAAAGTAGTAACGTAATTGGGTTATTCTCAGGGAGGAAGGGATTCAATTGTTTGTTATTAAAGCTGTGCCTCTTCTTTAATTAATACTATTCAATCTTTGCTACGATTAGATTTATTACGAGGTATGTGTATCATCCTTAATTAAGACTCTTAGATTATGGATTTTAAATGTGTTAGCATGATGCTTCAATGTTGTGAAGTTACCATTATATTTAAGGGGGACAGCATTTAGTTTCTTAGCTTGTATGCTTGGATTATATTACTTGATGTTTCATGTTACCTTACCACTTTTTTTGCTCAGAATTTCTAAGCATTTGTTGCTTTAGTGTCTCTTGATCTTATAATATGATTTTTACCTTAATTTTTTTTTGTTCTGTAGTTGTAGTGAGAAACAAAGTTATTTGAAGGCCAGTATTCTTTAGTTGATACTGTAGCTGTAATTAACACATGAAGGTGTATCCGGTTCTCTATCCGGCAGATGCTATGAAAACGGAATTAGAAGATGAAAGAGTCAGGCAGTGAAGTGATTGATAGAGACTGGGCCATGAAGCAGAAACGAAGAAAACTTCCGTGTATACTGGATTTGTTAGACCAAAAAGTGGATGGTTCAGTGACTTTTGATTCTCCAGAATACAGTTCTTCCTCGAAACCAGCTAAGCATCGGCTAAGGACCGATTCAAATCCTGAAAGAACCTCCTCTAAAAGAAAGGGAAATGATGGGGTAACTTTTGTATTTAAAAGTTTTTCTCCTTATTTCATATATGTTGTTCTTCTATTAATAATTTTTATTATTTGTTACAGAATTATTTTGAGTGTGTGATCTGTGACCTCGGTGGTGATTTATTGTGTTGTGATAGCTGTCCTCGGACTTATCATACCGAATGCCTCAATCCGCCTATTAAGGTATGCGATTTTTTTTCTTTTTTACGTGTCCTTCTGTAGCGGTAGATTCGCAATACTCAAATTTGGGAAGCTCATCTTATACCTTATCTCATTGCCTCTAGCGGATTCCAAATGGTAAGTGGATCTGTCCAAAATGTTCCCCAAACAATGAAGCACTCAAGCCTACCAATCGTTTAGATATTGTTGCTAAGCGAGCAAGAACGAAAACCACAAAAAGAAATTCACAAGCTGGTCCAAAGTGCGAGAGAGCGTCTCAAATTTATTGCAGTTCAATAATTTTTGGAGAACAATCCTCAGAGAAAGGGAAATCTATATCGGCTGAGGAGAGCAAATCCGAAGGAAAGGAAGTTTATTCGTCCCCGATGGATGAGTGTTCTGATGCTGAGCTTGGTCTAGCCTCAGTGGATGATCAACCAGATACATTGTCTCATGGAGAAGATGGTGTGGGAAAACCTGCAGATCTGCCTTCTGATGCAAGATTAACTTTGCCCTCTTGTGAAGATCTCTCCGAATCTAAACTATCAAATACGAAGAAAAGTCATGATGCTTCCCTGGAGAAATTGGAACATGCTTCCAGCGATATTGTGGAGAACAAGACAATTGCTGAGACTGGAAAAGGTAAAAGGAATAAACGGAAGCGTGAACCCAATGATGGGGATACTCTTATACGATGCAAGAGTGACAAGAAACGTGTAAAGAAAAGTGTGTCCAAAGTGGGTTCTCAGAGTACCAACACACCAGAGGCTTCGAAAAAGAAGAAAAAGAAAAACCGTGTGACACTAAAATCCTTGTCCAAAACTCAGTCCAAGACGGAAATACCGGAGATAGTGAAGAAGGTACATTTTCTTATTTAGTATAGGTTTTGTAGACATTCTACTATACTGATATTTTCTCTATGAACACTTAAAATGTTGTATCCACGCCTTTTAATGTTGTAGCACTAAAATGAAAAAAATTTAGAAAGCAGAGATTGTTAGTAGAGTTTAAAAATTTCAGAGTGGCTTCAAGATTGTATTTTTTTACACTCTGTATTTAATGTTGAGTATCTTCTGCATTAATGTAAATAGTCTTTGGTCAATACTGAATCTAGTGTTTCCAGCTCTGTCCTGACGATTGTGGCTATCATGAATTACAGGTTTAAGTTTGTTTTGTTCTGCTTATTTACGGGGTTATCTCAAGGAATTGCGATAGATGTTACTATACCTCTATTTCGAAAGATGAATTATGGATATCTGTGCAACTGCAGGATCTTGGAAAGAGTTTGATGTATCTTCATTAGGTTTTGTAAAAAACATGATTATATCAAGTTGACATATCTACCAAACCATGCTTGATTGTCCTATTGAGTTTATTCTTTATCCTTAATTGATCTTGTGTCATCTTTCATTTAGTAGATGTTCTTATCCCAGTTAATGTACTAATAATGCAGAAGCTTTCCAAGGAGGAACGCAGTGAAATACGTGACACAGAAAAATCTTCTATTGATTTGGATGACAAAAGCTCTCTTCCTTCTACAAACCTGCAGGTATCAATTCTTGTGTCCCTGCCCTCAGAAAAAAATTATGTTCCTTTGGAATTTTCCATAATGATGTGCCTTTATTTCTGGTGACTTATGTGTTTCTCATGCTTGGTAATATATGTTTTTGGTTTCTTAACAGGTTGATCGTGTTTTAGGATGCCGAATCCAAGGTCCGACTAAGAAATTGCTGTCTAATGCTCTTTCAGATGACTTGTGTTCTGATAATTTACAAGCTAATGACCAACGGGATAGCTCAGAACAAGATACAAATGTTGAATTAGTAGTTGCCGAGGATAGAACAGAGTCTTCTTCTGAGACTGGTAAAAGTTCTAGGGATTCACGTCTGAAGGATAAGGATGAATCTGCTATAGGTTCTGAGGGTTTGGTTGAGGGGAAAGAAGATATTCTTTCAGAAGACAACTCTGATGCAACATTGAGTAGGCATGTGGAGAATGAAGATATAAAAGATAGTGAGACACCTGTATCTGTTGGGAAGGAGTTACTTAACGAAGCTCATCAGGAAACAGGGGAAAAATGCTCTGTGGCTGGAGAAGAAGTTGAGGAGCCTGTTATTGCTAAAACTTCAGATCTTATCAGTGAGACTGTATCATATGAGTTTCTTGTCAAATGGGTGGGAAAGTCTAATATTCATAACAGTTGGATTTCTGAGGCGGATCTGAAAGGTCTTGCTAAAAGAAAACTAGAGAACTACAAATCAAAGTACGGAACAGCTGTAATAAACATCTGTGAAGATAAATGGAAACAGCCTCAGCGAATAGTTGCTATTCGGGTTTCAAAAGAAGGTAACCAAGAAGCTTACGTAAAATGGACTGGCTTGGCTTATGATGAATGCACATGGGAGAGCTTGGAGGAGCCTATTCTTAAGAGATCATCTCATTTGATCGATCTTTTTCAACAATATGAGCAGAAAACACTGGAAAGGAATAGTAAGGGTAATCCCCCAAAGGCAAGGGGTGAAGGTCAGCAAAGTGAAATTCTTACCCTTACAGAACAACCTCAAGAGCTCAGAGGAGGTGCATTGTTTCCCCATCAGCTTGAGGCCTTGAATTGGTTGCGTAGGTGCTGGCATAAATCGAAAAATGTTATACTTGCTGATGAGATGGGGCTTGGAAAAACAGTGTCTGCTAGTGCATTTCTCTCCTCACTTTATTTTGAATTTGGAGTTGCAAGACCTTGCTTAGTTTTGGTTCCACTTTCAACAATGCCAAACTGGCTATCTGAGTTTTCTCTTTGGGCTCCACTCCTTAATGTTGTGGAGTATCATGGAAGCGCAAAAGCAAGAGCCTTGATTCGTGACTATGAGTGGCATGCTAAGAATCCTACTGGGACGACCAAGAAGCCCACATCCTACAGATTTAATGTTCTTTTAACTACTTATGAAATGATTCTGGCTGACTCATCTCATTTACGTGGAGTTCCATGGGAAGTTCTTGTGGTTGATGAAGGACATCGTCTTAAGAATTCTGAAAGTAAGTTATTTAGCTTGCTCAACACATTCTCTTTTCAACACCGCGTGCTTTTGACTGGCACCCCTCTTCAAAATAACATTGGTGAAATGTATAACCTGCTCAATTTCTTGCAACCATCTTCATTCCCTTCTTTGTCTTCTTTTGAGGAGAGGTTTCATGATTTGACAAGTGCTGAGAAAATAGAGGAACTGAAGAAACTTGTTGCTCCTCATATGCTTCGCCGACTTAAAAAAGATGCCATGCAAAATATTCCTCCAAAGACAGAGAGGATGGTTCCTGTTGAGTTGACGTCAATCCAGGCTGAATATTATCGTGCAATGTTAACTAAGAACTATCAGATACTACGAAATATTGGGAAAGGGGTAGCACAACAATCAATGCTTAACATAGTGATGCAGTTGAGAAAGGTTTGCAATCACCCGTATCTGATACCAGGTACTGAGCCGGAGTCTGGGTCATTGGAGTTTCTTCATGATATGAGAATAAAAGCATCAGCCAAGTTGACTCTGTTGCACTCCATGCTTAAGGTGCTACAGAAGGAAGGCCATAGAGTTCTGATATTTTCACAGATGACAAAGCTTCTAGATATTTTGGAGGACTACCTGAATATAGAATTTGGGCCTAAAACATTTGAAAGGGTGGATGGTTCTGTTGCTGTAGCTGATCGTCAGGCAGCTATTGCACGCTTCAACCAAGACAAGAATCGGTTTGTTTTTCTGTTATCAACACGTGCCTGTGGTCTTGGTATTAATCTGGCAACGGCTGATACGGTTATTATCTATGACTCTGATTTTAATCCTCATGCTGATATCCAAGCCATGAATAGAGCTCATCGAATTGGACAATCCAAACGGCTTTTGGTATACAGACTTGTCGTCCGTGCCAGTGTTGAAGAGCGCATTTTGCAGCTGGCTAAGAAGAAGTTGATGCTCGACCAGCTTTTTGTTAACAAATCCGGATCTCAGAAGGAATTTGAAGATATTCTACGCTGGGGGACAGAAGAACTTTTCAATGATTCTGCTGGTGAGATCAAGAAAGATACATCTGAAAGTAATGGAAACTTAGATGTGATTATGGATTTAGAAAGCAAGAGCAGGAAAAAAGGTGGTGGCCTAGGAGATGTTTACCAGGACAAATGTACAGATGGAAATGGGAATATTGTTTGGGATGAGGTTGCAATTATGAAGTTGCTTGACCGGTCAAATATTCAATCAGCCTCCACCGATGGCACTGATACTGAGTTGGAGAACGATATGCTCGGCTCAGTGAAGGTGAGGATTCATATCTATATGTTTGTCTTGCTAAATGACATGTTATATGCACATTCTAAGTTGCAACTGATATGCACTTTTATTATATGATTCCAAATGCAAGTTTTTCTTTTGCATTTTTGTGTCAAATAGGAAAACAATTCCACCTAGCAGTGGTAGACACTAAAAATTAGTTGATTAAAGAGGAACAATAAGACAGGCTACAATAGATTTACCCATATGTACCTGGTTGTGGTTGCTTTAAACTATATAGTTAAATTTCTTCCTTTTAATGGTTTACATGTTTCTTCTTAAACAGCCTGAAGAATGGACTGATGAAACAGCTGAAGAACAAGTTGGAGCTGAATCACCTGCTTTGGTGATTGATGATACTGGTGAACAAAGTTCAGAGAGGAAAGACGATGATGTAGTTAATTTTACGGAAGAAAATGAATGGGATAGGCTTCTGCGTATGAGGTTGGAGTTCCCTCTTGCTCCGAATTCAGCCACTTAGCTCTGTTATTTGCTTTGGTCTTAATGATATTGGCAGTATATGTTCTTGTTTTCTCTATGTATTACTTTTTAGTTGATTGACATACGGACAAATGTATTTGTAGATGGGAGAAATATCAGAGCGAGGAAGAAGCAGCACTTGGTAGAGGGAAACGTTTGAGAAAGGCTGTTTCATACAGGGAAGCATATGCTCCACATACCAGTGGACCTGTAGCTGAGGTAACCGTTCTACTCTATACCCAAAAGCATATTTTTGTGGCTATGAAATCTTTTGTCTTGTCATAACGAGGATTCCTATCTTATAATTATTGTAGTGTGGTGATGAAGGTGAGAAAGAACCAGAACCGGAACTTAAGAAGGAATATACGCCAGCAGGGCGGGCCCTAAAAGAAAAATTGTAAGTTTAATTTGTAAGTTCATTCATTGTTCGACATTTTATAAGTTGATAATATTGAAGTTGGAAACTTTTGTACTTAGCAAATATTTAGCTAAAATCACGTCTTCTTCTTAGATAAATTTTACTTAGCCTAAAGATTGTGAAACTATCCTGATTAGAAGAGAAAAGAAATTCTATTGCAATATCAATTTGTGTAAATTTGGTTACAAGATATCAGATTTTTCTTATTAGTTTGTTGGTGTGGTAATACATGTAGCTTCTTATCATGCTTATTTCAAGATCTTGAATAACAGTATTTTTCTTTTCTTCAAAACAGTACCAAGCTGCGAGAAAGACAAAAAAATCGGCTTGCAAAAAGGAAATTTGTAGAAGAGCCTCTTCCTAATGGCAGTGTTGATCAGGTAACTGAAGCAGCTAATCCGGATGAAGAAAGCCCTGCAATGATGGACTTGGACGATAACAAAACCAACCAGCAATGCGACGCACAGAAAAGAAAAGCTAGATCGTTAAAGCTAGACAGTTCTTCAGATCCTATACCAGATCTTCCAATCCAACATCATCATGGCGCAGAATGTCTGCCATCTTTACATCCAAACAACCTGCCAGTTCTTGGACTGTGTGCTCCTAATTTACCTCAATCAGAACCCAGCCGAAGAAATTATTCTCGTCCAGGTAGTAGACAGAACAGAACCATACCAGGACCCCATTTCCCCTTCAATCTACCGCAAGCATCAAACTCGGTTGAGAGGGAAGCAAATGACAAGGAGCCTTCCATGGGTAAACTTAAACCACAGAACATAAAGGATGAACCTATTCATCAGCCTCATGGTAATTTGGATGGTGGGCTTCCACTTCATCAGGTATTCCCCTTTCTCCTTTACATGCAATTTCTTTGACACATCTACTTCCTATACTCATGCTGAAACATAAGCATATGCTATACTTATATATGTGTTAAATCTTATGCACTATGCAGTTTCCTTCGTCAGGGGATTTTGAGCTTCCCAGAAGTTCTGGTGCTACCTTTGCTGATTTCCAGGAGAAGTTTCCGCTACTTAACTTACCGTTTGATGATAAGATGCTTCCTCGATTTCCATTTCAGCATAGAACCATGGGAACTTCACATCAAGACATCATGACGAATCTTGCGATGAGGAAAAGATTTGAAGGTACTGGTCATTCTATGCAAGACCTGTTTGCAGTACCACCAATGCAGTTTCTGCCCAATATGAAAATCCCTCCTATGGATCCACCTGTATTCGGCCAACAGGAGAAGGAATTACCGCCTTTGGGTTTGGATCAGTTTCCATCAGCGCTTTCATCTATCCCCGAGAACCATCGAAAGGTGCTGGAGAATATAATGTTAAGAACAGGTTCTGGAATGGGACACTTACAGAAAAAGAAAACAAGAGTAGATGCATGGTCCGAGGATGAACTAGATGCTCTATGGGTTGGGGTTCGGAGACATGGTTACGGAAACTGGGAGACAATTCTCCGAGATCCAAGGCTAAAATTTTCAAAATTTAAAACACCCGAGTACTTAGCAGCAAGATGGGAAGAAGAGCAGCGTAAATTCTTGGATAGTCTTTCTTCTCTGCCATCTAAATCAAGCAGAACTGATAAGTCCACCAAATCTTCCTTGTTTCATGGTCTTCCTGAAGGCATAATGAATCGGGCTTTACATGGAACTAAATACGCCACGCCTCCAAGGTTCCAATCCCACCTCACAGACATAAAACTCGGATTCAGTGATCTAGCATCTAGCCTTCCTTTATTTGAGCCATCTGATCACTTGGGCTTACGGAGTGAGCATTTTCCTCCCATGGCAAATCTGGGTTCTGACAATCTTGTGGATCCATCTGCTGGACCATCTGAAAGACCAAAGGCATCGACAAATATTCCCAACGAGAAGCCTTTTCCGCTCAACTCTCTTGGAATGGGCAACATAGGTTCACTGGGTTCGGATAGTTTAAGTTCTTTAAACACACAGAGAAGGGACGAAAAACGGGACGCCATTAAGCGTGGAAAACTACCTTTGTTTCTAGATATGCCGATACCTACAATGCTGGATTCAAGTAACAATGTTTTCTTGGGAAGATCAGCCAATCCGTCTCTCCTTAATCCAAATCAAATGTTGAATCTCTCCAATCAGATGGGGAAAGACTTGTTGGGAAGTGGCTCTTCAGAGAACAAGCTACCACATTGGTTACGGGATGCTGTGACTCTTCCTATCATGAAGTCGCCTGAACCACCCACTCTACCTCCAACCGTGTCAGCTATAGCTCAATCAGTCCGCGTTTTATATGGTGAAGATTCTACCACCATTCCTCCATTTGTGATACCAGAGCCGCCGCCTCCTGTTCCTAGAGATCCAAGACACAGTCTTCGGAAGAAGAAGAAACGTAAACTGCATTCATCAAGTCACGTGACTACAGACATTGCTAGTAGCAGTCATAATGTTGTAGAAAACAGCTCGCAAGGAAAACCACAAACATCCTCAACTCCTCCTTTGCCTCCACCGGCCCTATCAGTTGAAACTTCAGGGACTTCTCAACCCAATTTGCCTCCTCACAACCTAAACACCACAGAACCAGTATCCTCTGAGGCAACCAGATCTCCACCACCTGAAGAAGACACTGTGGTAGCAGGAGAAGCGCTATCTGTAACACCAGAGCCAAGTCTAGAGGGAATCACTGGTATAACAGAGTCAATCTTGCCAGAGAGCAAAAGCTCTGAACCAAAATCTTTCAACCAAGATGGAGACTCGGATCCAGAAACCGATGAGAAGAGTGAAGCTGATCGACTCCCGCTTCATTCAGATGAGAAACAAGAAGGACAAGGGTCTGAAAATGTG
Source organism: Nasturtium officinale (assembly GCA_963854855.1). Taxonomy (NCBI): domain Eukaryota; kingdom Viridiplantae; phylum Streptophyta; class Magnoliopsida; order Brassicales; family Brassicaceae; genus Nasturtium; species Nasturtium officinale. Next base: position 1,240,999 of record OY978506.1, read on the forward strand.
TTGAACAACCAATGTGAACCCACAGAGGCTGAGATTCAAAACACCGACATCGAAGAAGAAGAAGAAGAAGAGGAATCCATGAAGATGGTGTCTGAGAATTCTCCTGGTGACGACGATTGAAGTCTTGAATCAAATTGCATTGAAACTTGCAGTGTGGCTTTGTTTAGGTCTTTGCAATCAAAATGGTACTACTACATATGCTATTAAGTTTTGTAGTTATTGATGCAAATCGGTGAAGCAGTATATCATTGGGACTTCCATTTTTACCTTTGGTTAATTTTTTTTTCGATTTGTAAAGCTTTGTGTAAGAGAATGAAGAAGCTATTTCAGTGATCTAACTGGTTGGTTTGGATTGTGTAAAACTAGACATTTTAGATTGTAATGCTTAGTGGAATTCTACATTAGAAACCTTAACTATTTCATTGATCATAACTATTGCTTGTTAAAAACTTTGTTCCAGTATATAGGCCTGTCAATTTGAGTAATTATCCGCGGGTTCTGTCACGTTTGATCCGCTGCGGGACGAGTGCGAGTTGACAAATTTGAGTTTAAATTTTAGCGGGTTGCAGGTGTGGGTAATGAATTTTTGCAGATGCGGGTTTAGCGGATCTGGCGGGTATCCGCTAATTTTTTTTTTTAATTAATTTTTTTTTGTTATGAGTTTTAAAGAAATATTAGGTTGTTTAATTTTTTTTTAAATAAAATATTTATAGTTTTGAGTTTTTTTTTATGTTTTGTATTTTTTATTATTATTTTTATAAATTGTTTTAGATATAATATATATATTTTTAAATAATTTAAGATTTTTTTATTTTTTTAGCAGGTCTGCGGGTAATCCGCGGGTTACCCGCTAATTGATGCGGTGCAGGTGCGGGTTACGTTTTGAATATTTGCAGGTCAGGCGGGTAAAAAAAATTTGTTAAAATTTTTTGAAAACCCGCGGCGGAACGGATCAGCGGGTCGCGGATTGATCCGCTTGACAGGTCTACCGGTATAGCAAAAAAAATTCATCGAACCAGAATTTGTATATTATACCTATCCTATTAATTGGGAAAAACAAATTCTCTCTATAATAAGGCAGTTTCTTTCTAAGTTTGTGACATATCAGCCAATTTTTGTTGAATATAGTGTTGACACATCATTTAATAATTTTTTTTATAATCCAATCAAAACATTTCAATTGTACACATAATATTTTTTATAATCCAATCAAAATATTTCATTTGTACACCTAAGATAAACATATATTATTTAAAAATACCATATTAATAAATAAAAAATTTATGATCTAATAAAATTAATTCATTTATAAACATAAGATAAATATGTTTTATTTCTATTTTAATCAACTTTTAAAAACTGATATATAGGATTACTAATTCTAAATTCGAGTTAGTGTATATTATTTTTATGAGCTGATTCATTTTTATTTATCTTTAATTCATTTTATTTATCTTTAATATTTTTTATATCAAATAAATTATATCAAATGATCCAACTAATTGTTTTAAGTTAAATGTAAATAAGAATAAATTATCAGATATTATTCTAGAATTTAAATGATAAAAATTTAATTTATATTCATTAATGAATATTATATTTATTAATTAATTTCTAACAATACAAATTAAGAAAATATCAAAATCCTAGTATTATTAATTTATAGAGATGTTATTATACACATACGATAAATATGTAGTTTTTAAAAATACCATCTTAATAAATAAAAACATTTATGATCCCATGAAAACATTTCATTTATACACATAAATCCAATGAAAATATTTCATTTATACACTTAATATAAATATGTATTTTCTATTTTTATCATTTTAATCAAATTTAAAAATTGATCTATAAGATTATTACTTATAAATTTGAGTTTGTGTATATTATTTGCATAAGTGAATTCATTTTTATTCATCATTAGTTACTTTTATATATCAAACATTTTAAACTATAATAAATAATCTAACTAATTTTTTAAATTTAAAAGTAAATAAGAACAATTTATCTAATATTATTTTAGAATTTAAATGATAAAAATAAAATTAATTTATATAAATAAATAAATATTAAATTTATTAATTTATCTATAACACTATAAATTTATAAAATATCAAAGTCCTATAATGTTTTTATAAAGGATTTACTATATAACTATGATAAATATGTATTATTTATCATCCATCAGAAACTTTATGTATTCTACTATATCAATTTAATATAATTACACAAATTTTATTTACAGATTACGTAATATATGTACGTTTTGTATAAGACATGAAATCAAAAAATTTAAGGAAGAAAATTAGTTCTAAAACTAAACAGATTTGTCATATAACATAAATATGTTCTATATTTCTAATTTTTTTAATCCAAATTATTTAAACCAAACTGAATCCCGATCGTATATGAAAATAAATAATTACTATATAAATTATGTATATTTATATTATATTTATGTATATTTAGTTTGTATATATTATTTTCATAAGTAAATTCATTTTTATTTATCGTTATTTATTTTTATATATTAAATATTTTAAATTAGCTCAGATAATCTAACTAAGTTTTTAAATTTAAAAGTAAATAATATTAAATGATCTAATATTATTCTAGAATTTAAATGATAAAAATAAAATTTATTTATATAAATTAATAAATATTGAATTGTTTTTAATTTATCTATAAGACTAAAAATTAAAATATCAAAATCACAAAATTGTTAATTTATAGAAACTTTAATATACACCTATGATAATATGTATTATTTAGGATCCATCAGAAACTTTCAGTATTCTATATCAATTTAATATAATTACACAAATTTTATTTATCGATTACGTAATATATGTATGTTTAGTATAAAACATAAAATCCAGAAAGCTAACCAAAAAAATTGTTTCCAAAACCAAACTAAGTTGTTATAAAACGCAAACATGTTCTATATTTCTAATTTTTAATCCAAATTATCCAAACAAGTTAAAAACAATCATATTCCCAAAATAAAAAATTAATATATAAATTATGTATATTTATATACACTTATTAGTATAAAAATTTTGAATTGTATAAATATGCTAAATAGCCATAAATATGTATTTAGTTATATTTATCTTAATTTCTGCCACATTTAATAAAAATTGAACCAAATTTATTAAAGTTAAACTATTTTTTTTTAAATTATATATTTTTTTTTGTTTTAACCTTAAAACTAAATTAATTTGAACCCGTAACTACCACAGAGAATAATATAAAATTTGAACGGATACTAAACTCTTTTACCTGAATTATCTGAATCCAAAAAATGTCAAACCAAATCTGATTTGAAACGTAAATAAAATATCTTATGTCCGTTTTAGAAAATTTAAATCATAAAATATACAGAAAATCTAAGTGTTTATTATTACAAGTTATATATATAATGATTCAAAAATATAAGATCAAATAAATTTAAAAGAGAATTCATAATTATTGTTAATATAATTTATTGATTTAAATTAAAAAGAGATTTAAGTAAATTTAAAATTATTGTTAGTTTTAACTTTTAATCGTATTAATATATATATATATATATATTTATGTTTGGTTATATCATGTATGAATTAAATAAAAGTTTTTTGAACACAAAGTTTTAAATTTGTACTTCAATTATAACAGAATATTATGAAAAAAATAAAAACAAGTAAAAGCATATTTAAATTTAAAATTAAAAAATTAAAAAAAAATCCCGCTGCATAGCGCGGATCTATTTCTAGTAAATAATTAACATTGTTTTGTAAACAATTACATGAAATGCGATTAGACTAAACTAAATGTAAGAAGAAAAAAAAACTGATTTGGGAATTTCTGGAAAAACTACAAGCAATATCTCACTTGAGCTTTCATATTGCAAGACTCTAAATGGTTTAGAAGTTTCCCTTTTCTCCTGACATTTAATATGCTCTTGACTTTAGTGATAATAAATCCTACTGTTTTATTGTGGTTGAAGACATTAATTGGTGCGAAAATGTTTTATCAGAATTGGTCAAAAAGAAACCAACTCAAGAGATTGACAGATTAACACAACACTAACCAACTCTCGTTAGCTCAACTAAACCTTTTCTTAATTTCTTTGTTCACCTAAGCATCATTTGTCTTAGGTTTTTATAATTCCTAGATTACCCTTGACCATGTTCAACGACTTCTTGACTTCGATTTTTTTTGTTTTTTTTGGTCACCAAGCTTGACTTCCATTTCTTGGGTTGCGTTTAATTTAATCTAACGCATGAACAGATATGAATATAACAAACACACTAAATTCATATTTAATTAGTATTTGAGTTTGGAATAATGGTATATTGGCTATTGGACATTTTAAAATATTTTATTTGTTATGGATAAGATATACCTAATACCTAATTTCCTTCACGTCGTTATAATATTATTTGCATTTGATTTATGAAAGCATAGTTACTGTTGTGTTTTCTTTTATAATTTAAACTCATTTTTAGATATAAAAGATGTGCACAGGATGATAAAGACAATTCTAATTAGATGTAATTTGATAAATGTATCATGCACCAAACAAAGCTTTTGATGCGTGTTTTGTACTTTTTGGATATTTTTCTTATTTAATTATTTAATTATTTGTATATTTTAACTACTTCTAAAACATGATATTGTATAAAAAGTTTGAGAGTTGCTTTCAGAAAAAGGTAAAGTGTGCAAATAGAAAAGATAACACACAAAAAATATACAATTATCAAACCGTCTGAAAAATAATAAATAATTTTAAAGATAACATAATTGATGTATTTTATTATTATTTAAAAATAATTTATATTAATGATACTATTTTATTACGATTTTTAAATTGTTTTTATGACTACGAAAACTATAAAGTTTATCTGCTTATCTGCTATGTTACTACCATTAGTACAAGGGGAAGCTTCTAATATTATCTTTCTGTTTTTCTTATTTTTTATTTGTTCTTCGAAAGCATGATGATATAGACACAACTAAAGTATTTTTGGTGTATTGGCTTTTGATCAGTGGAGTGGAAGTCACATTTCCAACAAAAGAAAAAGAAAGTTACTTACTTTTCAATGTTTCATAAAAATTCGTTGTCTGTAATAATTCTGTATCATATCAATATTATAGCATAAATAAAAAAATTAAAGTACGAGTATACCATACATCATTACAATTGTGACCTAAATTGGTAATACAAGGGATATGGATAAATTCCAATTCAATATGGGTCAGTTTTTGTAAATATAATTTATATAATTTTGTTAAAACAAATTATTATGCGGGTTGATCCGCAAATCTATGGAAAAAATTAGCTAAATCCATAATACTGTATATTTTGAATTTGTCCACAAGATTAGTTTCGTAGCAGATCTAAAGTTTTATATTCATATCCCTCTTACGGCGGTAATCCACGAGATTTGAGCCAGTTTTGATACATCTGCACTTGTAAACAGTAAAATCCTCAAATACAAACATATATTAATTACTGATAGTAGCTTTGTTTTAATTTTAATATTCTAGTTTTCAAAATAAATATCTAGATATGAAATCAGTCTTTAATGAAATTTGTGGTATACTCAAAGATATCTTAAATCATTCTTCTCTAACTCAAATTATGTTTCAAAAACGATAATATAATTGATTGAGCTAACCATGTGTTTTGGGGTTTCAGTCATATTTCATTTATCTAATTATACTGCTATGGCTAATATATAAATAGATTATTAAAACATTAGTACACAAAACAGTATTTCATATACTACTTTTTGAGTTTCGTGGTTTTAAGTATGAGAATTATACGATTTAGTCGTCTTATTAAAAAAATATGCAGTGGTCATTTAATATTCAATTAATAATTTGATATAAAATCACATGTTATTGGATTTTTGGTTCAAATTTGAAGGTATGTATATAAATATACACAATGGTTGGATTGTATTATTATGATATATAAATACAATACGTTTAAATCTATATAAATTAATAATATTTAAATTTATGTATTTTATAAAAAAATATTAATTTACCATGTTTATTAATTTATTGAGATAATATTTAAATAAAATATCAATTTAGTATTAAAAAAATTATTAATTTATAAATATATTAATTTACTGAGTATTAATTTATAGAGATTTTACTCTATACCCAGAAGTCCACCTTAATTCAGGATTGGAGTAGGCAACATCAATTGAATCATAGTAAATTGCTGTGGAAAAAAAAACAATAGCTGTATTTAGATCCATGTGCCAGCATTTACCATTATGGTGATTTTATTTCTTGTTTCGTCTACCACTATGATGTTTAATTTTGGTCTTTGGAGTTAATGATTTATAGACGACGACGTCAAAGAAGACCATATTTAGCAGACACGTTTTGAACGGCTATATGATATACAATAAAAAAAACCTAACAAGGGCAATCAAAATGAATAATAAATGTCATTTAATATGTTTCTTATGAAATACAATATATAAACGATCTAGAAGCAATGGCGGTAGCTTTTGTATTCATTTTTTTTGTGTTTATGTTTAGAAAAAAACTCGGTATGAAATTTATCAAATGCGGAACTTTGGACTAAAAACATCAATTGGTAAATGCTTGTGTTAAATTAAATCAGATAAATGCAGTCCAAGAGATCTTCATAACGGGGAAAAGGAGTTTTAAGACGCTAATAAAAATAGGTGTACAATTAAAAATGGTAAAGAAAACCAGTATATATGTATATAATCATGTCATTTCGGGTTACTAGTAATTTTTTAATTTATCTATTTTAAGAAAAGAAAAAAAACAGTACTGTTATGTTTTTTGTACTATTATTCTTATCATCCTTAGTACTACTACTAAGGGACATCAATCAATGCTAATATGGTGAAATAACTCAGTTTTCGCATTATAACGGTTAAAACTTAAAACAGCTCTAATTTAAAATAAATTATTATATATTTTGCCTATAATTGTTTTTAAAATATACATAAAACTAAATTTTATAACTTATATATACATATAACAGGCCTATATTTATTAAAACTGTATTACCATGTAAAATAAACTGTTGACAAAAAAATTAAACACATACTTTGAAACAGCAATTGGGTGAAGAACAATATCAAATCCTATAAATTGGGTTATTACTATTTAAATTCTCTTTTCTCTATCAAAATAATTTTCATGTTTTCTTTTCTACTTCTCACAATAATTTTTTTTTGTTATCAACACAGTAATAATATTTCCTTTAAACTACTTAAATAGTATTTTTTCTGTGCCAAACATACTTTTTTGTTAAAAGGCAAAACATACTTAGTTACTTACATAGTAATAATAGATTTCTCCTTCAAACCAAAGAAATAAATAATAGATTTCTCCTAAATAATTTTTTTTACTTCTTTTCCTAAATATAACATTCTACTATTCTTCTTCTTCTTCTTCTTCTTCTTCTTCTTCTTCTTCTCCTATATAAAAACCTTTTCTTTGACTTCTTCTACTTTAAAATATTTGTATAAATAAGCCTTTAAATATATATATATATATATAATATTTGTATAATTAGATCCTACGAAAATAAATAAATAGATTCTGTTTCCCTGTTGATTTGGTCGTGTACGATGACGCTCACAGCACCAAAACCCATAAAAGTAATTTAACACGAAAATGATTAGGGATAATATCGTCATTATTAGGTACGTGTTTTAGTTGACAAATTGCTTTCTCCACCTTCTTCTCTCTCGACGAAAATAATCTTCCGAGTTTTTTTATTTAAATTTTTCTTCGTATCCTCCATTGATTTATACATGAAGGGAAATTAAAGGTTTCTATAAAAAAAATTCAAGTCACAATCGTCGTCGGGGAAAAACTTTCTCTTCTCCGATTTGACTCAAACTTTTTTTTCCGTCTGCTTGACGTCGGAATCTCATTATAATGGCGCCGAGTAGACAGGATTTACAGCTTACTCCGGTCACCGGAGGATCATCTTCTTCGGAAATAGGTGATATGGAGGAAGTTGGTCTTCTCGACGCGTATCGTAACGAAGAGAACGATGATGATGATGATATTTTGAGTAAGATCGAAGAAGGTGGAGATTCCGGTTTAAAGAAGATTCAGGTTGAAGTTACCGGTATGACTTGTGCTGCTTGTTCTAATTCCGTTGAAGGTGCTTTGATGAACGTTAATGGCGTTTTCAAAGCCTCTGTTGCTTTGTTACAAAACAGAGCCGATGTCGTCTTCGATCCAAATTTAGTCAAGGTTTCATCAATTTTTTATTTCAATTTTTTTTTATTTTGGATTTGATTTGAATTTTTGAATTTTTGTTCGTTGATTTTTGGAAGTAATCAATTTTGGATCTTGAATTAGTTTCCGCAATTAATTTTTGTTTTGTTTTGGATTTAAAGCATTTAATTGTGTTTAATTTTAGGAAGAGGGTATTAAAGAAGCTATAGAGGATGCTGGATTTGAAGCTGAGATTTTGGCTGAGCCTATTACTACTAGTGGTGGGACTAAAACACAATCAACTATGGTGGGTCAATTTACAATTGGAGGGATGACTTGTGCAGCTTGTGTTAACTCAGTTGAAAGCATTTTAAGAGATCTTCCTGGAGTTAAAAGAGCAGTTGTAGCTTTAGCTACATCATTAGGTGAAGTTGAGTATGATCCTAATGTTATTAATAAAGATGATATAGTTACTGCTATTGAAGATGCTGGGTTTGAAGCTGCTCTTGTTCAGAGTAATCAGCAGGATAAACTCATTTTAAGAGTTGATGGAGTTTTGAATGAGCTTGATGCTCAGGTTCTCGAAGGTATACTTACGAGATTGAATGGGGTTAGACAGTTTCGTCTTGATAGGATATCAGGTGAGCTCGAGGTTGTGTTTGATCCTGAAGTTGTTAGTTCCAGATCTTTGGTTGATGGGATTGAAGGAGAAGGATATGGGAAGTTTAAGTTGCGTGTTATGAGTCCTTATGAAAGGTTGACTTCAAAAGATACTGGAGAGGCTTCAAATATGTTTCGGCGTTTTATCTCCAGTCTTGTTCTCAGTGTGAGTAACTTATCTGCCTTTCACCGTTTATGATAAGTTCATCTATGTTGAATCTGTTATCGTATGCTATTAATGTAAATGATTTTCTTATCCAGATTCCTCTCTTCTTCATCCAAGTAATCTGCCCCCACATTGCTCTTTTTGATGCCTTACTGGTATGGAGATGTGGGCCATTCATGATGGGTGATTGGTTGAAATGGGCCTTGGTAAGTGTAATTCAGTTTGTTATTGGCAAGCGCTTCTATGTTGCAGCATGGAGAGCTCTTCGAAATGGTTCAACTAACATGGATGTGCTGGTCGCTCTGGGCACTTCCGCGTCTTACTTCTACTCTGTTGGGGCTCTTTTCTATGGAGCAATCACTGGGTTTTGGTCTCCAACATACTTTGATGCAAGCGCCATGCTGATAACGTTTGTCTTGCTGGGCAAATATTTGGAATCTCTTGCAAAGGGGAAAACCTCAGATGCTATGAAGAAACTAGTACAGCTTACGCCAGCAACAGCGATTTTACTAATCGAAGGCAAAGGTACTTATTTGTCCTTTTCTTAAAGGATTATTGCTTTGAAATGCTGGTTGTGTGGATCATTGAAATCTAGATAAAGAAACTAAAGCTCAACTATTCAACATTGTCTAAGCTCAATTTCATTTATTTCTTCTATTTTAAAGGAGGAAAGCTTGTAGGAGAAAGAGAGATAGATGCATTATTGATTCAGCCTGGTGACACGTTAAAAGTTCATCCTGGTGCAAAGATCCCTGCAGATGGTGTTGTGGTGTGGGGTTCAAGTTACGTCAATGAAAGTATGGTGACTGGTGAATCAGTTCCTGTTTCAAAAGAAGTTGATTCACCAGTAATTGGGGGTACTATTAATATGCATGGTGCTCTTCACATGAAAGCTACTAAAGTGGGATCTGATGCAGTTCTGAGCCAGATTATTAGTTTGGTCGAGACGGCCCAAATGTCTAAAGCTCCTATTCAGAAATTTGCGGACTATGTAAGTATACTAAATAAACATGTCAATAACTGTGTAATCCATTAATGTCATTGACAGAGAAAATTTAATCCTGGCTTGTCACATTTTCAGGTTGCAAGTATTTTTGTTCCAGTAGTGATTACTTTGGCACTATTCACCTTAGTAGGCTGGTGAAAACTAGTTCCTTAGCTTCAATTATTTTCTGAGATTGAAACACGTGTTATTAGTTTGTTCTCATTTGTAGAATCATATGATTTTGTAGGTCAATTGGTGGAGCTGTTGGAGCTTACCCAGATGAATGGCTGCCGAAAAACGGGACTCACTTTGTTTTCTCGCTTATGTTCTCAATATCTGTTGTGGTAATTGCTTGTCCTTGTGCACTCGGCTTGGCAACACCGACCGCTGTTATGGTGGCAACGGGAGTTGGCGCAACCAATGGTGTATTGATCAAAGGAGGTGATGCATTGGAGAAAGCTCACAAAGTGAAATATGTTATCTTTGACAAAACAGGCACCTTAACTCAAGGGAAAGCTACTGTGACAACCGCAAAAATCTTCTCAGAGATGGACCGTGGAGAATTCCTCACACTTGTTGCTTCTGCTGAGGTAAGATAAATTTTCTTTCCTAACTTCTTGGATTGTTAGTGATATATCAACGGTTACTAAATATTTTCATTCTGTCCTTAATTTCCTAAGGCGAGCAGTGAACACCCATTGGCCAAAGCTATAGTTGAATACGCTCGGCATTTCCACTTCTTTGATGAACCCACTGAAGACAGCGAAACAACTAACAAAATGTCTCAAAACTCTGGATGGTTACTTGATACCTCGGATTTCTCTGCCCTTCCCGGAAAAGGAATTCAGTGCTTAGTCAATGGCAAGCTGATTCTGGTTGGGGTTTTATTCCATAATACATGATCAAATTCTTGCTTTTGGTCCTGTTATCGCCAATTGAAACAACATTTGTTTTTCTTCTTTTTGATCAGGTGGGAAACCGTAAACTTATGTCAGAAAACGCCATAACCATCCCAGACCACGTCGAGAAGTTTGTTGAAGAGCTCGAAGAAACCGCAAAGACAGGAGTCATCGTAGGCTATAATGGCGAATTAGTCGGCGTGATGGGAATTGCTGATCCGCTAAAACGAGAAGCCGCTGTGGTTGTGGAAGGTCTCCTTAGAATGGGTGTTCAACCCATAATGGTTACTGGTGATAATTGGAGAACAGCAAGAGCAGTTGCCAAAGAGGTTAGAAGCTCAATTCAAAATCTCTGCTCTTAGGTGTGGCCATTCCATTTTTTAGGGTTGATTTGGTTATAGTAAAACTGTACTCTACTTCAGCTTCGATTCGCTTTGGTTTTACTTGATTCGTTTTTTTCCGTGGCATGAGTGTAGGTTGGTGTCGAAGATGTGAGAGCAGAAGTAATGCCAGCAGGAAAAGCCGAAGTTATCCGTTCACTGCAAAAAGACGGAAGCACCGTTGCTATGGTAGGAGACGGAATCAATGACTCTCCAGCTCTAGCAGCAGCAGACGTGGGAATGGCCATTGGTGCAGGAACTGATGTAGCGATAGAAGCAGCGGACTACGTTCTGATGAGAAACAACTTAGAAGATGTTATAACAGCCATCGATCTCTCTCGGAAAACCTTAACACGAATCCGATTAAACTACGTTTTCGCCATGGCGTACAATGTAGTATCAATCCCGATAGCAGCAGGAGTGTTCTTCCCAATTCTGCGAGTGCAATTGCCGCCTTGGGCCGCAGGAGCATGCATGGCACTCTCTTCGGTTAGCGTTGTTTGCTCTTCTTTGCTTCTTAGAAGATACAAGAAGCCAAGACTTACCACTATTTTGGAAATCACCAAGGAGTAAGCAGTAAAAAGTCCCTTTCGGCTTATAAATTGGACTGACTTTGACTACTTTTGGTTTTGAAACAAAGGGGGAAAATAATGTGTATTTACTTCTTTTTTTTTCTTCTTGATTGTTGTTATAATCATGTAACAACAATGTATTTGGTCTGGAGAGGTTTCCTTTTTGTATGTAAAAGAATTTCCCCTCTCGACCTTTGTTGTAAAACTATGGTTTCTCTACTTAATGTAAAATGGTCAAGTAGTGAAATTGTTTATTGGGATTTATTTTATGAAAAAAAAAACTATCAAAGGCCAATAAACTACTAGTTTCCTTTGGCTAAAATTAGTATGAGAAATAGTGTTTCAGTAATGAAGGAAACATTTCATAATTATCTGTGTCTATTATTTTATTTTTTTTGGTGATTAATTTTCTCTGTGTCACCTCACATTTTTCTTCTATCGATTCGGCGGCGGCTTCCTCAGCTAAACATATTTGAAACAGCTTAAAAGTAAATGAAATCTGATGTTGAAGTTGAAAACAGCTTAAAACAGTTTCCTTGAGCTTGATGTTGAAGTACCTAAAGGAAATCTGAAACAGCTTAAAAGTAAGTTCTTGTTTTAACAAGTATTAGGCAGGTATGTGGCATCTGAAACAGTCCGTTGTGAAAATGTAGAAGAGGAATCTTGGAAGAACTTGGTTGAGAACCCGAATAATTGGTGGGATAACAGAATAAACAAGGTAATCTCAGAGACTATTCTCTTTCTTTCTTTTTTCTCGTATGTTCATTTTCGACTTCCACAAACTACATGTAGCCACACCCGAAAGGCCCTGATTTCAAGCATAAGGAGACTGGTGAAGTATTGTGGTTAAGTGGTTCTCCAACTTGGGTACAGTCAAAGTTGCCACCTTTAAAGACGAACCAAGATAGACCCGTCATGGCCTAGTTTGTCTCTCAGCCTTTTGTTGATTTTATAAGTAGATTTTGGTAAGGATCTCTTCAAAGTTTTACTTTTACCAAGGTAGTAATTAACTCTTAAAGCCTTATTTGTTGAAAATCTTCATGTGTGACACCAATTTTCAAAATTTTCACGTTACCCCAATATATACTTACTGGTCAATCTTTTTTAGGATAATTGGTAAAGTATTTAAGTCCATTCAACAAGTTCTAAGTTCTGTAGGATTAGAAAGGAAGATCTATTCCATTTTTAACTTCATTACCAATTTTTTAGATAAACTATCTTAGACCTTCGTTACTAGTAAAATATGAAAACACTAGGGTCTGACGAAGCATTCTATGCAGTGCACATGTAAAAGAGCTCAAAAAGGTTTTCACTTTATATAGTATAAGTCATGTTGACTTTAACCGTCTAACACTTTAAAAAGATGGTATTACTCCGATGAGAATTGCTAGACCAACTTCATAAGCCTGAATGAGTTCATCATAAAGAGACAAACATATTACTGAAACAAGTGAACTGATTCTTCAAAATGGAGCTTATTAAACTCAATCGACAAAATTTGGCTCAATAGAATCTTACAGCGTTCTTTAGAAGCTGCAAGTTACACAATTCCTTTCATTCTTCTCATCTGATCTTATTCTCTATAGAAACTGAAACAAAGGAATCATCTAACTTACATATATACAGAACAATAAATGAGAACTCGAGACTTCTGTCTTCATGGAGCTTTAAGGCAAGCAAAACTGTGTAATTCTTATCTTCGAGGATTTAGTTTTCTCATTTCAGTTGCGTCTGCAGAATTATTGTTTCTCCAGTCACCTGCTACATTTCTCTGATCCTCTTGTTGATATGTTTGATTCTGTACGTTTTCAAATCCTGGATTTACTGCTGATCCATGTGCAGGACCATAGTTTCCACCGCTCTGTATATTGTTATTCCCTTGGTAATGGTTTGCAGATGTCCCTTGACTGTAACTGTTGGGCATTCCATGATTGTAGTTTCCATGGTTTGGAGGCGCCGGTGCTCCCTGGCCTTGATTGTAACCCGCCTGATATGAAGGCATTCCACATCCTTGACCTTGCCACTGTCCAGGGATTTGAGTTCCTTCGACTTGATTGTAACTCCCCTGATATGAAAGCATTCCACATCCTAGACATCGCCATTGTCCAGGGATTGGAGCGCCTTGGCCTTGATTGTAACTTAACTGATATTGAGGTATTTGATTTCCTTGACCTTGATAGGTTCCAGGATACCACTGTCCAAACTGTGCAGGACCATAGTGACCACCGTTCAATGGACTATGATTCCATTGACTTCCTTGGGTGTAATTTGGTGGCTGCCCTTGGAAAAAGTTACCATGTGGTGGTCCTTGGTTGTAGTTCACAAATGCCCATTGACCATAATTGTTTGGTGTTCCTTGGATGTAGTTTCCTTGATATGGAGGTACCGGAGCTCCCAAGCCTTGGCTGTAACTCATCTGATATGAAGGTATTTGACCTCCTTGACTTTGCCCCTGTCCAGAATAACCATGTCCAAATCCTGGACTTCCTGCCTCTTGTGCAGGAAAGTTTCCGCCATTCTGTGGAGTGTAGTTCCCATGGCCAATTTGGTTGTGATTTGTTTGTTTCCCTTCAATAAAGTTTCCTTGTGGTGGCGGCCCTAGGTTGTAGTTTGCCAATGCCCCTTGACCATAATTGCTTGGTAATCCTCGGCTATAACCCACCTGATAGGAAGGCATTTGACTTTGTTGACTTTGACTATTCCCTTGTCCATGGGTTGGTGTTCCCAGGTTTTGGTTGTTACCAACTTGAAATGAATGGTTTTGGTTGTTAGCACCTTGAAATGAATGCATTTGACTTCCTTGAGCTTGTCCTTGTCCTTGTCTCACAATCGCAGATTCTTGGGCTTGCTTTAAACTCCCCTGAAACGAAGGCCTTTCACTTTCTTGAGCTTTCCTTTGACCATGGATTGGTATTCCTTGGCCTTGCTTGAAACTCCTCTCATACGGCATTTGACTTCGTTGACCGTGAGTTTCTTGGCTCTGCTTGAAACTCCCTTGAAACGAAGGCATTTGACTTCCTTGACCTCGACTTTGCCCTCGTCCTATAGCCAGAGTTTCTAGCCTTTGATTAAAACTCATCCTATCTAAAGGCGTTTGAGTTCCTTGATCTTGCACTTGTCCAGAGGTTAGACTCTGATCGGGAAGCGACTCAACTATCTGAACTAGCTCTTGTTTCGGAGTACTCTCCTTCTCCACAGAATCAAAACCTTCTCTAGTAGGGATAGGAACTGGTCCAGGTGTAATCACTCCATTCTCATATTTGTCACCTGAAAACAAATCCCCCAAAAAAGTTATAAAAAAAAATTCCCAACTTCACACAAAGAGATAATAACACTTAAGAAACCAAACAACATTTACCTCCATAAACCTTATTCTCTACATCAACATAAGAATCAGGAATTATATATTGAACACCAGGCAACTCTGTTTCATAATCAAACCACCACAAAAATAAATAAAAAATGTCAACAAATTAAACATATCATTAAGACTATAACATTTCAAAAGAATCAAAATAAAAACAAACCTCTAAATTTTTCTGCTTCTCCTACAGACATTATTGCTTGAAATCCTTGGTAACTTGTTGTACAAATCGCATATATTTTTTTCTTAGCTTCTTCCAAACTGAAAAAAACAAAAAAATAAAATAAAATTATATAATCAATTCTATAAATAATAATGTTTAAAATTAACATTACAAATATTAAAAAAAAATTAACAAAAATTTGGAGAATTAGAAACCTTAAAGCAAGTCCTTTAGCACAAGTTTGTTCAAAAATCGAAATCATTTCTTCTCTAGATACAATTTTATCTTTAGGAAAATCCATTGTGATTAACCAATGGTTAAAATCGCATCCTTCGTTATCGGGAGTGAACGAATCTTCTCCAGTGTATGGATCGTATTGATACTGAGTCGTCGCGAAAAGTCTCGCCGGAGATCGATTAAATTCCTTCGTTTGCTTCACCACGGATCGATGTAACAGCGACGATACGGAAGAGAAATTGGGGGGACGCAATAGAGGGAAGGATCGTTGGAGATAGGAAGGTGCGGCGACAAGAAGTCGCCGGAGACGGTTCGAGAGCATGGACATTGATTGAGGTCGGAGATTTGAATTACGCCGGCCGGAGACTTTATCTCGAGATTTTTCAGTTACACAGTGAATTGATGGGTTTAGCGTTTAGGGCTTTTCGTGTGGTTTTAGTATTTACTATTATTAATTATTAAGCCCCTCATATTGTTCAGCTATTTTGAATCTTAATATAAAGTTTCAGAGTAATCAATATTTTCCTAATTTTATTACTTATTGGGCCGATCTTATTTTATTGGTAAACTATTTGGGCTATTATTAATAAAGACGAAACGTCACAATGACGACGTTAAACCCATCAAATTCCTCGTCTAGCTCTTCACAGGTTTATAATATCCATGCGAGGAGAATGCCTTGGTCTTAAATGATATCGATCAAACCCGATCAAAAAGCCGATACAATAGCAGAGTGGTGACACAATACTTAAGGAAAAACACAACGAACAAGAAAATGAAATGAGTGAGAATCGTCGTTATAGAACTCTTCCATTTGCATACTGAATCAAACCAAATCCAAGAATCAAGAAACATATGTGAGTTGCTTGATGGCTAAGACTGTCTAGATGATAGACTTACAAGGGAGTTAAGTAATGCGTTGCAGGCAGCAACGGTTCTGAGTATTTCTGAAGCATATCAATCGTTGAAATACATGAACCTCTCCCATTTTCTTCACACCATCTGGTTTTAAAACAACGAGGGGGTTCGATTTCGAGCGTAGACAAACGTACTCTGATTTAACAGATTCGAGAATCTTTCGCAGCATTTACATTTCCAGGTACTAATAGATGTAGATTTTTTCGAGAAGGTTTACAAGTATATGGCATTGCTATATACATGATGGAACTATATGAGAGAACCGATTGTGGAAGCTAAGTACTCCATGTGGTTTACATCATTATTCTTTACGTTTGGGACCGTTTAGATTGATCATGAGAAAAGTATATTTATTAGGCTAGTTACGATTAATAATTTGCTTTAATTTGAACTAATATATTTTTACAGTTTACGATGATTTAACCATTTAATATATTTTTAATTAAATGAGTTTTAGAGATGGCCAATCTGAAAATGATTGGTTAAAAAAGAGTTAGATACTATCAACGAATTTCTTACATCCTTCTATAACAAAGCAAGAGTCAGAGAGGTACTATAAGCTTCTTACATCCACAAAGCTTCATCAACATGCCGTAGAGCACATGAGCCATTGTTTCATTTAACAAAATTATCTACTTGTCATGGAAATTGAAGTTAAAATTAGCATTTTGTGCATGGAAGTGGCTCCTAAAGCTTTTTCTCTTTGAGACTTGAATCACTTCCATATCTCTTTCGAGACTCCATTTCAAACGGGAATTTGCAGCAATATAGCTAGCCTTCAATTCCTTACGATTCCTCCTAAGTACAGTTTGCTTCATGTACATTCACCATGATGCCTTTCAGAATCCACACTGTCCTGCAAAGTCAAATCCCAATTAAGTTATATCCATATCTGTCTTGGTTGCCAAGAACCGCAACAATGTTTCACCATCTTATTACTTACAATGGGAGCTGGGACAAAAGCGAATGTACCTGCACGTATAAACTATTTTATAGCATCCATCCAAAGGATTTAGTACAACCTCAGTAAAACGACCTTTCAAGGTATACTCAAGCTTCCTCCATAGTGTTCATTGATCGAGGCCTAAATGTAAAGAAAGAGGTTTTATTACTTTGCCTGTTTCCGATATACCCAAATGATTCATTACAAACTTGCACTGACCTGAATAAAGGGAGACAATATCTCATAGGCTTGGAGAAATATTTGGCTCCTTGCTGCTAATCTGAAGGTAAAAAGTATAACCATCATAAAAATTGGTGATAATTTAAGATGAAAAATCAAAAAATTATCAAGTCAAATGTGTCATAAGACTCATAACTATTGTCGAATACAAGTGCAAGAATCTGTAATACCTTTTCAGAAGGCGGAAGCAGAGATATATCTCCTCAATGTCACCTTCTACCTTGAGCTTAATGTATTGTTTAAGAAGTTCACACACATCATAAACCTCTATGTCCAAATCAGTGGCACTTGCATCATGAAAACTCCCAATTTCTGAAAGAGCATGTTGCAGGACCGAGGAAAACATAGGCCTTGACTGAGCCACCTTGTAGTATATCTCTGAAATTTTTTTCAAAGTGCAGTTGCCGCTGACTCTGAAATTCTCTACCCATAAAGGTGGATTCCCAAACCAGAGAGAACTATATGAGAATCCAATCTCATTCTCAGCGTCCTTTATATGTAATGGCTCTTCATCTTGTTTCTTATAAGTCTCCACGGGAGCATCTGGTGATGACTGTTGTTTCCTGCGAAAAGGAAATGCTCCTAATACATCAGCTCTCAACTCTTCAGGTAATTCTTGTAACACAGAGACATCGACTTGACTAAGAGATGAAGGCATCAAATCAGTCATTTCGATAGTACGTTCACTGGATGTTCTTGCAATGGAAGGATGCAGCACATATGGTTCTTCATATTCCTGATTTAGGGAATATTACGAAAAAATTACTTAGTAGTCTAACAGCCAATAATCATTGCTGATAATCATATTGCAAATAATTAGTTGCCCCATTCTCAGTAAACTATGATATTGTTGAGGATGACAAAGCATATGCGAGAAAATTCATCCATAGCCAAAGCTATACCTTTTCTCGAGATGTGCTCAAGCTGTGAATCTTAACTGAGAGAGATTTCAGACCTTTAATGCCCGCAACACCTGCGTGAAGAAAAAGTAACCATCTCAGAAGAGCTGCACTGGGCAAAAAAAAAAAACACTGATGTTTCATCGGGCTTATGATGCAGCTGACAAAACTCACCATCTGAGGAGACATGTGGAGAATTGCTCTTGATTTTTCTTTTGCCTCGTCTTTTCTCAATCAACTCAAACAACTTCTTGCCGTAGGTTTCATCTAATTCTGAAAGGAGTTCTGGAGGAAGGTTCTCTAGAACTTCCACGTCAAGATGACACATGGGCGGTAACGATGAATTTGTATCACCTGACTGAAATGACGATTCTGCTGAATTAGATTCTCGAAGTCTCGAAACTCCACCAGTAACATGCTTTCTCATACAGTCTGCCACAAGACAACAATAAAGTAGCAGTTTTCGGAGCTAAAAATTAACTAAGAGCTCTTTATTTCGACACCCAAAACAACAAAAAAGGAAAGAAAAAAAAAACCAAACACGTGTGACATCACATGTAACATACTGTAAAGTAAGAAAGGATTTATTACCTGAGCTTTCCCCGAATTTTGCACCAAAAACACTATTATCTTGTCCTATTTGGACAGAGGCAGGTGCAGAGTTAAGCCATGATGTCAGAGTCCTTGAACCTTGAGAGTCAAGGAAACAACTATCAATGAAAAGGGAGAAACCACAATGTTTGAGAACTAAATCAACTATTTTTCGGAATGTATTCCAGATATGCAGAATAAATTTCATATAGTAAAATGATCTGCAAATTAATATGTAACCAGTCATCATGACCATAGAGTTTAATTTCTGTAGAACCACCTTTATTAGAAGGATCTGCAATATCAAGCTTAGAGACCAGAAGCCCAACCCCACGAACTTCCTTAACATCTATTTCAACAGAGAAAATTTTGAAGGTTATAATCATGGAAGAACCAAATACACTAATTGACAATCCCTAACGAACAGAAAGCTCAATTGAAAGTAAAAGCAACAGGAAAACCATCTTAACAAAGCAGCTGAGACCCACTTACCCAAGCAAAATGACCCAAATAACTTCTTAGAAATCCTCTGCAGAACTTCTACGTCATCTGTAGCAGCAGGAACCTAAAACATCAACGTTGAAATTTATCAGCCAGGCTTTAAGGATTACAAATGCATATATGAAAAGAAAAAAAAAACAGTGTATTGATATCCCTAAGATATTATCTCCCATAAACTTCCATGGTAACAACTCACAGTGATGGAACGACTCAGGTTGTCACAGTCTCCACATCCCATATACTTTACAGGTTCTTCAGCATCTTTCTTTCTCTTTTTTATCTGGATTAGTAGATCACCACAAACTTTCAACACAATTTTATGACGAATGATGTTACTCGAACATGGCAAATGATATGATACCCAATGCGATGAATACTGTGATGTCAAAGTAAAATTCGATATATTGTACAACAGTAAAACTAAGAGAGGGCACAAACCTTAAGAGTAAAAGTGCGTCCTATCATTTCACACCCTTGCAGGCGCAAAGATACTTCCTTGCATAGGCATTGGAGGAAATGCTGAACCTGCAACCATCAACAACCACACACATTCTTAGCTAACATCAAATTTATAATGTTTGTAAATTTAAACAGCTAAAGACATTATCAATGAGAATACATACATCTTGCTGATCTCTAAATCGCACACCCCAATTCACTTCAGCCCCTATGGACTTACTCTCCTGTACATATAAAATCTCCAAGTTACTGGTTGAGGCAACTTATACGTTACAATGTTACAGAAGAGGCATTACAAAAAAAACATCACCTATACAGATAAAAACTATGATATGTGAAACGGGCGAGTCAACTATAAATCAGACCTGCACTGCAGTAACTGACCGAAGGTCAAGTCCTCTGCTATAACTCGAAAGCATCTCGCCGGTTTTCACCCCAAAATCCTTCTGAAGAGAATTCTGCAAAAGACGAGAGGATTTTCTATTTGTCTTAGGAAAATGAAGTTGTTTGTCAAATTTCACATTTTCCTCAATTATAATTTCTCTTTCCTAAAATTCATGTTCGGTCAGTATTGATTAAAAACATAAGAGTAAGTTTTTCCAAAGGAAAAACACGAAGATACTACATTTTGTAGGAAACAAAATTGCCTGGATGTTACATAACTCCAAAAGCAATTTTTTCGTAAAAGAAAAACTTTGGTATCGAACTGTTTCTTATAAAATTGACTCTTAACAACTATAGGTAAACATCAACAAATTTAATAATAAAATATATCTCATGCTCTTTAAAGAATCGAGCGTTTAATATCATGAATACCGCACATGTGGTCCAACAGCTATTGGTCAACAAAACAAAACTTTATACAACTGAAGGCAACCAGACATGTCCATAACAACAAAATGTATTACCTTGGAAATCAAACGTAACTGCCCACAGGTTTGTATTTTTTGAGTCTCCAGCTTCTCCTTCAACACAGAACCTACACCAGGAAGTGAACCAACTGGAAGCTGATCCAAGAACTCGTCTACCTGCACACGATAGACGAGAAACTAACATGAACCAAAATTTTACACAAAATGGCTTCTGCCTTCAAGAAACTAACCAGGGCACAAAAGACCTTTTTAACTGGTTACGAGTCAGGGACAAACACATAGACACAAGAAGTAGAAAGCTGTTAAAAGAAAGCACCTTCTCAGCAGAGATATTAAATTGACCGGCCGGTTTAGCAACTCTGGTAGCAAGGCGAGCCATTAGCATAGTGCCTCCTATCCCAGCACTTGCACTGCATCCAGTAGTCTCAAGGATCTCTTTTCTTATTGTTGATGCTAAGAACTCAGGCTCTACATCCTTTAAATCTGAGACATCTAAAAATGCTTCATCGCAGCTTACTGCCTAAACTACAAAAAAAAAAACATAAATGCTGATAATAATAATATCAACTCGAAAATAGAAAAAAAAAAAAAATTGAAGGCTGACCTGAATTTTTCTACAATGTCTATGCAAGATGTCATAAAACTGATCAGCTACCTGCAGTGGAATTGCAATGTCAAGCTTGGTGGATCAACACACGACAACATACAATGCGCACTCAACTATACCTCTTCGTAAGCCTCAAAGTTGTAAGGAACAATAACAAGCTGAGGACAAAGGTCCTTTGCATGTCTTACAAACATACCTGCCTTCACTCCTAGATCAAGAGAATGGAATCAAGTTAACAACAGAAACACATATGTCAAGACCCATATCATAAATACGCTTAAAAGAGATTTACTTTCATATAAGACAGACCATAAGCCCGAGCGGGATAATTTGCAGAGGAAATTTCAGCCGTTCCTTTCGGATTATCCGAGTGACATACAGCTACCGGCTTGTCATGTAATTCGATGTGGTCCTTGATTACCACTGACACAAAGAAGCTATCCTGGAATAATATTAAAGATTCAAATAATTAGAATGCAAACGTTCAGAACAAAAAAAACACAACTCTAGAATCACAAGCATCAAGCCTATTTTTCAATAATTCTTTCGTGTCCAATTTCATGCTTAAACAGCTAGCTATTATATTGCATGAAAATGCAGAAGTGAAGAATTGGCGAAGGCTTTCTCTTGTTTCCCCAACTTTTAGAAAGTAGAAGGTAAAGAAAACAGCCTAGATTGAGGAAATTACCAAATCTATATGGATAATGATGATCTTCTTGGCATTTTCAGCTATACTCTGGCCAGAATCTTCCCATTTAAGTCCGTTAGACAAGCCATGAAATCTTTTACGGTATCTGTTTCTCCACGTTCCAATAAAGTGCAGCCTTGAATTCTGCAGAAACAAAATAAGGTATAGCAAAAAGCACCTTCAGAGTCTACTTCGGTATGATTTATTTCAATTTATCTAAATGTTCACTGAGATTCTCTTACTTCCAGCAAAGAAATTTTAACACATGCATAATATCTCAACTAGAGATGATAATTTTTTGTCGAAGATAAGTAAATCTCTTGTACAAGATACCAGAAAGTGTGAGAATAAAACAGATGAACAATATTTCTATGATTTTACCTTAAAGTAGTTTTCCACAAAATTGGGATCCTCGAGAGTTGAATGACGCCTTACGGAGGATCCAGCAGCAGGTGCAATCGATTTGCTATCATACTTGCCACTGTCATGGAGGGATCTGTTGTCTGAAGCAGAATGTAAATTGGAAGTGGATTGGAGTTTACTAATTACTTCTTTTTCTTCTATGTCA
Organism: Nasturtium officinale; assembly: GCA_963854855.1. NCBI lineage: Eukaryota > Viridiplantae > Streptophyta > Magnoliopsida > Brassicales > Brassicaceae > Nasturtium > Nasturtium officinale. Next base: position 1,263,934 of record OY978506.1, read on the forward strand.
TTATTACCAAGTCTTTCTGCATTCACTTCAGAAGATTTCAAATCATTAGTTCTTGTTTCTTCTGTCCTTTCTGGAGTAGTGTTCTCAATATAAACACCATCAAATTCATCATCAACATGGCCTCTTCCTTCCACTGAATCGTCTGCTCTAATAGAGCTACCCTCTTCAGCTTCACTGTATCCAGTTTCAGGCTGACAAGATGTAACAGGTAAAGCTACCTGAGGAACCACATGTCTTCTTGGTGCAAAAAAGGCAGACAACTTTGGTTGTGTATCATTCAACTGATCTAGCTGGTAAGGAACCCCTGGCAACAATGAATGTAAAAATAGAAAATAAAAATCCATATTTCTCAACTACGACTGCATAATTTAAGTGAAACTAAATCTTCTTGGTGTTGACTTACAGCCAAGAAGTCTATTTGCAGAAATAGACTCCACTATCCATGAGGGTTTCACCACAGGTAACCCTCTGCTGAATGCCCTGATTGAAAAAATAAGAAACCATTTTAAGAAGGCGAAACTAGCTAAGCGCTTGAAAAAAACTAAGAAAACAACTGACCTTAGATTATTAACTTTACTATCTGGAAGATTGCTACAGATAATATGTGTTACAGAACGCCTAGAAAAGTAATTTTCGAATCTTCCACCATATTTCATCATGTAACCTCGCAATTCCTACACAGTTTATATAATATTGGAAATCATATAGGAAAGACATAAATATAAACACCAAAGCAATGAAGTTAAAAACCTGATGAGAAGGAATAGTGAAACCATCCACAAAGATTGAAACTCCTTGAAAAATAAGTTTCTCAGAATCCGAAACACCATGGGAAGAAGCTGAAGCCTCAGTCTCAAATTGGTTCTGAAGTTTTCTATTTTTCACTTCCATATAACTACACATTGAGAATTTTTTTTCAAAATTGTCAGAACTTCAAATTCATTTTTTTCAATCGTTCTCATAACAGCAATTTCATCAGATGGAGAATTTCAAAATCTAACCCCTAATCAACACTACTAAACCGTGAAATTCCAGAGAAATTGAGAAAAAAAAAGACCTTCCGAAATCGGAGAAAGGGGAAGATCGGAAAGAAGAACGAGAAGAAGCGGCACCCCATGCGGCGCCTAGGGTTTTCTGATTGCTTGAATTCGTTGTATTCTTCTTCTTCGTCTTCTTGTTACTCCCACTGCTAGAATTGGAACCGAAGCTTCGCTTCATTTTGATTGGGAATCAAGAAGCTTTCAACTGAATTTTTCCCTTTCTATATACCAGTAGAACAGAACACACGCATAATTTCAAGTTAGCCCTCAAACTTGTGTAGTGTCTTATTTTAATACCAAAATCTTGAAATTTTCATTCTTTAACTATTTTATTTTCAAAGTTTATATAGAATTCATATGTAAACTCGTGCTTGTTTTTCTGATTCTTTTTTTTTCAGTAACTAACTTTATTAATACTAATTTTTCTCTGACTTATAGTACTTTGGTTATGGAATATCGCAAGAGGGATAAGTGGAGAAGACGTGCAAGGTCGCCTTCTCCCCAAAAGTCATGCTTCTGGAAAGACATTTCCTGGACCTCGTTCTTTGAAGTCACTCTCAACTTTAAGATCAGATTATGCACTTTTCCCTCATTCTTTTAATCAGTTGGTTTAGTTGATAGGTCATACGTGGAAGTCCATATAACGTTGGAAAGAGACTAGCCAAAGTAGCTCTTTGTCTCTTCAGTTATTTCAAAACCCTATTTTTAATATAATTGCTCTATTTTCTGTTATACTTTTAGGTTCAGCATTGGCTGAACCAGCTTTACGAAGAACTAAGCGTACGCCTGAGTTCTGACTTGGAGCAGAATAAGCGCATTGCAAGTACCTTTACTCTTCATGCTAGCGCTTTCAGAGTACTTATTTTTCTATTGTCTATGTGGTTTTCCATTAAATAGTGTACATGGTTGTTTATCATCTTTCTCTGCGGAAGACTACAACTTAAAAGTTAAAACATATATTGTTGCCCTGAAAATAATGCAGTCGAGGGATTCAGATTCCTTCAAAATCATGTCCTTTGAGATACGGGACAACTAAAATCCAAGAAGATGCCTTTAATTTGTTCCAAGCTGCCTTACGTGAGGAAATAAGCAAGAGACATGGAGAATAACAGGTCTTTGTGTTTCAGCTCGTAAAATTGTTGATATACCATCTGTAAGCTAACTTATAGCCCCTACATCTCTTTTAATTACTGACCATTCAGACATTATTATTAGGGATAAATGTCCCAAGCCAATCCACTCATTGATGTGGGACATCCTGTAATGGATCTTGACTAATATATAAAAGATATGGGCCAATCCACTCAAAGATGTGGGACATTTATCCCTAATAATTATCTGGTTTCTTCACTGATTTGGTAGGACTTATATATATATATATATATATATCTTATAACGGTAGGGAACAAGCTCGATAATGAGGTATTTTCAAAGTCAATCTACTGTTCCTTCTCATTCAGCAGATGGTTGTGTTCAAGAACATCAGGTATTCCGGAGTTTCTTGTATATTTTCAGAAATTTCTACTTCTCTTGATTCTGGTAACTTAATATCGTGAGTTTTCCTGCAACTGGTTCAGCTAGTGAAGGTTGTTCGGAACAGAAATCAAGTAAAACCCAAGCAGCAATGCCTGAAGAAGACAGCAATGTAACTTGTACTTTGCCTCATTTCGAAAACTCATATAAAGACGTTGACCTAGTCTCTGAAAAGGTATTTTCTCTCATTTCTCTATACTCTAAATCATATTGTAAGCCCTTTCTAGAAGTAGTAGAGCTAAAGATGTAGTAAAAAGACTAAACATGATTAGGCACAATTAAGTTCTCAGTTTTACGTTCAAGGGAATAGAAATGTGAAGAGGTTCTTTTAGCAATTTAAAGTGGTAAAGAACTGATTAGTTAGGGACTGCGGTGTTTGAATGAGCGCGCTTATATATGTTCTCAAGTTGTGTTTATCAAGTAATTGGTGTATCCTTCAAGAACCAATTCCTACTCTCTAGTTTGGGTCTTATTTTGATCACTTATTTGCCAAATGTAAGATTTTATTCTATGTTATTTTTTTAAAAAAAGTCAAATAAATCAAAACGTTAATTATACCTCGCCTAAATATGACCTTTTAAACAAATTAATATTCTTCCTATTTATTGATTTGACTCCCGTTAATTTTTAATTTTGGCTATCAAATTTTTTGTTTGTTGATGGATTCAAGTTCAACAATTCTAGGAATCAACAAAAAGCTAGAGATAATATATATTTATTGATGAAATACTTTTGAATTACATTGAGTTGAAGTGTTGAACCACACCTATGTGCTAGATAGTGGTTGTTGAATCTTTGATATTTTAAAAGTAACAAGATGTTTCTTGAGGTTTTTATATTAAAAACCCAGGGGGAAAAACACCCAAACCACATCTTGTCACTTTCATTCTTATGTAAATGTTCTCTTATTTTCTCATTTTCATTTTCTATTTGATATTAAAAAGAATTATTGAATTTTTTTAAAAACTCGAAATCTATACACGCATACGTAAAGGACATTAAAACAGTCAATGCTTGGAATCATATGATTGGTGGTCTGCGAAATAATACAAATACGTTAAAAAAATTTTTGGAGAGGAATAAAATAAAAAAACTTTCATATATGTCTGTTGACTTGAAACTCATGTTATAAATATCTCCTTCTAAATCCAATTACATCATGCATAGTCGTTAAGCTCACCCTCACAACTTCGATTAATAATTAATCCTTCAAAAAAATTAGTAAACCAATTACTCTCCGCCTAATCTGATTAATCATGCCTAATCCGATTATTTTCTGTATAATCATCTATAATCAAATTATTTTTAAATTTTCATGTATAAATTTTTTTTGTTTTTATTATTCAGACATTTATATTAAGAGTTTATAATGTTTTATAATAAATTATGTTAAAATTATAAATAAAAATCATAAAATAAATTATTAATACTACATTTCATGTATTTACTAATATTTTAAAAATAATATTATTTAACAATTTAATATAATAGATAAATATATTTTTAAAATATTAAAATAATCTAAAACTAATTTCTGATTAATTTCTGTTTAATTTTCGATTAATTCTGTAGGCAACACCCATCCTCCCGTGTAATGGCTAACTAGTTTTAAAACATGGCTTGAAACATGTAATTAGTAAACAAGACCATTTTAATGATCACAAAAATAGTAGAGCTGCCGACATCAATATAAATAATAATACAGTTTTAAAAAAATAAAGATAAATTGGTAAATAAAAGATGAGAAAAAAACAAATATCGAAAACCTGAAACCGTTTTTGGGTTTAGGACAAGACAGCAGGCCACTATCATGCCATCCAATGGATCTTTTTCCTTTTTTTTTTCTTTTTCTCCTTCTAAGTACGAAACTACGTAATTAACCTCGAACTTGGTCTCCAAAAAAGTAATTAAATTTACCTTATAATCTTACGAGTGTCCGATTTCTAAAGAAATCTATATTAATAACACCAAAAATAAAAATAATTATGACTAAATTTTCTATTAGCTGCCTTAATTGTCTGTGTGCTCAAAATACAACACATCACACGCATCTATTCAATTCTTCTCTATATATATACACACACACGAAGAGACTCATCTTGATCTCATTTCAGTGTAGCTTAAGCTTTTAGAATCAAACCCAATCCAAGAAACAATGGCGATTTCTTCTATGTGAATATTTTTTTCTCGATTCTCAGCTTCTCTGGGTACTTTAATTTATCTTTTTCCTTCTCGGGGTTTCCTAAATTTTTTGTGCTTTTGCTTTGTTTCTTATGAAAAATCAATCATTTTTCTCACCTTTACATTGATAAAATTCTACTGTTTGACATTATTGTTTCTGGGTTTTATCAATTAAAACTTTTGGACAAAACCCTGAAATCGAATTAGTTTTTTTTTCTCTGTAAATTTCATTCATTTCTCGATTGGTAGGTGAAGAATTTAGGCAATAGGTGTTCAATTTCATATCTTTATCAATCTGTTTACAAATTGATTATATTTTGAGTTTGTTGACCAGAAAAAAATATTATCTTTTGAGTTTAAGTCTTTTGGTGTTTGCTTAATTTTGTATTTGTGTCTATTTGTTAACATATTGATCATATTTTGAGTTAAATATTTATGTAGATTTTGGTGAAAGAATCTGAAAATGGCGATGTCGCTTTTATCCAAACTACGGTGTATTACAGTTGATGTTACTGGTACACTCATAGCATATAAAGGGGAGCTTGGTGATTACTATTGTATGGCTGCTAAAGCCATTGGTTTGCCTTGTCCTGATTATAAACGAGTTCATGAAGGTTTTAAACTAGCTTATACAGATATGGCACAAAAATATCCTTGTTTCGGTTTCGCTGCGAAAATGCCAAACATTGTTTGGTGGAAAACCTGTGTGAGAGATTCATTTGTCAAGGTATTTGATTTGAATGATATCTTCTTTAATACTTTACGTGTATATGTATCGTGTTTTGCTTGATTTAATGTTATGGGGATTGATTTTGATTAGGCAGGGTATGAGTATGATGAGGAGACATTTGAGAAGATATTTAGGCGAATCTATTCAACGTTTGGTTCTGCTGCACCTTACTCTGTGTTTCAAGATTCTCGACCTTTTTTAAGATGGGCACGCAGTAAAGGGCTTATAGTTGGACTTGTTAGCAATGCGGAATACCGATATCAAGAAGTTATTTTGCCTGCCTTAGGTTTGAACAAGGTAGTTTAAAGAAGAATCTCTAGTGCGAGTGCATCATTGTGTTTGTGTGATTCTTTAAGGTTCTTGAACATTTACTCATTTGATTGGTTTTAGGGAGAGTGGGATTTTGGTGTATTCTCTGGTATTGAAGGGATAGAGAAACCAGATCCGAGTATTTACAAGCTCGCTCTAGAGAGAGCGGGGAATGTTGCGCCTGATGAGGTTTTGCATATTGGAGACAGTATGCGTAAAGATTATGTTCCGGCAAAGAGTGTTGGAATGCATGCTTTGTTAATTGATAGGTTTCAGACAGCAGCTGCTAAAGACTGGAGAGAAGCTGGGGCTATTGTGCTTCCGGATTTGGTTGCTGTTCAAGAGCTTTTGGAGTCTGATAAGTTGAAATGTTAAAATAGCCTCTCTTACTTATCAAATATAATGTATGAATATGTTGGGCTCTTTCTTCATCTTGTACTGAGTTAAAAATTAGGTTTTAATGGCCCTCTGATTACATCTCTGAGCAAAGATCTAATCCAAGTCCTCATGTTCTTTAAAGCTCAAGATCAGTTCAAACTATTCAAACCAAACTGAATCATGCTTTCAACAAGGTGAATCTCAGAAGTCAGAACAAAAGAAAGCTTGTAACTTACATGAGCAAGAAAATATCTCTCTTGGTCTTATTTTACTTAGTGATAATGGCACAACATAAGAAGAAGAACAGAGATGATATTACTTTATATATATTGAGTCAAACAGCAGCTTCAGCTCTAGAAGGGATCTTCCTTAGGACAGATATGGTATCACCAACTTTTATTGTCTTCTTTCCTATGAGTTCTTCATTGTTGGTTAAATTCCAATTCCAAACCATCTCCTTACCAAAGAAAACCTATCACAAACCGAAATCGATATTAGTTTATTGAATCAGTTCAGCATCATACTTATACCAACACATCTCTTCTCAAAGATGCTTATATATAACCTTTCCACGCGGTTTCTTGTCTGGCATTAAGACATTGTCTGATCTGAATTTCATCAGAGTTTCAGTTGGTTCATTTGCACCCATAACCCCGGTTTCTTGATTCACAGTTGGTACCTGAAAGAACAAAACAGTTAAAAGCAAAAGTTGAGAATCTGAGTGTAGATTTTCACATAATATTCACCTTGCAGCGGCTACATAGCCTAACTCCTTGGAAGATTAAATCGTTTATTTTGATTTCATCCCAAAGATCTTCACCAAAAGGCTCAGAGATATCGACAAGAATGCTACACATACATCATAAAAAACAGGTTATGAACAAATGAAATCACCATCATAGAAGATATTAAGAATTCAGGATAAAAAATAGCTTACTTGGGTCTAAAACGGTTCATAGGCACCGGTTCTGGTAGAAGTGTATTCAGCTGGTCTAAAGAAGCCTAAGAACAAAAAAAAGAAGATATCCTTATATTCTCATTAACGGATATTGGAATGATCGATAATAGCTCACCTGAGATGCAACCAAGAACGGAAACATATCTGCAAATGTTGTAGAGTAACCTGCCGCAAACTCTGGAGGTGAAGGTCTAATTTCAGTTTCTGCAGAAAATTTTCAAAAGAACTTGATCAACTATGTGCATCCAACTGTGTTGCAAATGAAAAGATTCACAAGAAACAAATCGAAACCTTTATTAAACCGAACCAAACGGCTTTGTTTTCCGAGATAATCTGTAAACCATTTTGCTGCTTCTTCTCCTTCATCAAACGCAGAGCCAGACCATTCCCACATCGAAACACCTTCTGCTACCGAGCTTGGTGTAGTCAGTGGAATCTTTAACGGACTCATACCAGGAGCTCTTACCACTGCAAAATGAAATAATCAAGAACGTTAAATTCGAGTCTCAACTTCAGATAAAACATCTGTAAGTTTTATAAATCAGAAACTTACCTAAAAATGAGTTCCTAGTTGGCTCCCAATCTTCCAAGAAAGCTTCCTTAGGCAACTCTGATTCGACAAGAGCAAGCTTTGGTTCAACTCTTTGAGTATATGCCCTTCCTTTATAGTTAACAACTAACCAATAGCGATCCCATTGAAATCCTACATCAGTTTCCACAGGTTAAGGCTTACGCACATCAAATTATCCATTAGATCCACACCAAGACAAAGCTTCATAACCATTAACACTCATGGGAATCCTATTTCTCATCAATAGGATTTTCCCAGAAATTCATTTTCTCTTAAACTTTGTTCACTTTCCCATCCACTGAATGACTGAAACTTTAGTGTTCATGCCAACAAAAAAGTGGATAGTTTGGTCACTTTCTCAGAAAATTTATTCACTTACCCTCAAATCAAACAAGAACCTTTAACATGAAACCAAATAGATATAAGAGTGAAGCTTCTTAGTGTTCATGCCAACAAAAAAAAAGGAGGAAACTTTGGTGTTCACTCTCACTTTATCCTATAAGTAGCAATTTCCCGGATAATTTATTAACTTTCTCGGAAAATTTATCCACTTTCTTTAATTATCTAAATAAAACAAGACCCTTTCCTCAGTTTTTCTGCAGTCATCAAACCCATAACTTATAACAGAATAGAAACAGATCAAAACCAAAGAAATCAGAAACTATCCGGAAAAAAAAGAACCTTTTCTTCAGGAGAATCAAAACGAGGAGAAAAAGTTAGTTCTTAAATATTTATTTACCAGTGTGAGTTACGGTTGCCTGAGGGACAGAGATTCCACGGCAAGATTTGATCGGATAAATGAATAAAGATTGAATCTTTACTGCTTCATCCATTTCTCTCTTTCACTCACACTTGAGACTAATCTCTGGCCCTGGTCGTTTCAGTACATATAGAGGTGGGTAAGAATCAATAACTTTTTGCAATCGTTTCAAAATGTTGTCATTTGAGTTGTACTTGTAAGGATTTAACACACGTGGACTATATACTATAAGCAGACCGCTCACACCAACCATCTTAAAAAAAATCGATTCTTTTTTGGACTAACTATATCACTTTTTTACCCCAACAAAAAATGTATATTGAGCTAATTATCTCATAATTATATGATTAACTATTGGTAGTTTATTGATTAAATAACAGATTATCATATAAGATAAAATTAAAATAACTAGATCAAGAACATAATATCATTTTTTGCTAGTTATATACAATGTAGTAGATATAAACTATAAATCATAAACCCTAAACCTTGAGGTTGTGCATATATTAATTTACACTTGATGATGTTTTGCATATTGGAGACGGCATATATGCGTAATGATTATGTTCCGGCGAAGATTGCAACAACAACAACAAAGCTAAAACTACAATGTAATCACCAAGGTGCTGTGGTGTAGTGGTTATCACGTTTGCCTTACACGCAAAAGGTCACGAACGTATCTCTTTACTTTATCTAGATACAATACGATAACACAACACAAGAGAAGAAGCTAAATGTTAGTAGTTTTTGAGTTAAACAGCTGCTTCACCTCTGGAAGGTACAGAGATGGAATCACCAAATTTGTTTGTCTTCTTGCCTTTGCCTTCACTGTTGCTTAAGTCAGTGGAATCTTTAATGGACTCATACCAGAAGCTCTTAATAGAAATTTACCCGAAAATGAGTTCGTAGTTGGCTCCCAATCTTCCAAGAAAGATTCCTTAGGCAACTCCGATTCGACAAGAGCAAGCTTTGGTTCAACTATTTGAGTGGTAGCTCTTCCTATATAATTCACAACTAACCAATACCGATCCCATTGAAATCCTACATCAGTTTACACATATTAAGCCCATAGATCCAACCCAATACAACTTCATAGTCAAACATTTCATTAGAATCCATTAAGATTCACTAGCATTTTCCCATCCAATCAAGCTATAACTTATAACTGAACAGAAACAGATCAAGCTCCAAAAAATCAGGAATGATCTAAAAGGAATCTTTCTCACACCAGTTATAAAAGAAGAACTTTGTTACTCAGTAATCAAAGGAATAGGAGAAGTCTGTTCATAGTTTTACCAGTGTGAGTTATGGTTGCCTGAGGAACAGAGGTTCCATGGGGAGATTTGATAGGATAAACAACCAAAGACTGAACCTTCAGATCTTCCTCCATTTCTCTCTCTGTGTCCTAACTATTAATGTATCTTTTAGTTTAGATGATATAAACAATAATTCAAGGATTTGCCAAATGTGGACTGATATACCAACCATTTATGTAGAGTTTTTATTGGTTCTCTTATTATATGATAGCTGTTTTTTTTAGTATTTTCCGATATGCATATTCATCGGCTTGTGCATACTAAAGACTAAAGAAAAGCAGAGAAATAAACAGAGAAATAAAAGCCATTGACATTAGTCAAAAGGTAAGCAAATAGCTTTCAAGGTTGTCTCAACATAGAAATATCAATGGAAACCCAAAACAGTTTTTTGTAGGAGAGATTTTTAATAGTAAGTTCAAGCTAATTCAACCAGAATAGTCTCATTCTAAAACTGCAGAGTTTATTTGAAGCTATGGTCACTACTTTTCTACTTGTTACGTTTCGCGGCACGTCTTCCATGACCCTTCTTTGGTGGTCCTTTGTCACGACGCTTCAACATTTGAAGCTTCGATAAGCGCCTACAAATAACACACAAGCTTCACGGTCAAGACCTCTCAACAGATTATAAGAAAAACAACAATTAACATAGTCAGCGGATTAAACCAAATAAGATCAAATCATTATTTGCTCCATTTTTACACCAGAGACACAAGAACGGGACTCTGCATAAGCTTCACATATCACAGTCATCTAATTTACAAAGCGTAAGTAAAGCTCAAACAAATCTTTAAAACTACCCTTCTCACACAAGATCATACGGTTATGTTACACCAGAAATACAAGAAAAGGACTCTGCATAACCTTCATAAATAACAACTATCTAAGTATAAGGCTCATACAATCTACATGGCCTGGATTCCTTACACTAACCCCAATTTTCAGTTCATTCAAAGCTTGTTGGAACATGTAACAGCTCAATCCCACTCAAAAAAGACTTCAAGGCTTGCTTTATATCATTTAGTTTCTAAGATTAACAAAGCAATTCATAGGGAAATTAAAAAGAAAGAAAGAAAAAAGAAAAAAGAAAAAAGAGAGAGGTTTTGGAAAGTACTCTTGTTCTTCTCTAGCTAAGACTTTGGGATCCTCATTCTTAATGTCATATGGATACCATTCTGCAACCTTATCACCAAAAAGCTTCTTCCTTAATATCTTATGAGGAGATCTCTGTCCACTTGGGTTAAGCATATGTCCGAAAATCCTCGCTCTTGCTTCCGTAACACCTCGACCCACTGCAGAAGCTACAAGACTTTTCAGGCTACCACTAGCCATCGTTCTTGAAACTCTACCACCTTGAAAGTAAGAAACATGATTAATTTAACAAAATCACACATAGTAGTCTGACAGATTTAACAAAAAAGACGCAAAAAGGTAAAAGCCTCATAGAAAGCTACAAACTTGATGATGAAATATAGTAGCGCCTGAAATTATGAGAACGTGCGAACTATGAGAATAAACAGGGTTCTTATAATTAGGGTTTCTATGTCACTGCAATCAACTCTAAGCAACCATTCTAGGTAACTACTACTAACTAGGTACCGTTTCCATATCATAAATCTCTAAAGGCAGGAACTTTCGATTCCAAAAACTATTTAAGATAATCTTTAGATCCAGAAGAAACTAATAAGTGAAAAAAAAAACTTTTAAGAATACAAAGATCACATCAATGTTAGAAAACGCAATCCGAAATGAGGAACAAAAACATTTCATTTAAAAGTATTGAATTCAAGAAAAAATCGTTGAGACATTTCATCGAACATGTTACCTGCGGAGTTAAAAACTTCAAACCGATACAAATATTATCAACATTGATGATGAGATCATACGTCAATCTGGACGAGAGGAAGAAAATGGTGTAAAGGAACTTACCCACGAGGGTACCAGTAGCGATGACGAAGAAAGAATTGAGAGAATCGGAGGCGACGAGAGACAGTAAGAGTCTTAAGAAGAAGAGGACTAGAAAACAATAAAAATGTTTCGACACTGTGGGTTCTATTTTAAAATTTTAAGAGAATAGGGTGCTTATTTATACAGACAGAAAATAACAGGATAAGTTACGCAATTACCCTAAACTGGAAGGAAAAAAAAACACGTTGCTTTCATTGAGAGTTGAACTCAAGACCTCCCGCTTACTAAACGGGTGCTCTAACCAACTGAGCTATGAAAGCTTCAATGTTAGGCTTCGTATCAGAAATTTAATTTAGAAAATCGTAACTCAGTTTTTTTCCCTCGGAGTTTTCTTTGATTAATATGGAACACTGAAATAGTGATACCATTAATATTTTCTTTTGTAACCTTAGTGGTTTTAGATTTGAAGAAACTATCATTCAAAAACAAAATTTGTCAATTTAAAAAAAATGATATTAATTATCACATATGTTTTTATAAAGATAGTTAATTTTATTTTTAACTGGTAGAGATTCTAATTACATTGTCGAACTTAAAAGAAAGAATTTGCTTCAATGATAAGTTATTTAACATTGTAGTTAGATTTGCACGTGAATGGAACAACCATATCATATAAAAAGTAGCTAAAGACCCATTTCTATAAGATGGATTGGTATTTGGTAGATTTATAACGTATGAACACGTTGTGGTTCAAATTCAGCAGTTAGATAAATCTGCATTTATTTCAAAGATGACATATACAAAATCCTTATTAAATAAGGAAAATATCAAAGAGAATCAAATAGAACAACCCAATATTTTGCCAAGTTTGGTGGTGATGACAAAAATATGGACGAGAAAACTCCATTGACTTGGCAATAATTATTGGGACGATTTGAAAATTTTATTTGAAAGATAACCTAAATTATAAAAAGAGGAGTCATTTAGCTACGTATCAAAGAGTCTGAAAAAAAAATCAACTGGTAGGGTATAACATTTGATCTTTTGCAAAAGAGAGAGAGAGGGAGAGAGACAAAAATTAAATTGACTAAAAATACACTTATAATTTGAGAAGAAGAAATGTAACTTAAGTTGTTTTAGGAGACAAAATCTGCATAAGGTAGACTCGTCCTATGAGTTTTACAGGAAACAATGTAGATGTATACATATACAGTAAAATTAAGTTGTTATATACTATGTTATTCTCTATGTTTCCCAACAGGCCAACACTAGTCTCACTTCTATGTAACTAAGAACTTAAAGAAGTTTTTTCATTCAGTACTTTCACTCACCTTTTGTTTTCTAAGAACAAAACATGCATCATAATTCTTGTTTTGTTTTTCTTATGTTTCTCAATCGGGTCGGGAATAGATCAAAGCGACGATCTTCAAACTCTTCTTAAACTCAAAAACTCTTTTGTCACAAACCCAAAAGATAAAAACATTTTTCAATATTAGAATTTTGATGATCCTAATTTCTGCAGTTGAAATGGCTTCACGTGCGGTGGTGGATCGTCGTGTGTTTCATAATTTTGATTAGTGATTATATTAAAACTAAGTGTTATTAACTTAACAATTTTAGAATATATAATCAAATTCTCGTTATCATCAAGAGAAATCAACCACTCTTTTTCCTTGGCCAGGGTCAAAGACATCAGTTTTATTTTATTTTTCATTGTCATAAATATCTTTTCCCATTGTCATTCTCATCAAATTGAAAATTTTGAAGATAAATAGAGATAATGAAATTGAACATATCGGATCTTTTATCTTTTGTTTTCACTTTCTACTGTGTCGTATTATTAAACACTCACTATGTCTCATAAATATTATTTTTAGAGATTTTCTTTTGTCTTACAAAAATTGATTTGATAAGTTTTAAAATATTTTTAATAGTAAATGTTAATAATTCCAAATTTGAAAATATTAATTAAAAATATTTTAAGTGTTGAATTATCATTGGTTTATAGATATAGGAAAGTGTTAGAAAATATATTTATTATTGGCTGTTTATTATTTCTTAATCTGTGTGAATTATTCAGAAAATCAACCTTCCTAATAAATCAGTATTTATTTTCTTTTGCAAAATTAGGAAAGAAATAATACTAAACAGAATAACAAATTGACATAAATGCAATACACTTGCTATTACATTTTCGATTTTTCCAATGTTAAATCTCTGACTCTCTTTGACCTTCTTCTTCTCTTTCTCATTGGCTTCATTGTATTTCCTTCACAGAGACTTTCATGTCCTCATTTAAAAGACCTTTACATATACTCCCAAAGCTTTTTATTCTCTGCATTTACTTCTCCTCCAACTCACCACATCAAACACTTACACAAAGAGAGATAAGACGCATGCACCGTTCTTACAACCAATTGTCTTTACGCAAAAAAACAAACAATTGTCTTAAATTCTCTTCTTCTTCTTCTTCCTTTTACTTAAATTCTCACTTATACTAAGAACTCGAAGAAGAAGCTTCGTCATTTACTCATTTCACTCATCTCTTTGATTCCTGAAGAAGTGAAGAAAACATGCAGCAAAATTCTCTTCTTCTTGTTTTATTTTTCATCTGTTTTTCAATCTGGTCCGGTTTAGGCCAACCGGGTCAAAGAAACGATCTTCAAACTCTTCTTGAACTGAAGAAAGCTTTTGTCATAAACCCAAAAGATGAAAATGTTCTTCGAAATTGGAATTTTAGTGATCCCAATTTCTGCAACTGGACTGGCGTCACGTGCGGTGGTGGATCAATCCATGTCGTCATTGGTTTAAATCTCTCTGGTTTGGGTTTAACCGGATCAATTTCTCCTTCGATTGGCAGGTTTAGTAACCTAACCCAACTCGATCTATCGTCCAACATGCTTGGTGGTCCCATCCCAACAACTCTTTCCAACCTCTCGTCTTCCTTAGAATCGTTGCATCTCTTCTCTAACCAACTCAGTGGCGAGATACCGAGTCAACTCGGCTCACTCGTAAACCTCAAGTCGTTAAAACTCGGTGACAACGAACTCGTCGGATCCATTCCAGATACGTTAGGGAATCTCGTCCATCTCCAGACACTTGCATTGGCCTCGTGTAGACTCACCGGTACAATACCGAGTCAACTCGGTCGGCTGGTTCAACTTCAAGAGTTGATACTACAAGACAACCAGCTCGAAGGACCAATTCCGCTCGATTTAGGTAACTGCACCAGCCTCTCTGTGTTTGCAGCCGCGTATAATCGCCTCAACGGTACTTTACCGGCGGAGCTGAGTCGACTCGGTAACCTCCGTACACTCAACTTGGGAAACAACGCCTTCACCGGGGAAATACCGAGTCAACTCGGTGATTTGGTTAATCTCAATTACCTTAATTTGATTTATAATCAATTACAAGGTTTGATCCCAAAGAGATTAACTGAATTAGTGAATCTTCAAACACTTGATTTGTCTTTGAATAATCTCACCGGAGGATTACATAAAGAGTTCTGGAACATGAGTCAACTTGTTTTCTTGGTTTTAGGGAAAAATCATCTCTTTGGTTCTTTGTCAAAGAGCTTATGTTCTAACAACACAAGCTTGATGCAACTGGATCTGTCTCAAACTCAACTTTACGGCGAAATTCCGGCGGAAATCGGAAAATGTCAGTCATTACAAGAGCTTTATTTGTCTAACAATACGCTCACAGGTCGGATCCCGGATTCATTGTTTCAACTGGTGGAACTCACGACTCTTTATCTTCACAATAATAACTTGGAGGGTACGTTATCTCCATCAATATCTAACCTAAAGAATATGCAACACCTTATGCTGTATCACAATAACTTGGAAGGCAAGGTACCAAAAGAAATTGGATTTCTGAGGAAATTGAAGAGACTGTTTCTATACGAGAATCAGTTTTCGGGTGAAATCCCCATTGAGATTGGGAATTGCACTAATCTGAAGCAGATTGATTTGTATGGTAATCATTTCAGTGGAGAGATCCCTTCTTCAATTGGAAGATTAAGAAAACTTACTTGGCTTCACTTGAGAGAGAACAACCTTGTTGGTAACATTCCCGCCAGTTTAGGTAACTGTCACAAACTGACGCTTTTGGATTTAGCAGACAACAAGCTCTCAGGTTCGATTCCTTCCTCGTTCGGGTTCTTGAAGTCCTTAGAAATGTTCATGGTTTACAACAATTCTCTTCAAGGAAATCTTCCAGATTCACTTATCAACCTGAAGAATCTCACAAGAATCACTTTTTCCAACAACAAGCTCAATGGCTCGATCAGTCCGTTGTGCGGTTCGAGCTCTTATCTCTCGTTTGACGTCACGGATAACCGATTCGAAGGAGAGATACCTCTTCAGCTAGGGAAGTCTCAGAATCTTGATCGTTTAAGGTTGGGGAAGAATCAGTTTACAGGAAGGATTCCTTCGACATTTGGGAAGATCAGTGAGCTGTCTTTATTGGATATCTCGAATAATTCTCTTACAGGGATCATACCGGTAGAGCTTGGTTTGTGTAAGAAGCTGACACACATTGATCTCAACAATAACTTACTTTCAGGGCCTATACCTTCATGGCTTGGGAATCTTCCATTGTTGGGAGAACTCAAGCTTTCTTCTAATCGGTTTGTTGGGTCTCTTCCTACTGAGATTTTCAACTTAACCAAGCTTCTTGTGTTATCTCTTGATGACAATTCACTTAATGGCTCGATCCCACAAGAGATTGGAAACTTGGAAGCTCTCAATGCACTTAACCTCGAAAAGAATCAACTTTCAGGTCCTCTTCCTTCAGCAATAGGTAAGCTAAGCAACCTTTACGAGCTTCGGTTATCGAGAAATGTATTAAGCGGAGAAATCCCAGTTGAGATTGGACAGCTACAAGATCTTCAAAGTGCTCTAGATCTCAGTTTCAACAACTTTACCGGACCTATTCCATCTTCGATTTCAACGTTAGATAAGCTTGAATCCCTTGATCTGTCTCACAACCAGCTTGTAGGAGAAGTTCCTGGCCAAATCGGAGATATGGAAAGCCTGGGATATCTCAATCTCTCTTACAATAACCTTGAGGGCAAATTAAAGAAGCAGTTCTCTAAATGGAAAGCTGATGCATTTGTAGGCAATGCAGGTCTTTGTGGAAGCCCTCTTAGTCATTGCAACAAAGCTGGATCAGACAAGAAGCGACGAGGTCTTCGACCAAAAACCGTGGTTATAATCTCTGCGATTTCATCGGTAGCCGCAATTGCTTTGTTGGTACTTGTAATAGTCCTCTTCTTCAAGAAAAGTATTGATCTTTTCAAGAAAGTGCTAGGCGGGAGCAGAGGATTTTCATCAAACTCTTCTCCTTCTTCACAAGCTCCTCTCTTTAGAAACGGAGGTGCAAATTCAGATATAAAATGGGATGACATCATGGAAGCTACACATTACCTTAACGATGAGTTCATGATTGGATCAGGAGGTTCAGGAAAAGTTTACAAAGCGGATTTGAAGAACGGAGATGTGATTGCTGTGAAGAAGATTCTCTGGAAAGATGATTTGATGTCAAACAAGAGCTTTAATAGAGAAGTTGAAACCCTTGGAAGAATCAGACATAGACACTTGGTTAAGTTAATGGGCTACTGCAGCAGCAAGGCAGAAGGCTTGAATCTTTTGATTTACGAGTTTATGGAGAATGGAAGTGTGTGGGATTGGATTCACGCAAACGAAAAGACAAAGAAGAAGGAGATTCTTGATTGGGAAACAAGATTGAAGATTGCAGTTGGGTTAGCTCAAGGAGTAGAGTATCTTCACTATGATTGTGTTCCTCCTATAGTTCATCGCGATATCAAATCAAGTAATGTGCTTCTTGATTCCAACATGGAAGCACACTTAGGAGATTTCGGACTTGCCAAGATCCTAACTGAGAATAATGATACCAACACAGAATCAAACACTTTGTTTGCTGGCTCTTATGGCTACATCGCGCCAGGTAACATATCTTTCTCGAGTTTCTTAACTTATAATCTTCCTCTGCTTAAGCTAATGGCTTTGTTTTCGCAGAGTATGCTTACTCGTTGAAAGCGACTGAGAAGAGCGATGTTTATAGTATGGGGATAGTGTTGATGGAGATTGTGACAGGTAAAATGCCAGCAGAAGAAGATTTTGATGAAGAGATGGATATGGTTAGATGGGTAGACACGGTTCTTGAGATGCCGCGAGATTCTACAGAAAGAGAGAAGCTGATTGATTCAAAGCTTAAACCGCTTTTACCTTGCGAAGAAGAAGCAGCTTATCAAGTTCTTGAAATAGCAGTTCAGTGCACAAAAACTCATCCTCAGGAGAGACCAACTTCAAGGCAAGCTTGCTACTATCTTCTTAATGTTTTCAACAATAGAGCTATCAGTTATAAGGAGAAATGATTTTGGAGACTTGAAGCTGAGTAAAATCGAAATACTTATTCTTATGAAAAAACAACTCTGTTTTGCTTGACAGTAGATTGCTGCATTATGTATGTAGACATTTAAGTTTGTGAAAAAAATAATGAAATCGAGTATGTATTGCTTTCTTATGATTCTTGAGACTTTAACAAATTATTAAATACTCTTCGAGTTTTTTTATTCTGGCTAATGATGTAAGAGTGAAGTAGCTTGCAAGGTACAGACCAAGTCTGGTGAATCCAATATGTGAAGGAAATGAAAAGCTTCTACTTCTGAGACTTTATATGGTCAAAAGTGGAAACTTTATCAATTCAGACATATTCTAGAATAAGTTTGGCCACTGTTGATCAATAAATAAAACAAAAATTGGAGCTTTTAAATCAAAATATATTTATTTAATTAGAGAGAATTAAAGGCTATGACAACTTAAGTGTTTCATTTAATTTTTATCGAACATCATTCATTCTATCTTATTTGAACCTATGCTAATGTCTCGTTTAAATAGTGGAAAATCAACCCATTTATTAAAACTCTTACCAGTTTTACACACACACACACACTATATATATGTGTGTTAATTATAAACACCATACCAAAATTCATTAATCCACTCAATTTTTACTGTTATCTTATAAAACCCTTTATTTACTCATTGTAAAATGTTTTTTTTCTGGTCAAAATTTTAAAATTATTTCCATCCATATTTGCGAAGCAATATAACTAACATATATGCAAAACTTAATCTCTAATCTGATTAGGAGATTAAATCCAGATTAGATCCTCTAACTGGAGACAAGTCTTCAAAAGTCTGAAATTTTTTAAACTCATAATATATATGTATATATATATATATGAAACAAGTCTGACTCATTT
This sequence comes from Nasturtium officinale, assembly GCA_963854855.1. Lineage (NCBI taxonomy): Eukaryota > Viridiplantae > Streptophyta > Magnoliopsida > Brassicales > Brassicaceae > Nasturtium > Nasturtium officinale. The sequence continues at coordinate 1,282,906 of OY978506.1, forward strand.
GTTTGAGGCAAGTAGGCAACCCATTAACAAATTAAGTATACACAATTTGTAAAAAAAAAAAGAATTAACCATTTGTTTTTGGATAGCATTTTTCAACAGATAACGAAAAAACTACCAATTCCAAAATTTAGAGATTAAGTACTATATGTACATAACTATGTAGTATCAATGTGTACCCAATTTTTTAAAACTTAGATAGTCTACTATATTTTAAGTTTTAACACATAAAATCTCAATATAAAAATGCACCAATGTGTAATAAAATCCAATAAGAATATTCTCAAAACTAAATAATCCTTATTAGAAAAATTAACAAAAGGGAGGCTAAAGAACAAGTCCAAAATCTTTCAGAAATAATTACACATCATCTAATCACCCATTGGTACAATTACCAAATCAACTCAAAACATGTTTTCTTTGTATAAAAAATAATATCTGTATGTAATGAATGTGTGGAATCTAGAGAGCAAGTCATAAAACTCAAAAATCAAAATCAAAATCCAAAAACCAAAAATTACTTCTTTTCTAAATATTATTCTTCTTTTGTTCTCTCCTTGCCTCTTTGATAACCCTTATCCCTCTCTGTTCACAACTCTGAAAAAGTCAATTTCTTTTATCTATACATATACAAACCTCTAAAACTTTGTATACAACTCAAGAAAAAGAGGACTAGAGAACAACAGAAATAAAAAAAAATTCTAAATTATTAGTCGCTTCTCTCATCAATTACTCTGTTACGTTCTCTTTTCCCCTGTTCTAATTGTGTTTGTTCTCAGGATTCGTGGAAATACAAAATAGTTTCCTCGAAATCGTCTTTTGTTATTATCTTTTTTATTGTACTTTATTCTAACAAAATAGAGAAATTTATAAAACAGAACAAAGGATCTGTTTTGATATTTATATATACTTTTATAATTGTTTGTATTTTTCTTTCATTGACGAACATGTCATCTTTAGAAATGGCTTCGAAACAGACGTTAGAGTGTGTCCCGAGTCGTGACAAGAAAGAAAATGATCACAAAGTTTTTCCCAGAGATCGTTTCAACAGCTATCGTGTTTTTCATTTCGATGATTCTGAAAGTAACGAAGATGAGAAGAGTAGAGAGGTTCTTGAATGTGTTTCAAGATCCTCTGTTTCTGAAACAGGGGAATCTCTGCAGATTCCTTCTTCAAACCCTAATCCAACTTCTTCTTCTTCACTAGAGATTTTGAAAGCTTCTTCTCTGGTTCAGATATGGGAAGCTCGGTCGCAGCAGCCAAGCTTAAGTCCAACTCAATTCCTAATCAATACTGAATTCCTCAACGACAAGGCGAGCAAAAACGAGGAAAGCAGCTGTGATGAAATAAGTCATGTTTCAGATTCTGAAAAAGTCTCAAAGACGATTTTGCGTGACAGAGAAAATGAGCTTGAACAGCTTGTTGATCCCAACGCGGTTTCAAAGTTCTCGCCTCGCGGAAGCGGCCATCTTCAGGTACTTTTATTGTTTATCATAAACTGGTAATATAGCACATTACACTTTAGAAGAGGTTCGTTTAAGTTACTATTTCCTTGTTGTTTAGTACATGCTTACAACTCGAAGTTTCGAGAGCTGCATTGAGATTCAAGAAAGAACTTGCGATGTAAACCGGTCTTTGCAAGAATCTAGCGTGATGAATTTCAGGTAATGAAATATTAGTATTGTTCTTTAATTGATTTGAAAACTTCCAAGTGTTTTAAACCTAACTACATTGATTCATCAAATGGTATCAAAATGCAGGGATAAATATAAGACAAACACCGAGAAGGGATCTGCGGTAAATGTTAATAGCGCGGCAGAAGCTCAAAATTCTTCTGGACTGGTGTCTTCTCAAGTGAATAAGGTGTGTAAAATGGCCAATCAAACTGAAGATAAGAATGTTCTGCAAGAAATAACAGAGAAAAGTATTCCGAGCAAGATTCAAGATGCGACTTATAAGCCGAAAATCGCCAAGAAACCCGTCTTGACCGTAGATGCAGGCAATAAGAACAGTTTCAAGAAACCTAGAACTGAGGAAAACTCCACAGAAGAAAGAGAAGGGCTACGAAAATATATTGTGAAGGAGAGTGAAGAAACAAACAAGTCTTCAATGAGTTTTGCAGAGATGGTGAATCTGTGGGACTCTATGTTAGAGACAGCTAAAAACGAAGGAAAAGTTCCAAGAATAATCACTGACGAGGAGACTATAGAGAGAAAGAAAGAAGAAGTTAGTAGTTTTGAAGAAGGCAAATCAATGGAGATTGAGGCGTATAGAATCAACCCTGAAACAGTTACATTAGCGATTTGTTGGGATAGAAGAAAGGAAGAAGAAACTGGGAGTCACAACTCTAGAAAGAATGGTAAAGAGAAAAAGTATTCACAAGAAGATGGCGAAACATTGCTTGCCAAGAATGAAGAAGCATCGGGTATGATCCTTAAAACAATAGAAGATGAAGATTTTTGTGGAGAGAGTGTGCAGAATGATTGGATTAGCAATTTACTGAAGCCACAGAGTCATTGGAAAGAACTCAGGAAGCAACGGGAGTTTGAGATTACGAAGAAGAGTTCAGAGAAAGATGATATTCAAAACTTATTGAAGAGGTATGTTATGTGATCAATTTTTGATTTTTTAAAGATTAGCTTTACATTTTGATGTTGAAGGATGTGAGGTTGCATCCAAAAACAAAAAAGATGTGATTTCTTGTGTAGAAGGCCCGTCTCTAGCTGCCTTGCGAGTGATTTTCGCAAAACGATTGATGAAATCTTGATCTCAAGCGCACGAAAGAGGTCAAAAGTAGAAAGCATTCTCGTTGAAGAGGAAGAGAAAGAGAACGAGGAAGATGAAGATGAAGAGGCAGAGGAGAGTTTGGTTGAGTGCTCAACAAGGTGCCAAAAGAAACTAAAAGAAGAAGATGAAACAGTGAAGATAGATCTTGAAAACCCTGAGAATCATGAGAATTCCTCCTCTGTGAGTGATCTCAGGGAACAAATCAAACAGCTCCAAAGAGAAATGCTCGAACTAAAAAGTTTAGTCAACTCTTGCGTCGATTTCAAGAAATCCAAATCACTTAATGGTGAGTAAACATCCGAAACTGTTCTTAATTCAGTTACAATTCAAAGATGCAACTGTAACTAACTCAAGTTCAGTTTCAGATTCTCTTGACAGAAACTGTTCTGTCTGCTTCCAGATGCCTGTAGTCTCGCTTCTATATAGGTACATATGTCTTTTTGTATAACATAGAAAGTTATTAAGATCAAAACGCAAATGCTCTAATGAGATCGCGGTTTTGTTATGCAGGTGTGGACATATGTACACTTGTCTGAAATGTGCTTCAATGGGGAAGTAAGAAATGTCTGATTCATGTGGCTCCTCCAGTTGTAGATGTTATGACTTGTGAGGGCATTTCTTGATTCTTAGGGCTCGAGAACCAAATGGTAAAAAGAAAGGAAAAAAAATCAAAGTGATATTGTAGATTTTAATTTGGCAAGGTGAAATTAACAATCTGATTATATATCCTTATTCCTAAGTAAAGTTTGTTTAATATGTAATAAAAACAAAATTCATGTGTATATAATAAGAGTGTTTGTCATTTGTAAATATGGTTCCTCTAATTGATTATTTCATTTTACCTAGAACTAAATTTAATGTGTTGGCAAAAATTGGTGCAAGCAAAAAACATGAAAATGATATAATGTCATATAATTATGAAAATCCTATCAAAATAAAATAAAAACAAAGACATATAATTTAGGGACCCCATTGTGACGACTAGGGATATAAATTGGCTGGAGACAAAAAAAATTTAGATTGCCCAACATCGGTTGGACATATCTCTTGAAGAGTTTCTTTCATCTACTTAGTACATTAAAATATATGAAACAAAAATATTTATATAATCCTGTGAAACGAAAATATGTATAGTCAAGGAGAAAACAAATTTACATATTTAAGAAAGAAAAAGAAAAACAGATTTATATTCTTAGAGTGGATGTAAAGTAAATATATCATCAGTATCCTGGGAAATTAGTAATAACACCTATATTTTTGTATATAATGTGTACTTATCTGGGAAATGAGGTCAAAACTATAGACTACTATAGTCTTTCTTTTAAATATATATATATATATATAGTGATTCCTTAATTTATTCAACTGAAGAAAAATTATATACACCCATTTATTCAGGTCTGAGTTTAAATAGGCTTTTGTTACGAAAAATAAACTATCTATTTTCCATGGAAGCACTATATGTACAATCAAATTAATATCAATCTACGAATTATGGACAATATGCCTAATAGTTGAAAATTATCAGTAAAACAAAAATATTATTCTTAGACATTCATATAGAAAACAATGCACATGAAAATGAAAGTGTTTTTCATATCTTTCTACAATATAGAATATAATTTGCAATCATACATGCCTATATATTGAGGAAAATACCATGGTGTAAATATATGGGTAGCAAAAGTTGTTTGGCCGAAGATAGAAAAGGAGAAAGTATTTAAAGCTCATTTAAAAGAAAATGAAAAAGCTTTACAAAAAAAACTTAGTATTTTGTGAAATGTTAAATCAAGTCACAAAAAATTATTTTTATGGTTTATTCATTAACACATGGCATGTCTCCACCTCGTGATTCCATTTAAAGAATCACATCCCATCTCTTTCATTTTATTGTCAACCTTTTTGTAATACAGTTTGATATTCTAATAAAACATTAACTACTAAAGGAGATTAGTGTCTATTAAGAAGGATAAAAGGAAGAAGAAGAAAGAGTTGTCATCTGAAGAGACTTGGTTTGTTCGGTTGCTATCCTACAAACCCTTAAGTTAACTTTAAATGATTACACCTTTTCTAGACCATTTCATTTCTTGATTATTCGAGTAAAATAGTTTATACATGTGACGTGTCTCGCTAATTGTTTATAACAAGATGTTCTCGGACCAAGACATAAACTAATTTTTAGAACATGTGAAAAAGCCGGATAATACATATTTGATCTATGATTATTGTATCTGATCCATATTCAAAGAATTAGTTTCATATTTGTATATATGGATACGGTGCAGTTATTTTAATTTTTTGGAAGTCTGTTTTGCGTTTATCCTTATAAGCTTATATTATATAATCTTGAAGGACCATATATTTGTAGATAAAAGCTTAAATGTAAGCTTTAGTTAGCTAAAAGAATAGATTCCACTGAAAGCTGGAAGCTGGTCCATTGTTACACAGCTTGAATCTTGGGACCAATTTCGTATTTATATTCTTATGCTATATTTTCTTCTGTCTCAATTATTTATATTTCTACCATTATGGTATAGTACTGGCTTCCTGTTCCGGATAATTATTTGTCATAAGGTTTCTGCAACTAAATGACAGTGTCGATTTTTTTTTTGGTAGATGTTCATTTATGATGTATTTCTAATTTAATTGGTTAGTGAGATTGGTTCTCTTACGCGAGGCCATCATATGATTTGGTCTTAACTTTAAAAATATAGGGGCAATTAGCTATAACAATATATCGTTTTTTAAAACTTAATTTGCTTAAATATTCTACTATCAAACTTTATTAACTTACTACTCTTTCGAAACTATTGTACTACTCTTCCAAATTTTTAAGAAACTCTTCATAAATATAAATGCATGTGGTCTGTTTGAAATTTTAAGATTACGATGGTAGTTCTGAAAAATAACATAAAATATGGTATCTTTGAGAATTGTTTAAAAAATTAACGTATTTGCTAGATAATGATGAAATGGTAATTAGAGGGTGGGGATTGAAAGGAATTGGAGTTGGAGGTGTCATAAATAAGAAAAAGAAAAGATTTGATTGTGAAGCAAATTGTCAAGCTGGATCTTAAATGAAATGTCTCTCTCAAAGTTAAAATAACTCAGCACTTGCAATATTAACAGTAAAGGCAAAAGTGAGAAAATGACCCTTCTTTCTTCAGCTGACAAATTGCTAATTGCTAATTGCCAATAACATTAAAAAAAGTATTAGAATCACAATACCATATAATTAAGCATTTCCCTTCATAATCACTATTACACTGAAACAGTATTTCTCAAACTATAAAACAAGAACCAGTATGTAAAACTTTAAATAATTAGCAAGAAAAAACATAGCAAAAACAATTAACTTGAGTTGTCTCGATATTTTAAATCTTAAAGAGGTGTATTACAAAAATATATAAAAACCACAAACTCTTCAGAAATATCTCAAACTACCAAATATTAAAATCTTTTCAAAAAATTAAAAAAATTGTTTAGTATATCCCTTAGAAAGATTTGAATGATCTTCTTATTGTCTCTTAAATCATTATTTGAGATATTTGATCCAACCCTATTATATCGAACAACTTTCATAAATAATGATTTCAAAAGGTAATTTTCCGGACAAGTGTTTTTGCATGTACATGATCCTCACAACCTTAATTTGCATAAACGATAGACGGTTATATATAAGATATATGATAAATTTTACATTCATTAACATGCAAGAAACTACAATTCATGAACATCGAACCCTAATATAAAAACCTTTAAACTCTTGAGCACTTGCCTAAAACACTTCCAAGATTTTAGTAGTCAGTAGTCGCTAACATTAAGAAACGCACTTAATTTTACAAACAAACAAATTATAAATCATTTAAACGGTTTCCTAAACTACGGAACTATTAATATTTTGCGGAATGAAAACAAACAAAAATTGTGGTATTTGTTAGAAAGTCTCCAGTCCTTTCTTAAAAGCAATAATAATTATAATTATAATATTGAGCGAATGGATACAAATTACAAAACATTGAAATATGCATATACAGTATGTAAATATGAGATAAGGTGAAAAGAAAAAAAAAGAATTGAGGTGTCCTTGTCCTACAATGTGACCCAAGAATAGCATTTCCCTAAGCCATAGGCTATGCTGGATTTGCATTACATCTCTCACCCCACCATGTTCCTAAAGAACACACATTTCTCTTTCACTCCAAACCCTAATTAATTACTTAATTTAAACTCACAAACCTCATTAACACAATCTAAGACAAGATGTTTAAAAAGCGTTAATTAGTGTGCAAATATTAAATATGAGTTTCCCACTAGCAGTTATCAAATTTGATTCCTACCCCACAATTCATCATCCTTTTGCCCACATGGCCACATATAAAAACCCTTTTAGAGATCTCACATTTGTTTCATCTCATTTATCATCATCCTTCAAGAACACAAATCTAGAAAGAAAAAATATGTGTTCCTCAAAATCAAAGAACTTGAGCCAAGAAACCATTTCCAAGATCAATGGTCGTCCGGTTCTTCAACCGAAATCGAACCAAGTTCCAACATTAGACCGACGTAACTCACTCAAAAAATCTCCTCCTAAGCCTTTGAATCCAATTACATCAAAAAAAACCTCACCTAGACCAATTTCTCTAAACTCTCCTCCTTTGTCTCCAAAATTAAAATCCTTAAGAAAAAACAGTTCTTGCAAGGAACCACTTAGCTCTACCACTGAGAAGCCTAAACAGTTGACTAAACCGGTGAAGTTATCAGAGAACAATGATGGCCACAAAGAAGTTATGCCTATAGTGATTGTTCAGAAGCAACCTGGAAGTATAGCAGCTGCAAGAAGAGAAGAGGTTGCGATGAAACAAGAAGAGAGAAAGAAGAAAATCTCTCACTACGGTAGGATTAAATCCCTAAAATCGAATGAAATAAATTTAAATGTTGAACATGAGAAGAAGAAGAGATGCAGTTTCATCACTACAAGTTCAGGTATGTTGCTTTTACTTGTTTAGCAAGAAACCTTTACAAGTCAAGTTTAATTTTTGGATCTAAATTAAATCTGAATTTGTTTTACAGATCCAATATATGTCGCTTACCATGACAACGAATGGGGAGTTCCTGTTCATGATGACAAGTAAATAAAATCTTCTTTTTTTAATAAATAAAACAAAATTTTATAAGAACTGAAACTAATTGTGATTCATATTTTAATGTTTTCTCAGATTACTGTTTGAGCTTTTGGTGTTAACCGGAGCTCAGGTTGGATCCGATTGGACTTCCGTTTTAAAGAGAAGAAACATTTTTAGGTAAGAAAATTCAAGAAACCCACAAATCAAATTGGATTTTTTGTACTATAATTATTTTTTTGTTAAATTTTTTTTTCCTGACTCTGTAACCTTCGGTTTCACAGAGAGGCTTTCTCTGGTTTCGAAGCAGAGTTGGTCGCAGAGTTCAGCGAGAAGAAGATACAGTCAATAGTCAACGACTATGGCATTGTCCTTAGCCAAGTCCTTGCAATTGTTGACAACTCTAAACAAATTCTCAAGGTATATTATTATGATCAGATAATCTGGTTTACGGTTCGGTTTGATTCAGTTTTGAGGTTTTATAAAATCTTTTAAAATTTTTTAAAAAATTGCAATTTGGTTCGGTTTAATGAAATTTGTATTTAGTTCAATTTAGTTTTCGTTTAAATTTTTTTTTTGTTTCGGAGTTTTTTCGGACTTTCAAAATAATGAAAGCAAATAGTTTGTAAAGAAAATTTCGTTCGGTTTGGTTCAGTGCATATTTTCTGTTAAGTTCATTTATTTTTTATTTGTTTGCATACTTATACCTATAATTGAAAAAAAATCAAATAATCTTATAGGAAATATAAGTAAAATTATTTGAAATTTGTTTTACAGGTGAAAAGAGATTTCGGATCATTCAACAAATACATTTGGGGGTTTATTAAACACAAACCAGTCACCACAAAATACTCATCTTGTCAAAAGGTTCCGGTTAAAACGTCAAAATCAGAGACCATAAGCAAAGACATGGTTCGTCGTGGGTTTAGATTCGTTGGTCCATCAGTTATAAATTCTTTCATGCAAGCCGCCGGTTTAACCAACGACCACTTGATCACTTGTCCAAGACATCTTGAGTGTATGACCATGGCGGCTCTATAGGCAGACATATCATTATCTTGTTGGCACATTAGCTTTAATATATGTAATTAAATAATTTGTATGCGTCATTATTTTAGTATTATAGCTTTTCTTTTTGTTAACATTGGAGTACTATATATATATACCATGTGATATTTAGATTTGAGGTCCTAACTTTAGGTATTCATATTTATACAAAAGCTTCTTTTGTGTTTTTGTGTGTGATTCTGCTTTGAATTAGTATATGTATGCTTTGAATTAGTATAGGTATGAGTGTGTTGGCATTTATTTTACTTTGTTTAATTCTTTTTTGAGGTTAATGGTCGTCACTGCTTTTGTGGGGATATGAGGGAATAATGTAAAGAAGAGAAATCCCACATAGCATGTGCAAGAGTTGGGAAGCAATGTCGTGTGTTAGATTATGAATAAACTTTTAATTTAATATTTTATTCACTTTTGAGTTGGGAGATAATTATGAAAACAAGCTTTGTTAGCCATACGCCCATACAAAAAATGATGTAATTCTTAGTTTCATATTACAAAAAAAAAAAAAAATCAATACAAAAATAACAATTAAGTTTATCCTCTCAAAACTCAAAAGCCTATCATCTTGAATCTTCTATAAAATAAACATTTATACCTTTTTCTTTCTTTTTTTTTATCTCAACACATTTACACTATTTGTAAATAATATATTTGTTACCCCATTTTACTTTTAATACTTGTTTAGGGTAATTTTACGGATTTCCTAACTTGGATTCAACCAACTCCGGTGTGACTAATCAGTTGAACGATTTGGTCAAAAGAGTCAAATTAACTTTTAGGGAGTGAGATCAAACATGCACCATAAGGTCCTTAATACAATTTGGAAATTCTAGATGCACATGAATCATATAAAACATATATACTATGGTCGAAGAATAAGACATTGAAAGAAGAGCGAAATATTGGATAGGTTCTAAGAAAAGATGTATACGGAAATGGTTTCTGACAGAAAAAAAAAATAGTGTGAATCAAATTACAATGTTGACTCGAGAGATACTTCTATGACCCCTTCTTATTTTCGAAATAAATCGGTCTTCATATAGACACATGAATCAAGTCTAAAACTTGGGTTGACATATCGGGTATAACCATGTTCAAAAAATTTCGCGTCTACCTCCTATTACATTCTGTTTAGTTGGTAGGTGCACTCTTGCCATCTCAATTAGTGACTAATTTCTCAAAAAAGTCAGTCAACCGATTACTCTTCACCTAATCCGATTAATCCCCACCTAATCCGATTATTTTCTGCATAATCATTTATAATCCAATTATTTTTAAATTTTCAAGTATATTTTTTTTGTTATTTAGACATTTATATTAAGATTTTGTGATGTTTTATAATAAATTATATTAAAATTATAAATAAAAATCATAAAATAAATTATTAATACTACATTTTCATGTATTTATTATAATTTTAAAAACAATATTATTTAAAAATTTAATATAATAGATAAATATACCTTTAAAATATTAAAATAACCTAAAACTAATCCCCGATTAATTCTCGTTTATTCTCCGATTAATTTCTTATGCGCTAGGCCCTCGCCAGAGTTTTAAAACATGGGGGTATAAACCATTGTGCCATTGGGTCGGTTAAATTCGATTGTGACATATGGTTGGAGATATTTATTTTCAGCATGTTAAGCTCGCTTTGATGATTAATTTTAAAGCATTTTATTTCTAATGGATTATTGAATTTATTGTTCGCTCTTACAATAAACCGATATATATATATATATCCCATAGGTCATGTCCATTAACCATTATGATCATTTAAACGCTAATAACAATGTAAAGAAGATTAATTTGAACGAAAATATGCAAACTGAATTAAGGCATTCATTAAAGAAAAGTGTGAGTAATTGGGGATCATGATGACACATAATTACTTATGTCATCATTTATATAAATAAAGCCAAGTTAAAATCATCATTAATCATGGAGATCTAATCAATTACGTAGATTTTATTTATCGTGTATAGAATACACGTTCACTTTGTGGTTACTTTTTGTTTTCCTTGTGTAACTAATCATACTCCATCCTTGTGGGTTTCTCTTATTTATGAGAACTAGACGACATGGGTTTACTCATGGAATTTATTTCACAAACCAAAAGTACAATGTTAGTGATAGATTAGGGCCCAGCTGAAAAAAGTGATAGGCTCATAATGGCTTCGCATGACATTTTCTAGGCCCATTACTCACATCAATCCACATAGGCCCTGATTATGGTAATGTCATTATATTTTTCTGGGCCCCTATCTGATTGACTAACTAAAAATTCTGTTCTAATTTAAATGTTGATTGGCCAAGAGTTTCGCAATTTTTTTTTTAATCATTTTACTATAATTAAAGCTATTAAACTGATATAATAAGTAATAACTAACTAAAAATATTGTACTTTTATGTTTTAAATTTTGAGATATCTATATGTTTGACGTCAAAAAAATATTACAAAATGTAGAATAATTTACCGTTGGTCCCACTGTAATAGCAAACAGAATCCATATATGTAAAAAAAAATGACGGGACCAAGTAAACAAATTATTTTGATTTAAAAAAAAAAGAAAAGAAACTCATTATTTAATTTTATTTATACGTAAAGGATAATGATGAATGAGTCATAGCATGCTTTTTTCGACCGTTTGCTATGCTTCTAAGCCAAAAGTAAAATCAAAACGTTCAAAGAGAATGATAATATATTAGCTGCCACCTGTCGTACAAATATTAGTAATTGATGACGTAATATTTTATTCATATGATTATTTGTTTAATTAGTAATGTTATTTTGTCAGAGTGCGAAGTCACATGCGTCGGTAGAGGAAACAAAAAAACAACAGCAATCATTTAATTAAAAGGCTACTAATCGTACGATTTTTTTTTTAATTTTAAATAAATAGTAGAACTGTAGAAACTAGAGGACTAATGTTGTAAATAGCGTAAAATAAAAGAAAAGCGGTGGAGAAGAGAAAATTAAAAAAAAAAAGACGACAAAATCTGTTATGAAAAAGCAAAACCAATTTTAGTCTCAATCCAACTCATCTTGGCTTACTAATAATAATTACTTTAAATTCTCTTTAGCTTGCTGTTTAGCACATGTAGAATTTTCTTTTAAATATTTTAAAAGGATAAAGTTTCCTTATATATATACTTTCAATAATTATCAGTTTATTGAAAAATACAAGATAACTAATATAATTGGTTCTAATAATGGAATACATTTAAGATGAAAATTTCAACCATACCAAAGAGTCCCCTTCTATAACTTTTTTGTTCTTATAATTATTATTTGCACATGAATAGTTTGTTGCTATTAATTTATGTAATAGAATGAAAAAAATAATATGTTGAGAATCTAGAAAGGATTATGAGCTGTAATATATATGTTGATATTATTATCAAAATACGTATTATCTTAGTTTAGGAAACTAGGCTAATTAAGTGTAGCATTTTCCCTTATATAAGACATAGTATATAACTGTTACCTATCTCCATTGTACACTAACATAATAGCTTGTATATGTTTATCTAATTGATATATTAATGTTTTAATGAAAAAATATAATAAACAAAAATGAAGATGAAATAATACTTTGTAAATATATCAAAATTTTAGTGAATAAAATATAAATGTATTTTTATGATAAGTATATTTACAAAATAAAATAAAATTTTTATAAAAAGAGACTCTTTCTTCATTACTGCTCAATTCTCCAAATATCTTTCTTCACTTTTCTTTCTTCTCTGTCGTTTCACTTTCTCTCTTGCTTTCGTACAATTCGATTCGTCTTCTTCGTCAGTGTATAGAACAAGAAGCAGAACACTTCAAATATGGCTAAAGAGAAAGACCAAAACACTAAAGACAAAAACCTCTTAATCTGTTTCTTATGGAATTTCTCAGCAGAGCTCAAACTCGCTTTAATGGCGTTACTCGTTCTCTGCACTTTAGCCACTCTTCTCCCTTTTATCCCTTCTTCTTTCTCCATCTCTGCTTCCGAACTCCGTTTCTGCATCTCAAGAATCGCAGCTTCAAACTCCGTTAACTCCACCGCCGTCATCACAGTCTCCGAAAAGCCAGTAACGAATCAGCCGTTAATTAGTAACGCCGTTCCGTTAACTGAAAAGCCAGTGTTAGATAACGGCGTTATTAAACGGTCGTTTACTGGTTACGGCTGGGCAGCTTATAATTTCGTGTTAATGAACACTTACAGAGGCGGCGTTAACACTTTCGCCGTTATCGGTTTATCTTCAAAACCACTTCACGTTTACGCTCATCCTACTTACCGTTGCGAATGGGTCCCACTTAACCAATCCGATAACCGGATTATAACCGATGGTAATAAAATCTTAACCGATTGGGGATACGGTAGAGTTTACACAACCATCGTCGTTAACTGTACATTCCCGTCAACCACCGTTATAAATCCTAGAAACACCGGAGGTACTCTTCTTCTACACGCAACCACCGGGGATTCAGATCGGAACATCACCGATTCAATCCCAGTCCTAACCGAAACCCCAAACGCCGTCAATTTCACTCTCTACGACTCTTATCGCCACCGGGAAAAGTACAATTACCTTTACTGTGGCTCATCTCTATACGGAAACTTAAGTCCACAGCGAGTAAGAGAATGGATCACTTATCATATTAGGTTCTTCGGAGAGAAATCTCATTTTGTTCTTCATGACGCCGGTGGGATTTCAGATGAAGTGTTTGAGGTTTTGAAGCCATGGCTTGAGCTTGGAAGAGTAACGATTCATGATATTAGAGATCAAGAAAGATTTGATGGATATTATCATAATCAATTCATGGTGGTGAATGATTGTTTACATAGATATAGATTTATGGCGAAATGGATATTTTTCTTTGATCTTGATGAGTTTATTTACGTTCCGACGAAGTTTACAGTTTCGTCGGTGATGGAATCTTTAGAGGAATATTCTCAGTTTACTATTGAACAGATGCCTATGAGTAGTCAGCTTTGTTTCTCCGGTGATGGTCCGGCCAGAACGTACAGGTAAAGTTTTGTGTTTTGTTTTTGGTTAAACCGGAATTTGAAAAGTTTTGGTTTTTATTGGTTAAGCATTTAGAATTAGCGATTTGGTATGAAATTAGCATTTGATTGTGTTAAAGTGTCAGCATTTGTATGTAAAAGGCATATACTTTCTTCAGTAGTCTTTAATGGTGGTCCATGTCGGTGAGGGTTGTTTTCAAAGATTCTAACTTTATCAGATTTCTAAATTTATATGGATTTGATTTTGATGGGTTTGTGTTCTTGTTAATATAAGTTTGAATCATGAACTCTAAATTGGGTCTTTAAGTTAGTGAGAATTCTAGCTTTTAGATTTCAACATTAACAGAATCTAGTTCATAATTAGCTTTAGCCAGAATTTGATGTTCTTCTTATCAACGGAATTGTGTAACATAATTAGATTTTACTTGATAGTTATTGGATGATTGATATGTGATTTTGTGTGTGGTTTTAGGAAATGGGGATTTGAGAAATTGGCATATAGAGACGTGAAGAAAGTATCACGCCGGGATAGGAAATACGCAGTCCAACCGAGAAATGTATTTGCAACAGGAGTTCACATGTCTCAGAATTTGCAAGGGAAGACATACCACAAAGCAGAAGGCAAAATCCGCTATTTTCACTACCACGGTTCAATCTCGCAGCGCCGAGAGCCTTGCCGTTATCTTTACAATGGTACTAGCATCGTACATGACGACAATCCTTATGTTCTTGATACCACAATGCGCGATATCGGCCTCGCGGTCAAGACATTTGAGATAAGGACTATTGGAGATCGGTTGCTTAGGACACGGCAATGAAAACAAAGAGAAGAAGACAATGGTTTGAGAGATGTGAAATCACTTTGTTTAAATATTCAGTAAATCTTGAGGGTATTTTTAGGCAAACGTAACTATTTTATGGAATGTTTAGTATTCTTTATTGTATTATAAAATAGAATGATAGTAAGAGATTAAAAAATGAATCGTGGATATCATCATCATACAACTCAGATTCTTGGTATATAAGCATCTTTTTTTTATGGGCTTTACAATATTTTGTTTGCTTATATATGGAAAAGTGACCTCTAATTATAAAGTTAGTGAAAGTAGTTGTGGTATTCGATGGACCATTGTCGTTTTAATTAACCCAAAAGTTTTCCACTTTTACTTTCATACAACTAAACTGCGTCATTAAAGCTCTAAAGGCTAACCATCGTTTGTTTTCATACTCTTATCATTTTTGGTTTTTAATTTTCTTTTTTACCTCTTTTTGCATTATTGTTTATATTCTTTTTTTTGCTAGCAAATTTTTAATACACTTTCTTCATTCAAATTTTTATTTTCCATTTACCACATTAGCTGTAAAATCTTTTATTTACTTTACCTAATTAATTTTAGCTATATTACTCCAAAGAAGAAAGTTTTTTAGATGAAGAGACAAGTGTAGACCCCACGAAGCGTGTCCTTCCAAGGTCCGTGGTTGTTAATTGTCCCAAAGTCTGAAAAGTCTAGCTGCCAAATATTCTACAATCATATGAATTATTTTCTAATCAATAACTTACAAATCTTATAATAACGACAATAATTATTCATTTAATCATTTCCAGTTTCAATAATCCTATAATAATTACATAAAAATAAAATTAGAAAACATGAGTTTGCAAAAAGCAAAACCACAAATAAGGGAATATGCACCAACGGTTCAGCATTTAATTTTTATGCGCAAACAAGAAACGTAAAAACAAATATACTTAGCACCATTCACGAACACTACCATTCACACATTAATATCGATTCAAAAATTTGTGGAATTTTCCCATAATGATAGAAGTGGATGGATTTTAATACTGTTTTTGAAGTTGTCGGAGACACCATTTAATAAAAGTTGCCGAAACTATGTGATTTCTGCAGCTGTGATATTCTCTGCAAATATACAGCTTCCATTTAAACATTAGTTTGATTTTATTTAATTCTATATAGATAATTTTCTACAAGATTCATCGCTATTAATAAAGCAAACACTTTCTATAAATTGGAATACAAATATTAACAAATTTTATTTATTGTATTGAAATATTTTTATTATAATGTACTACTGTGTCTTTGACTTTATAGTATTTGAAACGTCCAACTATAGTTAAGTTTAAAGTTCTGAAAAAATTGGGACAATAGATAAAACTTTGGATGGTAGGACCAAACTAAGTTGGCCAAAACATGTGTCGTTGTAAATTTGTGTGTCTGTTTATTAATAATTCATAGGGCCAGAGTCTAACCAGATCCGAACCTTGAAATTATAATCCTTTTATAACTTCCCTAAATTTAAGTCAGGTCCTGGTTAAGATCTTGATTAATTTTGCATTTACTAGACAAATCCACCACAAAATTATCAACAATGTGGAGTCAAAATGTTAATTTTCCTGGAGGTGAAAAACAATATTGACTTTTACTAAATTATTACGAAAGAAAAAAAAAATATTTTACAAGACTTCCGTATATTACATCTTATATTATATTATATTATTGTTCAAACTCAACTATTCTCAAACGGCTTGAGCTTCCAAGAAAGCGTTGAGATTCTTGGTGGCTTCTAGAGTCCTTGGAGAGATGGCCGGAGATGTTGGATACGAAACCGGCGATGAAGTGGAGAAACGAACGTGACGTGGAGAAGACTCCATAGATTTTCTGTTTTTCGAACCAGACATCTTTAAAACCCCTTTGATCTCTTTCTCAATAGGTTCCTTGTCGAACACGAAAGCTGCTGAAACTGGATCGTCCTGGTCGTTATCGCTGGAACCGCTTTTGATTAGCTCCGATGGTAAGTCAAAGAAATGATTTCCATTTCCTCCTTCTTCTCCGGCTGCTTCTGAAGCGTATGAGTTGCAATCGAATTTCTCCATTGAAGCACGGGTTGAGATAAATGTGGTTGTACTTGTGGTTGTGGATTCTCTAACGGAAACGGTTCTTGAAACGGTACTAGACGAGGATGATGAAGTCGTGGTTCCTGTGAAGGAAGCAGAATCGTCTTTCCTCGATGATCGGATTGGTTTACCTTTACCGAAACCAGGAAGGTATAAACAAAGAGCATTGCATTTGAATCCATCTTCTAATGTATTGTTGTTATTGTTGAAGCTTTTGTTCGATTCGGTTTTGATGAAGAAAGAGTTTCTTAGAGACATTTTCTTGCTTGTAGCTCCACAGGATTTGCTTCTCTTGTATAAAGCCGAAGACGAGTCTTGTTCTTTGTTTTTGATAGACCGCATTTGACCCGAACGTTGTCTAGGAGAAGCAGCGGTTGAGTTTGGTAAGCTACGGCTCACATACTTAGTCCTCACTGGCTGTAACGGAAGAGGCAAAGGTGCATCTAAGTCTCTAGGAGGTGACATCGCTGGTAAACGAATCATATCAAAGCTATCGCTCCTTCTCATCGAACCTGACAAAGACAAAGACCTGATTGATTTCGGATCCATCGATATATCTCTCTCGGATTGCACCATACTTGTTTGCTTCACCAGAATCTTCTTCTTTGACTCGTCTCTGAAGCTTACTGTTGGCATAAGAACTGAAGCAGTCATTGTATTTAATCGCCTGAAATGTCGATTAGTGATAAACTAAATGATAATAACTAAAGAGATGATAGATACTTATACAGAGTCACAGAGAGTATAAGCATGGAGCGCACGTTTGCGAGCTACACTGAGTCATGATTTGCACGTCCAGCCTTTTTTTTGGTTCCTCCGTATTAATCTTCTCAGCCAAAGGTTATTGACTTTGTTACCATAAACATAACATATTAATATAACCTTTAAATTATATAACATCGTTGACATGAGACTATGTCCAAGATTGAGACAAGATCTGATCACGATATATATGCTCGCACGAACCACATTTATTATAATATTACTAAAGGATTCAGAGTACTTTACCTGAAATTTGTGCAGACCACAAGCCGTTGAATAAGGAAGAATATGATTTAAAAATTGAAATGTTCATTTCATGTTTTTAAGTTACAAAACATCAATGATGGGTTCATTGGTGGTGGTGGTGGTGTGTAAAGCTAAATGGATTTGACTCTACTGAAGGGAATTGTAAAACAAGATTAATACAACAGATATACCGATGATAACTGGTAAAGCTGAGACAAAGTACAATGCTCCATAACCCTGTAATAGATTAAGAAACAGAGGCAGGAGAAATATAAATCAAATAAGGAATACTGAAAATGTTATGAAACAGCTTGAGAGAGATTTGGGAACTAACCGCCACTTTAGTTACTACTCCTTGTTCATCATCGACATCGGCTTCTTCAATTTCAGCAGCTGAATCCCAGTCTACGTTGAGTCTCTTGGCTGCTTCCTTTGGATCTATTCCGGTGTCTGTCGATTTAGCGTACAATGATTTTCCTCGCTGCTTCTTTGAGACCTCAACCTTATAAGATAAATAGGATAAGGTTTATTATAAGGTCTTCAAACAGAGTTCTGCTTAGCTAACTAACTAAATGTATATTAGCCGTCACTGAATTACACAAACAAAAAGGGATATTCTTTATCAAATTTTCTAGAAATAAAATAAAGACATGAGAGGTCTTTTACCAGTCTGCACAATGCCACTAGGGATAAGATTATCCAATTAATTAGGCATTATGTGTTTCTTAGAAGCTTCCTTCATGCCTAGGTCAATTACATGTATTATATTTCGGATTTTCTTGAGGAAGATAACTCAATATATTTATGACTACTTCCAATGGAATGCATCATGAAAATGTTCCTATATGACTTGTGTAAAGCTTTATACGCTGACACGAGTGGTTTTATCATGGATATGAATTGCCTAAGACGAAACAGTGGCAGTTCCTCTCTATTGGTCCCATCTATAGCAAGAAACAATTGTGGGAGTACAAAGAAGAGGTACCTCTAAATTTGGCCAGCGGATCATTTCCTCATACAGCATCCGGAGAGTGGCATGATCTCTAGGGATTTTTCCCTCATTTACCTGTGAGAAGAAACCAATATATTATTAAGGACCTTCGTACTAATGCCAAAAGTAAACTACTCATCTACTAAGTTTCCACTTGATCACCACTTGTAACTACAAAAATCAAAGTGCCTAACTTGGTGAGAAGTAACACCATGACATCACAATGAAATTACAAACATATATATGCCTTGAAACAGTTTCTATACTAAGCTCATATGTTAGACAGGCCAGCACAATGTTACATTGAAACCAGAAATGTAAGTATGTAACAGATCAAGCATGAATGAAACTCAATAAAGGTTGGTTGAACATAGCTTCTAAGTGACTGCTGAAGTTAGCTACTCATCTGCATTTGTGTACAAGAAGAATAACAACAAAAACCACACTCCACACAGTCACTGACCAAACCGACTGATTCACTATATCATTCTATGAACACTCCTAGTCTGAGCAATATCCTTTTCACTATTTGCAGGAAACTGAGGTTTGTAAGCTCAAGTCACGGCATGTCAAAGTCTCACAATTCACTTAAGGTTACTACTCATTAATAATGTATATGTTTGAGAATAGATTCAATTTCACTTAGGGTAAGTTAAGTCTCAAGATTTAAGGGACAATCAAATATATCAACGACATATTGAGACAAAATCAAAAACACAAAAACTCACCTGCTCCAAAGCTTCAGCCAAGTCATCCCTACTTGGGGTATCTGCATCTTCAATTCCAAGCAGCCTCCTTCTTTCCACTTCCCTTGGATCCTCAATCATAATAGTCAACTTAACCTATAGTTCACAACAAGTACAAAGCTCTAACTTCACATTTCATCCTAACCATTAATCAAATTCAACACTACAAACCAACACTGAAGAGTGTTCAAGCAAATTCCAATATTCTCCAAAAAGGCTTACTTCACTGAAGATCATATCTCTGTTCCTCCTTAGAAGCTCCAATACCTAATTCACACACAAAAATCTTTATAATCAGATTCAACTATGTAATTAAACTCGAATTTCTCTAATACACAATCACAAACCCGTTTAATCTGATTAACGTATTTAAGATCTTCAGGATCTACTTCTCCTTCATCATCATCTTCATCATAATCATCTCTATTTTGTTTCTCCTTCTCTTGTTGCTCCAATGTTAACGGAACTGGTACTCGAATCTCCGTTACATCTCCTTTCTCTTGCTTAGCTATCAAACTACTGAATCTCAGATTCTTCTTCCTCTGCTTCAACCAATGATCATTTGAAATTCTACTACTCTTGTAAATAACAATCGGAGACGACGACGGTAAACAAACACCGGAGCACCGTAACGGTAACGGAAACATTTGCGTCACCATTTTCAACTAACGAAAATTGTGAAATTACTCTTTTTCAATTTTCACAGATTCTGCATCTTTGAATCGATTTGAGAATACTAATTGAGGAAGACGATTCAAATCATTCAACGTTAAAACTCAATTTCGAAGCTTTTGATTTTTGTTTTGTGTAAATGGAAAATTGAAATTTTGAATTTATAGATTGGAGGATTATACGAGTGGCTGAGATTTGGAGATTGCTACTTGGATAATATTCCTTTCAACTCAAAACAAATAAAATATAAATTACCTTATATTTATACAAAAAATTCATATCAAAACTCGTTTAATTATTTAAACTAAAATATGAATTTTTAAAATGCTAAGTTGGACTAAATATTTTAGCTATATATATTTTATAATAGTTAAAATAGACTGTTATCTCATCAAATATTTTTCATTCGTAGATTACTTATCAAATATTTGATTCTTAAATTACTAAGGAGATATATAAATAATTTAAATAGAAAGCCTAATCATGGAAAAAGAAGTTAGTGTGCAGATATTCAGAGATCAAATGATTTATTTAATTCAGTGTACATAAACATGAAGGACAACATTTCTATAAGGTTGAATTAAACATGGAGAGGTTTGATTTATTCTTCAACTTAGGTTTCGGTATGTATTATACTCTATCCTTATAGTGTCTTCGCATTTCCTTAAAGGTCCAATAAAAACATTGATGAGTTTGGTTCATTATTGGAAGATAAGATAACACAATTGTTCTTACGTTTCCTAGATTACAGTATGTGTATTTTTGATGAAATAAATTGCTTCAAAAATCAAAGAACCACCAGAGATTTATTGAAGCCAACATTGTTTCTTGAACTGCTACATGCTTTCTCGCCTTCTCGGTATGCCACTTCGTATACCTTTATTCTATTTTCTTCTGATATGTTTCATTGACTTGTAAATTGTAACTCAAATGGTGTTGTTGAGCTAATGTTGTCTCCATGATCAACCAATTCTCTTTTTAATTATTGGTTCAGTTATATGATTATGATATTTGTATTCACTAGTGTTAACAGTCTCAATAAGCTGAAGGTGTATTTGTTTAATTTTTTTTTGTATAAGTATCTCGATGAACAGTTAATCATCAAACTACAAAATAATGCTATTGAAGATAAGCTCGAAGCTGCAAATATTCTTACAAAAGTGATTTAGGTGGTCTTTCGTGAGAGAAGAGAAGACTTGAGGCCTAAGCTATTCAGCGTCTTCTCTCTAACCCTATGTTTGTACACTGTTGTTAATCCTATAGTTCTTATAATTAATTTTAATTAAATTAAATTTAGTAAGTTTTCGTAAGTGATGATCTCAAATACTGAAAAGATAACAGTAGCATAAAACAAAACCAGAAAATAATTAAAATGTGAACTTTCATTATCTAATAATGTATTATAAGTTATAACAAAGATAATAAACTGCTTGATAGAAGAAAAAAAATTGTCTTCTTCTTGATTAATTTGTTAGCTTTGAAAAGAGAGATTTTGATCTGAATTGTTAGACTCTTCTTTGATGTATGTTTAGGGCCCAAACTCTATGTTGTTGGGGAACTCTGCAAGGATCTTGCCACCTTCTTGATTTACAATATTTGAGTCTGCAAGGATCTTGCCAAACTCTATGTTGTTGGTGATTGTGTGAAAACTAACGAGAGCATGAAATTTTATTTAACTCACACAAACAAAAAGAAATATATGTTGTGTTTCCTTTTTTTCTAATTCTTTTTCCTATTAAGCTATTTCCAAAATTACAAAATCAGATATGCTTTGGATAAAGAAAAACGTAATAATAAGATATAAAATAGTAATCACGAATTGTTTTTTTTGATTCTTTGTTTGAATTTACAATTTGCACGTAAAAATCGAATCCGAAAAAACTGAGTCCCTCACCGATCCAAAAAGGTTTTGTTTTGGTTTTGGTTAGCCAATATTATCCGAATTATATTTGTTTTAGTTTATGGTAAGTTGTAAGAAGTTTCAATTTTGCCTCTATAAATTTATCCATACATGTACTCGTAACATCTGAAACAATATATACACATGATAAATTTTTGAATTTTACGGTTTATTTGGTTTTGTAGTTTTTTTTAAAGGTAATTCAAGTTTGATAAAGGTATTCAGATTTGTGGGTATTTTGAATTCAATAACCAAATTGAAACCAAACCAAAATATGTTTCATAGAATCGTATAATCGTTTATTTGGATATAACATGCTGAAGAATCTACTGATATAATCATTCTGAATCTTCAAAAAAATCTCCTCATCGATAAACTTGTATGATAAAGATCGACATTACTGTAAAATTGGTGGATTTGAAACTAGTGAATATAAGATTTATCAATTTAAGATGGGAACAACAACAGAGATAAATGAATTTCAGAGCAGTAATAGTGTTGAGGTTTGACTTTGATTAATTTTTGACTCTTAAAATTATCGCAAGTGATGATCTTAAAGACTCAAAAATAACAATAACAACTAACAATACCAGATTATTTTTACAAATGTTATTTATGCTGTCTTTCGTGAGAGAAGATAAGACTTGAGGCCAAAGCTATTCACAGCCTTCTCTCTAACCCTATTTTATTGTTGTTAATCCTCTAGTTCTTATAATTAATTTTGATTTAATTAGATTTAGTTTCGATTCTTTTCATAAGAAATGATCTGAAAGACTCAAAAAGGTAACAAAAACATAAACAACACCAAAAAAATAAATAAAAGTGAACTTTCATTTTCTAATTATGGATCTATTACAATTAGCAACTGTATTGTAACTGCTTAATTATAAAAAGATTAAGTTTTCTCTCATTCAAGTCATTAGCTTTGAAGACACGCAAAAAAATGGAATTGGTACGTATCTCGGTGACGGAGCAGCACCTATTGTGACCGAACCACTGAAAAATTCTTCTTTTTCTTGATTTATTGTTTGAATCGTCTTCTCACCAACCGGATCCGGTTTAGATGGCGGCTTCACAGTAACAGACGGTTTCTTCACGATAATAGATAGTTTTTCCACGGTAACAGACGGTTTCTTCACGGTAACGGTAACAGATGGTTTCGAGAATGTAGAAGAAACTTTTTGTGGATAGCGAAAAAGAGAAACCACTTTATGAACATGTAAATCCTAGAAACAAGAGAAATAGTGGAACTCAATTCCGTTTTTTGTTTGAAAAGGAACTACGTAAACATCCTTGACCATGTAATGTTGTGATACCAAAATCGACATCTTCACAAGTGAGATTTTGATCTGAGAATTGACTTGAGATTTTGATCTGAGAATTGGTAAGACTCTTCTTCTATGTGTGTTAAAAAAACACTAGAGGTGATTGTGAGAAACTAAAGAGAGATTAAAAGTTATTTATAATGATATCTGACACAAATAAAAGTAAATATGTTGTGTTTCCATTTTTTTTTGGTTTGTTTTTACTTTCCTTTTCCTATTTCCAAAATTACATAATCAGATATGCAAATAATAAACATTCATTAAAACTCTTTAAAACATATTAAAGAAACATGTGAACTGTTCCCTCAAGAAGCAATCCAAGAATGGAATGATAGGATGGACGAGCGAGTCATTGGACACATTCAAGCTCAAATGTTTGGATGTCCTAATTGCCGCCAGTTAAATGCGAAGGTAAAAATACTCATTCGGTTCCATCAAGCCAGTTAAACAGAGTGAAAAAAGCTTTTTAGGGTCATGAGATTATTCTTGAGTTTGTTATTGTGTAGATGTGAAGCAACGATCATTTGTTTTGCTGGGCATGTCAAGGACGACATTTATGTTATCTATCCAAGAAAGTGGTGTAGAAATCTGCTCAGCATTATGGATCAAAGGACTTCAAGCAGCACACAGATGGGTAAATTCATGTTTGGAAATATCAAGCTCAGATTCTGTTTTCTTTTTCCAGTTGTTGTCATTTGTTGTAAGGTTGAATTAAACATTGAGAGGTTTGATTTAGTCTTCGACTTAGGTTTCAGTACGTATTCTTCGACTTAAGGAAATGCGAAGACACTATAAGGATAGAGTATAATACATACCGAGAGTCTAACACCACTTGACTATAAACATTTATCCATACTTGAGTAATTAAGTTTGATATAATACAGTGAAATCGAGCCACAAGTTAACAATAACGGGTTTTAAGCAAACTTAGTTAACATAATGAAATGATGCTTGTCTAATAAATTATGTTTCTTCTCTTTCAACAACTTTCTGAACCACTGAGCCGATTTCTTTGGATATCTCTTACCTCCATCATTGAAATCCACATAAACCAACCCAAACCGGACCGTGTACCCGCTTGCCCATTCAAAGTCATCTAATAATGACCATGCAAAAAATCCCTTCACATTGGATCCAATCGAGATAGCATCTTGAACTATCTCAAGATGTCTAACATAGTAATCAATCCTATCATCATCTTTAAGAAATATTTCACCAGTTCTAGCTTCATCTCTACCATTTTCGGTTATATACATGACCGGGTCTTTGAACTTGTATTTTTCATAGAGAAGAAGATCACGTATTCCTTTTGGATATATCGAAAGCCACTCTGATGCAGCTTGTTGACCAATGGGAACTCCTTCTCTTTCACCGTGACGCTAGAACAAGGATTAGAGAACATTGTAACATTTTTGGTGGAGCAAGCCACATCTTTTGCATAAGAGGAAGAGTAATAATTAATGCCAATAAAATCATATGAGCCTTTAAGCATCTTAGATTGTTGTGCTGTGAATCTAGGCAAGCGGCCACCTTTTACGTAGTTAACCATATCAACCGGATATTTACCTGTAACAAGTGGCTCCATGAAATAGTCGAATGTGAAGGCCATGGTTCGTGCCGCGGCTAACCTATCCTCGGGTGGTTCCGTGTAAGGCAAGTTCCGACCCGCGTTTAAAGCGATACCAACTTGACCTTTTTGATAGGCCTTGTATTTTTCTCTATAGACTTTGACCGCTTCACCATGAGCAAGGATGAGGTTGTGACCAACGATATAAGGCTCAGTGGCTCCATTTCCACCGGTGCAATTAGGGTTTGTGAATTTTGAACACCTTCCTGGACCCATCACACCCGCAACATATCCTTGTTGTACTACTGTTAATGGCTCGTTCATTGTCATCCAATGTTTTACTCTATCTCCAAAGTTCTTGAAACAAATATCTGCATAATCGCGAAAATCGTTTACAATCTCCGCGCCACGGAATCCACCATAAGCATCTTCAAGGCTTTGTGGTGTGTCCCAATGGAAAATGGTGGCAAAAGGCTTCATTCCCTTAGACAAAAGCTCATTGATCAAGTTGTTGTAATAATCAATACCAGCCTTGTTGATTTCTCCTTTTAGATTTCCATGAGGCAAGATTCTTGACCATGAGATTGAGAATCTATAAGCACCAAAGCCAATTTTATGCAATAAAGCAACATCTTCCTTGTGAAGATGGTATAGAATCATCTGCAATAGATCCATTGCTACCATCTTTTATCTTTTCTGGATATTTTTCGGAGAAATTATCCTATATACTTGGTCCTCTACCATCTTTATGAGCACCTCCTTCTACTTGGTAAGCAGATGTTGCAGCTCCAAAAATGAAATCTTTTGGAAAATCACTTCTTCTTATTTTTAGTTTTGAAGATTTGTGCTTGGCAAGAACTTCATTGAAGGCTAAGATAGTGAACACAAGTAAACAAATATATTTACCACTCATTCTTAATTTTTGTTTTGAACGTTATTTAATCTTGTTTTCTTCTAAAAGATTAACTAACTGCAGATTTATACAGGAGAAAGTGTTGTACAAGATAAGTGAATCTATAAATAGAAAAATTGTGAAAGAGACTATGACTAATTAACTTTTTAACTTCTAGATATTCTTAATTAGTAAATAGATCATTCAAGTGACCTTATCTACTTATCTTTCTAATATGGAAAAATAGAAAAACGTAATTTTGTTTATATTCTTTCGTGTATAGAATTGTTTAACAACGTGGATCAATTATCTTACTTATCTGATACGTTGTATATATTCTTAGAAGTTTTAAGAATAAGTTAATATATTATTCAAAAGTATTATTCGTAAATATTATTTAATAAATATCTCAATTCTCAATCAGCTTATATATTATTCAAATAGTTTTTAAGTCTTTAAAATAACAAATTAAAACCTTAATAAGTTCGCAGAGATACCGAATTATATGACTCAAGGCCCAAATTATAAGCCCAATTCACGTAGTGGCGATACTTTTAGCGGGGAAATGTTACGAGGCCCCACTTAATTTCCCGCCACAAACGGCTCTCAACATTTGCACTCCTCTGCTTCCTCTTCAAACGAAATCTAGGGTTTAAACTTTTCGCGGACGAATCTCTAAACGGAAGAGAAAGTTTCAGTGAGCAAAAATTTGAAAAATGGAAGCCTTCGGTGGTTTTGTAATGGATGAACAAGCTATTCAAGTAGAAAACGTCTTCCTCGAATTCCTAAAAAGGTTTGCATTTGTGAAAAATTTCCCCAAATCTCATTTCAATTTTAAGCTCTAATTGGTAAAAGTAACGTATGATTTTCGGTTTTCAGTTTTCGATTAGATGCAAATAAACCAGAGCTGTATTACGAATCAGAGATTGAAGCCATCAAAGGCGGTGAATCAACAATGATGTATATCGATTTCTCACATGTTATGGGTTTTAATGACGCTCTTCAAAAAGCAATAGCCGATGAGTATTTAAGGTTTGGGTTTTCTCTAAAACCCTAGTTTTTGTTATAAAAAATTTGGGATTTTAATTTTGTTTTGTTAAAATGGGTTTAGGTTTGAGCCATATTTGAGGAATGCGTGTAAGAGATTTGTGATTGAAATGAATCCTTCTTTCATTTCTGATGATACTCCAAATAAAGATATTAATGTTTCTTTCTACAATCTCCCTTTTACGAAGAGGTAATGATATTGAAATTTTATTTTATGATTTCTGAGATTTACTTTGTTGGAAATTAAAGTATTTTTCGGTGATGTTTTAGGTTGAGGGAGCTGACTACTGCTGAAATTGGCAAGTTAGTGTCAGTGACTGGTGTGGTTACTAGAACAAGTGAAGTGAGACCTGAGCTTCTTTATGGAACGTTTAAGTGTTTAGATTGTGGTAGTGTTATTAAGAATGTTGAACAACAATTTAAGTATACTCAGGTAATTTGAATATTTTGATTTTGGTTTCTTTTTTTAGATTCTGTAGGAAGTGTTGTTAGTATAAAAAAAAAGATATAATATATGGTTTTGTTGCAGCCTACGATTTGTGTGAGTCCAACTTGTTTGAATAGAGCAAGATGGGCATTGCTTAGACAAGAGAGTAAGTTTGCGGATTGG